>JAMJFZ010001249.1:5822500-6422500 GCA_026225945.1 Cricetomys ansorgei
GGCATCCCACGTTCAAACCACCACATGCGTGTTTGTAACCTAGAAAGTGTTTCTCCCGCGACCGTGCCTTCAGAGCCTTGACGTGCTGACACCACACATTTCTGCTGGGCATGGCAGCAAGCGCCTTTACTCGCCGGAGCCGTCTTGCCAGCTCTAGTCGCTTAATTCTTAAGGAACCTGTACAGCGCCACTCCTCTAGTGAAAATAGGATTTACAGGCTGGGGCTGTCACTCCATATTAGAGCACTTGCCTAGGACGCAAGAGGCTCTGGGTTCAATCCACAAAGAGAAAAGAAGTAGTCTACTATAAGATATAAGAACGCTGAAATGTGTGTGTGTTTGCCAAAGGCAACAGGAGAGTGAGAATATCCCTTTGGCTTAGAGTTTAAATATTCAAGCTGCGGACTGAGTATTCTAACGCAGGAAAAACACCTAGCACAAGAGCCAACTGTGCATCAATCCCAGCTTATTTAAATAGTGCTGATGTGCGTCAGACCATGCAGCAGCTTGAAGGGGTAATTGAAAGAAGACACTAAGGGCCAGCTCAAGAGCACTAACAGTCTCCGAGTGTGTTACCTACACATCTGAATATTTCACACCGAGGTTCGAGACAGGTAATGATAAGAAAATGAAGTGAGATTAACAGTGGGCATGGGAGGGAGAGGGCTGGCCAGATGAAGTCAGCCATGCGGACCCACGTCAAGGGAAAACACCCAGTGCTCACTCTTAATTCCTCAGAATCTTCCATGAAGCCCAGTAGATGTGATTCCCAGCCAGGCACAGCAGTGTAGATCTCCTCAGTGCACAGCCTACTACCAGCTTCCATTCACACACAGGTGGCAGGGCCATGACCCATGGATACAGCAAAGTCATGAGGCTAGCACAGCTGTTTGACACAGTCTAACGCAGCTGAGCTGAATGCTGTGCTATAGCAGGGGTCCCCACTTCTGATCTCTACATGTCCCATTGTGAAGGGAACATTTACATTATGATTCATTTATGTCTTCACCCAAGAAAATGAAGTCTGAGTCTCTTTAGGAGAGTGTTAATTATGACAGCCCCCTCTGCTTTCAGGGAATCATTCAGGAATTTCCCTTAAGCCTTGGGGATTGTGATAAGCACAGAAACACTAGGAATTTCTTTATGAGGTCATGGCTTCAAGATCTTGGTGCATTTACCCCTGAACAAACTCAAGTTTGAGGCAATGAGTACAATATGGCTTGAGAATTGCCCCAAGACAATTAGGCCATTGTAAAGTGGGGAGAAGCTTATACGCCCCAGCAGGGTAGGAGAAGTGCCCCCCTCCTACATATGCTCAGCATTTCCAGGATATATAAGTTATGAGGTAGGGGGCCATACATGACACGCCCTCAGAGAAATAAGAACTAAGAAACTTAGATTGGTCAAAACAACCTTGACCCTATATACTAGTATGATACAAAAGAAAAAATAACTAGACATAAGGATTTACCATTTATAATAACACTAGTTTACATCAGGCTTTATGTGAGGTCATTTAACTAGGAAACAAAAGGAATTCTCCTGTACAAACAGGTTTTTATAGAGATCATAAAAACAAGTTAATTACAAAATCTTTTAGGCCTAAAAAAACTAACTTATAAGTAACTGTTTAAACTAACAAAGTTTTATTATTCTTGGTTCAAGGCTTGGGGACTTACTTGAACTGTCTCAGATATTTACAAAATGATATGATTTGTATCTCCTTGGAAACCATGAGTTTGTCTTTGTCTTATGAAATCTGTATAAGTAAAGAAGCACCCTGACTGGCATTCAGTCAGAGCCAGCAGTCAGTCAGAGCTGCAAAGATCATCCCAGCCTCAAGATCTGACTCATCTCTCCCTTTGCTTAATTCCTTATCTCCTCGCTGAGCCCTGTCAAATTGCTAGGACTGGCTCCTGACACACAGGGATCCTCATGATACCTCTGGAAAAACACTTGGATTAGTTAACAGAAGAGCAGCACATCAAACCATCAGAGTGTAACTGTAGGTTTTTACAGATATAATTATTAAAGTGCTGTTTATGAAATGGGTGATTCTAGAACCCGGACCTTTAATGTTGTGAGAGCATCTTACAAGAATAGAAAGCATAGCATATCCTTGATTTACGTAAGAACAACTTTATTGTTTTTGAGTTCTGTATAATGCAGTAAGATGAGTTTTGATAGTGTGTGTGGTCATATAGCTATTGCCAGAATGACCACATAGAAAAGCCTCATCACCCCAAGAAGGTCTCTGTTGCCTTCCAACATTTACGACAAATTACTTGAGTGAACTACATAAGGAATGAGTTACCTTAGCTCTTTGGACCAGAGGCTATATATCTGGACCTGAGACAATGCAGGACACCATGATGAAAGGATGTGCTGGAGCCAGGCTGTTTATGTGATGTTTTAAATTAAGAATCTGTGGTTTGGAACCAGAGACTTGAATAGCCCAGAGACAATTCCCGATGATATTCTCCTATACTCATAGATCTCTGCCTAGCCCAATCATCATCAGAGAGGCTTCCTCCAGCAGTTGATGAGAGCAGATTCAGAGGTCCAGGGCCAAACATTGAGTGGAGCTCAGGAAACCCCACAGAAGAGGAGAAGGAGAGATTATGGGTAGCAGAGGAGTCAAGGACACCAGGAGAACAAGCCCCATGGAGTCAACTGACTAGCACTATTAGGAGCTCACAGAGACTGAAGCAGTCTCAGAGCCTGCATGGTCCCCTACATGTATCTTATGGTTGTCTGGCTTGGTGTTCTTGTCAAACTTCTAAGTGTTGGAGTGGGGGAATCTCGGACCCTTTTACCTGCCCATGGGACCCTTTTCCTCCTGTAGGGCTGCCTCATCCACCCTTGATGTAGGGGCTCGTGCCTGACCTTGTTCTATCTTGTTGTACCCTGTTCATTGGTAACCCTGGGAGGCCTACTCCGTTCTGGGGGGAAGCAGAGGGGTGGATCTGTGGGAAAAGAGAGATGGGAGAGAGCTGGAGAAGTGGAGGGAGGGGAGGTGGGGTCAGGATATATTATCTGAGAAAATAAAAATAAATTTAAACAAAGAATCTGTGGTTTGGTCAGAAGGGCCTGAAGACTCAGCTATGATAACAAAAGACCAGCATCACTAAAGTAAATCTTTGATCCAAGGAAGCTAAAGCTGCATATCAAGCTGGCAGCCAAACTTGGTAATGTGTAAGAGTCACCCACATAGTAGTGGCTTTCTAGGCAAGAAAGATGCAAGATTGGAAGGGTCATGGAGAGAGGCTGAGGCCCGGCATATATGGCGGGATCTGAGTTCTTGGAGAACAGAAAAGGCTACTGATGAAGGTGTAGTCTCAGTTGCAGTGGAGACCCCAGGATGTTGGAGACGTCAGGACCATGGCACATCCACCAGTGACAGAAGCAAGCGTGCAGTGGAGCTGCTGGAGAAGAAGGAACGGCCACACTCTGGAACCCAGAAGATCACGACAGAGTCCAAGATGTTGGACATTGAGCCATTTACACTTTAGTTTTGCTTTATCTGATTGTAGTAGATATACCCTGGTTCTTCTCTCTTGGATAAAATAAAAGTATGTAACTTGGTTGGTTGTTTTGTTCTTTGTTTTTGTTTTTTAATTTTACAGTTAAGATACTTTGAACTTTTAAAAAGACACTGAGTTTTTAGAGTCTAGACGACTTTATAAAGATCATAGATGTCTCCTGTTGTGCTGTGGTTTATGTTGTGATTTCAACATGGGATCTTGGGGACAAGAAATGAAAGGTTATAACTTAAAGTAGTGTATTTAAGTGTAAAGTTGGCAAGGAGTAGAGTGTACTACTCAGACCCACCCGTTGTGATTTGGTGATTGACGTGGGAGGACCCAGCCCACTGTGGACAGTGCCACCCCTAGTCGGGTGGGCCTGGGTTATAGAGGAAAGCTAGCTGAGCATTGTCTAGAGATAAAGACAGGAAGCCGCATTCCTCCATGGCTTCTGCTTTCGTTCCAACTTAAGTTCCTGCACTGACTTCCCTTGATGATGAACTGTGACCTGGAAGCATAAACCACACAAACCCTTTCCTCCACAAACAACAGCAGAATGGAACTAGGAAAGTAGCAACTGAGATCCACAGAGACAGGAAAATGATCAAGGGACATTAATTGTGGTCATCTCTAGGTGGTGACTCATCTTAAAGGTGAGTTCTGCCTTCTGCAGTTCTGTAAAGTCTGTGTATTTGGGATGTTTTCACAATAAATGCCATTTCTAATCTTGAAAATTTGCCATGAGTGGAGATCCACGGAAGGAAGGACGGATAGTGAGTGGTCGCTCAGGTCGTGCACAGCAGCTAGTGCATATCGTGGACTGATGAAAGCTTAATGATCCTCGATGTCACATGAACACGGAATGATTGCAGCACGTGCCCAACAAGGTCCCGTTGCCTGTAGGATTCATTCTGGCATTTGCATCTCCCTATCTACGGGTGCTGAAGTGGAGGGCATGGAAGTAAGAAAGTCCTGGGAAACTTCTAAATAATTATTGAAATTAGTAGCGAGGGTTTTGTCTTTTTGTTTTTTCTTCTAATTAATTTGGTTGTTTACAGCCATAAGGCAACACCAAGCCACTTTCAAAAGAATTTGGGTTAAATCCTAATTATATATAATTGGATTTCTGCCTTGCAAATTATCTGTAGTGGCTTCAGAATTATTAACCTCATTCATCCCAGGAGCTCTCCAGCTGAGTGGAGTGTAAGAGCCCAACACCGAACAGGAACAGAACTTAAAACAGAGTCAAGGAAAAACTCAAGATGAAGGGTTTGAGGGTGGAATAGCAGGGAGAAGAGACACCTAGGGGGTCTCTAAATTACTGCTTTCCAATTTCTTGATACTCAAGTTGTTAACCAGTTGGTCAAGAAACAGAAGGGAGTAAATAAACCTCAGTTAAAATTAGAATGATTCACGTTGGCCACAGCTGCGGTTTCTTCAGAATGCTCTCCAACTCCTTCACTAGGAGCTGAGGATCCTCCCCATCACCTGAGCTTTGCCCAAGGTGCTGACGCTGTCCCATAGTAACCAGTCAGGCTCTAGGGCTCCCAGAGATTGGAGGGATGTCAAGGATGTCGCTGGAAAGGACCATTGAACTAAATGTCAGATTTGGTGAGGTCACTAGTCCCGGACGTACTAAATGCTTCTGATGAAAACAGGAACGGAGCCAAGCACCCTTTCACGCCAATCCTAGCCTTGGGAAGTTCTCATTTTTAAGGGTGATTATACGGGTGTCGGCCTTTGTACTATTCCAAATACATTTCTAACTACTAAGCACTATTCTAAGACTATTTTTAGAATTTTTTATTTTATTATTTTATTTATTTAGTATTTATTCTAAGATTTTTTTTATTTTAGAATTTTACTTATTCTTGGACAATTTCGTACATGTATACAATATCTATTGACCTCAATCAGCCCAAATCTCCCCAGATACTTTCCCCTCCCCCCTGCATGTCTGCTCTTTTTCCATTACTAAGGCCAGTCGGTGCTGTCTACGTGCACACGGGTATGGCACCATCCCTTGAGTAAGGGCAACACACCAGGGGCCACACCCCAGAAGAACTTGAACTTCCGGCTCCACGTACATCCGAGACACGCACTGAACTCCGGTATCGATTGCTGCTCTAATCTCAAATGCTATTTGAGACTTTAGATTTCCTCTTCGCTCCTAAGGAAGATTTACCAAATCACAGCCCTTCGTAAGGCTGGCTTTGATCCAGATCAAAACAGATGGTGAAGTTCTGCAGCCGAATGCCCCTGCAGGATGCCGGCCCCTCCCCCACGCCCTTCCCCACGCCCTCTCCCAGGCCCTCCTCCCTCCCCCCACGCCCTCTTCCCTCCCCCACACTCCCTCCCCACGCCCTCTCCCTGGCCCTCCTCCCTCCTCCACGCCCCCTCCCCCACGCCCTCCTGCACACCCTCCTCCCTCCCCCTTCATGGCCCTTTTTCCTTTGGATTTCAGGGACTTCTGTGAGTACGTTGTATAATTGACATGGCCTTCCCGAGAGCCCAAAGAAAGTGTTTCCCTCTTCTTTTTAATCTTTTGTTTAAGGAAAAATGAAGAGAAGAAAAAACGCACAGACATAGGTGAGGAGGCTGGGTGCGTGGGTCGAACTCCTTGGGTAAGAATCAGTTCAGGGCTGTGCTTGTTGAATCATCAACAACTATTTCCTACCAGAAGGAAATATAAGTATAGATCAGACACGAAACCAATTCAAGAACTCGTCCCAAATCTAGAGGTCACCATTAACGTCTCCAGTGATGAGTCAGCCATAGTATCTGTAGGTAGGATTTTCACCCTGGGGGAAGGGAGGGACTCCAAAACACTTCCACAGTCGCAGGGACAAACCAGAGTTCTAGTCCTGCAGTTTGCCCTGGGGAAAGAGTGAGTGTATGGGGCTTCCTTATAGAGCGTGGGGGAGGGGCTACGGGCAAGAACACGGGTGACCCGGAAGCAGACACACTGGAAGACCTGCACTCAGGTCCCCTTCCTCTAGTCTTCCCCAGTCTGTGTGCCCGGAGCTCCTCCCGAGACCTGAACACTCCGTGCAATTAGGGCAGAACTGCATACAACTGCTCGCAGGGTGGTAGGATACTCAGGGGAGGGCCTCACCAGCCAGCCTCTCCGCACCCCCTTCTGTGAAGGAAGACCACCAATCAACAAGCCCGGCTGGGGTGATCTTTGCAAACGGCCCAGCTGAACTTCCGAAGGTGGTGGTGGTTCAGCTCAGCAATCCAGCACAACCATATCAAACACTGTCGGAGCCACAGACACTTGCCCGCTGCTCGCCAGAAGCCAAGCCCAGAAAGTGAGTTATGCTAAAAGCACAGCCGCTCCGAACACCATGGCCTTATCGGGAGACACCGTCATGGCCCCTAGCTGGTTGGCTGGAGGACATGGTGATCACCACACTCAGACAGGGGGGTTGAAACCCACCCCAAGCCCACAGTCCAGATCCTAGGACTGCTCTGTGCCTGGGTGGGCGTGTGTTTCCTGTGAGCACCGGATGGTTGATATTTCCGGCGTGCAGTGTCTGTCACAAGTCTACTGTTGCAGTAGAAATACACGCGCCTGCCATTGGCATCACCACAGCCAAGAAAAGACCACATTAATCCCTTCTCAGAGCAGTGCCCCTAATAACTAATCATCTCCCATTAGGCCCCGCCTCTTAAAGGGCCCACCACTCCCCAGCATTGCCAAAAATGGGGACCAGTGTACAATGAACCACCGAGGGACAGACATGACTCTCAGGAAGGTCTCCTGTACATAACATAACTCGGGCACTATGATAAAGTGATAAGCACCCAAATCACAAACTTTTAACATTCGCTGAGCATTTGTTGGGTGAAAGATGGTAGACTATAGCTCGCCCGAAGCTAATCAGGAGATGGGAGTATAGAACTTAGCTTCTTTGTCCAACTTCTCCCACCTCGACCTTCCTGTCCTTCAGTGATAATCTAGGATGTGTGTATGAGAGGAAACATGCAATATTGTGCTTTCTGAGAGCGGCTCATTTCTCTTACTATGCACTGGCGTAGTACCATTCTTTTTCATGACTACATAATATGCCACTGTGTTGGAATACTACATTTATTTTAATCGCCTAGGCTGATTCAGAACGTAGCTGTTGTGACGGTGCCAGGAGAGACATGGACTGGCAGACATCCCCGTGATATGTTGACTTAAAGTTCCTTTGGTACGATCCCAAAAGAGGTGGATCTGGGCCACACGGTAGTTCTGCATTTCATCTTTATTAAGAACCTCCATTCTGGACCCCGTGGAAAGTTGTACTTTTAATACCCTTGGCCAAGGAGGTTCTGGTTTCTCTCTGGTTCGTCCAACCACCAGGCATCTTCTTACCAGCTTGTCAGAGCAGCAGACGGGATCCAGGGAACGCACTGGACATCCAGGAGGGCGTAAGGAAGCGTCAAGGCTCTGTCTCTCCCTAACTTTAAACCAGCAGCCTAGCTGTGCTTTGCCTTCGATGCTGGAATGAGGCCTGGCCCTCCCAACAGCCCACTTGGCATGACATCACAGGAGACCGCATCACAACGGGGAGATGCTGTACCTGTGTACATTGCTTGAACGTTACCGGCGTTTCTCAAAATCAGGCGTTGCCTCGGAGCGGGAGAATGCAGCATGATTCTTACCGTCTTCCGTATCAGATCCCCTCACCAAGTAGGATGCTCACACTGTTAACAGGTCCCTGTTCCCTAGTTCATTTCAAGTGAAAGGAGCTCGGAGCCTCGCGGCCCAAGTTGCCCCCATCTGATCTCAGGGTGCTGAGTCAGACTTGCACATTTACCGTTGCTCGCTGTTTCCGTGGCTGCCCTGCCTGCTGGGTGTTCTGACAAACACAGTCTGAGGAAACAGGCATAGACAAGATGGGGTGTTCCTGTCCTGCGTGAAGGTGACAAGCTTATTTCCACACCAGCTGCCTCAGGAGGGAGATCCTGCAGCTGACTTTCCTGACCCCTGAGAGAGTCACATAGCCCACATGGGGGTTCGGCCTTGGCCCTCCCTCTGCCTGGCCCTGGCCTGGTCTCCTGCTTCCCATCATCCATCCCCTTCCCCTCTCCGCTGAGGATGTAAAGCCATCCACCACCAAAGGGCGGTGTCTTCTCTGGCCCAGGGGCTCCGAGGCCTGAAGCATTGCAGGCTTGGGGAACAGATCTTGCAAGCGTCAGGTGTCTCAGAGCATAATGTGCTTCTGTGCAAATGTGGACGCTGGAGTTGGGATCCCCAGCACCCTCGTATGCTTGGCAAACCTACCTGCAAAGCCAGCACTCGGGAGGCGAGAGACAGGGGATCTCCAGAGCAAGCCAGCTAGACTAACTGAATCCAAGAGCCTTGGATTTAAGAAGAGACCTGAGAGACCCTGTCTCAGTGTGTGAGACAGTGACCAGGGAAAACACTAGACACCAATCTCTGGCCTCTACACACACACACACACACACCCATATAAACACATACACTGCATACAGGCATGTATGCATACCCCGTGCATATGTACCCATGCAAAAGACAGAAGGAATCCAGATAAGGGACCTCCCAACAGGAGGCCACACCCAGTGGGTGTTTTCTAAGCATGTTCCAGATGCCCAGTAGAGTTCTAAAGATATAGTGTTGTGTAGGCAAGAAAACTAGACCCCAGTGTGCCTTCCTGAAACCACGAACCTCCTCAGAAGTAAATTTGAGCACACACATTGCTCAAGTATATGCCTGAAAACCCCAGCTTCGAAACCCCTCCTGAGACGCCGGGATCTGTAAGCAGATAAACACATGAGCGGTCTGGCCGACAAGGGTTTCCCCAGACCTGTGACTCTTGGGATCCACTTCCTCCACTCATTCAAAGCTCCCTAGAAATTCACTTCTTCAAAAAAAGATGCTCTCCATAGATGTGTTGGTGAAGGACTTTAATCCCAGCACCACCTGGGTGGGAGGGGCAGGTGGATCTCTCCGTGAGTTCCGGGCCAGCCGGGGCTGCACAAGGCCTGACTCAAACAAAAGAAAAGGAAAAAGAAAAAAAAGAAAAGAAAAGAACCAAAAGGGGACAGCCTGGACACTCGTCATCCTCTCCTCAGGCCAGCCCCTTACCTGGTCCAATCTCTGACCTGCACACGCATGGGTGTGTGCTGGTATCTGCTAAGAAAACAGGCACTGAAGCTGGGGGTGCAGCTTGGTAGCAGAATACTTGGCTAGCAAGAGGCGAGGGCTGCACCCTCAGATCTGTAAATAAAATAAGACTTGGTGATTTTCTGTGTGTGTAAATTTTATGTCAGTGTGGTCAAACACTTGAGAAACCAACAGGAGGAGGAAAAAGGGTGGAAGATTTAGGCTACCGCTGCAGCCAGAGTGAAGCAGCTTAACATGTGGTACCCGGGAGGGAGGGAGGGAGGGAGGGAAAGGGGAAGAGAAAAGAGGGCGGGGGGGGGGGGGCCTGTTAATGGTGAGCTTTGCCCCTGGCCCCACTGACCCTCTCAGAAGTACGTTTTACAACACTTGTCAGCACAATCAGGTTGGCCATCAAGATGAGCTGTCACAGTGAGGAAAAGGACTCCATTACTTAGAACCCCACCCAGCTCATGGTATGGTTTCAGCCAGTATCTGCTGGATGAATGGATTGTGCTGCTTTCTGAAATGAAGGTGGTAACCAGAAGTACCAAAGGGGGGTCAGTGTCCCAGGAGGTACCAGCAGCATTGACATGCAGATTACCTGAGGAACCAGGCTGAGACTCCGACACAGAAGGACCAAGGTGGAAGACAGCCGAGACAGAGGAAGGATGCTGGGGAACTGTGGCTTTTACCTAACTGCAATGGGGAACGGATCAGATTTGTACATCATAGTGGACTGTGATCAGGACACCTCAGGGAACCAATGGAGAGGTCACTGAGGGGGCAGCAGTGGGCGGAAGTCTAGAGACTTCAGAAGCAGAAGCCACAGGATGAGGTGGGTGGGGTCATTGCAGGATGCAGGGTAGAGTTGACAGAAGTGCATGTGGATTCCACTCAGCCTCAGACTCAGCCTGGAATGCAAGCTTCTCCCCTCCCAAGCCAAAGGCAACAATGAATCCTAGCTTACCTCGGTGCCCAAACCCTCAGCCTTACAGAGAGGCATTTCTACCTTCTTCAACAACCTCACGGAGCCACCCAACCCCCACCTGGACCCGGACAAAGACCTCTCCAATTCTCAGGTATTTTCCTTTTCACTATATCCATGATGCTCTTCTTTTAGCCATGGTTGACTTTAGCCCAAGACAGCCAAAAATTCTTTGTTACTTAACCAGCCCAGCCAGCACTAAGAACAGCAACATGCTCTTTACCACACACATGTACACATGTGCACAAATGCCTATTCATGCACACATGTGCACATGCGCACACACATGCACGCTCCACAGACCGAGACCTTCCTGGCCTGCTGTTACTCTTCCCAGCAGAGCTCTGCACTGCCCTCAGCACGCATCCACAGAACTTTGAGAGGTCTGAAGTGGTATTGAGGAGTGCTCAGAGCAATACCTCCACTGTCTCCCCAGCAGAATGCAAAAGAGGGGACCCTGGAGAAGATAAGCCCACCCAGAATCATCCGAATGTAGGAGGACTGCAATAGCAGTGGCCAGTTTTTCACTCCAGACTCCCAAGGCCAGGGTTGGACAAGGTGCTGATAGAAAATCCGCTTTGTGTAAGATTTCTGCCTTATGCCCAGCTGCTCCTGGTTAACAGCTGCTGGAGTCAATGAGGGATTAGGAGAAAATCTCTAACACAACCTGGCCCCAGGTCCCAGCCTATCATCCAGCCCTGCATGCAGGGTGCGGTGAGATCACTGACTGGGTGGATTGTCTCCCCAGAAGGCAGCCACACCCTCTGGAATCACTACTGAACAGCATCGTTCCACCACCACTTCAGACACAGGTCCGTCCGCAGTTCTGACGGCTCCTGGGTGACATCAGTTACCCACCCTCTCTGAGGCTCAGTGTTTCTGTCTGCAAGACAGGAGCACCGACCCTTAACCCCAAGCTGGTGGCTCAGGGGTGGGGGATGGGGATCAGAGTAGATGCACTAATGCATTTAAGGAAACGGAGCCTCACGTTCCAGTTCTCAAACCCCGACTCGGTGCGCATCACACGGGCACATCGCAGGGAGAAACAGCAAAGACTGCAGCAGAAGAGGCGCATTCCTGAAGCTCAAGGTCCTGAAAAGATTTGGACAGAGGGAGGAGGGAGAAGGGGGGAGGAGAGGAGAAGGAGAGAGGGGGTGTAGTACAAGGCCAAGAGCTAATCAGTGAGAGGGGCAGGGTAGATGAAGTCCTGGAAATGGGGGCATCACTGGGTGGAATATTGCAGTCCCTCAACATGTCCAGTGGGAGGGGTTAGACAAAAAGGGAAAAGAGAACATTTGAGAGAGAAAAGAGAGATTTAGAAAAGAGAAAGTTCACTATGGTGATCTGGCACACAGGAGGCCGGGCAAGAGGATTGCAAGAGCATTTGGGGAAGAGAGAGAGAGAGAATGCTCATGCCAGTGTCCTGTAAATCAAAAATAATTCACAGACCAGTCTTCTCTGCTTCATAATTTTTTAAAGAAGAGAATTCACATAAAAACGTTACCAGCGTCTCTTTTTATCCGTACATCCCGTCACCCTGAGCTCCTCACCCCGCTGCAGCCCCATCTATACAGTCTGAGCGGCTGCGGCTTCCTCCGGCTGTGACATTTGCCCTGCAGTTGTCTGCAGTCCCCCCCCTCTCTGTAGCCCTCCTCGCCCTTGAAGTCAAGTCACTCCTGCACCATTTCTCATCATGACAGGAAAAATCAAACTCAGAGTGACACACATCTGAATGCGTCCAGAGAATACCATTTGTGTAGGAGTGGCATCTATCCCCGTGTCTTCAACCTTCAGACTTGCAGTCTGGCCCACCTGGTGTAGAGGATTGAGGTTGGGACCTCTGGTATTCGCCCTTCTTGGGACCTGTCCTTCTGAGCAAGGCGTACCCCTCGCCTCTATTTCAGGCTCCAGATAACCAGGTCTACTTCCAGAGTCCTCACCCACACCAGCCCTGAAACTTCTCGTGCCTTGCTCTCCCTCTAAAGCTCCTCCTGTTCCTAGACACAGTAAGCAGCCCCAGCTTGTAAGGGAGGGATCC
Source organism: Cricetomys ansorgei (assembly GCA_026225945.1). NCBI lineage: Eukaryota > Metazoa > Chordata > Mammalia > Rodentia > Nesomyidae > Cricetomys > Cricetomys ansorgei. The sequence continues at coordinate 5,835,165 of JAMJFZ010001249.1, forward strand.
CTGTAAAGAGGTGAGGGCTAGTGACAGCGCCATGTACCACCAGGGTGCTTCAACCTAACGGTTATAAACGGCCTCTCTAAGCCCAAAGTCTCCGTACGTTCCTCAGGCGCTGGGATTGGAAGTAAAGAACCAAAGACACATGACCACAACAGCAACCCTGGTCTGCTCTGCCCTGAGTAGTGAGGGGCTATGGGAAATTCTGCAGAAGTAGAACTATTTCACTACATTTTGTAAAGTTACATTTGTAAAGTTTACATCAGAGCTGATGAAATGGCTCACCATGTAAAAGCACTTGCCACCAGACCTGATGAATTCAATCCCCACAGCTTCTCCTCTGGCCTCTATAAGTGCAGCATGCTGTGTGTGTAAACACACACACATACACACACACACACAGAGAGACATACACAGACATACACATACACACACATATATACAGACACACAAACACATACTCACATACATACACAGACACACATACAGACACATACACAGATACAGATACACACATACACACATACACACATGCACACATACATACATACATACACACACACACACACACACAAACCAAATGAATAAATGTAATAAATTGTGCTGGCAGGTTTTATGTCAATTGCTCTTGCAGAGGACCCAAGTTCAATTCCCAGCACCCCATTACTCTGCTCACAGCCACCTGTAACTCCTGTTCCAGGGGATCTGGTGCCCTCTTCTGGCCTCTGCACTCACCATGCACATACTCCTACACAAACACACATCCACAAAGTTAAAAAATAAACCTTTCAAAGAATTTCCCCACCAGTCGAGGGGTGGCTCACACCTGCAATCCCACCAGGTAGACTAAGATGGAAAGAGGCACGCCATGAGTTTGAGAACAGCCTCTGGTCTACAGAGTAACAACTTATCTCAAAGGAGAAACAATTTGCCAAGAAAGTCCCACCAACCCACTTGAACATCACCCAAATACCAAACAGCCATGAAAGAAAGAAAGGAGAGAAGCCAGTAACTATGAAAACTAAATTCCAAATATGGAAAGAGCTTGAATGACCTGAAACGCCAAGTCTGAACTTGAAGTTTGCTCTCCGTTCTTCCATTCACAGTTCATTCCCAGCACACAATTACATCCTAAACAGATAACCCTCTGTAGAACAGCTCTTATGTAAACAGCCAGTAATTTTGATATATGAGAATTAAAGGAAATTTCCTAAGGCCAGATTCTGCCATGTTTTAAGAAATATGCCCTAGCTGTTACAGGAATAATTTCACTTTAGGGAGCCAATTAAAGTTATCAAAACTGCAGGTTCTCCTGGATACTAAAGACACAGTATATCTTGTGCATGCCTCTACAGGTTGCTGTTTTCAGGCGTTGCACGTTACAGATTCTTGAACAATATCGCCAACCAAGCCAATGGTGACACAGACCAATCACCTCAACCACTCAGGAGGCTGAGGCAAGAAGGTGGCAAGTTCAAGGCATGCCTGGGCTACAGAGTGAATTCAAGGCCAACTTGGGTAATTTTGATCCTGTCGTGGCTATTATTATTATTATTATTACTATTAATTTTACATTTATGGATTTTTTTTTTGTCTGAAGGTATGCCTGAGCATCACATGCATGCCTGGTGCCTGGAGAGGCCTAAAGAGGTTATTGGATCCCCTGGGACTGGAGATACAGACAGTTGTGAGTTGTCACATAGGAGCTGAATCCCCATTCCCTAGAAGAGCAGCCAGTGCTCTAACCACTGAGCCATCCCTCCAGCCCCCACCTCAGCTTTATTTTTACAAAGCACTTTTAAAACAAGGTTGGGGGTTGGTGATGTAGCTCAGGGATAGAGCAATTATTTAGTATGTTCAAGGCTTTGAGTTCAATCCCCAGTACCAAAGTGGGGAGAGGCTGGGGAGACGGCTTGAAAAGCCCAGCGCCCCTAGTGGTAAAGGCACTAACCACTCCTCGGTTTAATGTCAAGTACTCACTTCCCATAAACCTCTCTGTTTAACGGCAATTACTCGCTTTCCCAGAAATCCTTGTTGCCACTTAACATTTAAAGAGCCAATACAGTGCCTGGGTTCTGACCAGAGAGATTCCCTGCTCCCTTTAAAAAACCCTTGCAGGAAGCTGCTCGCGGTCGGCCATCTTGTGTGGAGGTGCCAGTCCCCAGGGCACTGGTTTGCTCTGCAGAGTCAAGGCTCCTTGCTTTTGCATCACAACTGGTAGTCTCCTGGTGGTGCTTGGGGAGAGGGATTTCAAAAACTGGGCACAACAGGCTCAGTTGGTAAAGTGGGGGAGGCTGGGGAGGCGGCTCCATTGGTAAAGGGGCGGGGCTGGGGAGACGCCCCATCAGTACAGTGCTTGGCACACAGCGTGAGGACCACCTTTGGACCCTCAGAGCTCATGTTAAAAGCCAAGTACGCCTGTCATCCCAGCACTGGGGGGCAGGGACAGGTGGGTCCCTAGAGTTTAGTGGCAGCCAGTCTAGCTTCCTGTGAGACTGTCTCAAAAATCAAGTGAGAGCGTTCGAGAAAGATCCTAGACCCCTGACCTCCACGTGCACACACACCAACACACGTGTACATGCACAACACACACATTTTTGTACACACACACACACATCCTTCTAACCAAATAGACAGGTTTTAGAAGCACACGTATTTCTGAAGTGCAAACGAAAAGCACTCAGCTCTGTGATCACAACAGCTTGTAACAAAGGGACGAGCCCTTTGCTCCTGGAAAGCTGACACGGGCTCACCTAGAAGGAATTTTCCATGCTTTAAAGCAGATGCGTTAAACACAGGCGATGAGCGGTGTCTGGGTCTGCGCTAACGGCCCTGCGAGAGGCCGACATTCTGCGTCTTCCTGGAGAAGAAAAGAGACGCGGCTGAAGACAGGCTTTCAGCGTCTCCATTCTTCTGGCCACAGTTGTTGAAAGCATAGGCCAAGCAGAATACTTGGAGAAGAGAAAATGGGGGGGGGTCCCCAAATGGAAAGAAAGGGGTAAATATTGCCTGTGAGCTCTGTAACACATAAACACACACACATACTCACACACACACATTCACACGCTCACGCACACACAGGCACACATCAGCCTGCTAACTGGATGAAACCTCTGACATGTTTCAGTTAGTCACAAATGGAGCTTGCAAATCAGAACTGAGCTTCTGGCCTTTGTCTTCTAATAAGTGAATGTGGTGACCGCCACGTGATGATTTCTGACGTGGCTTCAAAACAGAGGTGAGAAAAAGAAAACAGCACCTTTGCCACTTCCCTGCTAACATGGCACCAAATCAATCTGGTGAGGTCAGCCAATGGTCCAACCTCCAGACCTGGCACACAGAGTCTCAGAGAGACAGTAGAGTCCTCCTCGGTTGGTAATTACCAGAATGTTCAGGATCTCATGTAGCCCAGGCTCACTAGATAGCTGAGAACAACCTTGAACTCTTGATCTTCCTGAGGTCTGGGATTATTGGCCTTTGTCAGCAAACCCAGCCTATTCAGTGCTGGGGACTGAACCCAGAGCCTCCTGCATGCTGGGAAAACACTCTACCAACTCAGCTACATCCCCAGATGTTTCAAACTTGGGTTGAATTGGATTTTCCCTCTATCATCTGATGCAAGGACCACAGAGTATTTGAGACTTTGTACAACAATGACCCAATCAACCCCACATGACCTGCTGTAGGTGCGTGAGCTTGACTGTGCTCACAAACACATCTCACAAAGACAGTGCCCCATGACCGTGGTTTCCCTGACCCCACCTCACCTGCTTGAGCTGCTGCACACACATTCAAGGCTCCAGAGATGCCACCAGTTACCCAACCCTTAGGGGACATCATGCAACGTAGGCAGCCATGAAACCCTTACATCAAGAGTTTATCAACAAAAGGCTATCACGGGCGTGATTGGACACACCTCTCATCCTAGCACTTGGGAGACAGAGGCAGGCTGATCTCTGTGAGTTCCCTACCAGCCTGGGCGACAGAAGGAAACCCTGTCTCAAAAAGAGGAAACTGCAAAGAAAGCTTGTCATTTCATAGAGCCACAGCACTGATGCTGAATGCAGGTTTAACTGCCTCATCGTAAAAACATGGTTCAGCCACTGTGGACATGGCTTCCATTTCTGTCTGTTCTCAGCTCATTGTTGAGGTCAATCTGGACACTTGCCTTTTGCGACTACATCCTGACATCGGTTTCTCTAGAGAACGGCGGGCTTGACCCGCTGAGACCCACACCCTACATTATCCACACGGGTGACCGCTCAATCATAAAAGACCACAGTACACCTGGGCCTTCCCCTTATTCTGAACCATTGGCCAGACCTCCATTGTAGGAGGAACAAGGCCTGGTGCTAAACAGTGCGCATATGTGGCTGGGCCTCCGTATAGAGCCACTGGAGACCTGCCAGAACATGCCCAGAGACTGATGACGTCATATCGGTTGATGAGACGCAAGCCAATTCGGAAGAGCCACAGCAGCAGCTTGCAGTCCAGGAGCCAATGGGACTCTGGGCGGGGGTGGGGGGGTTGGGGGGTGAAAAGGGGGCTTCCTCTTCCTGGAATAAATGAGCCTGCTTTTGCCGCTTGCCTGACTCCCAGGGTCTGTGTCTTTGACTCTGGGCCAGCTCACCACCCCCCCCCCCCAGGGTCCCAAGGGTCCCAGGACTGGGTTTAAGCAACACACCATGGAGACCAGTTCCACCCTGAGGACCCCCGTGGGGCTTGTCCCTCCCTCCCACTGCTCCCCCTCTCCCCTCCCCCACCTGCCAGCTAGCTCACCAAAGCCTGCAGGCTTCCTATGGCTTCCCTTAAACACTGCAAACTTCTCAGCCACCTTTAAATGATAATTCTTCTGCAGTTTGATCCCACATCCCCACGGGTCTCACCTGATAGATAAACCCAACCGAACTTTCCACTGGCCAGCATCTCCCAGAAGAGGCTATGCTGCTGTCTCAGAGAAATTCTAGACCATAGAAAGTAGCACCATAAAAACCATGATCAGGAAAAAAAAAAAAAAAAGAATCCTGTAATATCATGCTCACAGAATTCCTGCTGCTGCTTTCAATCCTGGCAATTCCATCTTCTCCATCCCCAACTGGAAACAGCAGCAGGCACCTTCAGGTTTACAGGCAAAGTTGCTACAAGTGACCTCAGAAAGATAGACGACACTAGCCCTGGCTTCTACTGCAGCTGAGAAGGTCTGAGACACAGACCAAAGGCAGACTGAACCAACAGTCAAACCAGGAAACGGCCTGGCTTCTGCCTCCAGCCGGGGATCTAAACAGCATGGAACCTGGAGTGGGCACTCCTGAGAGGCCAGAAGCTGCCTTTTGAGAGGTGATGAAGCAATTTAAATAACAAGGGTCAGGATTAGCCCTTTACGAAATCAAGGTAGAGAAAAAAAAAAAAAAAAATCCCCAGAGGCAGTGAGACAGAAAGGTAGAACATTCATTCTCTTACAAAAGATCCCTTTCCCATCCTGCTAAACACACAAGGGCCGGAACGATATTGCTTTCTGTGGACTTATACACACGCTTCCTCCTCGCCATAAACACGCACGCCTGCACAGATGAAACCGATTTTAATATAGAAGCCCTGGTATCTATAATTCATGCTCTTTAGGCTTACATATTTATTCTGCGTTTTAATTAAGGCCGAAATCTGAATACTTTAGATGGATGGCTTCTTTTTTCTTCTGTGAATAACTTATAGGAAAATTACCTGGCAAAAGCCCAAATGTTAAGCAAACACAATAGAACCCAGGCCTAAAGCTATGAAGGGACCAACAGCCTCTGGGAGCTCTGAGGGCTCTTTGCCTTCAAAGTCACCATCTCACGTCTGGGCCCTCTGCAGTCACAAAGAGATGATGCCCCGCCCTGCCCCGCCCCTGTCCCCTGTGGGATTACAGGACTTCACACACCTCCCCACTAGAACAGCAGGGGCAGGCCATGTCCTGGTCATCTGAAGAGAGAGGACTCCAGCAGTTGGGGAGACAGGGACACTTGGGAAGACCCCTAAGCTGCACCATGAATTCATTACCTGGGCTGGTCTAGGAACAGATGGGGGCCTGGTCCACCTGACACCCAGAACAGATCTAAAATTAGAACCACCAGAAGTCGATGCTTGATACTTGATGGGAAGGATCAGATTATTCCTGTGCTGTGCTGGCTTTGAAACTCTAGGCGGCCCCTCCATGAATAATATATCAAGGAGGTGATCTTTAAAATGCTAAACGCTTCCTGAAGCCTTGCCCAAGTAGGCGCCATAGTACTCTTTGGTAATTGCTATGCGACCTATGAGCTAAATCTGGACCAGTGCCCACTTTTGTCAATAAAGTTTTATTGGGACATAGCCGCGCTCATCTGCTTGGCTATATTGTCTATGGCTGACTTAAAGTTGGGTAGGAGAAGCAAGCAGTTGGGGTGCAGGCTCTCCATACTCAGAGCCTAAAGGTCTGCGCACTTTGCTCTCCACATCCCACGTCTGTGTTCACCCTTCAGGGAAAGAACTAGAAAGGAGACATGAGCCATTTGCAATTCCTCAATTCTCCCTTGTTTCTGCTAGTCCCCCAACCCCCAGCTGCACCTCACCTTAGCTAACTGTCCCTGAACGTAGACCAGGCTGCCCTCCAACTTGTAGTCCTCTTGCCTCGGCCTCCTGGGATTTCTGGCATGTACCACTACGCAAAAACCATAGAAATGGGGCTGGAAAGATGGCTCCGTGGGTAAGAGCACCGGCTGCTGAGTCATGAGGATTGGAATTCAGTTCCAAGCACTCACGTTGGGTTGTCCAGAGACACCTATGATTCTAACTCCAAAGGATCTGACCGCCCTTCTGAAGTCCTTGCTTTGTACTGGTCTGGAGGTCCAAGTGTTTAACAGGACCAAGTGTTTAACGGGACCATGTGTTTAACAGGACCAAGTGTTTAACAGGACCAAGTGTTTAACAGGACCAAGTGTGGGATGCTTTACCTCAAGGGAAGGTACTTGGCAAGAGTCTTCTAATTTTTAAAGAAACATCGTATTTTATTTTACATATGCGTATATGTGTGTGAATACACTCAGATGCCCTCGGAGGCCAGTAGAGGGTGTCGGATCCTCTGGAATTAGACTGAGGTTGAGAGCTCTGTGAGGGCTACAAGAAGCATGCCTCTCTCCTTCCTCTTAGATGAGTTTCTTAACAGTCACACATCCGCATGTGGCTGGCTCCGTCAAGAAGACACAGAGGCACATTCATTGGTGCAAACCCTGCCAGACCTCAGCAGAGGAAACCACCATCATAGCAGGTGCCATATTCGACTGTGGAACCCTGAGCATCCGAGCTCAGGTGTTGTTATTGATTCAGAGCTCCTCAGGTCTTCTATTGACAGCGTGTGCAGATCATGAGCGATCAAACATCCCCACATAAATCTAACACCAGCAAAAAATACAAAATGTCAAGACCTAGAGAGCCCCTCACTCAAGAGTGCATAAAACAATTATTTTATACAATAATTTATCCCTTTTAAAAGGTCACTAGCCTATAGGAGATATGCTGATGGCTCAGTGGTTAAAGTAACCATACAAGCATGAGGAGCAGAGTTCAAATCCCCCAAACTCCTGTAAATGCTAGCTGGGCATAGTGGCCAACCTATAATTCTAGCGCTCAGAAGGTAGGGACAGGGGGTTCCCCAAGCAGCCTGAGTAGCCCAAGTAAACATATTGGCAAGCTCTGGATTCAGTTGAGAGACTCTTTACTCTGAGGTAAAGAGTAATTAAGAAAGACTCCCAATGTCAACCTCTGGCTTCTACGTCCACGCACACGTGCATGTACACCACACACACATGCACATGACAGAAAGAAGGCTTAAAATGCACACTAAATACACACATGCACGCATGTGTTGTGCACACTCAGAAGGCAGCAGGCAATAGCTATCAGTGCCACACCCAAGCGGCTAGCATGTGCTGATGAAGGATTTCTTTGCTATCCAGCATGTGTGCGGCTATCTGGGGAAAGTATCCTGTCTTGCCTTGATTGTCCAGTCTGGACGATCTGTGTTGCAAATGTGCCCTTCTCATGCCTGCCCTAGAGCAGATCAGGGCCAAGACAGGTTTCTCTAGCCAGCTGGGAAAACCCCCCAAAAAGGAGAGTACGCTCCCAAGGCTCTTCACAGACCCCAAAGCAAGACCCTCTGTAGCAGCCACAGTCCTAATCCACCAAGCCTAGCTACCAGGCTCCTGCCCTGCCTGTGAGCCTTTCAGTGAAGCCTCGCCTTTCCTAAATTAACCAAGCCAGTTTCCCTTGCCTGTAACCAACAAGCATTAATTTTCACAATGTCAGAAGCACTACTCTTGGAGAAGAAAACAATGGCCTTCACTGGGTGCCATCTGAGAGTCTGTCCCTGTGGCGGCTCTGGTGTTAAATGTGTCCCACAGACTCATGTTGGGGAGGTTTATTTTTAGTTATGTTTGAAATTGTTTTATGCTCTGTTGGGTGAGGGGCTAGCCTAGGTCTTGGAGTTTTGTACTGTCTGCAGGTGTTGGGTTTCTGTGGGGATGTTTGATTGCTCATGATCTGCACGTGCTATCAGTAGAACACCTGAGGAGTTCTGAATCAATAAAACACCTGAACTGAGACACTTGGGGTTCCACTGTGAGTATGGCACCTGCCGTGATGGTAGTTCCCTCTGCTGAGGTCTGGCAGGATTTGCAGTTATGAAAATGCCACCGTATCTCTCTTGGTGTTCTGTCACAGCAGGTGTACAGCTGCAGACTCATGTGTTGGAACACTCTGTCCTCAGATGGTGGTACTAATGTGAGAAGTTGTGGGGCCTTGAGGGGTGCATAGCTCAGCCCTGCTTCTGCCTTGAGTGCTCTCTCTCTCTCTCTCTCCCCCCATGTGTGTATATGTGTTCGTATGCCTATATGTGTATGTGTGTATATGTGTGTGCATGTTTGTGTACATGTGTGTATGTGTACTGTGTATGTGTGTGCATGTGTTATGGATGTGTGTGCATGTGTTGTGTGTGTGCATATTCGCACAGAGGCACAAAGGTCAACATGGGGAGACTTCTTCTATCTCTATCTTTTTTCTTGAGGCAGAGTCTTTCACTGACCCTGGAGCTCACTGGTCGGCTGGACTGGCTGGCGGTGAGCTTCCAGGGTCTTCCCTCCGCCCTCCTCATACCCATCCCCAGCACTGGAATTACAGGTGTGCACCAACACCCAGCTGCTTCCATGGGTATGGGGGATCTGAACTCAGGTCCCCACGTTTGCACAGCGGGTACATTACCCACTGACCCTGCCCAACCCCTTCGTAAGACTATGTTAAGTGAGCCCCCACTTTTATTTTTTAAAATTAACGTAGATAGCCATTTTATGACTGAATGACAAAAGGCGTCTCCATCGACAACATAAGGCAAACAAACTTCATTGTATCAGCACCTGTCCCGAAGGGACTGGGTCGTAGGTAGTTATTTTATCTGTCAATCAGAGCTCGTCATCAAACTCAGGAGTTTTCTTCCCAGAACTGGTACCCAAAGCTCTGTTAGGTAGATGCTCCCTGAAGGAACCCAGCTGGTGGAGACTGGGTCTTGACCTCAGCCTGCTGTCCAACAGATGCAGATGTGTAACCGCCCGCTCCACCTGATCCTCCTGCGCTGTCTCAGGAAATGCTTTTCTGAACATAGCCCAGAATGTCTGTGACGACTCCTTCAATCTCTTACTTTAACCAACACTGCAAGAAAGAAAGTGACTTGTCCCAGCTGAGTCAAGGGGAGCCTGGGGAAGCCCTGGCAACTGCGGCTTTCCTCTTGCCATGAAGCTCTGTGTGCTGACACCTGTCCCAGTGTTGAGACCGTCGGATCGTATCCCATGGCGTTTGTAATAAAGAAAACCTTGTTAAATATCCATAGCCCAATGTTCCAACCTCAGAGCTGCACCCTGCTGGCTGCACCTTCCCTAGCACAGGCTAGCCCCTCACCGTCCTCAGGACCTCTACTTGTTCTTTCTTCTACCCGGGGTGCTTGTTTCCCTCGGTCTCCAGGAGTGACTCCCCTTTATCACTCAGGGTTCAGCCAAAGTGTCACCATTCTAAAAGGCTCTTGGGGACCCCTGGGCCTGAGACATCTGCACCCCTAACTTGAAAGTTCTCTTCCATCTCTTTCCCAGTGCTCTCTGCCATGACACGGTATTTAAGCTGAGCTTCCTTTTCAATTGCCCAAAGCACAATGCAAGATTTGTGACAGTAGAGCTGATATTTTAGCACTTAGAACACAGCAACAGCCTTCTTGCGAAGAGGGGGAGGGGCAGAATGGAGGAGGGAAGAAGGCGATGAGGGAGAAAAGGGGGTCCGCAAGCCTGGGAGTTCCTCTGACTGCGTGTCAAGTTCTACAGTCAATGTAGATTTCAAAACCCAGCATGCCATGTGCTTCGCCCTCAACCTTCAGATCCTAACAGTCATGGCGACTCCTCGGAGGCAGGTCAAAGTCTGGTGGGACCAAGTACAATTCCAGAGATGCTCTTTAAAAAAGCAAATGTAATTCAGAAGTTGGAAATGCATCTTCTTTCAACAAGTAACCAAGCAGGACACGAGGCGTGTCTTGGGAATGTACGGCCTTTCTTTTTGAGTGTCTCTGCGAAATCCATCCAAGGTGTTAAAATGGAAATGTTTTCTGTAAATGGCTCTGCCTCAGCCACATACCTAGAACATTCTATGACTCCCAGCAACTCCCAGAATCACAGGGGTCCAGACATGGGAGGTCTCCAGAGACTGGTGTGGCATTTGCTTCTGGGAGTACAGGGTCTCTATGTCTGATATTCATGAAGTACTGTGCTCCAGCCAACTATAAACCTTTATTCATATTATTACACTTAGCCACCACTACCACTCAGCAGCAGACCTCTACTAATAAGATGGCCCTGGGGATGTAGCTCAGTTGGTAGAGGGCTAGCTTAACATTCATGAAGTCATAAGTTCGATCCCCAGCACTACAGAAACTAAGCATGGTGGTTCATGTCTGTAATCCCAGTGTTCAGGAGGTGGAAGCAGGAGCATTGGGAGCTCATGGTTATCTCAGGCTTTTATATAGACCTCAAGGCCAGCCTGAAATACATGGAACCTGGTCTCCAAAGGAGGAGGAGCAGAGGAGGAAGAGGAAGAGGAAGAAGAAGAGGAAGAGGAAGAGGAGGAAGGAAGGAAGGATAGATGGAGGAAGGAATGAAGGAAGGAAAGAGAGAAGGGAGAGGGGAAAGAGGAGGAGAAGAAGGAAGAGAAAGGGGTAGAAAACATGGAGGAGGAGGGAGGACCCCCACTTCATAGATGGAGACTGGAATTCACCCTGATGCTGACTCTCCACCGTACCTGTCACCTGTGCTTGAAAGTGTGGCCAGGGTCAATAGGGCACCCACCTTCTTAGGAGACTGTAAGCACCTGGTGTGTAGACCTCTGGGACTAAAGAACAAGTTGAAGCCACAAAAGGGCGCCTCGTCCTCCCCAGGTGGGCTAGCAGGACACCCTGCAAGCTCCTTCTCTTCTAAGCTCTGGAGGGACTGTGACTATTCTCAGTAGCATAAGGAAATAAATCTGGCAAGCTTTTTGCCTGCCCTGTGGTGAATTAGGCACCTTCTTGTCTTTGCAAAGACCATGAAGCCAGGTGCCCCCGCCCTGCCCCTATGCTAATCAGGCGTCCCCACCCGGAGTACCTGGACCCCGCCTTCTCTGGGGAAAGTTATTTAAACAGGGAAAAGCCCATGAATAAACTGAGTTTTCGTGTCCACCAGATTGGACTCCAAGGCTTTCTTTGCATCTCGCTATTCTCAGGGCCGCAAGTGGATGGTTCTCTCGAGAAACCACCCGACGACCCCCGCCTCAGGTCTGCGCTACCCCCCACCCCCCTACCCCCGCTTAAGGCTGCCATGTCTCATGTGTGTTGGGAGTGGGTTCTCTTCTCCAACCATATGAATCTCAGGGATTGAACTCAGATCACCAGGCTTGGCAGCAAGTACCTGTCCTCACTGAGCCAACTGGCCAGCACAATTCTCAGCACTTTTGTACCCAAGAGGGTACAAATGATCAACGAGAAAACACTATTCAGGACAAAAGTTTTTTGCAGTTTTGTTTTGGGTTTTGTTTTGTTGGTTTGGGGCGAGGCTTTCTTGTTTGTTTTGGTTTGGAGTTTTGTTTTTTTTCAGTCAGCCGTTTTACGATGCAGTCCTGGCTGGCCTGGAACTCTATGTAGAGCAGGTTGGCCTTGAACTCCACCTGCTTCTGCCTCCTGGTGCTAGAATTTAAAGGGTGCATCACCATGCGCAGCCCAGCCCCAAGACACGAGTTCTATTTGTTTAGTCATTTATTGTTCACAACTGCATACACGTAAATAATGTGCTCTGACCATATTTACGCTGTACCTTCTCCTGTCCCCCTCACTAAGCCTGTTTCCCCAAGTAGCCCCCTTCTGTTTCCGTGGCTTTGCCGTGTGACCCACTGAGTTTAATTAAGGATGCTTGTGTGAGTGGGGGGTGGGGGTTATTTACCAGAGCATCAGTGACTTACAAGTGTCTACACCACCAAAGAAAATGGGAAGATATCAGAGCCCCTCAGCTTAGGGGCAGCTCTAACTCAGGGTGAATATTGGCGATGCCTGGAGACTCTTCCACTTTTGGACAAATGAATCCAATTAAAAAAATAACCAATTCGGATATTGACTGCTCAGATAATTAGCTCAATCATGGCGTTCTCCTGATTATATCACTGGAGCACCCCCCAATTCCATTCTTACCAGTTATCCTAACCCTCACCTCTCCCCCTTCCTCTTTGAATAGTCCCAGGAAGCCCCTCTCCATGTGGAAGCTCTTGAGAACATACACATGAACTGTGTCAAGCCCCGGCAACAGGAGGGGCTTCTCTTTGCTAAGTCTGTATCCGTGTCCTGGCTGAGCGCCTGTGCGGCCTGTGCACCGCCCACCCAGTCACGATAGGCAGGGTATGGAGAGCTGTCAGAGGAGGGCACCCAGAACCACGACGGCAGTTGGTCCGATAGCTCCCAAGGAAACCGAGTTGTGCCTCTCAGGGTGCCCTGCATCTCTATGGGGACAGGGATCTCAGCCACTGTGCATACGTGGCAATCCCCCTGAGGTGGTACAGGCAGTGTGGTTTTGTTTGAGTCCCTGGAGCCGATAGTCCTGATGCTCCCCTTGTCCTGTAGCAAACATGGGCCATCTCTGGAGGGTCTGCTGTAGGGATCCCATGAGTTCATAAAGATTTTCAACCATGCGTTTGAGAAATGCCAGCCTTGTTTTTGAGAACTAAGCCAAGGGACCTGTGGATGGTGAATCTGAGGTTCAGAAAGGGAACTGGCTTCTGCCGGCTCATATAAAACCCCCAGGAAGATTCCAGACCAAGAACTAGGTGTCCTAAACCCTTGTCCAGTGTCCCTGCCAAAGCCTCATGGACCCAGGGGGTAACCTCAGTCTACTCCAAAATCATCACTGGGGAGAGTGGGGATACCCTAGGAGGCCAGCACTTGCTGATTCTATGGATGTCCCACCTACCATGACATGCCAACCTCTCTGTGGAAAATGACACAGCCTCACAGGGTACGGGTAGAGCCTGGCTTGGTCAGCATGCACTGGAGCCAGCCACCTCCCGTGGCTGCAGAGGACAATCGCCCTTGTTTGCTTGTTTGTTTTTGTTTGTTTTTTGAGACAGAGTTTCTCTGTTGTAAATCTAGCTGTCCTGGAACTCACTCTGTAGAACAGGCTGGTCTCAAACTCACAGAGATCTGCCTGCCTCTGCCTCCCAAGTGCTGGGGTTAAAGGCATACACTACCACCGCCCAGCTACCAATCACCCACGCGCCTGGATGGCTTTCCAGCAGTGTGCAGTCCCTCAGGATTCCTGGAAACCTATCCTCCCCCTATATTTATCACCCGCTTCTTCCGTTTATGAGTTAGTGACACAAAGGGAGAAGCCGCAGGCTCCTTCGGGGAAGCAAGGGAAGCAGAGAGAAGAGCGGGCTGAGGCTGTTTAACTCAGTGCTGTTTTCCTGGCTGCTTCTCACACCAGGCTCAACAGCCATCCAATAGGGTATTATTAACCGAGAAGCTTCCGCAGAGGAAACCAAACAGCCGCCATGACACAGGGCCCAGGTAGCAAGGCAAAGATAAATGCTGACTTCAGAATTAAATTGCAATTCCCCTGCATGTCTCCGGTGATGAGGACGGGATCGTGGGAATTAGCGATAGGAAGATCGTGATAGGGGACTAGACAACGGGGAGGGAGCCGGGTCCTTCCCACCCACTCATGATGAGGAAGCCGCTCAGTGGGTGAAAGCCTTGAGTTGAATCTCTGCAACCCACGTAAAGGTGAAAAGAGAGAAACAATTCCACAAAGCTGTCTTCTAGCATCTATGTGCACATATAAGAAATATATACTTTATATTATTATATATGTTAATATATAATATCTTATAAGTATTTATAATATATTTATATATATATAATATACATAATATTATATACAAATATTTTTTTAAAGAAGGAGTTGCGATGGATGTAAGACCTGATATTCACTGAGTTCTTGGCACGTTCCAGCCATAGTGGAGTGTTTTGCTCAGTCCCCACTTCTGCGTGGATGAGGGTGTCTTTACGAACCCCACTTCACAGGTGAAGAAACTGGGGCTAAGAGAGGTGTGGGGGATGGGCACAAAGCCCTACCAGGTATAAAACAGGAGGCCAGGTCTTACTTGCATCCAGGAAATCTGGCTCCAAATCCCATAAACTCAAAAGCTGTCTAGGAGTGCGGCTTAGTGCTCACTTAGTTTGCACAAAGTCCTGAGTTCCAGCCCTACCACCCCATAAAACCGGGCACAGTGGCGCATGCCTGTAATCCCAGCACTCAGGAGGCAGAAGCAGGAGAACCAGTCAGTGGACTTCAGCCACATGGCAGACAGCTTGGCTAGGATCTCTCTATACTGCTCCTACGGGGGACTCAAGATTGGCTCCCAGCCCACCGCACGTCAGGCAGCTCATAGCCACCTAGAACTCAGCTCTAGGGGATACCGTGTCCTGTTCTGGGTTCCAAGGCCACCTAGAATGTCCTATGACCTTCATCATGCCTTTCTCGCCACAGAGCCTTTCTCGCCAGCGGGAAAACAGGACAGTTCGGAGGGAAGGATCAACAGAAGAGGTCGACTGGGACTCGGAACCTCCTTCTCTGGTCAATCCCTGGTCTCTATGAGGGCCGGTGCTACCTCTGGAAAGTGACAGGATCTTTCTAAGCATTCTTCCTCTTGGTATGAAATAGAGAAGACGATCACAATCGTATGAAGTACTCGGGGTTCCCAAAGGGATTAAACAGCAACTTCCCGGCGTGCCTGTGGGATTAGAACACACACCACTGTCCAAACTGCTCTGAACCGACAGAGGAAGTTTAATTTCTTCTTGTTATTTCTTTATTTTTCTAATGTGTTTATTGAATAGGATTAAGTCACCTCTCCTGCCAGCTCCTCACGGTTCCCCTCCTTCAAGCCCCTCCCACTCTTTCAAATTGATACTCTTCTCCTATTATATACGCTACATATAGGTATATGTGTGTATGCACAAATATATATAAATAGAGCCTCAGGGTTTATTTTTGTTTGTGCACAGATGGTTTCAAGGCTGACCAGTATGCGCCGGGCAGCCAATAGGGGTTCATCCCTGGAAGAGGCCAATTCTCGTCCAAGCAGTCAACAGTGCCTATCGTTCTTTGTGGTCTCAGGAGCTGGGTGGCCACCCTGTGAGATGTGCCTGTTGCAGCCAGCACCGGCTGGTAAAGCCTAAAGTCATTTGCTCCCACTGCCCCCAAAGGGATGGCTCCCACGAAACGTGTAAAAATTTGCTCATAACGAACACCGCAGACGCCACGATGGTCGTGAGATCGGACCTGACTCCCCCACTAGGAGTGCAGTGAGCATGAGGTTAGCAGAACTGTATGACAGAACTAACTTTCTCCCTCTGTAGTCACGTCTCTTCTGGACATCCTAACACTCCGTTAACTCCAGCCGTTAGTGCAAACCCTGCCTACAGCAATCGGAGGCAGCATTTGTATCTTCTAGCTAACACCCAGGAACTCACAGCAAGTCCCCATGTGGTGGAAACGGTTATCAGTCCCACACTACAAACCCGGGCGTACAGCTCAGATATGGCTCTCTCTGATGAGCAAACCCCACCTCAGATGTTATGTGAAGTCAACCACTTATTCTTCGATGGTGCTGTTAGTCCATTTACGTGGGTAAGCACAGAGTGTAGCCAAGCCTGGGGGAGGGGTGCCACAAACATCCTACCATGTGCAACCTGAAGTTCAAGGAGAGAAGATGGATCCTGCCATGTCACCTCAGGCTTGCTTTCCTGGATGCTGATCCCTTTCCAGGAGTGATCTCTCTTCTCAGGCGCTCAGCGGCTGTCAACAGGTCTGGTCCCAGTCCCAGCAGCTGGGATCTCTGCTCTGTAACTCGGCACAGACTTCAGATTGAACTCCTCGGTGCACCAGACTCACATGCTAAGCTCTGAGCCTACCACAATCCTGTGACCAAGAGAGACAGTTTTCATCTTCAACAGCCCGGGGTCATGTGAACATCCCAGAAGGGAGGCTCCACCGATGAGCTAGGAGACAGACTGAGAATTGTGCTGCTCCACACTGTGGGACTCTTCCTCTACTGCCCCTCCTTCCCCCCACATAGCTGCATTTATTCTTCACGCTCCCAACCTAGGGTCACATCCCGTATGGCCCTCTCTCCTTGAGTCGCAGAACAACCAGAATGCTTTATAACTCCGAGGACAGTTTCAGGGAGGAATGGGGAGAGAAGAGGAGAAAGAGGAATGACTTGATTCTTTTCCCAAAGTTTTGTGGCAGCCTCAGAGGTCTTGGGTTTATGGCCAGGCATTAAAGACTCTTTTCAGGAGGGCCGTTTTATGCCAGCAAGGCGCTTAAGCAAGGAAGCACTTGGCTGCTCCTTCTAAATGAAAATTTTCAATTAGTCTGAAGAAGTTAATTACATCATCCTTTAGTAACTGCTCTTGTGGTTCTGCAAATCCTCTATTAATTGATTCAACCATTTGCCCTGAAACCAAGAAGCAGCAAACAGGTAGAACAGGACTAGGAAAGAAGCTCTGGGGAGGGAAGAATCTACGCTGGGTGGTTTTGCTCAACTGACACAGACCTAGACACGTCTGGGAAGAGGGAACCTTAACTGAGAAAACGCCTCTGCCTCGGTAGGACTGGCCTGTAGGTGTTTGTGGTGCATTTTCTTGATTGATGAAAAGACCCAGCCCACCGTAGGCGGGGCCACCCCCGGGCTGATGGTCCTGGATTCCATAGAAAAGCAGGCTGACCAGGCTGACCAAGCCAGTAAGCAGCACCAGTCCATGGCCTCTGCATCAGCTTCTGCCTCCAGGAGCTGACTCCCTTAATAATGGACTGCTACCCAGAAACATAAAGCTGAAACAAATCCTTTCCTCTCCAAGTTGCTCTTGGCCACGGTGCTTATCACAGCAGCGAAGACCCTGACGAAGACAAAGATAAAGATAAAGGAGTGCTGTGGACCTCCCACTCACCAGGGAGTCTCTGTTCTGCCTGCCCCTCGGCCTATCCAGCTCACCATCAACTGTCCTGACGGTAGAGAGCACTGTGTGGACCAGAAGACAGACAGGCAGGAGCTGCCTCCAGACTCCATGGAGAACTAGGGTAGACGGTTCAAAGGTAAACAGTAATACCAAACGAGCAAGAGGCCCTTGGTGCTCTACCTATCACATGAGATGGGGTGCTCAGGGCCAGTGGCCCGTGGAATTGTACCCCATTTCCACTGTGCGTGCATTTGGGTGCGCTGGCCAGATCCTGCCACCGCCAAATGTGGCTTCATCAGAACGCTGCCCTCTAGGTTCTCGGTCTGCTTTCGCTCCTTTAACCCCTTTTTAAAAGACTTGTTTTTATTTTATTTTACATGTGTATATGCGTGTGTGTATATATGTTCATGGAGACCAGGAGCAATGTGTGTGTGTGTGCCCATGTGTTTGTGTGTGTGTCTGTGTGTGTATGTATGTGTCTGTGTGTGTGCATGTGTGTGTATGTCTCTGTGTATGTCTCTGTGTGTATGTGTGTGTGTGCATCTGTGTGTGTGTGTGTGTGTTCATGGAGACCAGGAGCAATGTAGGTGTGTGTGCCCATGTGTCCATGTGTTTGTGTGTCTGTGTGTCGTGTTTGTGTGTGTAAGTGTATATGTGTGTGTGCGTGTTTCTGTGTGTGTCTCTGTGTGTATATGTGTGTGTGTGTGTGTGTGTGTGTGTGTGTGTGTGTTCATGGAGACCGGGACCAGGTATGTGTTGGATTCCCTGGAACTGGATTACAGGCAGTTGTGACCTCCCCCAACTGCTGTGCTGAGAAGCAAACTCCAATCCGCTACAGCAGCAGTCTTCGCTTCTAACCACTGAGCTACCTCTCCAGCCCCTTCTCTCCTTTCTTTAACAGACAGTGATTAGGACACACCAGGGGGTGAGGGAGCCTGGAGAGTTGAGGAGGACTGTGAGGACCAAGAGCTTCGGAAGGGACTAGAGCTTCTTCCACTGAAGCTAAATGTCCTGGATAGTTTTATGTCAACTTAGTTCAAGTCATCTGAAAAAAATGCCTCCATAACATGCAGATGTAGAAGATTTTCTTAATTAGTGATTGATGGGGCCGCCCCAGCCCGTTGTGGGTGGAGCCATCCCTGGGCAGGTGTCCTGGGTTCCATAAGTAAGCAGTCTGAGCAAGCCCTGAGGAGACAATTAGTAAGCAGCACCCCTCCATGGCCTCTGCAACAGCTCCTCCTGCAGATTCTGAGTTCCTGCCCTGACTTCCTTCAACTGATGAACTCTATTCAGTCAGGAAGTGTAAGTGGGATACAGCTTTCCTCTCCAGCTTACTTTTGGTCATGGTTTCCTTACAGCAATAGAGACCCGAAGACACTGAGCCACTGGGGCGCACCAGGCTCAGCCTCTGCAACATCACACTGGGAACCTGAAAATTCCACCCCATCTGCTTCTCCTGATGATGCTGGAAAGGTTGCACCCCTGGTTTGCACCCCCCCTATTCTCTGTCCACCTCAGGGGGAGGCACTAAGAACAGGATGAGAACTTCATCCCAGTACCACTGGAGAGAGAAAAGCTAAGGTGCAGAGAGAAACCCGCCACAGCAGGCCTGGACAGCGGGCTGTGGGGAGAGGGGCTTTGAGGGAAACAGGGTGGGTCATGAGAAAGGATAGGGAAGAATCTACTGGAAGTCTTGCTGGGAGACACAAACTAAAACCATCTCGGTTCTCTCTTAGAAATAAACTTACATACCAGAGTCTCTGTGTGTTTGGGTCCAGGAAGTGTTTTCAGAATTCCACACCTACCCTACACCCAGCCTCTGAGGGGCCCAAGACTTGGGTGCTTTTAGCTGCCAGAGCCCACCGGGGACTGTAGTAAGCCTTGGGAAGTCTGGTGGCTCCCCTCAAGTGACTAAGAGGCAGCCACCGAAGCTGGTTGCTCATTTCAATGTGACTCTGGACCCAGCTCTGCCCCACCCCTCAGGCCCAGCATTGCAGGCATAGCATAAAACTGACTTCACAGCCCTGGGAAGCCTCCCTTAACCAATTCAGACCTTGCAACAGAGCCTTCTTTGATGCTCCCAGTACTGAAATCACAAAGAGTCCTCCGTGCCCAGTGAAGGTGCCAAGCCCTGAGGTTCGTGTCTAACACGTGCTGTGCCCTACTCAACTCTCACCCCTGCCCAATCATAATGTGAATCCCGGGAGAGCCAGGCCCCTCTGAGCCCACAGAGCTTTCGGGAATCAAGTTAGCCTAAAGGTCACCATGGTTTCAAATGGCACTTTCCGATTAGCCTATGAAAACAAACAGTGGGATTCCCCTGATCTAGGCACAGATAGTTGAGCTAGAGTCCCCATACTGTGGGGGAGACCTCAGTACCAGGGCCTGGGATGCCTGCACACGCCACAGCGAGGGAGCACTGGCTCCACCTACTGGCCAGAAACGGAACGGACTGAACTAATTCCTGATGAATCTGAGTCCTTCTTTCTGCCAGGAATTAGGAGTCTCCCTAAAGCTGGCACACACTTCGCCAGTCTGATCCAGGAAACAGGGCCACGAGAATTCCCTCTGCCCCCCACTTCCCAGCCTGGAGCACCTTGGGACGGGGCCCTTTTCCACTGGGCAGCCTCGCCCACTCTACCCTCCTTCCCTAAAAAAAATTTCTTCCCCTACAAAAAAACCCATTCCTTTGAGAGCCCTGGCATTGTGCCACCGTCGTCCATGACGCTCAGAGGAGCGTCTCAGGATCCTGTTGTACTCTATTATTTGAAATTGTATAATAGTAGTGTTTTTTTGTTTTTGTTTTTAATAATCAAAATAAAACACTTTTGAAAACCAAAAAGAAAGAAAGTATAGTAAGTTTCTACTTCCCCACTGCTGGGGGAGAGCTTTAAAAGCATAGGTCTTCTTAAGTGTGTGTGTGTGTGCGTGTATGTGTGTGTGTGTGCGTGTGTGTGTGTGCGTGTGTGTGTGCGTGCGCGTGTGTGCGTGCGCGCGTGTGTGTGCGTGTGTGTGCATGCGTGTGTGTGTGTATGTGTGTGTGTGCATGCGTGTGTGCGTGTGTGTGTGCGCGTGTGTGTGTGTGCGCGTGTGTGTGCGTGTATGTGTGCGTGTGTGTGTGTGTGCGTGTGTGCGTGTGTGCGTGCGCGTGTGTGTGTGTGTGCGCGCGCGTGTGTGTGTGCGTGTGTGTGTGTGTGTGTGTGTGTGTGTGTGCGTGCATGCCCACAGAGGCCAGAAGGGGGCGTCAGAGCCACTGGAGCTAGAGTTGCAGGTGGCTGGTGTAGGTGGGAACAGAGCTCCTGTCTTCTGGGAGAGCAGCAAATGCTCTTAACCACGGAACCGTCTCTCCTGCACCCCTCTTCCCAAAACAGGTCTTCTCACAAAGTATAGTCACAGGTTCTCCGACCACGGCACACACGCTAAGGAATGCTTGAGGTCTACCCATTCCTCCTTCCACATCTGACTTCTATCTCAAATGCTGTAACTCTTTGATTTCCCAGGTGAGCCGAGAAATGACACCTCACCGCCCCCACACTGAAGTCTGGCCCCCAACAGCCGGCCTGTTCTTCTCTCACCAGAATGATTGGGGTGGAAAGGATGGAGACTGCCACACAAGCTGCTCGGGGCAGGTTCTCAGGGCCGCTGGGCTGACTGTCCACCAACACACACCTCTTGGAAGCCGCCCTTGGCCGGCACCGGCCACACCTCAACACCTGTCTCCTGCTCTGCTTTCATTTCTGGTGTTGTGATAAAACAGCCTGTCAGAGAGCAATTTAGGAGAAAAAAAACCATCATTTATTTGTCTTATAATTCCAGGTCACAGTCCATCACGGGGGGCCAGCTGGGGCATTAATTTGAGGCAGCAGAGGCAGGAAATACACACACACACATGACTCAGCCAGCTTTCTCTACCCTTATTCAGTCCAAGGCTCAGAATCCAGGAATCATGCCACCCACAGTGGACTGGTGGGGATTCTTCCCATATCAACTAAGATAATCAAGACACCCCCCCCCCCTCCAGACATGTCCAGGACCAGTCTGATCTGACAGTCCCTCACTAAGACTCTCCTCCCAGGCGATGCCAACTTGATGACTAACACTAAGCA
The DNA here is from genome assembly GCA_026225945.1 of Cricetomys ansorgei. Lineage (NCBI taxonomy): Eukaryota > Metazoa > Chordata > Mammalia > Rodentia > Nesomyidae > Cricetomys > Cricetomys ansorgei. Next base: position 5,856,849 of record JAMJFZ010001249.1, read on the forward strand.
TCACATTCCCTAGGTAGGACTCAGAACCCCACAGACACCTCCAAAAGATGGGCACCGCCATAGAATAAATCACCGCCTCCGTACACGATGGGATATTCTACCACCGCGCAAAGAAATCATAGCTATGACCATCGATGAGATACACGTCGTAAACATAACACTGAGAGAGACCAGACTTGGATGAGCACATTCAGTGTGCAAACAGAGAAGTTATAAATGGCTGCAGCATGGCTCTGTGGGAGAGCACTGTGCAGGGCCCTGCATCCCACTGCCAAAGCTTCAAGAGAACAAAGACAGGTTGAGCTCTTCTGTGGAGAGAAAGCAGGAGACCGCAGGTCTAGGAAGAACCCACCGCAAAGAAGCCTGAGAGAAGCTTTGGGCTATTCTAATTCCATTTCCCGATACTGTAAGCCCCAGGCTGCCCTGGTGACCTGGTTGTAATCCAGCACACCAGAGGAAGAAACAGGGGAAGGGGGTCCCCCAGGCAAGCTGACTAGCTAAATTATTAGAACTGGGATCAAGTGCAAGCCCTGCATAGATGAATTAGGTGGGAGTGACGGAGGAAGACCCCCCAATGTCAACCTCCGTATGCACACACACACCGTGGAGATTCCTATGAAGACTTTGGTTTTGATAAACAAGATTCAGTTGGTGACTTTTGTTTTTTACCAGTTTGCGTTAAAAGACCAAAAGCCACAGGCCTGTGGGTTGAAGACGATTTGCAGATAAGAAGGAAAATCAGATGCCACATCACTCCACCATCCTACCAACAAGAAGCCCATGTTTGGTACGGAAGGGCTTTGTACCAAGAGGCACCACCATTCACTACCCAAAGGCTGCAGGAGTTCAATGCCCGGAACACACACTGTGGACAGAGAGAACTGACTCTCACAAGCTGTCCCCCGAAATCCATGTGGGTATACCATAACATGTGGCCACACACAACACACAATAAGTAAGACTAGGGTTTGAGGATTTCTTGTTTTAAGCAATTTTAAAATGAAAGGCGCTTTTTCAAAGTTCTGAAAGGAGTGGGGGCACGCTGCCATTGACTTGATTTAATCTAAACAAGAAAAAGACACGCATAAGAGAGATCATGTGCTTACAGAATGATGTCATTTCTTAGTTCTTTTATGCCGGCAACCTGGACAGGAGGCCTGGTGGCCACTTAAGAAATTAACCACAGGCTTCTGTTTGCTCAGTGGGCTTGGTCTCTGTTCTCTGAGCAGGTAAACAGTGCCCCCTCGTGGGCATCATGGAGGACTGCTATCTGCTAGCAAAAAAATTCGTGTGTGTGGGTGTGTGTGTGTGTGTGTGTGTGTGTTGGATTGGTTAGTCTGTTGACACAGGTTCTTACTATATAGCCCAGGCTAGATTATCACTCCTTATGGAGACCAGTACAGGTTAAGAAATAAATACTAGACATTATGAGCACACTTGTGCTTCTCCTCCCAAAGCCAAGGGCTCTTTCTCCATGGGAAGACAGAGACCTGGGGAAGAGAGAGCCAGAGAAGCGGATCTTCCACACATGGAAGACCCTTTTCACCCCGAAGGCCTGATGTGTTCCGCTGACTGGGATTCGGGGCATCCCGCATCCTTGCTGGGTGTTTCTGCCCTGGCGTCACTGTAACTGGTGCCGCAAAAGGAAGAGGAACGCATGCTCTGCTGCCAGAGCCAGGAAAACCTGATTGGGCCAGGTGTGGGGACCCAGGCCTGGCAAAGCTCTGCCTCCCAACTCGTAACCCACCCCTAACGTTACCCAAGATAGTTTCACAAGGCTAATACCCTGAGCAGTGTGGTCCTCTGCTCCTGCTGCCTCTGCACTGCGGCCCAGTGTGGGACTGTCCTGAGCTGAGGTGAGGTAGAAGCCCTGCCTAGAACCCCAGAACTCTCATTCTGAGAGCGGCAGGAGTTCGGCCCCTCCCCTCCACAGCTCTGACAGGCCACAGGCTATGCAGCCTGCTCGCGGCAAGGCACCGCCCCTCAAAGGTGTGCGACCTGGCAGAGTTGCTTACCTGGAGCTGTTGTACTTCTCCCTACATAAGCATATAAGGTCTCACCCTCTGGTCCCCGGAAAATACCTAAGTCTAAGCTGTGACCCCCAATATGCAAATGGGACTGTCATCCTAGGACAGTGAGCTTCCACTGGCATCCCTGGATACCAAAAACCTTTTCCTTTCACTATATATGTAACCCTGTTTCCCACAATAAAGTTGAGTTAAGCCCTGACTGAAATGATCTCATTCTCTCTCTCTCTCTCTCTCTCTCTCTCTCTCTCTCTGATGTCCTGTTACTTTTGCTCACGCACATCCATAAAGAACCCTTGAACGCCTAGTGGCTTATCCCAATACTCTGGAGGCTGAGGCAGGAAAAACACCACAAATCTGAAGCCAGCCTGGGCTGCAGAGTGAGCTCCAGACCAGTCTGGCCAATAAAGCAAAAGCATCCTCTCAAAACAAAACAAACACCAACAACAAAAGCCCTCAAGCATCTTCTTACAGCTCTTCTCTGCAGAGGGTAAACCTCAAATGCTGACCAGGGTGGGCTGTTTTATTCATCTGAGTGAGACAGATTTGTACATCAAACACACAGAGGAAATGCTTTCCCCCCTCAGGGGGAGAAACACACAGCTCTGTACAGCAAATGTACGCCAATTTAAAAAAGAATGGCTTCCCAAAATTTGTTTTTTAATAAAAAGCTATGTCCTTCCCTAATTTTCCATCTTTTTTTATGGACACAAGGGCATAGTAAGATGAAACAAACCCCAAGTGTTACAGCAGATGACCACAGCCTCCCAGCCAAGGGCCCCTGAAGACGCTGGCACAGACTAGACACGCGTGTAAATTGTTACGCACAAGATCAAGTGCCCCAGTCCCTTCTCAGCAGGTGTCTGGTCTTATGTAAAAGAATCTGCTGTTTTAAATGCCAATAAACAATTCCAAGCTTCGTTTTTGACTCAGCGCAGGCTCACACTTTGTACACCGGAACTTTGTCCCGCTCCTGGGACACGGCCCTACAGCCTCCCAACGGTTCTGCCTGTCAACCATCAGGCAAATTTGTGCAAATTAGATAAAACTGTCTTTTGTGAAAATACTTTTCATCCATTTGCCAGGGAAAAAAAGAAAAGAAAAGGTCGTAAATAAAAATCCAGGTGCTCTCTGTGGATGGGCGGTGCGCAGCCTGCTCACCAGTACATGGTCCCAATTCACTCACGTTCAACTTTTCCCATCAGCGTCTACGACAATGCCCGCCAGTTAACTTTTCCCTAGTCTCTGAGTATGGTGTGTTTCTGTTTATATTTGATATTATATTTACACCAGAAAGGTGAACTGAAGAGGTCCAGCGAGGGTTACTCAAGTAACACGGAAATAAGGTCGATTCGAGGGGTTTTTGTTGTTGCTTTGTGTTTTCTTCGCGGTGCTGTGAGCCCAAAGGTCTGTCCGCGGAGTGATAATCTATGCCAAGTACCTTCTAGAACCTTCTAGAAGTACATGGATGTGATCATTCATAGCCGGAATTTCCACTGTACAGAACCCCCTTCTCCACTCTCCACTATTGCCGTTATCTGCAGCCAGGCAAGCTCCTCGCCAGGTTTTCCAAGGCTACCTCACCTCAGATCAGTCATTAATTAATTCCCCTGGGATTTTGTTTGTTCGTTTTGTTTTTTGTAGGCAGATTTTAGAGGCCCAGACTCAGTCCACCGCTAGGGGCAGAAAGTGCATCATGGGAAGGTCGTCGTCCTCCCCCCTTCCCGTGCTCTGGAAAGGTCCCTTCTTAATTAAGAAGCTTGCCTGCATAATTTAAACACGTTTAAGCCTCGGCCTGTTCAAGGGTGACGCCAAAATCCTCTCCCAGGAGAATTTCCCAGGGCTGCAATGCGCAGCATGGCCGGAAGGTGGCGCCAAGTCCTCGGGTCGCGAAGGGGCTGCTCAGGCCAGCACGATGCATGGTGCAGCCCTGGAGGGACCCTAAAACCCCAGACTTCCGATCACTCTCCACGCACGTCTGGTTTCCCTTCAAACAGAGGAAGCTTCGTTATGCATCTGTTTCTACATCCCAAGCATCCCAAGGCATAGAGGAAAAATTGGTGAAATATTTGGACTCTGCTCAGTCAAACAAATCGCAGTCTCTGAGGAACATTCTGGAAGCTGAAACTTATTATTCTCTCAACCTGGTCCGCCCAGTGCCTCTGAGGTAGGAAGTATGGCCATCGCAGAGTTCATTTGATGGGTGGGCCCCGGCTTTGCTCCGGGCCTGGACCCTGCACATCTTAGAAGTGGGCCTGCCCCTGAACACGTGGGGACGCAGTGTGTGCCTGGGAAGTTTGCTTCCTGAGAGAACTCCACAGACTACACACCATTTTTGAGTTGGTTTTATTTTTGAAGTAAAGTCTCATGTAGCCCAGGCTGGCCTTAAATTAGCTACACAGCTGAGGGTGAGGGTAAAGTTCTGATCTTGCTGCCTGGCTACTGGAAGTAGGTGTGTGTTGCCGCGCCTGGTTTATGCAGGGCTGGCTCTCAAATCCAGGGTTCATGATGCCAGGTAAGCCCTCCACCAACTGAGCCACATCCTCACGCTTACCCTCAAACTAGCTCACTGTCCCTCAAGCCAGTAACTAAACAAGGACATTGAATCTTTTCATACCTAGACAAGGGGTACCCCAAACCTCAGAGGACCCAGTAGTACAGAATACAGAGGATGGAGAGAAGGGCCAGGGGTCAGGGTGATCAGGACCCTAGTCCACCAGCAGCCCTTGGGCTTGCCCTTTTAATCCCTCACTCTCTCCCTGACCCTTGATGGCCCCATTGAAAGGAAATCAACTACCTCCCCACCCTCCCCTCCCCCTGCTGCAGACCCTTCCTGGGGCTTCTGACCAATTGCAGGAGAGCGTCCACTGATCCTGTGTTCCTGCTTCAGACAAAGCCTCTGCCTCAAAACAGACCAAGAGTTGTCAAACCAAGAACACGGAACTCTGGACTGTAGCCCCAAAGCAAAAGCCAGAGCAGTGCTACAAATGTGGGGACACGAGAGAGACCCCATCCAACCGAATACAGCATCCTCCGTGTCCTACCTCATACAGAGACAGCCCCTGGTCAGCAGAGAAGAAAGAAGCCAGGCCCATCTCCCGGCAAGAGAGATGCTCAGAGGGAGGAGTCTTCTCAGGAGGGAGGAGGCCTGGACGACCACCATCTGTCACCACCTCATAAACAGCCTGAGAACCGGTGTCCACTAGTGTTCTTTCAACAAGCCTGTGTTAGTCCAGATTCTCCAGGGGAACAGGACAAATGGGTGTATGTTACAAGGGACCGGGTTGGCTTGCGTGAGATGGTCTTGGTAGTCCATATGCGACAATGGCAGTCTCATGCCAGAGGGGTCGAGAACCTGGCAGTCGCTCAGTCCGTGAGGCTGGGTGCCTTAATGCTCCCAATCTGACACCAAAGGCCTGGAGAATTTCCAGAGAGCTGCTGGGCGTCTATCCATGTTGAAAGCCTGAAGAAGCTGGTTCTAATATCAGGGAAGGGATGGTCACTGGTGGCAACAGGGTACATGAGCTCACCAGGGAGTCTGAATTGGGGTGAGTCTTCCCACATCAAGGGAAGACTTCCCACATCAAGACAAATGGGACAATGCCCATATACGACCCCAGGCCAACCTGATATAGATGCCCCTCACTGCGGCTCTCACCCCACGGGATTCTGGGTTTGTGTCAAGTTAATGAAGCATCAGCCCAACTGCTCCTAGAGATTAGTGTCTTGGGTTTGTTTGTTTGTTTGTTTGTTTCTTACTGGCTAGAAACACAGGCGCCGGCGTCAATTCAGTACTGATGCCCCCATGGTGTTGACTTTGCTTTCCAAAACTTTCTCTAGAACGCAGGTATAGTCTGCTCAAGTAATCATAAATGTGAGGGTTATTGGAAACCTCAGGACATAGACTGTGTGGAACAGTTCTATTCCTCTCCCCTCTCTCTCTCTCTCTCTCTCTCTCTCTCTCTCTCTCTCCCCCCCCCTCTCTCTCTCTCTCTCTCTCTCTCTCTCTCTCTCTCTCTCTCTCTCTGTGTTTTTCAGGACAGGGTTTCTCTGTTGTAACTCTGGCTGTCCTGGAACTCACTCTGTAGACCAGGCTGGCCTCGAACTCACAGAGATCCGCCGCCTCTGCCTCCCGAGGCTGGGATTAAAGGCGTGCGCCACCGCCGCCTGGTTTTATTTCTCTTCATAAAGAACAATAATAAAACTCATCTCAACACTGAGCAGCGCACCTTTGATGCGTGTGTTTATAGAGAGAAGGTGTCTTCCTCCCAATTTGCCACTCACAGGAGAACAATGGGTAAGGCGCCAGCCATCTGGAGGCAGACAGGCTGTGGAGACCCGAGATCACCACTTCCTAAACTGCAGGAAGGTCAGTGCTCTTCCTCGGAGGCCAGAGAATGCTGTGCCTGAGGTCGAACCCAGCAACTGTATCCAGAGCCCAGCCTCTTCCTTCCTAAAGTTCCCTGATCTTAATTAGTGCATATTCAATGTATATAATGATGGGATTCATTATGCCATTGCTCTTACATGTATTTAATACATTTTGGACATACTTAACCCCACTACCCTTGCTAGCCCGGACTCCTGATGGTCCCTCTCTCTTCCCAACTAGTTCTCTCTTCTATTTTCATGGCATCATTCTGTACATTTGTTTGTTTAATGAGACTGAGTTCAACCAACTACAGGAGTGTAGGTGAGGGGCCACTCTCAGGGGCTACACCCCTGAAGAAAATGTCTCTCCCTAGCAAACCATTTGCTGCTGATAGGTCCTGAGGGAGAGGCAGCGCCCAGCTAGACTCTCTACCTCCATGACAGAATGTTGTTCAGAACTCACACACCCAACTGCTTCTGTGATCAGCAGAATAAGGTCTCCAAACATGCCCACACCCCTGGAGCCTGTGACTGTCTCATCACAAGACAAGAGAGACTTGGAGATGTAATTAAAGCCAGGAAATGTAACACAGGGTGTTGTAGAAGTTTCTTTTTTTTTTTTTTTACTTGTGTTTAAAATAATTGTTTTTGGGCACTGTTGGAAAAAGGAATGCACAGGCCTTGGGCTTTTGTATTGTCTACAGGTGTTGGGTTTCTGTGGGGATGTTTGATTGCTTATGATCTGCAACTGGGGAGTGCTGCATCAGTAAAACACCTGAGCTCAGACACTCGGGGTTCCACTGTCGTGTATGGCATTGTCCATGATGGTGGTTCCCTCTGTTGAGGTCTGGCAGGCTTCCACAAATGAAATATGCCTCCTTGTCTTCTGTGCTGAGCCACCCCATAGGTGTACAACTACATGGGGAGAACCACCAGGTGGGCTCTATCTGACAGCAAGTGTCTTTCCTTAAGGGCCAAGTGGTTTCCTCCTAACAGAAACTAGAATCCTGGCACGGGGAATCCAGGGAGATCAGAAATACCTGAAGCTTTACACAGCCCCGCTGGCCCCAAGGTGAAGACACACTGCATCGAGGGAACTTCGGATGGCTCCAGGGAGCAGGTGCATGATAGTCAGGCAGACCTCCTTCCTCTCCTTTGAACAGAAACTGCCTGTGTGTGATGGTTGACAAGGGAGGAGAGGCATTTCACTGTTTAAAGGAGAGTTATATGTGCAGCTCGATTCAGGGGAGGACCCTGGGTTGCTATGTGGTTGTTAAAAGGTGTGTGTGTGTGTGTGTGTGTGTGTGTGTGTGTGCATTATTAAGAGGGATGTGTGTGTAGTACATACAGGTGAGGGTCCTCAGTTTTCAGGTCAATGTTAAGAGAGAGGTGTGTGTATAGCCCAAACCACGCGGAGTCCTGGGTTGCTAAGCTTTCCCTATGCTTGTCTGCCTCATAACTGCACAGCAACACTTCGAGTCTCTGCCCCAGTATCTCTGGAATACGTACCCCTCTTCTAACACATCTTGTGTTTACTTGTTCATTGTGTTTATTGTCTTCTTGTGCCTGTGAGAACAAGGGTCTTTGCTTTGTTCCCTGGTGAATCCCAAGTGACTAAGACAGTGCCAAGCTGTGGAATGGATAGGTAGCAACCTGTGGTCCACTAGAGAGCTTGGGGGTTGGAGGTCTCGTTATAGCTTTGTAGCTCCTACTGTCCTTCCAGCCTTGGTCACACTGCCAGAGACTGAACACAAGGAAGCAATGTAGAAATATACAGTAAATGCCACTACTTTAAACAGGTTAAGAGGATTTTGCAAACAAGATTTTAAAAAAGTGACCCGCTTAGGGTTTTGATGACTTCATATATTAAACTATATTTGCATCTTTCCATTCCTCCCTCTTCCCTCAACTTCTCTCATGACCCCCAAATTCATGACTTCTTCTTTTATAGTTATTACAATATGCTACAAACACACACACACACACACACACACTACTGTGTCTGCCTATTTTATGTTGTTTGCATGTTCACGGGTTTAAGGCTGATGACTTAAGATTAGCTAATCTGTGGGATGGGGGACTTGTCTCTGAAGGAAATTGAGCATTTATAAGAATAATGATGATAGTTCTAAGCAGGAGAGAGTATTTAGATAAACACTAGAGCAATCACTCAGAGGACAGTATACTCAGTAGAATTGAGGAGCAAGCAGATGGAGGCAGGGAGATGAATGAGAGTCTGGGTCCAAAATCTGATGAACACTGGGTGTGGTCTGGGCCAGAGAACCAGGATAATACTGTAAAGGAACACTTTGCCAGGAGGTTTTTGTGCTATACAGCCTTCCTTGTGATTACATGTTGCTTAGACTTCTGGGAACAGCTTGGAGGGAGATATATAAGACAGAGAGTGACCATTGGAAACAATAGTTGGAGTAAAGGCAGGGGAAGCGTGAGCACCAGGTTGCTGTAGAGACAGGAGAAGAGAAAGCACCAGTTTGTTGGCTGGCAGGAAAAAGTGAGCTCCAGAACTGATGATAGGAAAGCTGACGGAAATGAGGCTCAGATAAAGTGGAACTAACAATGGTTTGTAAAAAGTTACATGTTAGGATCTTTCTCAGTAACTACCCTGCCCAGAGAAGAGGAACTGGAGCAGGTGGAATTCCGTTAGGCGTCCAGTTACAAGTGAAAAAGTAACAGTTACAAAGCTTTGAAAGCTTAGATACAGAGCTTAGGAATGGCTTCAGTCTTTAAGAGCCCAGACCCAAATGGCAGAAAACAGTTACACACCCTTTTGAAAAGAAAAACCTTTTACATAATACTGCGGCACACTAACCACCTTTCAGGTCCCAGTGGTTGCACTGTCTTCAAAATCCACTAGGTGGCGATACCACACAAGAAACACAGTCTGCAGCCCAAGAGCCGCCGTGTACCAACTCTATCTGTGTTTGCAGGCAAGCTCCCTGGCATCATGAGAACTTGAAAGATGAGTTGAACTCATCAGGCAAATAAAATATGTCAGTGATGGCAGCAGAACAATGGATGATAATCCCACACCGTGCTGTTTCGAGCACAAGAGGAATGGCTCACCTTCCCCAAAGAAATGCTCACTGAGACAAAAAGGAGAGGCAACACACATCTAGAGACTTTCTTTTCAAGATGAGAACTTGGCAACTGCACCCTAAGTGAGACCCTGGGTATCATCACTGACAGCACCATGGCTCTGAAGAATGAGTGCTCAGTCGGCTTCCACAGTAGGCTGGATCATGTGTAGGCCTTGACTCTGCAGAAGCTCTTCTCTGTCTCCATCCATGCATGGCAATGGGCATAAAAGTCGGTCTTGTGGGCAGTCTTGATCTGTGCCCTTCCCCCACCACAGGCTGCCTCACCCCCATCGGTGAGATGGGCAGGAAGCAAGATCTGCATTAATGAGAAAACAGCAGGAGAAAAAAGTCAAGGAAAAGACTGGAGAGGTGGCTCAGGGACTAAGAGTGCTGGCGGCTCTGGCAGAGGACCTGAGTTTGTCCTCAGCACCCAGACAAATGCTTCAAAACTGCCTTTAACTCTAGGGGCTCTGGTGCCCTCTTCTGGACTCGGGGAGCACTGCACACTCATGCAGACACATAATTTAAAATAAAATACATCCTTTTTTTTTTTTTTAGCCAAGGAAGAAACACAAATTCTAGCCACAGACATATCTTGTTTCTACACAAAATCCATATCAAAAGGAAAATATCGTAGTTTAATGTACACAGCAGTATTGTTTGCTTTTAGTCTCCAAGCTTCCCTGTACACAGCTTTTCTACAATGAACAAAGTTTCAGTTTATGAAAAAATACATTAAGCATTCTTGAAACATACATTGTTGCTGGAAATACAAAACTCAGAAATGAGATGAAAATTGAGTCACTGAGAGAAGTCGCAAGGACTTCTTGGCCAGCGGCAGTGACCGTGGTGGCCACTGGGGCTAGGCTGGCTATACGGAGGGGCTCTAATGTCATTCCGGCCGCTGGGATTTCTTCACTTGCTCCTGTGTCCTGTTAGAGTATTTGAGCTTTTAAAGGGAATTAACATGGTAATTGAAAAAGAAGGAAACCCGCCAACCCAGAGAGGATTCTCCTGTTGAAATAATGCACAAATTATAGGCCATTCCAATAGCACTGAATTGACCCTTTCAGTGATCCCTCAGCACCAGTGGCTGAGATAACCCGTTCCTTAGACCAAAACTCCCCACCAGCAATTAAAAGCCCATGTTCCTGAGTTCTTGAGTGTCCCTAAAACACCCTAATGTGTGGCATCGTACTGAGGTCAAGCTGGAGTACACCCAGCTTCCTGTTACCGGTTCAGGGGTCAAGTGTCCAAGGGGACACTGCCTCCACTTTCTGGGGATCCATCCATTCATCCCATATGTAATGCTCTCCCAAAAAAAGCTGTAGAGAGCAACTGTGATGAGAACGTTTGGATGTGACATGTCCTCTCCTGCTCGTGTGCTTGAGAACGGATCCCCGGCTGGTTGTGCTATTCCAGAAGGTTGTAGAATCCTTAGGAAGTGGAGTCTTCCTGGAGGAAGTGTGTCACTGATGGGGGTGAGACTGTGATACAACCCATCCTTACTTCCTCTTCTTCTGCGCTTCCTGGTCCACCAGGATGCGAGTAAGCGACCTCGGGCTTCCGCTACCACAGCCACAAGCCGCTCCTTCAGCCATGCGGTCTCCACCATGATGGCTGTACCTTCAAACAGGAAAGAAGACGAACCCCTCCTCCTGAGGGGCAAGCAGCCTCTCGCTAGGTCATAGCAACAGAAATAAAACGTGAGCAAGCAAGCAAGTCGCAGGCACCATCACCCCAGGGGTGAACTCTTAGAAACAAAAGCACAGCACAGCGCCCACAGCCAACTCGTCCTCCCTTGCGTAAATCCCCAGGGTGTCAATCAAGTGTGGGTGCATAAGCCCCCAGTGTGTCAATCAACTGTGGGTGTCCGACAGACCCTCACTGAGGCCCCTCTCCTCCAGAGCAAGGGTTGTCACTACATACATGGCTGTTTAAGGTGAAACACAGCCATAGACACCAGACTGCAGACCGAGGCAGCAGAGTATAGAGACAGAAACCGCAGAGCCAGGGCTAATATAAAATACTAGCAGCTGCTAAAAAATCATTTGCCTGTAACGTGAAGTCATGATTCTTAAACATCTATAAATACAGTGCCAAGGATCCTAGTTGGGTCTTTCATTAGTGAGGGAACTTATAAGACGTCACAGTTGTCTCAAAGGTGGCTGAGAAACACATAACACAAAGCACAGAAAGGAAAATGGTCTCTGTCGCCAGGAAATCATTAATTCTATTTCACTGGACACAATGCGTTTGTCTCCCTCCATTGTCCTCAGCTTACTGAGTTACAGACCAGCTCAAGGCTATCAGAAGCACAGGCAACGCTGAAGAATATCCTCCTGCCAAAAAAAAGAAAACCTGAAGTTTTGTTCTTTCCTTTTTGACCGAAGTTGGTTGGGTTTTTTTTTCCCCCTTTTTGGTCCATTTCAGACTCCTTTTACAATTTTTCCTGACCCAGTTTATTGAATGAGCTGAACACGGCAGGCCCAGGCAGCAAGACAAATGCATTCTTTGTTCTAGCTTCTTCAGTCTCTCCAGCTGACCATCTCCCTGCCCCCCCTTGACACTCACGGGGGGGGGGGCAAGTTCTTTCTGCCCTTTGGGGAAAATGGGGCGTGGGTAGTGTCCTCCCCCAGCTCAGCACCACCTGCCCCAGTGAAAGCTGAAGCTGGGGACAAAGGAACTTCTTTCTGGCTCCTCCCAAATGGGCAGAGGTGATCCTCCCTCTCAGGGTCCCATGGTGCCCCTGGGGAAGCAGGGTGGGTCCCTCAGGTCATGGGAGCCACCAAGCTTTTCCCTGGTCAACTCTGAAGCTCTCTCCTGATGCTGCCTTCACCAAGAAGGTGCCTCCGCAGCTCCTGGGTGACCTCACTCCTGAGCTGCAGAGGACTCCAGAGGACCTCCTCCTCACACCCTACTTTCTGCTCCCCTAGTCCTCTCAGCCCAGCTCATCCTCAATAGGATACACCGTTGGCACTCAACCTCACTGGTGGAGATGGGGAGAGGGGTAATATCTATAGAGATATTCTGGCTGTCACTGCGGGGGTGGGGGTGACTCTGGCATGTCGTGGAGGCCAGGCATGGTGCTATTACACAGGGCCACGGAACCCCACGTCACCTCTCGCATACCTTGCAGGTGTGGATTCCAGCCTGCAAGTGTGTATTTGTATATAACTCATGTGTTCTGTTTCTAGACTTCACTTCATCCTGCACTGGAAGTCAAATCCCCATAAGCTGGCAGCCCGCTTCCTTCCTAGAGGTGTACTGGAAGCTTCCACGGCACTGAGTGTCTGGATAGGGAGCATCAGGATGGATGTCGTCACCCATCAATATCAGCCAGTGTAACTGTCACTTCTAGCTGTGTCTTCCCTGGCTCCCAGCATTACCCTGGGCTATCAGAAAATGTCTGCTCTCAGCCACGGAGGGTCTGCTGCCCCGCCCTTCTGGGCACACAGGGTCATTCCAGCACCCTTGCAGAGGCCAGAGGGATTTACCTAAGGCATAGATCTGGAAATGCCAGGTGGATCTGCTCCCACTCCTGTGCACTGCAGAGGGTAGAGATCAAGCTCCCCCTCCAGCTTCAGCTCACCAATGTACCCTGACTTCATGTTGTTGCTAGCACACATTGGTTATATGTACTAACTCGTTTATACATACGTAATATATTTCAATCACATCCTCCCGTGGCCTTCTCTTGTGTGACCCCCAACTCTTCCCGATTCTCTCCTCTTTCCCAACCTTGAAATCATTGTTTTGTGTATGTGGCCCACGAGTTTCACTAAAATACAGAAAAGAGACGTCTCATTGATTCCATGTAAACACGCCAGTAGACAGTTTCCGGCTAGTTTGGTAGCTCTAACACCAGAACAATGCCCATGTGGTTTCTGACTCGTCAGCCTGCCGACCCCAACCCACAGTCTCTGATTTGTGGTCCACAGTGGCTCCTAAAGACTCCACCATCATTTCCTCCTTCCAGGAAGGAAGACAAAGGATCCAACCAGGAAGCTGGTTCTTCACTTCTGCCCTCATGCTGTTGTTTAGAATGCTCACACAGCATGTGGCCAAGGCAGCTGGAGAAACATCTGGAGCAGGGAAGGCAAGAAGGCAGCCACAGTGCTCACTGTCCTCCAAGAAGGGAATGGCTGTCTAGCTTGACCTGACTTCCACTGTTTGGGTTCTGACTGCCTTGACTGCACCCGGGTGACTGGTTGGTTTTCCCTGCACAACATAAACACAGGTAGACACAGGGTGTCACAGGGAGCTTGAGGACACAGCCCTGGTGCCATCAGCACTCAGCGTGTGTCTGATGTCTTCGAAATCAGCTTGGGATTTGAAATCGGCTTCGTCCAGTTTGGACGAAGTCACTTCTGAGCTTCTTACAAATCTCCCTCATTCTGACCTGAGCCATGGAGACATATCAGTAAATCTACGCATCGGTTACGTGTCTTGTCACTCTAACACAACTTACAAGAGGAGCAGTTTACTCTGGCTCCCAGAGTGGGGCTCTGGTCTATGGTGGGAACATCATGGCGACAGGAGCGTGAGGGCCCTGGTGACACTGCATCGCTTTCTCCTTTGTAATCCGTCTAGGACCCCAGCCCGAGGGATGGTGTTGCCCACATTCAGAGTGGATGGTTGTGGAAGTTTATTTTTAGTTATATTTAAAATAGTAGTTTTTGTGCACTGTTGGAAAAGGGGGTGCATAGGCCTTAGTGTTCTGTATTGTCTGCAGGTGTTGGATTTCTGCAGGGGATGTTTAATTGCTAATGATCTACACGTGCTATCAGTAGAACACCTGAGGAGTTCTGGAAGAATAAAAACACCTGAGCTCAGACATTCGGGTTCCCCTGGGAGTATGGCACTGGCCGTGACAGTGGTTCCCTCTGCTGAAATCTGGCAGGGTTTGCAGTTATGAAATATGCTTCCTCGTCTTCCGTCCTGAGCCATCACAGCAATGTCCTGCTACAGTGGATCTTCCCACCTCAGTTAGACCTGTCTGGAAACAGCCTCACAGACACGTGCCGAGTGTCTCCTAGGTGATTCTTAATCCTTCGAGGTAGACAGGATTGACAGTACCCAAGAGACTGCCTCGTGAGCTGCCATGTCTGTCCGCCTCTTCCTTAAGGCTCGGGGCACTCTGAGGCTGACTCTCACACAGGAGGCTGAGCTTTCCTGGAGCGCTGGGGCTCCTCCCTGGGGTAACTCCTGCCACAGTAGAACAGACTTGGAGTATCCGGAAGGCAGGAAATACAGGAGCCGATTACATTCTCAGAGCATGCTGTCATGCCTAAGGTTCCAAAGCAGGCCTCCTCTGTCCCATCTGACTGTGTGTTCTTGAAGCTATCAACACAGAGTTCCTCTTTCCGCCTTGGCCGCTCTAGCCTGAGACTAGCCCCGCTTCCGGCTCTTGGGAAATGTTACAGAAGCACAACTGCCGTTTGTGCGTCATCCTCAGGTGGATTTGCACGGCTTTTGATGCCCTCTTTGGATAAAGCTGAGAACCTCCCCATCATCTGTCTTTTCCAAAGCACTTGCCTTCGGCAGCATCGGCAAGCACCCCCAAAGTCCACTCGGGAACGTCTTCGTGGATGGAAATGTCTCTCCAGTTCAGAAACTGAGACAAGAGCTGTGGCCGTCTCCTCGTCTCGGCAATAGTGCGGAGAGCGTTTTGCCGAGGAAGGGGATGGCTTAAAAACTAGAATTGTTCTGGATTTGAGGTAAAATGCAAAGGGAGTGTTGACAAGGTAGCTCTGTGTCCATACATTCTCGGGGACCCAGAATTGTTCCAGACTGTGACTCCTAGACTCTAGCCCAGGCCTGACCGTGCAGAGTGTGACCTGGCTCCAGGACTCTAGCCCAGGCCTGACCGTGCAGAGTGTGACCTGGCTCCTGGACTCTAGCCCACCTGGCCTGACTCTAGCCCGTGCAGCAGAGTGTGACCTGGCTCCTGGACTCTAGCCCAGGCCTGGCCATGCAGAGTGTGACCTGGCTCCTGGACTCTAGCCCAGGCCTGACCGTGCAGTGAGACCTGGCTCCAGTCATCACGGTTCTCTTCAGTCAGCAGGATGGAAGACAGAATAAAGCACAGAGCGGAACCACTCACCAGCTCTCCCCTGTGGAATGTTTCTGGAAGCTTCACACAAAGCTTCTGCTCCCAAGCCCAGAGAGTGACTCACAGGGTTAAGGAACATGATACAAAGCTAATAACCTGAGTTTCAATCTTGAAACCCAAATGGTAGGAGGTAACCGATTCCCACAAGGTACGCTCTGACCTCCACACATGAACCACAGCACATGCGTGACCACACACACACACACACATATGACCCACAGCACATGTGTGATCCCCACCCCCTACACATATGAACCACAGCACATGTGTGACCCCCACACACACAGATGAACCACAGCACATGTGTGACCCACCCCACCCACACATGAACAACAGCACATGTGTGACCCACACCCCCACACACACATATGAACCACAGCACATGTGTGACCCACCCAACACACACACATATGAACCACAGCACATGTGTGATCCCCACCCCCACACACACATGAGCAACAGAATATGCATGACCCCCCCCCCACACACACAGAATAAATAAATGAAATAAAAGGTTACACTCCCATCCTGTGGGCTGGAATGTAGCTACAGGGACATACCTCGCTTCCACATAAGCTGAGAGCCTGAGCATTTGCTCTGGGTAGCTACGTGCGATTTGCTCTTGCCTTGAAATAAGAATTTGGACTCCGCGGATAGCAGGCTAATGGTGTCTTCCACTGTGGGTTGGTTTGATCATAGAATAAAGCTGACAAAGTATTTGATGAACTAAAACATGCCCATCATTTTATTCCCTTCCTTCCCAGCATCATATAAAATTCAAGGGCAACTCTTTACATCCTGCTTCTCTCCCATCCCAAGTATGGGGACTTGAGAGGGATGCTGTCGCTGAGCAGCTACTCCAGCAGGCGCAGCCTCTTCATTTCCTCACAATCAGGAGGCTTCTCGGGTTCCGTGGAGCCTCTCCTGCTGCTCTCCAGTCTGCAGAGAATAGAAAATCAGGGCCGGGAAAGCAAGAGATAAAAGGACCTACAAACCCAGCAAAGGCACATAAGGGAAGACCCACAGCAGGCTGAGTCTTCACTGGAGAGCAAGAGCTCTGCTCCTCAGAGCTCCTTCGAAGGGAGTGTGTTCACTGCCAGCAAATCCCAGGATCAGAGAGGAGGTGTCGCCACCAGGACATCTGGAGATGAGCACCTTAGTGGGGCATGTGGCATCCTCCGGGGTGTAGAGGTGCCTGCCGGGTGTCACCAGGTATTTCTGGATCAGAGCAACCCATCAGTACCAGAGCCCATGACTGTAAGATAAACACTCAGGATCCAAAATTAACTCTTTGTCTAGTACCAGACATCTAGCCTCAACAATACTGATGCTTGGGGCTAATTCCTACTGAAGGAGTCTGCCCTGTCCCTGTAGTAAGCTCAACAGTACCCCTTAACCCGCTAGGTACCTTTGGCTACCCCAAAGATCTTACCCCATCATGACCCTGGCCTCCCAAGTGCTGGGATTAAAGGTGTGCACCACTGCACTGAGTTCCTCTGATTAAAGATTGTCATTATCTGAATGCCTGGGCATTTGGAGAGTTGCTCAGCCAGTGGCACTGGGAGAATGTGGAACCTTCTAGATAAGGGGTACAGCTGGCCCAGCTGAAGTGGCATGATCCAGGCTGATGAGAGACCCTGTCCTCAAAAACAAGATGGGAGCACGGAGGAATGCCTCTGTGGTCAAGAACGCACATTGCTCTTGCAGAGGACTCTGGCTCCAGAGGACAGAAGCCCTCTTCAGGAACCACACACGGACACTCGCACCAGCTGAGCTCTCCGCACTCCCGAGATCCCAAAGTCATTCTAACCCTCTGTGTACAGTTCAGCTCCCCACACTTCACCTGACCACCAATCGCAGATGGGTTCAGAGGGACCACAGGACCCAGAAGGAATGACGCAATGCGTGTGAACAATCTCCTGTGAAGGGCAGAACAAGAGCGCCCCCTATCATGGCTGCTTCCGGTCCTTCTGGGGACATCAACCCACCGTCCTGTCAAGATTTCCAGAGCACGCCTGGAGGAGGACTCACTCCTGGGAAAACTGTAACTCTGAAAAATGTGTAGGCGACTTCCAGGCAAAATGGAGACTATTCATCACTGACCAAGAGCCTACTCTTTTTTTTACCCCCCCTCTTTAAATGAAATGATTTCCATAAAAGCCTTGACTTTAGAGAAAAATAAAATTAGAAAAAAATGAAAAATGCATTCCCAGCACAGAAGCCGTTGTGTTACCATGGCTCACTCCTGCACAGACCTATTTTCTCCTTCTGCTCCGGGCAGAGAGGTTGCAGAGGGGAGATGGTTGCCATACCTGTCCTTGGAGCTCTTAATTCTCTCCCAGCCCACTCAGCTTTATGCAATGTCAATATCCATTTGTGTCAACAAATGTTCCTTTGAATTATGAATTCAGTCAAATTAGAAAAGCCTTCATGGCCATCTTCGTGGGGCTCTGAAGGACGGGCACAGGCTGTTACTTTTCGTATCTCAGTCAATGTATCCTCTCTCTGGTCACAGAGTCTTTCCACAGAGCAAAATAAAGATGGCCAAATACACACTCTTCATTCTGCATTATCCCCCCAATAAGTGTCCTATCCCAGAGTCCCCTAAGGTTTTCCCTATCAACTCCCCTAAGGTCCTCCCCCATCAACTCCTCTTTGCAGCCAGGCTGTGAGTTCCGTGAGGACGGGATCAGGCCTTGTTCATTTTGTGTCCCCGGTGGCTGGCATGGAACCTGACGCATGAGAGCCTCTCCGCAGCAGTGTAGTCAATGGGTACATGCAAGATTGACTTTACCTTTAATCTTCTCTCTGATAGGGAAAGTAACACCATGCCATTATAGACTCGGTTAGGTAGGTGTCACAAAACCCTTGGTGACTTAGGCCAACTGGAAGAGCGGTTCTGCACTCTTGAGTGAAGCAGTCAACACAACTGCACGGTTCCTCGTGGGAAGTCATTCCATTCACCACACCGAGGGCAAAGATAAACAAACAAAGGGCTACATCCAAGTCCAGCTCAGTGAACCAGTGAGTTTATTGGGATCCCTGACACTAGCATTGATGGCTCAAGCAGCCACCACATCAAGAAGTCCCAGGGCAGCCTAAGAGGCAATTCACAAATGCTGAATAACTGCAGTCCCCTGCAGAGGGCCAGGCAGCTCCATCGAAGAATCTGCTCTGCCTCAGTCCCTGGTGACTGCTTATATAACTTCCGGGAGAGGCTCACGAGTCTTGAGTTTCTTATAAGGTTCTTCTTGAGACCCCCACTACCCCCCCCAGGAAGGAATGTTCCCACCCATAGGAAACGGTACAATGAAGGCCAATAAGGTTGCTCAACCAGCCACAGCATATGGCTTCCATCGATGGACAATCTTTCTCTCAGCCAACAGGAAGCTGAGTATGGCAAGAGAGAAGGTCACTGTGCCTCTGAATAGCACAGTGCAAAAATGGTAGCCTTATACCTGCTCCTAAACTTGAGTTCAGAATTTAGCACATGGTTACCTAGCTGCAAGGGAGGCTGGAGAATTGCAGTGACTAGACCCCATTCAAATAGTATTGGGATTTTTTTTTTTTTTACTGTAGTATTAACAAATACTTGTAGACAATAGTTGAACTTATTGTGTAAGGGTTTAGGCCAAGTATGCATGTATTACAGAATTTTTAAAAATAACTTGAGGATAGATTCTTTCTTTTTCTCTTATTATCAAACCTCCTTGTTGAAGAATGACTGAGTTTAACTTGTACATCCTCTCAACTGGGGCCTTAACACCCCTCCCAACTGGGGCCATCTTAACACCCCCTCCCAACTGGGACCATCTTAACACCCCCTCTCAACTGGGACCATCTTAACACCCCTCCCAACTGGGACCATCTTAACACCCCCTCCTAACTGGGGCCATCTTAACACCCCTCCCAACTGGGACCATCTTAACACCCCTCCCAACTGGGGCCATCTTAACACCCCCTCCCAACTGGGACCATCTTAACACCCCCTCCCAACTGGGACCATCTTAACACCCCTCCCAACTGGGACCATCTTAACACCCCCTCCCAACTGGGGCCATCTTAACACCCCTCCCAACTGGGGCCATCTTAACACCCGTCCCAACTGGGGCTATCTTAACACCCCCTCCCAACTGGGACCATCTTAACACCCCCTCCCAACTGGGGCCATCTTAACACCCGTCCCAACTGGGGCTATCTTAACACCCCCTCCCAACTGGGACCATCTTAACACCCCCTCCCAACTGGGGCCATCTTAACACCCCTCCCAACTGGGACCATCTTAACACCCCCTCCCAACTGGGATCATCTTAACACCCCCTCCCAACTGGGGCCATCTTAACACCCCTCCCAACTGGGGCCATCTTAAACACCCCCTCCCAACTGGGGCCATCTTAACACCCCCTCCCAACTAGGGCCATCTTAACACCCCCCTCCTAACTGGGGTCATCTTAATACCCCCTCTCAACTGGGGCCATCTTAACCTGCCCTGTGCAGGCCTGAAAATTATCTTGTCTTTGACATTTCTTTCAGGAACCATAGCTTACCCTGTCCCATAAAAATGTCCCCACATCTGAGTTCCAAAGCCCGGAGAAGCACTGTAACAACTAGGGCTGAAATCTGGTTCTGCAACAGATCCGAGGTTATCATCTCTGCCTCTGTGATCTTTAGCAAATCTCATTCCAATCTTGCATCAACGCTCTCACATGCAAGATGGTGCTGGGAACATCCCCTACTTTGTAATGTCATGTCAACCCCCTCCACGTTCAGCTATGAGTAGCTCATATGGGGCCCGGCACACAATGAACCCTCAGTTTAGTTCACTGTTCCTGTTATCCATTCTTGCTCAGATATTAAGCACTGGCTTGGGCTCCTCGGCATCTTGCATCTGATTCTATTTCAATAAACAGGAGCCTGGAAGCCGGGGCTGACCACCAGGCCGCTCCTCCATGGAGGCTGCTGCTGGCCTCCAGATCAGAGGTCTCTGTGGTTCAGGTTTCGTTCTGTTAGCAAGTGTCAGGCCCATCCATGACCCAGTTTTCCTTGACAATGGCCTCATCTTGGACCCAACAGGTGTTTGTAACATAAAAAGAAGGATCTGGAAACTGAGCCAAAGTATAACAAGCCTTTGGTTTCCTCTGGGCACAAGGTGCCTCGATGAGCAGCAAGCCTGTTATCCAGTCTCTTCAGAATTTCCAGCACAGAAACAGCGCATATTAGAAAGAAGAGCTCTCTCTTGAGCAACTGTTAATGAGAGCTTTATGAAAATGCCATTAGCCGCATCAGGCTCTGCAAATGCCCAGCGCTCGCTGATCGAGGGTTCTGGGCTGGTTGCTCATCCATTGCCTGCAGAGGCAAACAGCATGGAGAGCTCAGCTGCTCTCTCAATGCCAAGCCGCCCCCATTCTTAGCCTCTGTCCCTCACTCCTCTCTCCTTCTACCTCCATCTTAATTATGAATGCAAAAAAAAATAGATTTTATTTTAAGGGGGACAGAAAGGATCTTGATTCCACAGGCACAGGAAGGGCTCCGTTATCCTCTGTGCGCTGATTATGCACCCGGGGTGATGGGGAGGGCCTCCAATTTTACAATCAACAATTCCTTTCTACTACCAGCATATTAATGTATTAATCAGTTGCAAATGCCAGACAAGCAATTCAAATCCTCTTAAGGAAAAAAATACTAGTGCATGCACGTATGTGTGTTGTGCGTGCTTGCGTGCGTGTGACAGTATTTGTGCATATGTGCCACGGCATGCATGAACAGGTCAGAGGACAACTTAGGGAGTCTATTCTCTCCTTCCCCCTCTTGAGGGGGGCTCTCTGGTTTCTGCCACCACACTGAGCATTCCAGGCTAGCTGACTGAGGGCTGCTGGGTGACTTTCTGTCTCTTCTTCCCCTCTCACTACAGGCGTGCTGGGAATACAGATGTGCAACACCTTATCTGGCTATTTGATGTGAATTCTAGAGTCTAACTCAGGTTGTCAGGGTTCATGCTTTTACTGCTGGGCCATCTTCTTAGCATGGATATTCTCTCTCTCTCTCTTTCTCTCTCTCTCTGTCTCTCTCTCTGACATTAAAGTATATCTTTCTCAGTGAATGCTGCTAGGGGGAAAAAAAAAACAACTGGCTAGCTGCAGGCGAAATACTAAAATGAGAGCCCTCACACCCTGATCAAAAATTAATTCAAAATGGATCAAAGACCCACACTTGAAACTCTGAAACCACTGGAGGTGAACGTGAGCTAAATCCGTTAAGACGTCAGTACAGATGAGAATCTTTTTGGTTCCGATCCCAAAGCACAGAAAACCAAAGCAAAAGTAGACGAACAGGATCAGATCAAACTAAAAAGCCTGTGCAGGTGGTTGCGGACCACTGTGTGGGTGCTGGAAACGAAATCGGGGTCCTCTGGAAGAGCATCCAGAGCTCTTAACCAATGAGCCATCTCTCCAGCCCCGCTATTTTTTTTTTTTTCAGAAGAAGATGTATGTGGGGAAAAGATTCTGTTGCTGATGGAAATATGCATCAGAACACTGTGGCTGGTACAGGGGGCTAGTAGCCACCACACTGGATAGATCAATTCTGAAGATGCTCAGGCCTGGGGCACAGGCGAGTGTGAGTAGGCTCATCCTAACCACAGAGGGTGAGAGAAGAAAGGGGGTGCAGAAGTACTAATATTAGAAGGGGCAACGCTACTGGGTATGCAGAGACTGGAAGCCAGCATGCTCCTTCTGAGGGGTACTGAGTCCGCCAGCTTGCTTCATCGCCATTTGATTCTTTTCCAGGATGGAAGCTGGTTTGGGGCCGGGAGGGCCTCTCCGTCTCTGAGCTGAACCCGAGGTCCTCAGACAGGAGACAGATAAACACTAAATGGGTCGATGGGGCCACCTAAGCTCCCACTCACGGATGCACCTCTATACGAACCACTTCTTCTCGTCTATGTCCCCTCTTGGGGCACTTCCCATCTTCCAGGGCCGTCTCTACGAAGATGAATGCGAGCTAGGGATGACGAGAAATGCCGTGCACCTGTCCTAGCTCACCTCCTGTTGCATAGCCCACGAACCTAATGTTAGTGTTTGTCCCAGTTAGGTTTCTGTTGCTGTGACAAAGCACTGACCACAACTAACTTCAGGATGAAAAGGTTTACTTGGTTTATATGCTCCAGCCCATCATTAAGGGAAGCCAGGAAAGGAACTCCGGCAGGAACGGCAGCAGAGGCCATGGAGGGAGACTGCGTACTGGCTTGCTCCTCATGGCTAGCCCAGCTTGTTTTTTTTTTTTTATACACCCAGAACTACCAGCCCAGGGGCAGCACTCCCTGTCATAGGCTGGAACCTTTCACATCAATAATTAATCAAGAAAATGCCCCCCACAGACACAGACTGACCTATAGATTAATATGACAGAAGCATTTTCTCTACTGGGGTTCCCTCTTCCCAGATGACTCTAGCTTGTGTCATAGACATTAAATAAATAAATACATACATACATACATAAACAAACAAACAAATAAGCTAACTAACTAACTAACTAGTGGGAATAAACTGAAGAATTTTAACCCTGTAGCTAACAAGATCAGAGTTGGGCTTCAAATGGAGCATTGTGGTTAGTGGGTTGAGAAAATGGTCACAGAAGACAATAAACCCTTGGGGTCTGGAAGGAGATGCGCGAGAGGCTCTAGGCTTCTAAAGATGAGGGAGGTGGACTCGAAACCTAATTTGAAGCCTGTGGACCAACGGGAATGGCCAACAAGGAGCTGCTGAAGTCCAGTGAGGGGAGGCACCAGCCCTCACTGTGAGAAGTCCAGATCCACATTAAATCCAGTGACTAGCTCTAACAGGTTCACTGGCCATGGCCGCCATTTTGCAATGACACGACTTTTAATTATACAACATCCACACTATTGTTAAGACGGCTTTCTTGACAGACAATGCTGAGTCACAAAATCTGCCTGCATAAGTCGCACCATCCGATGAATTTTAATGGATTTTCAGTACTTCTGTAATGGCTAATGATGTTGGTTTTATTACTTTCAATTATGTATCTGAGTGTGCCTGTAAGGTGTGCCACCTGAGTGCAGGTACCTGCCTGAGGATGACAGAAAAGGGTACTGGATCCCTCTGGAGCTAGAGTCACAGGCAGCTGTGAGCCACCTAACTGGGGACGGGGACCGGGAACTGAACTCAGGTCTTCTGCAAGAGCAGAATGTGCTCTCAACCACTGGGCCATCTGTCCGGCCCTGGTTGGACATTTGCTGTGTCTTTTGCTGAAGTGTCTGTCCAAATTCTTTGCTACTTATTTTTGTTGTATTTTAACAAGCACATAAATACATGGACATGTTTATGGGACCTGATAAGATGTAATGAAACCTAAGTGTATAATGATCAGATGAAGATAGTTTACTGGCTGTTTTTAATTAGTCTCTTTGGCTTTCTGGTTGGATTATACAAATTTCCTTGCATTTTAAGTAGAAACCACTTACCAGGCTATGTAGTTCCCAGAGCCTTTCATCCACTCTGTGGGTTTGCTTTCTTGCTTTACTGGTGGTTTTTAAAATACAAAATTTTTCATTTTGATGAAATCCAACTCCTGCAATTTTTTTCTGTCTTGTGTGCTTTTGAGAATAAAGAAGGTATGCTGAACCCCATTGACCTCGTTTTGGAGATTTTGTGGCAAAGAGGCTAAGCTGGTATATGAAAATTGAGGAAAAACGTTTTGAAAAGTTGACCTTTAAGCTGGATCTTGAAAGATAACAGAAATATGCCAGCTACAAGACTGAAGATGCTTTTTGAGTACAAAGAACATCTGGGTGGATTGTCCCCTAATCCACTCTAAATCCTCAGGATGGTTTATGACCACGGATTCAGAACAGGAATCCCAATGTGTGCCAGCACCACATCAGGCACTGGCAGAAACCATCATGTCTTGAAATTACTAAAATAAAGCCAATTCGTGTGTACAATATTTGATTAAAATGTAGAATTGCATCTGTGTGGGTCTCTCAGGAAGCAGGGGGCGGTGTTCAGAGACCCAGTGAGAGCTTGCTGGTTGGAACATATCCAGGGGTTTAGAACAAGCAAGCGCTCCAGCCAGCAGCAGCAACAGGCCAGGCTCAGCCCCCGCCCCCACTGATCCAATACACCAATCAGTGAGCTGAGTCAGGGAGATGGCTCTGTCAGTAAAGGGCTTGCTGTACACACCTGAGGACCTGGCTTTGAACTCCCATAAATTCATTTTTAAAATATGGGCATGGTTTATGATGGGAACCCCAGTGCTGAGGATACAGGGAGAGGAAGATCCAATCGCTGGGGGTGGGGGAGGGGGTCACTGACCAGCCAGCCTAGCTTAATCAACAAGCTCTGAGTCCAGTGACCCTGCCTCAAAGACAAGGTGGAGATCACCTGGAGCTCCCCAGCCTCACAGAGCCAGACTCCCCCAAAGAGGAAATGTGCCAGCTCCCCAGTGGTCCTTGGCACCATTTGGGGCTCAGGGTCTGGTGGCCAGGGCCCCCTACCCCCAGGGTCCACAGCAGAATAGCTAGGGAGCCAAGCAGCAGCCCTAAGAAGCAGCAGGTAGTGGAAGGGCCCAGGCTCCTGGGAGAGGTCAGGTTTGCTCCGCAGCAGAAGGGGAGAGAGGGAAGTGCCAGTTAGTGAGGCGAGGCCCCCTGAGCACACCCACTGAGTGAGGAGAAAGCAAGTGGGTGGGGGCCTACAGTGGCCATTGGTTTGGAACAGCAGCTCATTATGTCTTCAGCCTTGAAGGGGTTAGGTCAGGTAGGCAGACATGAGATGGAGGGAGAGATGCCCAGCCTCCACCTTGTGGGCCCAGGTGAGGATTCAATGATGGGGTGTTTGTTTATTTGTGGCCCTTTAAAAAAAAAAAAAAAAGCAAAACCGTTTTGAAGTGCTATTACAGGACGCAGGATGGAAGTGCCAAGTCCCCCTGCTCTCCTCAAAGAATATGCACACCAGAGGAAACCAGGAAGTGTTCCCAGGCCAAGTACAGACAGGAAAAACCTCATGGGTACCAACTGTTCCTGCCCTGTAACCCTGCTTAGGCCACATTAGTTCCCTCTAACACACAGATCTAGATGGTATTTCACGCCTCTGGATTCGACCCTGAGGACAAGAAGTCACCAAGAGTTTGATTGTCTTCCTGATCCCCGGAAGAGCAGCGGCTTGGGACCGGAGATTATGTAAAGAGCCTGGAAAGAAATAAAATGGCATTTCCCACCCTCCGCTCCCTGGCTGGGATTCCCAGCCCCATCAGTCTTATTTTAGCAGAAACTGACAGCTTGTGGATCTGTTTACAAACACTAAGAAGGCGGAGAGGGGGTTCTAACATTCTCTCCAGAGCTTGCCAGCTTTTTAACTCCCTGCAATCCACCAAGGGAAGCAGGGAGATCCCATCCTGATCCGCGTCTCCCCACCTCCCCCGTGGCTTGTTACCCACTCATGTTTCCTTTTAGGTGATTTCTTATTCACACCCTCTACCCAGTTTTCATAGCCAAAATTTCTCTGCTCTCTACTAGCATGGAAGGGTGATTTGTCTATGAGAGAAATGTGGAACCCATCCTGGATTGTCCTTAGCTTTAACTGTCATCTACATAGTAAGCTTGAGGTTATCCATCTTAAGACAATTTCCTCGGCCCAAACTTTGTATTTTAAATTGTCTTCTACTTGAATTGAAAGTTTATTTTGGCCACAGTTGGCCGTTGCCCGGGGTAACCAGTGTGTAGTCAGTTATAGAATGGCAGGTGATCGATAACCACCTCTCCTGGCTGCCCGTTACTGGGAGTCCACAGGGAAGGGAAGAATCTAGAGAAATGAGATAGTCAAGCTCTGGGAATCAAATTACTATAGTCTTGGGACTTGTCACAGGCCAACCAGAATAGAGGAGTTTGACAAAACGGTGCAGCCCTGGCTCGGACCACTGTAGGCAGCTCTGATTGAGAGGTCATGCAGGGTCCTCATGCCCACCAGCTACAGCTGCTAGCCCCATCCAGACTGCAGGCATGTCCCTCTACCTGGAGCCCTCCTCTACCTCAACCCTGCCAGATGAAACTCTCCTCTTAGCCCTCTTCTACACCCTTCAGCCCAGTGTTCACCCTGCCCCCAACCCCGACACAAGATATCACCTCTTCATGGAAGTCAAAACCTGAATACTCCCCAGTTAAGGAAGGTTCCTTGACCACCCAGTTTAACACCCCTCGAGCCGGGCAGTGGTGGCGAACGCCTTTAATCTCAGCACTGGGAAGGCAGAGGCAGGTGCATCTCTGTGAGATCCAGGCCAGGGTGGTCTACAGAGCAAGTCCCAGGGCAGCTGGAGTTACACAGAGAAACCTTATCTCAAAAATAAAAAAAAAAACCAGAAAATTCCCCTTTGCCCCAGGGGTCCCTAGACTTCCCTGGCTTGTGTCTGTCACACTGCTTCTAGGTCACATAGACTTAGCTAATCAGACAGCAGCAGGGTCTGAGAGGAACAACTCCCATCTAGAAGGAGAAACACCACCGAACAGTGTGGACTACTTCAAAGAAAAGTCTTGGCTGAGAGAAGGCACGGCGGCCTCACTGGTGTCAGGGTTTCGTTTGGTTTGACGCGATGGAGATCGCGCCCAGGGCTTCTCCTGTATTAGATACATGTTCCACCACGGAGCTACATCCGAAGCCCTCTCTATTTTTAATCTTGAGGCGTGGTCTCACACAGTTGCCCAGGTTAGCCTTGAATTCACGCTGTAGCCCAAGTGGGACCTGAACTCAAATCACTCCTGCCTCAAGCTCCTGGTGTCAAAACAAAGCGCAGCTCTCACCTCAAAGGGAGCAAGAGGTAGTTTAGTCTGGAGCCAAACGTGAGTGGCCACGGCCATTTGATAAATGTGGGCTCGGCTTGCCCCAAGTGTCAGGTTCCAGAGTAAAAAATGTTTTCATGGAGATTTTGCAGATACAAAACAAAAGAACGTAATACATCCAGGTACTTTCTAAATATATCAGTGGGGATAGCTTGTCCGCAGGATACAGCAAAGTGGGGGCTTCTTGCTCTGGGTTTCCGATGCTGTGTGGTGAGGTGCTGAACCCTGGGGGGGGGGGGACTAGGGCTCTGCTGAATTAACACAAACCCAGAGGTTTCCCGTGACAGCTGTTTGCCACAGGACACTGCATCACACACAGAGCTGGGCACTAAATGGCTAGTATGTGGTCTAAATACAGCCAGAGACAGGCCAGGAGATGTGTCAGTCGGCAGAGGGCCTACCTGGTGTTCATGAAGCCCTGGGTTCAACGGCCAGCACCACGTACGCAGGGTGTGGTGTCATGTGCCTGCAATCCCTGCACTCGGGAGACAGAGGCAGAAGGATCAGGAGTTTAAGCTTATCCTTGGCTACATAGTGAGTTCAAAGCCAGCCTGGTATATATGAGACCCTGTCCAAAACAAAAAAGGAACCTGAGATAATTTGGCCATGAACATTCCAACTCTCCACAAACAGGAAACTCTGCTCAACTCCAGCCCACATCACCACCTGGCTCAGATGTTGATGTACTGTAGAAAGTACTGGCTACCCCAGCCTTCGGAAATCATACCCTGGCTGATCGATCCGGAGCCATCAACGTTGGAGATAGGCACTCCCCTCCCACAGTAGACTGAGACTCCTTGAAGGGCCAGGGAATAGTTGGCAGGCTTTAGTAATGCGCTAGTTTTAAATTAAGGCAAGCATATTGCGTCTTAGACATACTGCATTGCACATTTAACGAACTGTCAGTGCAGATGTGCTTTTTTAATATGTTCTTAGAAATAAGCAAAAATCGGCGTAACTCGCGTCGTTGTGCTCCTTGTTCCACCGCGGGCTTCCTGGGTGAAGCCTGCAAAATGGTCAAGATGTGTGTGCAGTTCTCTCTTCTCTTCTTCCACCCCAGACTCTGGTTGGGGGTCAGGGGCTGTGCCAGCACCTTTCTTGCTTCCTTCTGTATTTCTTACACCCAGGGCAGGCATGTCACATAGCAGTTTTGTTTTTCGAAAGCCAAACCAACCCACAAACGCGTTCACGCAGGAATGCACGGACCTCTTTTTTTACCCGACAGATCCGAACTGTTCCTGCAGGAGCGCAGGTGAGCAGTCCCGCCTGCAGGGGGCGCCAGAGTGCTCCTCATCTCCCCAGGGGAACCCGGAGCGCGGACCTGCTGTCAGTCAGCCGCTGCCAGCCGCTCAGTGGTCCTTTTGCTGCGCTGGAGATGAAGGAAGAGTTCCGATGCATAAAACCTGAGTGCTCTCTCCTCTCCCATCTAGCGTCAAGTCCCACATCCCCTACCTCGCTATGAGTAGAGCTGTAACGGTAGCAACTGGTGTGAGAGGAGACCAGGAGAGAGAGGGTCGGAGCGGCAGGGGATGAGGCAGGCTGCTCAGAGTCTGCACTGACTGTGGAGACGCAAAGGAAAGTTCTTTGTATGTCTCCAGGCTCTTCTGTTTCTCTCTCTCTCTCTCTCTCTCTCTCTCTCTCTCTCTCTCTCTCTCTCTCCTCTCTCTCTCTCTCTTTCTCTCTCTCTCTCTCTCGTCTATGTTTCTGTCTGTCTGTCTCTGTCTGTCTGTCTCTGTCTGTCTCTGTCTGTCTCTGTCTCTCTCATTCTGGAGAGAGAGACTAAAGTCTATACTGGACAGCATCCACAAGAGAAGCATCTAGAAGGAGAGTTTTTTCCAGCAGCTTGCCCAGGACCTTGCAGGAGCTGCAGCTGGGACCGGCCCCTCTGTGAACCATGAACTCTTCCTGCTGCCTGTTCTCTGCTTATCCGATGCTGCCCAACCTCTCCGAGCACCCTGCAGCCCCTTCTGCCAGCAACCGGAGCGGCGGTGGGTTCTGCGAGCAGGTCTTCATCAAGCCAGAGGTCTTCCTGGCGCTGGGCATCATCAGCCTGATGGAAAACGTCCTGGTGATCCTGGCTGTGGCCAGGAATGGCAACCTGCATTCCCCCATGTACTTCTTTCTGTGCAGCCTGGCCGCAGCCGACATGCTGGTGAGCCTGTCCAACTCCCTGGAGACGATCATGATCGCCATCATCAACAGCGACTCCCTGACCCTGGAGGACCAGTTCATCCAGCACATGGACAACATCTTCGACTCCATGATCTGCATCTCCCTGGTGGCCTCCATCTGCAACCTCCTGGCCATTGCTGTGGACAGGTACGTCACCATCTTCTACGCCCTTCGGTACCACAGCATCATGACGGTGAGGAAGGCCCTCACCCTGATCGTGGCCATCTGGGTCTGCTGCGGCGTCTGCGGCGTGATGTTCATCGTCTACTCCGAGAGCAAGATGGTCATAGTGTGTCTCATCACTATGTTCTTCGCCATGGTGCTCCTCATGGGCACCCTGTACATCCACATGTTCCTCTTCGCCAGGCTGCATGTCCAGCGCATCGCGGCGCTGCCGCCCGCAGACGGGGTGGCCCCGCAGCAACACTCGTGCATGAAGGGTGCCGTCACCATCACCATCCTGCTGGGGGTGTTCATCTTCTGCTGGACGCCCTTCTTCCTCCACCTGGTCCTCATCATCACCTGCCCCACCAACCCTTACTGCATCTGCTACACGGCACACTTCAACACCTACCTGGTCCTCATCATGTGCAACTCTGTCATCGACCCTCTCATCTACGCCTTCCGCAGCCTGGAGCTGCGCAACACCTTCAAGGAGATTCTCTGTGGCTGCAGCGGCATGAACTTGGGTTAGGGTACCTGTGGGCATGCTCCAGATCTAACCAAGGGGCTCAGAGTCAAAAACAACCCTCGGAAGAGACATAAGGAATGTCAACAGCCGTAACTGGACTGGGCTTTGTCTTTAAGCCGATGGCCCTTTGCAAAGGGGAGATGACACACAACGGGCTGTCTGTGAGGATCTGCATGTGGGTAAGTCAAAGTCTGGTCTCCCACACAGTGTCTGGAGGAATCGGTGAAGGCTGCACTGGGTGCCATCTGTGTCCTTTGCTAGGCACCCAGGGCTTGTGATTCCTGACTGCTCATCTGCTTTGTACCAGTAGCTAGCTCTGTACTTCAAGCCAACCAGACGGGAGGGCTCTCGTGAACAGAAAGAGTGGCTCAGATCTCTGGCAAGCAAACCTGCTCACAGCTACCGCCTCCGGCTGTCTGCTACACGGAGAGCTTTGCACACTTTCTGGGAGAGACTGAGTTTCCGTCCGTGTAGTTGCAACTGTGTAAAAACAATGTGATGTTCATTTTTTTCCTGCCAGGCCTCACATCCATGCCAGCCTCCCCTCCTCAACCCCCCTGCCAGCAAAAGAAAATAGCATGGATACGTGACACCCCCCCCTTCTCTCTGTGCTGTTGTCATGGTTCTTACTATTGTTTCGTTCATTATATCTAAGCTTCAAAACCTAATGAATCAAAGTGCTCTGACCAGTGAGAGGTCCTTGTATCCTTGGACTTTGATATATGATCATTTCAAGGCATGTGCTATCCTTTAAAAACAACAGTCTTTCTACTGTTGCTTCTCTGTCTTTAAAATAAGAGGAAACAGTGGGTAGGAGGGTGTGTACTTCACTAGAAGCTGCTTCGCTGTCACTGATGATGGTTTGGGTATCTGGACTGCCTCCAGCTCCTTCACTTGCTTACTCCAAAGCTCCTTTCCCCTGTGTGTCTATCAAGTGATTATTTCAACATTAGCTATGAGAGAGGCTGTGCTTTGGCTGTTGTTGCTTTTGCTAACGTGGCGTTAAAGCCGAATGACCCTGTTGGCGACATCTGTACCTTGTCAAGCAAAGCAGTCACTCGACTACCGCAGGGTGAGATGTACAGGCACGCTCTGTATCAGTGTACGCTTCTGGAGGCTGCCAGTCCCTTCCTGCCCTAGACAACTTCAGCTGGTGCCTTCCCCTCTGCCTGTGTTTTCCTATTCTTGGATATATGGAGTAGAGGGATCGTGCCTGAACTTTTTCTGCTAACATGACAGTAAGCAGCGTTTGTGTCTTGCTTTGATTGTGATGCTTGGACATAATAAAAGCTTCAGCTTCTGTGACCACGATGTGTGATATGGTGGTGTGGCCTGTGCCTCCCGTACACGGACACGGTACAGGATCTATGTAATGGTATTAAAGCAGTGTTGAGGGCTGGAGCAATGAATCGGTGGTTAAGAGCACTGGCTGCTCTTGGCAAAACAAAACAAAACAAAACAAAAAACTGGGGTTCCATTCCCAGCACCCTCATGGTGACTCACAACCATCTGTAACTCCAGTTCCAGGCAATCTGATGCCTTCCTTTGGACTCTGAGGATACTGCACGCATATGGTAGAGACATGCATTCAGGCAAAACACCCATACACATAAAACCAAAATAAATCTTAAAAGTAACATTGGTGGGAAAGCTAGTGTTTTCTAGTGCTATTCCTTTTAACCAAACCACAAAACTCTCCCATTTACTTTTCCAAATTACCATGCTTCTGGCTCCTCAGCCACTGACGGTCTTCATTATTTTAATTAAAACACTAAATAAAAAGAATTATTGGTTGCTATTCAGGAAGCAAATATAGAAAATGGAAAAATCAAGACTATAGGATCAGCTACAGGGATTGTGATGTCCTTGCTCTGTGTAAACAGAAGAGAAATCACCTTTCCTGTTTTTGTATCATTTCTGACATTGTTTCATCTTTGCTTGCCAGCAAAGGCTTTACATGGTGTCATTTTGGAGGTGAACATGTGCCGTCCCGCAGAGTTAAGGGAATGTGGGATGCCCCCTGAGCCAGGCTGTGGTGTGCCCCGTGAGCCAGGCTGCGTGTGTTCTGTGTCCTGTGCTGATGGTCCCCTGGAGTTTAAAGGACTATGGAGATGCCCCATGAGCCAGGCTGTGGTGTGCCCCCTGAGCCAGGCTGCGTGTGTTCTGTGTCCTGTGCTGATGGTCCCCTGGAGTTTAAAGGACTATGGAGATGCCCCATGAGTCAGGCTGCATGTGTCTTATGTCTCAGCGCTGACATCTTTTGGCCCCACACACTGCCATCAACAGATTTCCACAATCAAGTAGGACCAAGCTCTCACTGTGAGCATCAGTCCTCAAGGGTACGTTAAGATGACAGCACCCCAGCCTGCTCCTGTGGGAACCACCCAGCCTCTTCCCCAGATGTGGACCCTGGTTCCGTAGGTCTGAGTGGAATCCTGAAAGAAGATTCTGTTGTGTCTGACTCCCCCCTGGAGTCTGGGTGCAGATCAGAGGTCCACATTTTTAGTAGAGTGGGCACAGAAGACTTTCAAACAAGCCTGGCTCAAGTCTTCATAGAGTGCTGATCTGTGCCAGGGAGATGAGAAAGAGCTTCATAGGTATTTCCTGCTTGGACCCTTACAATGCTCCACAAGACAGAGTCTGTGACTATCTGTACATTACAGATGAGATCTCTGAAATCGGTAAGCTTAAGGAGATTTCTAGGGGAACGCAGCTGGCAAATGCAGACATAGATTCTATCTCAGGCTGTGCAGCCTTCATCCCTAATCCACCCTGTTGTGGTTTGGATGTGAAATGTCTCCCGTACGCTCATGTGTCTAGCGGTTCTCAACTGTGGGTCACGATCCCTTTCGGGGTCGAATGATGACCCTTTCACAGGGGTCACCTAAGACCATCTGCATATCAGAGATTTACATTATGATTCATAAAAGTAGTAAAATTACAGTTATGAAGGAGTAACAAAAATAATTTATGGTTTGGGGGGGTCACCGCAACATAAGGAGCTGTGTTAAAAGGGTCGCAGCATCGGGAAGGAATCCCCAGTTGGTGGTGCCATTTTGAAAGGCTGTTTTAATGTTGATTGTCTCAAATTCCAGCTGGAGGAAGTGATTTAGAAGCCCAGCACCAATTCCTACCTGGTCTTTGCTTCCCGAATGTGGACGACAGGTGGCCAGCAACCCCAGATTCCTGCCACAGTGACTCCCCTCTAACCTGCCTCAATGACTCCCTGCCATGATGGACAGTACCCTCCTCCCCCTCTTAAGTTGCTCATTGTCAGGTGTCTGGACGCATCCATGAGGAAAGTGACTAAGAGGCCACTGTACCCTCCTCGTGGAAGCTGGAGGAGTGGTTGAGTTGTACCCGGATGACATTAGATGTAGGCATTCCCACAGAAGAAGACTCCCATGCATGTTCCCACCACTTTCTGAAAGCTTGATGAGTTTCCAGAAAGAGGGATTAAGACAAAGGAGCACAACTAATTATTTTACTTAGTATGATCTCCCCAAGACTGTGTGTGGCCCCAGGGAGCACGGAAGAGCTGAGTCAGACTCTGTGTAAGCTTTCCCTGACTTCCTCTCCTCAGGAAAACACCCTGGAAGTGGGGGTGCTGCTGACTCCTTCAACAGTCCATCTCAGACCTGCATGAGGGAGCCCATGGGATGCTGGGACTCAGGTAGAAGATACATCATCTCCCGCTTTCAGAGTACTGAGCCACGACAGGACTCTGCCAGCCTGCTGCCTGAGCCAAGGGAAGTGGCCTCCTCCCTCTCTCCCTCTCTCTCTCTCTCCCTTTCCCTTTCCTTCTTCCCCCATTCATCAAAAGGCAATGAACTTCAGGAAATCAATGTATTCCATGATTTTAACTCTTTGGTTAACTGACGCCTTTCATATTTAAGCTGATCTTTAGAGGTTAGATTTCATGATTTTCTGTAGAGCTTAGGGTTTCAGTCTCCTTGGCTGAAACCATCTCACTCACTCTAATTTCCACTAAAATCTATTCTCCACACAGCAATGCAATTGTACAAAGCAAAAAGTGGAAGACAGCGTTGTCTCATCCAACACTCTGCAGGGGTTCCCACCATATCTTAGTAAAACCCCAGTTCCTCCCATGAACCAGGAGTCCTTGAGGTTTCACCTCGTAACTCCCACGTCCTCTGGTACATTCTTCCTCCTCCACGTTCCCTAGACTCTGACCCTGCATGCCCCAGGCCTTTGCAGCTGAGGTTTCCTCTTCCTGAAGTCGACCTTCAGTTGGGCCCTTCTTACCGCTCAGCCCTCAGCAAGGCCTCACAGACGCCTTCCCTGCTGAGTCTCTCTAAACCAGACCCAGCCGCTTCTACCTCATTCTTCCGTCACGTCTTATTGCCGGTGGACATTTTTGTTCATGTGATTCCCACCAGTGTCTTCTGCTAGAGAGCAATGTGCGGTAGACAAAACCAGTCAGTTAAGAAAGTGTTCCTTGAACAAGTAACTAATTAATGTTCAAGCCAAACATGGTGGTGCACACCTTTAACCCAGCACTGGGGAGGCAGAAGCAGGCAGATCTCTGAGTTCCAGGCTAGCCTGGTCTACCTAGTGAGACCCTATCTCAAACTAATAAAGTACATGTTGAAGTCCAACCAAGAGAATATAATTTACCAGAGTCCTCTTGTTTTGGTGAGTATTTTAAGTGTTACTGTTCAGGAGCCAGCCATTCTAGCCAAACTGACAAGCTCCAGAGTAAAGCGAGAGACCCTGTCTCAAGAAACAAAATGGAGAGTAACTGAGGAGGACACACACACATGCATGTGCATGCAGACACATGCACACACACACATGCATGTACATGCAGACACATGCACACACACATATGTATGTACAGCATGCAGACACATATGCATGTACATGCATGCACACACACACATATGCATGTACATGTATGCACACACACATATGCATGTACATGCAGACACATGCACACACACACATGAATGTACATGCAGACACATGCACACACACACATGAATGTACATGCAGACACATGCACATACACACATGAATGTACATGCAGACACATGCACACACACACATGAATGTACATGCACACACATGCACAGACACATATGCATGTACAACATGCAGACACATCACACACACACACATCTAACCCTGGAAGAAGCATTCCCAAGACATCTAGCCTTGAGATTGGCATGCCTTCACTGACCTTGACCATTCTTCGGAGTAGCTGCAGGAATTAGCTCTTGTCATTCGTCTAATCACGTATTAATGCTAGTGTACATTTTTATTTATTTGATTCCCACCAGTGTCTTCCACTAGAAAGCAATGTGCAGTAGGTAAAACTACTCAATTAAGAGAGTGATCTTTGAACAAGTGACTAATTAGTGTTCAAGCATCCCTCCAGGGTGTCTCAGCCTTGGTACCACAGACATCAATCTGGAGTCAGGCATCCTGTGCAGTGCAGGGTGTGGAGCAACACCCCTGGCCTCTGTCCCCCAAATGCCAGGAGCACCTCAAAGTTATGTCATGTGACAGTAAAGGCTCTAGACATTGCTGAATGCCTTTGGAGGACAAGCTTGCCTCCAGATAAGAGTCTGTTCTCATCTGTCCCTTTCCAAGGTTTACCAGAGGGAGACTACACCCCCTGGGGGTCAATTCTGTTTCTGCTGTCAAGATGACATGTGTGCACACTGGCCACCATCCCTGCAAAAGAATGCTGTTTTGTTTGGTCAGATAACCCATCAGTTCAAGAGGACTGTGGCATAATGGCGGTGTGTCACTTTGACACAGAGCTACTGTGCCCAGCGATCTAGGATGGGCTGAAGGACCTCAGTAAAGCTCTCCAGGTCCTGAAGACTTCTCTGCTAAGGACCTTAGCCACTGAATCTGTCTGTTAATATATCTCTTCACTGCCAGGCTCTGAGCTAAGCTAGGCATATCCTGATTGATACAAGAACTAAAAATTCAACAAAGAGAGAAACACCCCAACTCCCAGGCTCCCCTTTGAATTCAGCTTCCAGTCTCCAAACTCAGACCCACGTTTGAGTCCAGTATCTTCTACCTGCTGTACGATGATCACTGAAGTTCACTGTTCTTGTTGGGTAATTACTCTTTGCAGCTATCGTTCAAGGCTAGCTTTAGGGAAAAAGAAGGAAAGGGCTGGGGTATGGCTCAGCATAGAGCACTTACCTAACACTGCAAAGCTCTGCATTCCATTCCCAGCACAGGAAAAAAAATGTCAAGTAAGGCTAGGTGCAGCCCAGCTGGTTAAGTACTTGCTGTACAAGCATGAGGACTTGATTTCAACACCCCCAGAGCCGCCACAAAAAAAAGCTGGAAGTGGTGGTGTGTGCTGATAATCTCAGTGCTGAAGAGGCAGAGACAAGAGAGTCCTGGGGGTCTGCGGTCCAGCCAGTCTGACCGAAACAGCGGGCCCAGGTCAGTGAGAGACCCCGCCACAGCAATCAAAATGCAGAGTCCTGAGGAACAACAACCAAGACTGACCTCTGGTCTCTACGTTCACCTTCACACACGCACACACACACACACACACACACACACACACACACACACACACACGGTGAGAAATAAGTGCTCACTCCTTTATGTAACACAGGTTTTGAATAACTCCGTAGACATCCTTCCCAGCGCCAGGATCTCTCGAAAGAGAATGTCAACCTTGGCTTCAGCTCATTAATCAAGCACCAAGAGATGCTGCCAGCAGGATACCAGCAGCTATTAACTGCGATTTACTGTATCATTAACTTCTTCTGTATATGTCGTAGAGGGAGGGAGGTGTGTTGCTGGTGTTCTCTTGACTTAATTCACAAAGGCTCATTAAGTGATCTAAGTGGTGTTCGCTCTATTATCTATCTATCTATCCATCTATCATCTATCTATCTATCCATCTATCATCTATCTATCTATCCATCTATCATCTATTTGTCTGTCTATCTATCTATCTATCATCTATCTATCTATCATCTATCTATCTATCCATCTATCATCTATTTGTCTGTCTGTCTGTTTATCTATCTATCATCTATCTATCATCTATCTATCTATCATCTATCTATCTATCTATCTATCTATCTATCTATCTATCTATCTATCATCTATCTATCTATCTAGATAAGGTCTCACTATGCAGCCCTGGCTGGAACTCAGCCAAAGTGAATTCCCAAAGCCAGCACAGTGTTCTGAGCACTATGACCACAGCCCATCGGCCCTGCCAGGTTCCCTGCTTTGCCTTTTACTGCTGTTCGTCCCAC
Organism: Cricetomys ansorgei; assembly: GCA_026225945.1. NCBI lineage: Eukaryota > Metazoa > Chordata > Mammalia > Rodentia > Nesomyidae > Cricetomys > Cricetomys ansorgei. Next base: position 5,894,439 of record JAMJFZ010001249.1, read on the forward strand.
TGACCACCTAGTGTGGCTGTGTCTTCTAAGGGTTGTCATGTCCCACTTGACATGCGAGGGAACACAAGGGCAATGTCACATGTGGTCCGTAGGGACAAATGCCACGGGGGTGGGTCTGAAGGACTCCATCTATCAGGAAGAAGCTGTCTGTCTCACTCCTAAATATCACGGGTGTTGAATAACAGGGCACTGGGAGCTGGGGTTCAGGAGAGATGGGGACCAGACCCAACTCAGGACCTGTGTGGTGTTGTTGAACCATTTGGTCGTTGATACGCTGTATTTAGGCATGGAAGAACTAAGCATTCAGCCTTCATCCTTATCTCTTGTTGACTCGGGACACACACAACACACACACCACAACCACTTGCACCCCTACACTAAGCCCCAAGGCACTGCCTGAGGTACGCCTAGCCCACCAATGTCTTCACCTCTTGTCCAAAGCAGCCACACCTGTGACCCCAGGCAGCACAGGAACACCCCCACCCAATGCTGAACATGCCAAGAATAGAGGAGCACTGTGAGATGAGGCCAGCCTGGGACACAGAGGAAGACTCTGTCTCAAAAACAAAACAAAACAACAACAACCAAGCAAGCAAAAACAGAGAGGCCATCCCCTCTGGGCCACTGGCTGTCAAGATATCTGGGACTACTGGGTGGTGGGGATGAGATTTGTTTGTCTGAGGATGCAGCCAACACCCAACATCCTAGAAGGTAGTTAGACAGAAGAGACACTCCTGTTGCTAGCATCTGAGTGCCGGGATCCAGCTGCGCCTGACGCTAGTGTTAATCACACATCTTCTGTTAGCAAGCTAGTCAGTGTTGGTCACTCATGGTCACCAGGGTCCTGACACTCACAGAGGCAGGTTATTTGTTCAGAGGGCAAAGTCGAGGTAGGGAGGATGGGGAGAAGAGCCAGGCAGACAGCAAGTAGAGAGACAAGAATGAGAAGACTGAAGGGCTCCAAGCACCAGAGAGCCACGCCAGCTTGTTGTGCTTCCGGAGTTTGCATCTGCAGAATGAATTTTCTGTGTGTGCACGACCACAGCAGATGACGTGAGTGACCTGTGGCTCGTCACCCGCTCACATCAAGATGAACAGGCAGAGCGCCAGCAGAAGCTCTCTCTTGAAAAGCCAGGAGTCCATCTTGTGTGAGTTCTACCCTCCTCTCTTACATGTCTCTCTTCCCTCTCTTTTGTCCATGCTTGAATGTAGGTTAAAAACCTTTTCCTAGGGCAGGAGAGATAGCTCAGCTGGTAAGAGCACTTGCTGCTCTTGCAGAAGATCAGAGTTCAGTTCCCAGCACCCTTGTCAGGCAGTTCACAATGGCCTATGTAACTTCAGCTCCCTCTTCTGGCCTCCTTGGGTACCTACAGGCAGTATACACACACACACCCACACACACCCCCCCCACACACACACACAGAGTAATTACCATATTATGTTCAATGCATGCCCCTCAGGGTTTTTCCAACATGAATGAGTGATAGAAACCCTGGAACCCTACTGAAAAAATACTCTGATACGTGGGGCTGGGACCAGCCTGGCACTCTGCATCTCTAACAAGCACTGGCTTAGCAATGATGCTCTAAGATGAGACCCATACTTGGCCCAGCAAGGCCTCCCCCATTGGAGATTTGAGAGCAGGGTGAGACAATTTCTCACAGCTGAAGATCACTCAGAGTGAGGAAGGCTTTCTAGCAGAGCAACTGAACTGACTAGGTCTCTCAAGGCCAAAGGAAATGCCTCAGGAACTGAAAAGAATCGTAATTAAATGAAACTGTTTTGAGCTAGCCTTCTTGGGGAATTACCTTCATTATCTTTCCCCCCAACTTTTGGCAGTATTTGTCTACGTGGCATCAGCTTGTCTAAGAGGAAAGGCAAATGAGTTACTGGCATCCCAGGAGTGGACGTGAATCACCAGCAAACAGTCCCTCCTCTGAGTCACTCATTCTAGGTGACTCTATCACTTAGAAAATCATCAGAAAACCCCAGAAAGAGAGAAAACAAGCCAGCAGGCAGGCAAGGTATAGTACAAGAGGGAAAGATCTACAAAGATGAGGCAGTTTGCACCCATGCAAAGCCACACTCACAATCTTTCCTCCGAACTCACTCCCTGCGACCATTGCCAAAATAATCCAGCATGGTGAGATACCACTGAAATCCCAGTACTTGGGAGATGGAGACCGGGAAGCTAGTTCAAGACCATCCTCAACCACAGACCAAGTTTAAGGGCAGTCTAGACTATATGAGACCACACACACACACACACACACACACACACACACACACACACACACACACACTGTCTGAACGCTTGTTTGTTTCCCAGACAGTGGTGCTGTTTGCAGGGTTGTGGAGCCTTTAGGAAGTAGAATCTGGCCGGAGGAAGTGGGTCACTGTGGGGAAATCTTTGAGAGGACTAGTCCTGCCCACTTCTGTCTCTCTGTGGCCTGATCACCCAGATGAGAAGGAAAAGCCTTAGATGCCCTCTCCCTCAACTGGGGCCACTCCTGCCACCATCCCTCCCACATGGTGACAGACGGTACCCCCAAAGTGTGTGCCAGAATAAACCCTTCCTTAAGTCGTTCCTTGTCTGGAATTTGGTCCAGCAAGGAGAAAAATAACTGCTGGAGTACCTTAGGACGTTGAATTCAGTCAGCACACTGGCTTCACCGGAAAACCAGAAACCCTATCCCAGACCTCCCATCCAAGTCCTTCCACTGTCAAATGGAGAGCACGCTTCAGGACAATCGGCCTGCATGACCTTCCATTCTCCGAACCAATCGATGTGACCGGCATGCTCTTTGAGTCCCGGGTATGCACGGACCAGGAGAGACGGAGACCTACAAAAGGCAGCTGGTGATGCTTTTAAAATAAAATGGGCATCCAGGCCACGGCCCACTTCTCTCCCATTTTCTACGCTCTTCCCAAACATTTTCCACATGGTTTTTTTTGTAGATTCAACTCTCACAAGCCACCCACCCATTCTCGCAGGCTTCAGAATTCCTTCACTTTCCCTAAAACATAGCTAGCAACTCCTAAGTAGCTAACAAGCGCTTCCATTTTATTTATGATTTTTTAGGCAAAGAGAATATTAATTTACTAAAGAAGAGTGAGGGAGAACTCCAGAGAGTTAGGAGGGGCCCTGAGGTAGAACAACCCCAGCACTCCATTTCAAAAGACCGAAATGTCTTTAAAAGATTCTATGCAAAGTCACAAACGCGCCCGTGACAGGAAGCAGTGCTTGGATTTCGAACTGGATGTTCCTACAACCTTGGAACATTTAAGGGCTTGCATAAGCTCATTTGCAAAGTGGCTCGTTTCTTCTTCCCTGTCTATTCCTTGGTTTCACAATACACCGAGAAAAGCTTCAGCTGCCTGAGCTCCAGCACTCGTCAGAACTAATTAAGTCGTTGTCACCGCAGTCCAGAAAAATACAACTTAGCAGAATTTTAAATTTTAAAAGAGCCTTATACCATAAAAATGAGCTCTCCATTTCATCAAAGACCACTTCCATCTTAAAAGTCTGTTCCCACACCCCCATTCACATGGTTAGGACTATACGAGAAATAAGTGCTTTCCTAATATCCATGCCATGTTCGAGCAGACTCATTCATGTTCATAAGAGCCAAGAGGTGAAAAACCAGTTGTCCTCAGACTAGCCTAGGAGGAAATAAATTTTGCAAATACATAAATGGAATTTTATTTAACTATTGAAGAAAAAAAATAACAAGCTAGTGACAGGGCAAAAGTTCCTCCTCTTGTCTCAGCTGGAACCATCTTTGGTTTAACCTGAAACTGAATCCCCATGTTCTACTCCCACCATAAAAAGTCCTGTGGGAAAGCACCCAACCCTATCCTAGAAACTCAGGGTCAAAATGCCCCTGCTAACTCCATGGGCTTTTTTGTTTGTTTGTTTGTTTGTTTGGCTTCTGTTAAACTGCTTGCTTGCTTTACTTCCCCCTGAAACTGCCAACCAGGATGTATGTGGGGTTGTCCTAGAGCTAAGAAGGGGTTGAAACGTGCTTTAAACCCCGGAATTCTCACCCTGAGAGAAGGTGTTGGTTGCTCCCCTTTCTTACTCTGACAAGTATCTGGTTGGTGCTTGTCTGACTTCTGTGACTTGAAGGCTTTGGGCTGGGCCCATTTTCTGATAAGGTGTCTTCCTCTTACCCCTGTGAGACCACTCCCTATGTTGGGCAGGCTTTCCCAGGACTTTGACACTTAGAATGACAACGAGCTCCCACATGCAAAAAGGGTTACTCCAGTATCCCTGTCTTAACCAATGCCCTTCCCCTTCCCTGGATGCCCAGGACCCCTCCCCCCATCTTTTCCCCTACAAATGTATCCACCTTTGCTTCGATAACCTGAGCTGTTCCACTGACAACAGTCTCCTGGGAATTCTGTTTCCTGCAGCTCTTGGTGGCCTCCAACTGAAGCCCTGCCTGGACACATGGACCCACCCTGTGCTTTCCTCCTGGAAGTTGAACAGGTGGCCAGCAGCTTAGCTACTTCCCGGGGAGGAGAGTGAACTCCACTTATGTGTCTAGTTTTTCTGTGTTCTTTGTTTTTAAAAGCTCCCTATGAAATGTATTCAAGGACCCTCAATGGGAAGTGTTTCTCTCCGGGCAGTCACTGGACACTAATACAAACTCTCAATTCAGACTTTGGTTGTGTTAAGTGGTCTTTGGGACTCTACCCCACAACACTAAATGTTGGAGAGATGGCTCAATGGTTAAGAGTGCATACATACTGCTATTGTAAAAGACTCAAGTTTAGTTTCCAGTACCCATGTCTGGCAGTTCACAACCCCCTGTAACTTCAGCTGCAGGTACCCGATGCCCTCATCCGGCCTCCAAGGACACATGCACTCACATGCATGTACCCACACACATACATAGACATAATTCTTTAAATAAAGTGAACCTCAAATAAAATGTATTCCCTTTCTTGAGAGCTTCTAGAAAAAGTAATCTCATACAGAGAGTAATCGGTGGTTGCCTGGGGCTGAGGGGAAGAGGGTCAATGACAAGTAGGCAACAGGGACCCTTTGGAATGGTGGAAATGTCCTACAACTAGTTTGTAGTGATGGTGGCATAACTCAATAAAGTTATTAGAGATCGCTGCTTGCACATTTGAAATCCATGGGTTCTATAGTAGTGTACATCGATTACATTGTTTAAAAGGTAAAGATGTACCATAAAAAGAAGAGAAACAAAATGAGGTATGTGCTTTCCCAGGATGCAACAGTCCCTGACTCACTTCCCAAAATCATCAGGAAGTCCAGGATGCCCCAGACACTGCAGTACTGAGCATTTTCCTTAGTATCCCAGAGGGAAGGTTCAGTTCTGCACAGACCCATCTGCAAGGGCACACCACTGTGAAGACAGCAAGCTGTGTAGACACAGCCATGCTGCTGCAGTCCAGGCCAGATCCCCTTTCTGCATCTCAGCACCGCCACGTTGATCTATTCTCAGTTCAAGGGCTGGAGGTGCAACTCGGTGGTAAAACATTTGGCTAGCATGCACCAAGCCCTGGTTTTGATCTCCAGTGCTGGAGGGAGAAGTGTGTGTGTGTGTGTGTGTGTGTGTGTGTGTGTGTGTGTGTGTGAATGTGTGTGTGTGTGTGTATGTGTGCGTGTATGTGTGTGTGTGTGTGTGTGTGTGTGTGTGTGTGTGTGTTTCCATTTCTATGTCAGACCCAATCCCAGGGTATATGTCATTGGTCCCCTCTAAGATTGCCAGATAAAATAGGCTAGCCAGTTAAATTTGAATTTCAGGTAAGAAAACTTTAATTTTCCAATATAAGCATATCATGTACTTACTTAGGAAATGTTAAAATTGCTCATGCAAGTCAAGGACAACCTTGTGGAGTTGGTTTTCTCCTTCTACTTTTACCTGAGATTCAGGGATCAAACCTGGGTACTCAGGCTTGCAGGGCCCTACACTGTAAAAGCTGAAAGAGCCTTGGGAGATTCAGCAGAAATGTTCCCTCCTCCATCACCCTGTCAAGGGGCCCCCTTACCTCACACTGACAGATAGCCTAAAAGGAACTTCAAAGAAGAAAGGATGTCTCTGCGGTATTTTTTCTTATTTTGCTAGAAAAATGAGCATCTTTCAACGTACCCTTTCTTCAAAAAGTACCTATCGGTAGTGTTAGTCACATATGAAGCATGTACGTGCTGGACTTTTTGTGGTATTATACGTGGTCCCAACAACAGCCTTACAAGGGTGGATTTACTCTTCCTGTGTGGCAAAGAAAAACAAGGCTCAGAAGTCATATGAACTTCTCAGGGCTGGATGTGTGGCTCTTCGTTCACAGATGTGTTCAAACAGGCTACTCTGGTAGGCTATATTACATATAGGATACAATATGTAGAGTAGATTATATATAGGACACATTATACATAGGACATAATGTGCAGGGATATATTTTTTATATATGACATGCGGTGTGCGGTATTTATTATATAGGACATATGCATGCTGCATATTATGTGTAGGATATGCTATATGTAGGGTATATTATGTATAGGACAAAACACACCCTACATTACAGGGAAGCGTTTGTGCTCCATATTGCAGGAAGAAATCTGTGCATGCACATTATGAGTAGCCCGTCACATACACACTGCTGATGATTTTGTTCTGAGTTAAACAAACAACTCCCCATAGGTGGCACCTGGAGGAACACAGTGCTGATACCAGCAGATACACCCGAAGTCACCAACCCTGGCAATACCGAGCCCAGCTGCAGAGAGAGACAGTGATGAGGGACACGCACAGGAGACAGTAAGGCGAGAGGAACCAACACCATGAATCTTAGAGATGTGACCTGGCCACCTGACCAGAGGGACGAGACTGTCTCTGGACTGACTGACAGACTCTTTTGTCTCCCCCTCCTTGACTGGCATAAAGGAGATTTCTAAGGTGTGAACTTGCTGCCTTCCCAGACACTGGACCTATGAATACAACACAACTTAAAGATTCGATTCTTTGCTCATTGGCGTTGGTGGTGACAGATGGCAGGAACCTTGGTGTTCTGGTTACAACCCTATGGCGAGGCCAGGATGGTGACAGGCTGTGATGACACTGACCAAGGAGAGGAATTACACCCACCAAAGGCTTGGTGAGTGCCTAGCATGACTCCATCATTTAAATGCACTAATTTACTTAATCCTTTTCTTAATTAAATCTCTTTCCCATGCACACGGGTAGAGTCTACTATGCCCTTTTACAGATAGGAAAACTGAGGCACCAAATGGCTAAGTATCCATGCCCAAAACAAGCAACAAGTCAGTATGACACTCTTCAGGACCATGGGTTCTAAAAGTCACCCACGGATTTGTTGTAAACTGCAATGTCATTTTCAACAGCAAAACTGCTTGTTTTCAACAACTTTAGTTAAAACACTTCATTTTGAATTAGGTTTTTTTTTTTTTTAATTTTTTTTTAGTATTTGACTTTGAGTCTTCTGTCCTCCAACTCACTTCACCCTTCTGAGCCTCAATTTCCTCTACTGTAAAATGAGGAGAACTATATCCTATATCTACCTACACCTCCTATCGGGTCATTGTTAGAACAAAAAGAGAGCAATTCCCATCTTAGCCCCGTGACCAGCGCGTAGAAGATCACCAATAAATGGCAGAGATGATTATTAAAGAGGTGTTTCCTGTGCAGTATCCCCAAACAGCCAGACAAGAGGCAACAGTGCAAACCTGCAGTGGGGGTAAAGTAACCATCCACTTTCTGATTGGATTTAAAGCCTGTTGCACAGGTAGGAATTCACATCTGGTATTATAAGCCTGGTCCAAAGCCTGTCGCTGAGGCGGTCATAGTCCCTGGTGGAGAAGTCACTGATGCTATTTTGGTAAATGAACATGATGTTCCTGCAGAAGGAAGGGAGGGAAGAAGGGAGGGAGGGAGGGAGGAAGGAAGGAAGGAAGGAAGGAAGGAAGGAAGGAAGGAAGGAAGGAAAGAAGGGAGGAAGGGAGGGAGGGAGGGAGGGAGGGAAGAAGGGAGGAAAGGGGGGAGGGAGGGAGGGAAGAAGGGAGGAAAGGGGGGAGGGAGGAAGGGAGGGAAGGAGGGAGGGAGGGAGGAAGGAGGGAGGGAGGGAGGAAAGAAGGAAGGAAGGAAGGGAGGGAGGGGGAGGAAGGAAGGAAGGAAGGAAGGAAGGGAGGGAGGGAGGGAGGGAGGGAGGGAGGGAGGAAGATAAGATGGAGGGAAGGAAGGGAGGGAGGAAGGAAGGAAGGAAGGAAGAAAAGAGTTTATAAGTTTATACAAATAAGGAGGTCAATTCCTGGCTCTAGCTTCCTCTCTGTAAAAAGCATAGAATGGAACTGCCTGAATTCCAAGGTCTATAACCCAAGAGCTGAGTTTACATTGAGACTATGAGACTCCATCTCAGTTAAACACGGGAAGTACTTAGCCACGGAGCCTGAGGTAAGTCAGAGCCCCAGTGGGTTGTATTGTGACAGGACTGAGAGGAAGAGACTGCTTATCCTGTGCTCCCTGAGTTCTTACCCTCAGCACGCCCATCTCTGCCCCCTAGGCCCCACCATGGTTCCGTACTCACTGCAAAATAACTCTGAGAAAGTAGCAAACCTGCTCACTACTGATTTCAGCTCTGGGATAGCAAATTGTTTGGAGCCAAATCTTACCATTTGGTAATAACTTAATGCAGCCCCCCACCCCCACCCCCCGTGCAGGTATGGGTACTTCAGCGAGTGCATTAGGAGCTAACACATCAATTCTACGTGTTTTGCACTGTGGAGGTGTGGGATAAATGGGCTTCATCTTCAGGCAGCCTTGATGTGCCTGAAATAGGGAACAGAATCATCACTTTTATGTAGAAACAGCCACAGCCTCAGGTCACACATGGTACACATGAACTCTGGCCACGGCACCCAGGCCCTGTCCCGGAGACCAGAGGCACCTTTGCTCCCCTTAGGTGGCTCAGTTAGTGATATAGTACCTCAACCCACCCCCAAAGATTCACATCCACCCATAACCTTCTGTATTTGGAAGAGGCTTTGAAGATGTAATTATGTTAACAAGCTGGAGAGGAGTTCACTCCTTCTAAGAAACATCCTTAGTAGAACCCAGAGGTACACAGGGACACAGAGACCCTCAGAAAGAGGTCAGGATGAGAGAGGGCAAAGGTTGGAGTACCCAAGTGCTGCTGACTACACCAGAGGCCAGAGGTAGGAGGGTCCCTGCCCTGAAAATGTCCAAGGGAGGATGTCCTGCTCACGCCTTGATTTCAGATTTCTGCCTCCTGAGCTATGACAGAATAAATTCCTGTTGCTTTGACCCACCTGATCATGGGACTTTGTACCCAACGAACCAGTACAGATGCCGCAGAAGGAGAATGTGCATCATGACAAGACTAGGCAAAAGAGTGGGAGATGGACAGGAAGAGGAGGAGCCAAAGCAGGAAGTGGAAGGAAGGGAAACTGTGATGGTTAATACTGACTGTCAAATTGCCAAGATATCCAAATCACTTAGAAGTAAAAACCTCTAGGCACACCTTCAGGGAACTTTCTAGATTGGGTCAATTGAGGTAGGAAGTTCTACTCTCAGGGGAGAAGTGAACTGAGCACCAGCATTTACCCTCTCCTCCCCCCTTTTCCCACCTTCATTACAGATGCAGTGCTCTCCCTCCTCTCTCTCTCTCTCTCTCTCTCTCTCTCTCTCTCTCTCTCTCTCTCTCCCTCTCTCCCTCTCTCCTCTCTCTCCCTCTCTCCCTCTCTCCCTCTCTCTCTCATCAAAGACACAGTGTGACCAGCTGCCTCCTAACCCCTGACACCATGACTTCCCACCAGGACGGACTGTACCCCTCCAAGGGTGAGCCAGAACAAACCCATCCTTCCATAAGTTGCTTTTGCAGGGTATCTGGCATGGCCACAAGACAAGGGAACTGAGATAACACCCCACCCAGCAGCTCCACACACACACAGGAGCCCCACAGAGGAACCAGCACCTTCTGCCACAGTGGCAGTGACCAGGGCTCACCCACTGGCAGTCTCTGCTGCGGAGGTTTGGAAGGATCCTGGGGCTTTCTCTCCATTTCCTTACTCTCCTCAGCAGCATGGAAATCGCCCTTGCTGTGTTGATGCTGGGTCTGAGGCTCAGAAAGGCAGAGTTCTCTAGGGCCACGCACCAGAAGGAGGCAGAGCCGAGACCACGGAGCTGAGCTGGAAGGCTGAGCAGTCTCCACTGTGGCTCAATAGCAAGGAAAAGAACCCATCCTTCTTCTTACAAAACAAACTCCTAGCTTGTGTGTGGTAGCTCATGCCTGTAATCCCAGCACTTGAAGAACTGAGGCAGGAGGATTACTCCCAGTTCAAGACTAGCCTGGGCTTTGTAGTGAGTGCCAGGCCAGCATAGACTAAAGTTAAGTCCTTCAGTGGCTAATATTGTCAATTTGAAAGATTCTACAATCACCAGGCGACAAGCCTGAAGGTTGGTCAATGAGGAATTTTCTAGATGAGGTTAACTGAGGTGGGAAAATCCACCCTACACGTGGGCAGTACCATTCCTTCAGCTTCCCAATCCCAATACAAAAGAAGAAAGTGAGCTATGCATATCAATGTTCATCACTCTCTACCACCCACCTCTACCCCCCCGACCCCCACCCCCAAGACTATGTGTGCAATATGGCCAGCTGCCTCATCTTCCTGCCTCCCTGCCTCTCCTGCCATGATGGGCTGTATCCCCTCAAAGCATAAGCCAAAACAAGCTCTTCCTCCCCCAACTTGATTTTTGTTGGGTATTTTGTCCCAGAAATGAGAAAAGCAGGCCCTGCCTTAAAAAAAAACACAAAAACTAAAACTTCTAAAATGGAACTGAAGAGAGAGCTCAGCCGTTAAGAGCACTTACAGCTCTTGCTGTGGATGTGGATTCGTTTCCCGACACCAGCACAGTATCTAACAACCATCCACAATTCCAGTTCCGAGGGAGCTAACACCCTCTTCAGCCCTCCAAGGGCACCAGGCTTGCACATGGTGTATGTGCACACATATAGGCAAAACACTCACAGACACGAAGCTAGCTAAATAAATCTAAAAAACTGTTTTTCTAAACCATCCTATCAACAATTAATAAACAAACAGCCAGGCATGGTGGTGGTGCACACCTTTAATCCCAGCACTCAGGAGGCAGAGGTAGGCAAATCTGTTTATTTTAGGCCAGCCTGGACTACACAGTAAGTTGCAAGCCAGCCAGGGTAACATAATGAGATCCTATCTCAAGTAAAATGAATAAATTGGAAGTTTAAGCCAGTTTAGAAAGAAAAGCTAGCTTGTATTTTAAGAAGAACCAGCCTTCAAAGTCTGATGTGCTTTTCTGACACCCCAAGTCTGATGAGACAGACACACCCCTTTAATGGGCAAGCCTAAACCTCCGGGGCTGTCCGCCTCAGCACTAGTGTGATTCGATAATGACCCGGTGATCAGGACACCAGAAATTTTTAATTTAATTTAATGGAACAAGAGGCGATTGTTGCTGCCTGGGAGAAAGACCGTAATAATTATACAGTCTCTAAAATGAAAGGTCAGAGTGTCCCACACGGGAGAATTGTCACACGAGCCATTAACCATTTAAACAGATGGTTCTGCCATCGGTGTTCTGACTGACTTCTAAAGCTTCTCCGAGCTCCGGTACCTTCCCCTTCTGAGTCCTGAATCCTCTGCACAGAGAACAAAGCCACGCTTGATAGGTGCAGACACAAATGTACGGTCCTTTGATTTGAAATCTGAAGTTCTCATCACCCTGTCAAATGCCCAGGGACGTGATTTTAGAGAGTCAAGGCTCCTCTAGGGGGTCCTCTTGTATCCTCCAGGAGGCACTTTGGGGATCCCTGGTATCTCCTTTTGCACATTCCCAGCTTGGGAGCTTATTCTGAAATTCCTTACAGAAATTCTGCCTTCCTCAGCAGAATGATGCACCGTGCCTGGATTTCTTCAGCTTTAAAGATGAATTCTCCGTGTGTGTGTGTGTGTGTGTGTGTGTGTGTGTGTGTGTGTGTGTGTGTATGTGTGCGCTTGTGCGTGCACGTGTTTTATATAAACAAGTGATGGGAATGTGGGTGTATAGAGAGGCCAGAAATCAAAAAATAAAAAAACCCACATCCAGTATTTTCCTCAGTTGCTTCCCCGCTTTATTTTTTGAGACAAGATCTCTCACTGAACCTGCTATACAGGCTGGGGTTTCCCCTTCTCTCCCTCCCTCCCTCCCTCCCTCTCTCTCTCTCTCTCTCTCTCTCTCTCTCTCTCTCTCTCTCTCTCTCTCTCACACACACACACACACACACACACACACACTGGGATTACCTGTGCCTGCTTTTACATGGGTTCTGGGAGAGTCCACTGAGTCCTCATGTTTGCACGGCAGGTGCTTTTCTACCTGTTAGCTCTTCGGCTGAGATCTGAGGTAGCGCAGATCACAAAGGCGAGGCCATCTAAGGCCCCATCTGCTTCCGTATCTCACCTGCCAAGATGAGAACACACCCACTCACCCGCAAGGCACTGAGGACATGCCAGGCCCTGCACTGGGGATGCCTCCAGTATCCACTTGAAAGAACTAATAAATGTGAATCTGTTCTATCAAATGCCATAATACTTGTGTTCAGAATAAGGACTTCAAATCTTTTTGTCTCTCCCACCTTCAAAAACTTCTATGCTAGTGTTTTACCTACTTCGGCACCAGGTAAAACCTTGGTTTACACAAAGGCCCATTGTTGCAATCCCAGAATTTGATGCCTGGAGCTGTGAGCTTTTCTCCTAGGAGCAGCGGCCCTCCCACCTCCCCCTTCCATTGCCTACACACCAATTCTTTTAAGAGACTGTGAGGTTGAACCCCAGCCAATGGGGAAAAGACACAGTCACCCCCTGAGTTAGAATAAAAAGCAACTGTATTTCTGTCTGTGTGTTTGTTATTCCATATACACCCTCTTGGTCAGAATAAAGTTTGCTTTGTCCAGACATTTCAGTTGGAATGGTGGTCTCTTCCTTTTGTTGTGACCCAGAACTTATTTCTAACAAACTTATGACTGGCTTTATGTGGCCAGAGTTTACTAAGCTAATGAGTGAGGGAGAAAGGACAGGAACCAAGGCATTAGTGCTAAATGTGCCTGCCTCAAAGTGCTAAACCCCTGCCTCTCCTGACACACTAGGTTTCGTTTAAAGGAAAAGTTTATGTCTCATTGCTGTGGAAGTTTATTTTTGATTAAGTATAAAATAATTGTTTTGTGCCCTATTGGGTGAAGGCTGCCTAGGTCTTGATGTTTTATATTGTCTGCAGGCGGTGAATTTATGCGGGGGATATTTGATTGCTCATGATCTGCATATGCTATCAGTAGAATACCTGAGGAGTTCTGAATCAATAAAAACACCTGAGCTCAGATGCTCAAGGTTCCACTGACCGGTATGGAACTTGCCATGATGGTGGCTCCTTCTGCCAAGGTCTGGAGACATTTGCACCTATGAGTATGCCTCCTTGTTCTGTTTGCTGAGCCACTCCAATAGTGTACCACTACAAATGGCATATCAACATGAAGCACAACATTAAGCCAGCTAATCCAACATGGAGACAGGGAAGAAGAAAAGGAAACTCCAGACCTTGCAGAGTCTGTTTTGTTTTATTTTGTTCTGTTTTCTGCAAATCTGTCCAGATACTAGTGAGGTAAGGCAGTCCCAACAAGACACATCTGCTGTGGTGATAAGAACTCTACCCTGTGAAGGAACCCTTCCTGCAGACAAGGTGACCAGTTGTTTTTTCCTGTAAACCAGACTCTATCTTAAAATATGGAAAGTGTTCCCTCAGGGTCAGCACACAGAAGCTGTCTTCCAGAACTGGCCGATGTTGTATCTCGTGCTGGTAGCCAAACTTGGTACTGTAAGAGTCACTCAAATGGTGCTAGTTTTGAAGGCATGAAGCGGTTTTGAGGGAGCAGCTGAGGCTTGGCATTGTGAGAAGCCAGGAGAGGCCATTGGTGAAGGTGCAGCCTCAGTAGCAGCTAAAGGCCCAGATAGAAGGGGTCATGCAAAGAAGTTGAGGTTTGGCACCATGAAGAGAACCCAGGAGAGGTTACTGGTGAATGTGCAGCCCAGTTGCAACAAGGGACCCCAGCAGTTTTGGGTATGCCAGTGCCATGGGACGACCACCAAGAACAGCAGCAGCAATGGAGGGGAGCCAGCCAGAGCCTGGAGAACAGACTGTGTGTGCTACAGAGCTCAGAGCCAGAGAAGTGATCCAAACCCTTTAGAGGAGCCCAGAAGATTGTGAGTCAATTCCAGATAATTGGACATTGATGATGTTTTTCTACTGTCCAGATTTGATAGATGTTTGATTTCATTTGGTTCTGTGTATTAGCAGCCCTCATGATGGTTCCTGTTGTAAATAGTTTTACTGGTGTAATGCTAAATTGTGTTGTAGAAATAAAGCAATTTTTTGAATTGGCTTATACAGAACAGGGGGAAATGTTGTGGGGGTTTATTTTTAGTTATGTATAAAATCATTGTTTTTTTGCACTGTTGGGTGAGGGACTCCCTAGGTCTTGGTGTTTTGTATCATCTGCAGGTTGGATTTATGTGGGGGATGTTTGATTGGTCATGCTCTGCATGTGCTATCAGTAGACCACCTGAGGAGTTCTGAATCAATAAAAACACCTGAGCTCAGATGCTCAAGGCTCCACTGTCCAGTATGGCGTTTGCCAAGATGGTGGTTCCCTCTGCTGAAGTCTGGAAGCGTTTGCACCTATGGTTATGCTTCCTTGTCCTGTCTGCTGAACCACCAGAGCAGCGTACCACTACATCTGACTTTTAAAACCTTTAGCTACTAACTGAAGCGCAACAAAACACATCTTCCCACCCATGGACTGGTCCGGACTGAAAAGATGGAAAATATCCAATGTTGCTGAGCACATGGGAAGCAGGGTCGCAGGGTCCCTCTGATCCTGCAAGTGTGAACGGATAAAATCCCCTTGAAGGAGAGTTTGGCTCTCTAGTTTTCAACATGCTGCGGCCATCATGTATCTGCTCTAGGGAATGTGAGACGAAACACACTGGAAAAAAAATGCATCCAAGCAATGCCCAGAGGTGTGAATTTGGAAACACATATGAGCCACCTGGAAAGTTCTGGAATGATCTGAAGATAGTAATGCCCTGAAATGCCCCATATTTACAATTGAGCAGGGGAAGAGTTCCAAGTTTTGAAAATAAATCAGGTTGCAGAATGAGATCTGCGGTATTACTACACTTACGCTAAAACACATGTAGACCAACAAAATCTAAACATTTCCGTATGTTTTATGAAAACAAAAATTAGCAGACAGGCATCTCAAATGATATACAATACACTAATTACTGTAATGACCCCTGCCGTGGGCAAAGGGGACTTTTATTTTGTATTAGATTTTCTTGCTGTTTTACTTATGTGGTCATTACAATTGTGATTAAAATGAGATACTAAGCCAGACAATTAACAGTGAAGTACGAAGCAGAATTCCACAGAAGGAGAGTTCAATGCAACCTCCTGGATGGCAGCAATGGGATCTCTAGGGTGATGTCCAGGCAGAACTAGACTTCCCATGAAGACAATAGAGTGGCAGTTTCCAAAATGCAGGTTTTACATTTAAAAAAAAAAAAAAGATATGTGTTACCCAGACTCACAACCTCATTGTTGGTTCTTTTCTGTCATAGCATAGAAAACCTTCCTGATCACTGTTGTGCTCAATGTTCTAAATCCCCCTCCCCAAGTATCACCAGGAGCCCAGTTCTGATGCAAAAGCAAGGAGCCTTTATCCTGCAGAGCAAACCAGCATGCTGGGGTCAGGCACCAGGTGAAATGGCCGACCCTGAACAAAGGCTTGCTGGCCTTCTTATAGACAGTAAGAGGGGTTTTCACATGGCTGAGGTAGCCTGCTTTCTAATTGGGGAACAGAAATGCAGTTTACAAATGTTTAGTTTTGATTGGCTCCTGCTCGAGAGGCTAACTGTCCACATTCTTAAACTATATCTGGTTAACCATCCAAGTCAAGACATTTGGTTTATGGCCTTTAGGGCTATCTGCAGAGAGGAGATCGGGGCTACTCTTGCACTGCTTCTTCTTTCTGACTGGTTGTCCTCAGAGTGGGGGTTCTTATGGCTTTCTCTTAGAATTTGCTAGCTTGTAAGGTCAGGCCCAGGGCAGGGGCTTGAGCAGCATACTGTGGACCTGGAGCAGGCCTGAGATGAGGGACCTTGCTCGTACACACAGAGAGAAATGGAGTTTAGGTCCTTCAATCCCAAGGGACTCGCGTATGTATCCTATCCGGATATCTGGAGAAAACTGACCCCACTCCCTAGACCTTGCACCATGTTCTAGGCAATAAAATGTAAACAAACATAACATTCCCACGTCCAATAAAGAAGCTTTAACATTCTGTTCTTGGATTCCTGCCTCTGACAGCCTGGAATTTCCCATGTGGAGGCTTCTTCTTCAACCTGAGTCCCAGGAAGAGGATACACAGGGAGTGAGGTTGCCAGTGCCATAGGCAAGAAATAAATACACGTTTACAAATCGATGCACGCCTCACATCATCTGAATTCAGTCTCTAGGGCTCATTTAGCAGAAGGAGAGAAACATCCACAAAGTTCTCCTCTAGCTCCACACACATGGCATGGCATGCATCACACACACACGCGCACGCGCGCGCGTGCACACACACACAGACACACACACTGAAGAGAGACGGAGCTTGGAAGGAGAAGAGATGAGGGGGATATTTGCATTTGAGCTTACTGGAGCCCTGAAGGGAAGAAGTCCACTCCGGGCAACACGTTTTTGAAGACGTTTGTTCCTTATATAAGTGGAAAGATTTGAAAAAAAAAATCTGCTTTATATTCTTTCTTTTTTAATCGCCTCCTAAAAGTGGAGGCCTGGCACAGGGCAGCTATGAACCGCACTCGGTTACAGCAGCCCCGGCCAGGGCGATGACAGTCAGTGGAATAACGCCGGCAGATGCTTTGGCTTGATCTGTCAGTTCATTTCCCTAGGAACTAAAATCCCCGTTCTGGGACACCCTCAGAAGCATACATGAGACTTGATTAAACTGTGAAACGATAGCATCGTCTGGCTCAATGCAAAATCGTTCTGCTGCAGCTCTGCCGACAGCAGAGTGGAAGCCGCAGGAACACGGTCACGGTAACAACCTGCAGTCAAAAGTCAAATGTCACCACCACGCGCTTGAGAATCCATCGCGGAGGTGAGCACTACGAAAGAAACTGAGCCGGAGAGATGAAGTTTAGTGATACGCTTCTCTGACTCAAGAAGGCAAACCCTGAGCAAGAGGCCTGCGAGAGGAAAGCTGGGAAGCCTACAGCCAAGGCTTACATCTCATTAAGTACCACGAAATCCACGCAGAGGAGAAAGAAGGCCCGTGAGTCTATTCACTGCGGGAATCCCTTTTTAAGTAACAGTTCGTGCCGCACTGTATAGCAGAAAATTCACACCGGAGAAAACCCTCACCCATAGGACCAGCACAGAGAAAACGTACGCTGTATTTCACTCCTCATTAGGCACCGTGGGACTCAGAGAAACCCGTGAATGCTTTTGAATGTGAGAAACTCTGCCTCGGCCATAGGCACTTCACCATACAGCAGGGCTAGGGTGTAACCGAGTCGGAACCCGGCAGAAAGCAGATGGGCCTTCCAGACTGACCTAATTTCAACAGAATATATTCACAAAGGTATCACCAAGCTGAGAGAAAGGCTGGGAGAGAGACCTAGGGAAGGCTGTTTTTAAAAGAGCTGTGGGTTCCTGATGGAGACACAGGGAGGCAGCAAGAACTCACACCCCAGCCTCTCCTGTGCATCTCTCTCCCTCTTGTGCTGAACCAATCAGAGGCCAGGGACAAGAAAGCCTGTGGTAGGAGCATCCTCCTGGGACAGCAAATAGATAGAGGAGGTGAGGTGGGTGTAGGGATGAACAGCTCTCACCCTAGCCAGCGACACTTCCCACCCCAGGAGCGATCTGGGTGCCATGCTCCCCACTGCACCCGTGCTGTGTCACAGAACCCAGGTTGGAGCAGGCACTCAGCCCGACACGGAGTGGTGAGCAGTAGATCCAGGTGCAGGCTGTCGCCCAGCGGGAGAGAGCTCAGACTGTCTTCTTCAGGGGCCTTGGAGAGCAGAGGACACAGGAACAAGGCGCTGTTGCCACTCAGAGGATGGTCACCTGACATTCACAGAACAAAAGCCTAGCAGGGGAACTGGAGCTGATAGCCTTGAAGGGGAGAGCGGAGGCTGAAGTAGGAGAATACATGTTTTTCTCCTCTGGTCTCTGCAGAACGGCTGAGCTCTTCTTCCCTGTCTTCAGTCACAAAGGAAACTGAGCGCAGAAGAGTTCCCCACACAGTGAACTGGAATCCCAGACTGCCTCGCGCTGAGCCTTTCCCCACGGGGCAGGAATAGTGTCACTCTGGTGAGGAAGAGGGACAGAGGCGGTTACAACTGAGTGCAACTCTGTCATTTTAAGGCAAAAGCCCCTTCTTTTCTAATGATGCATCAGAACACAGAAGCTCAGGATGGCCCCGTGGCGCGCTGCACGCTCCGAGCTAAAGACGGCAGCGCCGCAGGAGCAAGGCCCCTCCTGCTTCCCGCTCCTCCGAAGTGGGCCAGAGAAACCGACTCCTGGGCTAGCGAGATGGGTTGATGAGTAAAGTGTTTGATGAGAGCGTGGACCCCATCACCTACATTAAAAGCCAGGCATGGCAGTGTGCGCCTATAATCCCAGCACTGGAGAGGTAGAGGCAGGAGGATCCTTGGGGGTTCCTAGTCAGTTAGTCTAGCCAACTGAATCCAGGAGCTTCAGGTTCAGTGACAGACGCTGTCTGAAAAAATAGGGTGGAGCCAGTCCACACTGGTACACACCTTTGATCCCAGCATTCAGGAGGCGGAGGCCGATCAGGTGAGTTTTAGGTCAGCCTGCTCTACATAGTGAGTTCCAGGACAGCCAGAGCTACATAGTGAGACCCTGTCACAATCAATCAACCGACCAATCAATTAATCAATAAATAAATAGCAATAAAGATACTTGATGTCAACCTTCAGTTCACACACACACACACACACACACACACACAGACTACTCTTTAAAAGAAAGAAAGAGAGGAAAGAAAGAAAGGAAGGAAGGAAGGAAGAAGGAGGAAGGGAAGGAGGAAGGAAGGAAGGAAGGAAGGAAGGAAGGAAGGAAGGAAGGAAGGAAGGAAGGCAGGCAAAGAACCAGAACCCCTCTTCTCCAAAGCAGGTCATAGAAGGCCCTTGTCCTCAGAGCCATCCATAACACCTCTAAAGACTCTGAATCCTTTCTCCTTTCTCCATGGGAGACCCGGTTGCAGAGAAAATCCTACCCAAGAGGAAAGACAGAGATGTTGACTACAAAGAGGGAGAGAAGAATCTTATGAGATGGGCCCTGCTGGGTCCCATCAGCCTGTCGTCCTCATACTGGGTCCTTTGTGCTGTCACAGCTACACAGCCACCCATGCCTCATCGGACCCAGGCACAGAAACACATCAAGTTCCCTGGGGCTTTGGGTCTTCACCTGTGAGGTAGCTGTGCCATGTTAAACTGCAACTAATTTCTCTGGTTTTCTCTGGCTGACCTGCAGTTTGGGACTATGGGTCGCAGTCCTCAGAATGGGTGAAGAAGGGGATGAACCTTTCCCCTCCCACACAGTCTTTCATATGTTGGCGTGTATGAGCACTGATGCCAAGATCCTGGATCAGGGCCCGGGAATGAGCAAGCACATGCCTCACCAGGTAACCCCTCCGTGCCCTTAACATTTCCAGTGCCGTGAGCCCAGGGCTTCCATGTGCCGTGAGAGAAGCGGCCGCTCGGTGGATGCATTAAAAGGCCACGTTTTATAAATAGGTTTCTATTTGCAATTGCTGGCATCTGTGCTTTAATAGAAAGTAGAAAATCCTGTTTAGCACACTGAACCCCTCTCAGGAAAAAGCAAGTAGAAAACCAGGCCCCCCTTGGCAACCAGACATTCTCGGACACCCCAAGTTCCCAGGAGAACTCCAACTCCCTGCAAAAACTGAACTCCAACTCCCCCAAACTCCTCCCTTCTCTGTCTCATTAACTGCTCAGGTGTCAGCTGGCAACTCCTCCCACGGAAGCCTGGGCTAGCTTCAGTAAGCACCTTCCAGGAAGGCTGTGTTCTCACATGCCATTTGTGGCTCTTGCAATAAGCAGACTGTATTTGTGGGAATCCGTTTATACCAACTTGCTGTGGAAGTTCATTTTTAGTTATATTTAAAATAATTGTTTTTGTGCGCTGTTGGAAAGGGGGATGCACAGGCCTTGGCATTTTGTATTGTCTGCAGGTGTTGGCTTTCTGTGGGGGATGTTTGATTGCTTATGATCTGCACGCGCTATCAGTAGAACACCTGAGGAGTTCTGAATCAATAAAAACACCTGAGCTCAGATGCTCCGGTTTCCACTGAGGAGGACGGCACTGGCCACGATGGTGGCTCCCTCTGCTGAGGTCTGGCAGGGCTTGTGCACTTATGAGAACACCTCCTTGTCGTCCTTGGTGAGTCACCCGTAAGTGTAGTGCTATACCAACTACTATTCCAGGTGCAACACATAAAACAGGAGGAAGATGGGAAGGGCTCTTGCCTTTGCGGGTAGTGTGTAAGCAGACGTATAACATATCGCCAAGAGCTATGGAGGAAGTAAGGGTTGAGGTGAAAATCAGTTGCTGAGTTCCGGAAGGGATACATGCTTTGTATCCCTGGGGCTGTGATGTCTTGGTGCCGGGAGGGGACCCTGATTCAGAGCACTTTCCCTACCTTTCCTGTAACTCCTCCTCTGGTAGCTGACCTAAAGCTACTGACCTGACACTGCTGACATGGACCGGGGAAGTAATGCTGAGCAGACACCATCCTATGGCATTTCTGCCATACAGACAGAGACACCCACCACCGCAGGATAGCTCTAATAGTGTGGGGCCTGGAGGGTGGCTCTGTCAGTAAAGTCTTTGCCTTTGAAGACAGGGACCTGAGCTCCAGCCCCGGGAGCCATGGGAAAGTTCAGGTCCAGGGCCAGTGAGAAGGTTCAGTAGGAAAGGCGCTCACCAGAAAGCTTAGTTCCATTGCTGTTCTCCAACACCACACTCAAGACAGCTTATAGAAGAAAGGGTTTGTCTTAGCTTACGGTCCCACAGGAATAAGGGTCCATTGCGGCAGGGAAGCACGGCGGCAGCAGCGGTCATGTCAGCCGGAGCAGAGAGCTGACTGAGACTTCACATTCTCGCCCACAAGCACAAAGCAGAGGGAGCCAACTGGAAACGGTGGAGGATGTACCCCAAAGCCCACCCCCATTGACATACTTCCTCCAGCAAGGCTGTACCAACTGAACCTCCCAACAGAACTACCCACTGGGGACCAAATGTTGAAATATCTGACATTGGGGACATTTCATTCAAACCACCTCACCGTGCAAGCCTGACAAGGTGAGTTCAACCCCACTCTGGGGCTCAGACGGTGGAAGAAAAGAACTAACATACAACAGTTGTGGCCTGACCTCCACGTGCTGAGGTGCACACACACATACACACACACACACACACACACACACTGGTGCTAAATACAATTTCAAAAAGCACAGTGATGCACACTAATTAATACTCCCTGGAGAGGTGGAAACAGGCAAACCCTTAGGCTCACCAGCTGGCCTAAGCTATTTGGCAAAGTCCAGGCAGGTGAGAGATTTTTGTCTCAAAAACAAGCAAAAAAGGTGGCAAACACCTAAAGGATAGTCTCGATTGTCCTCTTGCATTTGCAAACATGGCACACATATGTACATGTGCCTACACCACACCTGTGCACCTGCACACACAACACACATAAGTGCATGTGCCTACATCACACCTGTGCACCCACCTGCATGGCACACATACATATACACAAAAATATTTTAAAAATAAGTCTTTGTAAAGCAATTAGAATGTGGTGTCTTGAGAGTTTATTGTCTTTGTTTTCCAAATAATTTACTGAATGGTAAATTTATAGAATTTATAAAAATCATTACCGGTTCACAAACATCTAGCAACATTATGGGAAATGTAAGCTCTTGAGACAACCTCCAGCAGCCTCGGGATGAAGGCTCCAGAAGAGACTTTCAAAGGTGACACTTCAGGTCAGACCAGAGAGATAGGAAGGAGCAGGAGCCAGCCAGGAAGTGGCCTCAGGCTGTGTTCAGAGGTGACCCCGGGAAGCAGAGGCAAAGATCACTTGGCTGAGTGCACAGTAGGAACTGACTTCGGTGCAATCCTAAGAGCTCTGGGAAGCTTGACAGGGTGCAGCCCTCCGAGGAAGACGGATGCCATTCAGAACAAGAAAAAAGAGGGTCCTCACCCTAAGGTGGCCGAACCCAGGCTCCACCTGGATGGCTGTTTCTGGTCCGTGAGAGACGAGGTGTCGGAATGCTTGTGCTAGGTTTTGTAAGATACATTCTGTTTTATGTTTTAATTGGGGTGTGTGTGGTGTAGGAGGGCATGCATGCCACAACACACGTGTAGAAGTCAGAGGGCATCTTTGTGGAGTCAGTTTTCTCCTTCCACCTTTCCGTGGTTTCTGCAGATGGAACTCAGGCTTTCAGCCTTCTGTAGCCGTTGCTTTTACCCGCTAAGCCATTTTGCTGACCGTGATTTTGCAAAAGACATGTGTTAAAAGCCCATGTGACGTTCTCCTTGTCTGGGCTTCCCAAATTAGGTTACAAAGAGCAAGACAGCACTCTTGTGTTAAAGGCAAAAAAGGCTTAGCCCAAGGGACATTTAAAGGGTTTCTCCAACATAGCCACAGAGTGTGACCATAATAGGCACACAGTGTGGCAACACTCACAGCAAGGCCTCCATGGATGAGCTTAGAGGCCCCTTTCCCCTGGAGTCCCCTCAGGACGCCTCCCACACCAGTATGATACACGTGGTGTTCTTCTCACCGTGAGATGTCCCACTATGGACACACTGGAGTAGGAGACATCGGCATGAACTCACACACACATAAGTGTGTTTTCTGGAAGGGCCTGGAAGCAGAGAGCCCACAGGCAGTAGTTGTTACCCAAGACTGAACTTCAAACAACCTCACTGAGCAAAACCGACTCTTGAGAGACGGGGCTGATTTCAGGGCTGGCACAGGGAAGGAAGGAAGTGAAGCTGCCACGTGGTGGGCCACGCGGAGAGCTTGCGAACTGAGCACTTCACACTGCTCAATCTGGGACCAGCTGAGACCCCACCGGACTAAGGACAGGAGAGAATGTGAAATGTGAACCATCAGGGAGCTGGGAATCCAAGTCTGCGCTCCTGGGAAAAAACACACAAGTAAGTAAATACGACAAAAGGACAGATAAACGGATGCACGCTAATGGACAAGGTAAAAGCAGAGGAGGAGGAGGCAGGCTTTGCGTTTGTGTCTGCGTTACTGTGTTGCAGCCCTCAAAGACTCATTCGGGCAAAAATCATCAAAGACCTGAAGTCTAGCCAGAGATTTTGATAAGGATATCTGTGATCCATCAAAGGATGAAATTATAAAAATTTAAAGATCCTTCAAAGAGGCTTCCTCCATGTGGTGGTTCGAATGTAAATGACCAGAATAGACCCATAGGGAGTGGCAATATTAGGAGGTGTGGCCTTGTTGGAGTGGGTGTGGCCTTGATGAAGTAGGTATGGCCTTGTTGGAGAAAGTGTAGCCTTGTTGGAGGAAGTGTGTCGCTGGGGGTGGGCTTTGAGGTTTCAGAAGCTCAAGCCAGGCCCAGTGCCACTCTCTTCCTGCTGCCTGAGGATCCAGATGTAGAACTCTCAGTCTGCCTGTGTGCTGCCATGTTTCCCACCATGATGATAATGGACAGAACCTCTGAACTGTAAATCAGTCCCTATTAAATGCTTTCTTGTATAAGAGTTGCTAAGTTCATGGTATCTCTTCACAGTAATAAAAACCTAACTAAGGGTTTGAGCTGGCGGAGCCCAGCACAAGAGGTTGCTGAGGGCAAGAATATTACTATGTGGCCTAGAGACCATCCTTGTCATATTTTGGTAAAGAATATGTCTACTTTCTGCTCTTGTCCAAAACTCTCTGCCTGAAGCTAAATTGAAGAGTTATGGATTAACACCTTTGGCAGAGGACATTTGAAAACAACCTAGCATTGACTGTACTGTTTGGTTATTAGTGGCTAGTCTTAAGCAGATCTCTAATGAAAGGAGCAAGCTGAGAAAGGAAGAATATAAAACGTACAGTTTGCGGAGAAAGGAGCTCCAGGAAGAGTGTTGGAGCCGAGTCCAGTGCTCAAGGGGACAAAAAACTTGAAGAAAAGCCTGATGCTAAGTGGAATAAAGGGAGCAGGGACCTCAGCCACCCAAGTAAGCTTCCAACTTGTGAAAAGAAATTTTAAAAGAGGCTTAGGGCCGAGTGTGATGGCACATGCCTTTAAACCCAGCACTTAGGAGGCAGAGGCAGGCAGATTTTAGAGTTCAAGACCAGCCTGGTCTAGAGCGTGAGTTCCAGGACAGCCAAGCTTAGGCAATGAAGGCAACCATCAAAAACAGAAAGCTGGAAAAAATGTATTTAAACAAGGGGGCCATGTCCCAGGCACAGAAAGCAGAAGGGCTTGGGAGCTTCGGTCATGTGGTGCTGCCTTTAGAGTTAAGAATACAAGAAGGGGTTATGGACTCTCTGTCTGGAACTAAGGAAAGCTGCTGAGGCCAGCCATACGGCAGGGGTGTCCCTGCATGGAGGATCGGAGAGGCCACTGTATGAAGATGCGAAGATGAAGCATGGACTACCTTGGAGACCCCAAGATGTATGTCGGAGATGCCAGAGCCATGGGATACTACAACAGGGCCCCAGACCTTATTAGGCCCTGAGACCTTAGCACAACTGACTCCATGATGGAAGTGCCATTCAGGCTGTAAGACTCAGCATGTAGACAGCACCACCTGCCAAAAACTAAAACAAAGGCCTAATCCATCAAAGTCCATACAGTTCTGGGAAAGTCTCAAAATGTACTAGCCATGCTCTTAGCTTCTGTAGTTCCACTTCTGGCTAGCTGTTCTTGTTAAATGAAGTATGCCAACATAGAACATGGCTTTTGTGCTTAAGAGCTCACCATGAGAAAGGCTCAGGGCTACACTGGGATCCCAAACACCCAGTATAGTTGCTGGCTGGCATAAAGACTTTCTATTGATTTGAACCCCTGTCTGATCAGTCTTCTCCGGTGAATACCTCAAAACAATACCTGCCAAGGAAATGTAAATCCAAAATCTGGTTGAGAATAAGACCACCACAACTGAGTCAAATTTGAAGCAAGAAAGCTTTAAATTAATTAAATGCTGGTGAGGAAGACAGACTCTGACCAGGTCCATTCTGAGGTACCATGGAGTAAACCTATCACCTCCAGAGCTCCCAGAGAAAGGCCCCAGTCGTGTGACACAGGGGCTTAAAAAGGCAGAACCATAAGGCTATGTACTTCCCACCAGGTCCAATCAGTGGCAAGCATCTATCCTGACGTACTTCCTGTCTGGGTTATCTCCCACCTACAAGCGACCAAGCACATCAGGTGCATTTGGAGCACATCTGGTGCAGTAGGGTCAACTAAACGATATCTAGGCACTCCCTACCCAACATTCCAAGAGGTCGCATCCCTGGGCAAGGGAGATCCAGGACTCTCACCTGAACAGCGCCACCTAGCTCTCCAGGAAGTCATGTCCTCATTCCATAGCTCTCTTAGACAGTAACTTTTGCTCTTACAGAAAGCTGCTAACAGGGAGTGGACCCAGCCCATGAGAGAAGAGTGCATTGCAGTCAACAAAGCTGAAGGGAGTTGGAGATCTGAAGATCAGTTGACATCAGACGTGGGGGTGCAGAGTTTGGAGCTTGCCCAGCTGGTGTTTGGTCTTGCTTTGGTCCAGTATTTCCTCACCATGCTCCCTCTCCTCTCTTTAGGAATGGTAAGTATATATAATCTGTAGCATTGTATGTTGGAAGTAAGAGGTCTGCTTTTTTTGATTTTACAGGGAATTACGAAGACTTTTAAAGTTGGACCAAATACATTTTGCATTACTGTTTGGCTACAAGCCTATGGGGACCAGAGAGTGAAATGTGGTGGTTTGAATAGCAATGGCCCCCTATATTTGAATATGTGGTCATTAGGAAGTGGCACTACTTGACAGGGATCCGGAAGTCTGGCCTTGTTGGAGTGGGTGTGGTTTTGTGTAGAAAGTACACAAAAGTGTACTTGAGAGTGAGCTTTGGGGTTTTAAATGCTCAAGCCAGGCCTAGTGTCTCTCTCTATTCCTTCTGCCTGCTGATCCAGATCTAGAACTCTCGGCTCCTTCTCCAGCACTGTATCTGTCTGTGTACTGCCATACTTCCCCCCATGGTGATAAGGGACTAAACCCTTGAGCCTGTAAGCCAGCCCCAATGAGATGTTTCCCTTTATAAAAGTTGCCGTGGTCATGGTTTCTCTTTACAGCAACAGAACACTGACTAAGACACACCCACCCAAAGCAATGGTGCTGTGGGAGCAGAGGACTCTGTGTTACTCAGAAATGCCAGACACCGTAAGGCAAAGAAAGGTATAGAAAATGTCCCAGATCACAGGAGGCCAATGGGACATGTAAACTAGATGCTACAAATGAGCCCAGAATGGACCCCGTGTCTGAGAAGGAAAAGGCTGCAGAGGACTCTGTTGCGTCAGCTAAAAGAATTAAAATATGGGTTCTAGTAATTAAACGATTATATTAGAATTACACTATTAGATTGATGATGGAAGAAGTGTCCCACTGTGGAGAATGAATTACATAATCATCACACACACACACACATACACACACACATATGTGTCTGTGTGTATATATATGTATATACGTATATATGTATACGTATACACACACACACATATATGTGTATATATACGTATATATGTATTCATATACACACACACATATGTATATGTATACGTATATATGTATACATATACATACACACACATATATGTATATATACGTATATATGTATACATATACATACACACACGTATATATATACACATATATATGTATACATATACATACACACATATGTGTGTGTGTGTGTATGTGGGTGTATGGATATATGCTATGGAAATTTGTTTTTAGTTATGTCTAAAATTTTGTGCACTGTTGGGTGAGCAGCTGCCTAGGTCTTGGTGGTTGTATTGTCTTCAGGTATTGGATTTACGTGGTGGATGTTTACTACTAGTGATCTGCAACACGTGCTATCAGTAAAACATCTGAGGCATTCTGAATCAATAAAAACCACTGAGTTAAGATGCTCATGGTTCCACTGCCCAGTATGGCACTTGTTATGATAGTGGTTCCCTCTGCTGAGGTCTGGCAGGGTTTGCATGTATAAATATTCCTCCGTGTCTTCCTTGCTAAGCCCCTGCAGCAGCGTACAACTACAGATATATATAGATATAGATATAGATATAGATATAGATATAGATATGTATATATATATATAGATAGATAGATATAGATAGATAGATAGATAGATATAGATATACATACACACATATATATTTATGGGGAGAGAGAGGTAGATATAGACATAGACATAGATATATAGATATAGATATGTGCGCAGGGAACCAGCCTTTTCCACAACTGGGTTCACAAAAACTCTACGCAGGAGGGAGTACGAGTGCAGGAAAAATGAGGAATGGCAAACGAACGGAGTAGTTCCTTCTTCTATGGGACCCAAGGAAATGGCACACACAGTCGCGCTTTGAAATGACAAGTGGAACACGCTCTAGAAGTAAAACACAAGAGCGTTTTTAATAGGGGAATTAACAGTATACATATTAAGAAGAGAGAGGGGCAAGAGAGAGGGGCAAGAGGGGCAAGACAAGTGGAAAAACCACCCCAAAAGAAGGAGGGAGAGACTGACAATATACATTACCAAGGGGGAACCACGCCAGAAAGAGAGTGAACTGTATTGGCTTATATGGATACATATATATTATTGTATATACACTGTTCTTAAGAGTGTATTAAACAAAGCTAATAGTTATTATAATAATAATAATACATAGCTAATAGATATATAATAGATAATAAATTGATAGATAAAATATATACACATATTTATGCAGAGTTCTGGTATGTAGAATGAATGAATCCATTATATCATCCAAACAGCTGAGACATGAGACAATATTGTACTTTTAGCCATGAAGAACACTAGAAAATAGTGTGTGTGTGTGTGTGTGTGTGTGTGTGTGTGTGCGTGTGTGTGCTCTCACGCGCATGTGTGTGCACGTGTGTCTGTGTGTGCAGCCACTGAGATGGCAAAGGCTCTGTCAGAATATGGGCCTGCACCTTTAGGCCTGATCCCACAGTGTGAATCGGGCCACACTCCCTGATCTCTCCGGGTTGGAGTTACGAAGCGATCTGTGTTGTGACTTAACAATACCTGGTCCTTCTGTGCTCTCTCACATACATTATGCTGAATTAAATCAAGTGATGTGAAACTTCCCACCATCCCTAAGAGGCTACAAAAAGTCAGGCATCTCCTGTCTTCTGGGGACCAATCCAAGACTCCTCAGGGAGACCGCTTGGGATTTAGTCTGGAGATCAAGGCTGCTCTCTGAAGAGGCTCCTCCAGCCTCCCTTCTGCATCCCTCTCATAGGGGTGACTCATTATGTCCTCTCTCTCGCTCTCTCTCGCTCTCTCGCTCTCTCGCTCTCGCTGGCTCACTCCTCTTCAGGCTTTACAGGGAAGCCTCCCCTTCCTTTTAAGCCCCATTATGTTCAGGTCCCCATATATTGCATTGTTTCTAACACTTCAACTGTGGACTTGAGGCCATCACATTCTTAATAAGCCTCATTGAAGGAAATCACATCAGCTTCCTTTGCAACTGTCTTAGTTAGGGTTTCTGTCGCTGTGATGAGCACCACGACCAAAAGCAGCTTGAGGAAGGAAGGGTTTATTTGGCTTACAGATCCCGGGCCATAGTCACACTGAGGGAAGCCAAGGCAGGGAATCAAACAGGGCAGGAACCTGGGGGCAGGAGCTGATGCAGAGGCCATGGAAGGGCACTGCCTACTGGCTTGCTCCTCCTGGCTTGCTCAGCCTGCTCTCTTCTGGAACCCAGAACCACCGGTCCAGGGGTGGCCACACCCACAGTGGGCTGGGACTTCCCACATCAATCATCAATCAAAATGCCGCTCTGATAGGGGCATGACTCAATTGAACTCCCCTCTTCTAAATGACTCTAGATTGTGTTAGCTGACATAAAAGTAATTAGGACAGGGACCCATTGTAGCTGTTATATCTAGCAGGCACATGCCGCTGAGCCTAATGACCTGAATTTAATCCCCGTGGTTGAAGAAGAGAACTAACTACAGCAAGTTTGTTCTCAGAACCCCACACTTGCATCATGGTACCCGTGTACATGTGTGCACACTAGTGCACATACACACAATAAATAAATAAATAAATAATAAAAAGAATCCATATGTATACAGACATGTATCTGGAGAAAGAGAGAATTTTTAAAGAATTGGACCACATATTCATAAAGCCTTGGCAAACCTGAGCTCTCCAGAGTCGATAGATGGAGAAGATAGAGATGCAGGCAAAAGAGAGCCCAGTTCAAGATCAAAGGCTGAGTTTCTTAGGCTGTGTGAACCTGGAGGAATTCTCTGTCCTCTAAGCCCAGATACCTTGAACTGTAAATACGATCAATATTTTACCTCTCAGGGGATTATTTCATGATGCCACTCTCCTTCTGAAGTACACACAGAAGGGTCAAGATCGTCCGGTGAGTTAAGGCACCAGTTGCTAAAGCCTGGTTTTCCAACCCTGGAACCTACATGATGAAACTCCTAACGAACTCCTGCGAGTTATTCTCTGGTGACCACGTGCACCTTTCAGCACATATGTATCCACGCACATGTACACACACACATAGACGGACAGACAGACAGACAGATGATGAGTTATTCGACATCTCTAAGCCTAAATACATGCTGAGCATGTATTGCTGTAAGGAAGACATGACTATGACTCACTGAATTAAGCTGCATGTGTTCATATGGAAAGTTCCAGAAGAACATACTGAACAGTTGCCATAGTTACTTGTGTGTGCCAACAGTAGCGGGAAGGAAGAGGTAGAAAACTTGTAGCTTTGCCTTCTACATTCATATCATCTTTGACTATTTTGACAAGTGCGTTATGTGAATTGCTTTGGGTTCCAAAAATAAAGGGGAAAATATAAAGGGGACAGATCAGCATCCGTCGCTGGGCTTCGGGGGCTGAGGGCGTTCGCCGCAAAGCACAGCCCTGACCACCTGCCTTCCTTAATTGAGTTCTCCGGAAGGCCTCACCATCCCTCCCTGAAAATGCAAGGCTTTAACAAAATTCTGAGTAGAAGCATGACGGTGAGTCACAGTTACAGGAAGGTTTCGTAAATATTATGTAGGAATTACCCACGGCAGCCGCTCAGCTCACGCAAGTGGACATGACTCACTAGGGTCAATTATGAGAAGTGGAGAGGAGAAAGGGACAAAGGCCGGTCGGTCATGCTGTTTGCTGTTTAGCCACGTGGTCCTCAGCCAGAGCCTCAGGACACACACAGCCTCACCTTCCGATCACACCAGTTCAGGAAGTCTCCACAGTTACTCCCAACAGCCTGGCACAGAGGACCCTTGTTGCTCCCTACCGAGGGCGAGGTTGCTGTTGCTGAGAAATGACTCCCCCCTCCCCCCCACACACACACTCAAACGTTTGTAAAATAACTTCACTGTGCATGGTTCTACAGGGATAATGGAAAAGTCCAGGGGATGACTGTCTGGAAGCTTCGATCAAGAAGGTTGTATTTATATCTGTGTCCATCCATATCGGTATTTGCAATAAAATCTCATTCCATCAGCTCTCCTACTTGCAGCTCTGGTCCTTCCTCAGACGCTGGACCGTATTTGGCCACATATCCCTCTGACACTGTTAACCCTCACAGCTGACCAGAAATCCGTTTCCACCTACCATCAGCAAAACAGCAAAACCAAGCTGGAGATAGTCTACAGCTCCCCAGAGCCTTCCTCAGCACCCAGCTCTCTCTGATGAGACTTCGAACCCACCTTTCCAGACCGTCAGTGAAGTTTTTCTACCTCCATGGTGACTACTGCCACAACGTACCTCCTACCCTGAAATGTACGTTTCAGAGAATATCTGCTTAGGTCAGTACGCTGTGGCACGTCCTGCTGTGGCCAGCGCAGCAGTGGGCATCATAGGGACCTGGGAAGGAGGGCAGTGGTAGACAGAGACACGGGACTCTGGGTTCACTTCAAGAATGAGCATTATTTTTCCCACTGCTATTTATATATTGTTTAGCTAGTGACAGCACTGCAAGCAAGCTTAAGCCCCTTATCTGAGTACTTCTTTCTGCTCTTTTGGCCATTTTTACCCAGAGGACATTCCTTCTAGGCTTTGTCTCATGCCCACAGGTTTCCATAGCATGGGGTCCCATCTGAGACAGGATTTGTGTCACAGGAAGGAACTACAAACCATCTGGACCCCAAAGACATCTCTAAACCAGGTGGCAGAGACAGGGATGTGTGTGACCCTGACTCAAAAAAGGGACCATACCTATTTTATTTTAAATCAGGATTCATCAGTGGGCTGTGCGCCATGGCACATGGTTGTAATCCTAACACTGGGGAGACTGGAGCTGTATGAACGTTCCCCGGGACAGTATGAACAAACATCACTCATTCTAGGTAAGACGCCAGCAACAGACCAAAGGAACAATTCACACAGCGTGACAAGCCAGTGGATCTGTTGAACATACAGGACCAGAGGTGAGAGGTTATGTTCAGAAGCAGGAGTGACCCCCAAACGGACACATCACTGAAAATTCTCACCCAGCATAGTTGATAATTTCCTCATAGCTGCACAGGTGAAGCCTCTCCCGGTTAGCTTTCCTACTCTCTATTTCCCAGCCCCTCCTGAGACCATGCGCAGCCGGGGCAGGGGCAGGGTTATACACAGCTTTTGGGTGATGTTGACGGAAGCTGGGATCTGGTGAATGTCTAATGGCCTCCCTCTTGCTCCTTCTGTGAGGGAATGGCAACAGGTCCCATCTTGAAGTCACAGTTGCTCTACTTAAGATGGTAATCGTGGGCTAGAGAACTGGTCAGCAGTTAAGAGAACTGGCTGCTCTCCAGAAGACCTGGGTTCCATTCCTAGCACCCGGAAAGCGGCTCACACCTACCTAGAACTCCAACTCTAGACTATCTAATGCCCTCTGCTGGCCGTCAGAAACACTACATAAATGTGGTGCACAGATACACATGCAGGCAAAATACCCATACACTTAAATCTTTTTTAAAAAAAATGTTATGTTCAGATGACAACATTCCACAACACTGAGGCAGGGGGATTGCCAGCCTTGGATGCATACTGGATACAAGGCCAGCTAGGGTTACATAGCAAGACCCTGTTGTGTGTGTGTGGCGGGGGGGGGGGGGGGGGGGGGATTGGATAGGTTTTCTTTTAATGGACATGGATAAGCACTACGCCATTAGCCAGCAGCATATGTTGGCTTATCCCGCAGAAAGGACTCTAAATTCCCATTTCATCCTGTGATGATCCAAAGTCCACTGCAACTTCCAGGCGACAGGACTGCACAGGGCAACAGTCTCCAGGGACCCCAAACACCAGGCTGCCAGGCAACCCTGGGCAGTGCAACAGTCTCCAGGGACTCCGAATGCCAGGCTGCACCAACCTGATGCCTCTTGGTCAGTACATGACTACTATCACTAATGGGAGAGATGATCGCTAGAGACCAAACGTCTCTGTCTCTACCTGAAAACCAAGACGGCTGCTCGTGACTCATTGGCCAGAGAAAGTCACTGACCCTGTGGACCTCGCAGAGCACAGAGTACTGTTATCCTCTTGTGTATCCAGAGTCAGAGAAGGACCAGATATCGATGAGCAGAAATGCCCATCCGCACACATCGTGAGAAGACAGTAAATCCAAACTAAATATCATTAAAGCAAGTAGCGTTATTAAACTCCAACTAGATACTGCTGGATGACAAGGGGAAATGAGCCAGATGTAAAGAGCTAAAGAAACCCCACGGGAGTCGCTCCTGCGTTCCGTGAGGGACAGTAGCGACAGAAGTCAATGCGATGAAAGCCAACAAATGTAGTTTAAAGGGCAAAAATCGGTCGTGTATTTAAGGTGTTTAGCTCACGCTTGAGGCTGGGGAAGAAGTGCACTAATTTGCAATTATCATCATCATCATCAACAACAACTCAGAGAAGCATAACAGCAAACAGTCACCAAAGACCTCATCAAAACTTTGGGAATACCATATATGGGCTGGCGAGATGGCTCGGCAGGGGAAGGCATGTGTCACCAAGCCTGGCACTTGAGTTCGATACCTAGGATTCACCTGAGGATCTCCACACCTGTGCCAAGGCTAACACACGCACACAGAGAGACAATAGATAAATGAATCGAATTATAAAAAGAAAGAAAATGTATGTTGAGTGAAAAAAAGTACAAACTTGTATTTGTTAGGCTGCAGTATGGGCTCACCAAAGAAGACAGGGAGGCTTTTTTCATAGGTGCAAACCATTCCAGACCTCAGCAGAAGGAACCACCATCATGGCAGGCGCCATACTCGACAGTGGGACTCTGAGCATCTGAGCTCAGGTGTTTTTATTGATCCAGAACTCCTCAGGTGATCTGCTGATAGCACGTGCAGATCCTAAGCGATCAAACATCCCCCACAGAAATCCAACACCTGCAGACAATACAAAACGCCAAGACCTAGGGCAGCCCCTCGCCCAACAGTGCACAGAACGATTAATTTTTTATACACAACTAAAGGTAAGCTTCCACAACACAAACTTTGGCAGCATAAATATGAAGTAGAGATTTAACGAAAATGTATGGTTGGCCAGGTGTGGTGGCAATGCCTTTCATCCCAGTAAGGGAGGCAGAAGCAAGTAGATCTCCATGAGATCAAGGCCAGCCTCATCTACATAGTAAGAGCCGGGTCAGCCAGGGCTACATCGTGAGACCCTGCCTCAAAAAAGAAAATAATAAAATAAAACTATTGCTATGGCTGCCTCTTAGATGTGGAATGTCCTCACAGGCTCGAGTATTGAACACTCGCTGCTTTTGGAGAGAACTAAGTTTAGCTTCTCACTCCTTGGACTGCTCACAAGGGCAGTGCCTGGTGACTGTGGGTGGGGGCCCTCTGCTGGTCTCTGTGGGCATGACACTCATATGTGCACACACATGTAGACATACGTGTACACATAGTTCTAAAATGAAAATAAGTATTTTTTAAAATGCTATCCTGGATCTTAAAAATCACTGCCACATCACAAAATTCCGTAAAGCCACTACCAGTAGCCAGCGTATAACCATCCACGAGTGTCTTTCCGTTGCTAAGGGAGAATTTAAAAGGAAATCCACTGCACCTGTTTCTCAGCTTTGCGTCACTAACACGCACGAACCCTAAACACGATAAAATAACTCATTATATAGCTTAGTTATAACAAAAGAAGAAACGAGCAAAAAAAAAAAACCAAAAAAACACTCAGAAACTCACTCCCCATCGTCAGCATTGCTGAGAGCCTAAAAAGTAACCCCCAACTCTCCCCTGGGCAGTCCTCTCCAGTGAGGTGTTTGGTTCTGTGCCACGGTGTCTACACTTTTTTTCTTTTCCAAATTAAAGTTTTGCCAGCTAGCTGTCTGGGTCTGTCTACAGATTCTTTCATGGGTGAGAACGGCCTGGTGCCTAGCGCGGGACTCTGACCTGTGGGAAGCTGGTTTGAGTTAACAGAGAACTGGATGCCCTCTCTGGGGTTGTTAGGTTTTATTTGTTTGGGGGGGGGGGTTTGCTGCAAGAGTGAATGAGAAAGTAACACCTTTCCCTGGCTAGGGACTTCATCTCCCTGTGACACAACGTAAGATGAGGAGCTTTGTGTAAAATGTCAAGAGGGGATGCTGGCCTGGGGGCCAAGGACAAAGCCTTCCCTTGTTTTTCCCAGTGTTCTGTCCGTTCGTTCTAGTGACTTATTTGCTATGTCGTGCGTTTCTAAGTAAAGAAAAATCACAATTTTAGGGTATACCCAGGAATTTCTACCCCCTTGCCTTTTCATTCATGTGCATTTTTATATGTATTTTTGTTTACTTATTGTTGTTTGGTTTTGTTTTTAGTTTTTGTTTTTTGAGGGTTTCTCTGTTGCAACGCTGGCTGCCCTGGAACTCACTCTGTAGACCAGGCTGGCCCCGAACTCACAGAGATCCGCCTGCCTCTGCCTCCCGAGTGCTGGGATTAAAGGCGTGCACCACCACTGCTTGCTTTTTATTATTATTATCATTATTATTATTATGTGTGTGTGCCGCCTTTGTATGGCTATGTGCATTTAAGTGCAGGGTCCGTGGAGGCCAGAGGTGTCAGACCCCTGCAGCTGGAGTTCAAGGAGGTTGTGAACAGCCCAGTGAATCACATGGAAGGGAGCACAGTTAGAAAACTGCCAACATGACCACTCCATTTTGTGTGTGGGGAGGGCTGTATTGTAGATGAGAGAGAGAGAGAGAGAAGCCAGAGGCATCTAGGGGAGTCTACCATGGCTACCTGTCAGTGGCAGAGAGAGAAAAGGTGGGGAGAGGAGCAGATTGACAATTGCCAGGGCTGTGGCCACAGAGAAAATAGCAAAAATCGGGGAGAGCCCTCCGGGTTAGAAAGGGTTATGCTGCCTCGGGAAGAAGTCGGGTTGGCCGACGGGGCCTGGCATCTGCGTGGGGCTCTGACCTGTCAGAAGCTGCTAACAGAGAGCTAGACGCCCTCCCAGGAGGTTTGTTTTTTGTTTGTTTGTTCTGTTTTGTTTTGTTTGGGTGGGGGGAGGCTGCAAGAGTGAATGAGAAAGTAGCACCTCTTCCTGGCAAACAGAAAACCCAGTTTATCAGGTTTCTGAAGAATTCTGGGTGCAAACTCAGGTCCTCTGCAAGGTCCCTCCCTACTTTTAAGTCATGTGACTATAGAAGCATTTAACTGCCACGCAGAAGCACTGAAATTGCACGCATTATGCTTTGTAAATCATGACTAAAGACAATGTTCTGATAGTCTCGTGGAGCCAAGAAGTCACTCCCTAGCAGAGGATAACCTTGACCTCCTGATTCTCCTGCCTCTGCCTCCTGAGTGTTCCTGAGTGTGCAAAACCACCCTGGCTTTACCCTTCATTCCAGCCAGGAGCCTGGAGTGTTGCAGAAGTCAACTTAAATGATTGCAAACCTTCCCCCTCCTTTTTTTTACAGTGCCAGGTCTTTGCAGATGTTAAGCAAGCCTGCCCCCCTTCACCCCCCCACCCCCCCACCCCCGGACTGAGCTACAGTGATGTCTTCTTTTACTTCATATTTTGAAACAAGGTTTTACTCATTGCCCATGCTTGCCCAGAATGCACTCTGTAACCCAAGCAAGCCAGGGACTTGTGATCTACCTGCCTTAGGCTTCCTAGCAGATGGGGTGACAGGCCGGCACCCAGGTCCAGCTCTTGTTGCCATTTGCTCCGCCCACATCCTGCTCACCGGCCACCTTCAGTCTTTGAAAGTAAGGTGTGAGGCCAGGAACTCAGCCCTGCTTTTCTTACCCTTCTGTGTCATTATTTCCAGAGTAGCTAACTGGTCAATATCAGGAAGGGGGGAGGGGAATGTGATAGGCTGGGCCTGTCAATCAGGCATGGAAGGGTTAGGGTTCATGGGGCCTTACTCCTACCTGGAGAACTACTGGCCATTAATGGATACTGAAGAGTTCATTGCCTTCAATTCTATAGGCAGCAGGCCCACATCCGTGGTAATGCAGATGACTCTGGTTTGACTCAGTGAGTCTCAAACAGAACAGTAAGACAAGCATGCGGGGAAGTGTTTGGGAGGAGGAGCAGACAGAGATGGGAGGCGGATGTAAACAGGTGGGTGGAGTGGTCAGAATGGGCGTATTATGTATGTATGAAACCATCAAAGAATAAATGTAATCAATAAGAAATAAAGCGACAGAGTCTCTTTCTGCCTTTTAAACAATTTCCGGTTGAGCGGGAGCTCAAAAGAGCGAAGGTCCTGGCTCAGCTGGTGGCGGGCACAAGGGGCTTGTCTGGTTCTCTCCGAGTCCCGTGCAGTACAGTGGCTCACAGAGCTCTGGGTGCACGGCCATCCTGAAACGCTACGAGGCCGTGAGGAACTAGATGCTCTCACACGGATACCCAACATCTGGGCATCGCGACACCGTGCTGTCGTTCGCCAAGTTCACGCGGGAGAACTGTACAACTGAGTTACGAAAAGAGAGTAAATAAAAGCCACAAGGCATCTCATGCTTTACACAAGCGTCCGGGTTTGTGTCTGGCCTCATTCTGAGCTGGACACCCGATGCCACCTTTGCGGGTACTTTATCTCCTCCTCACACACGCTAGACGTCACTCACAAAGCACAAGATCAAAGACAAAACTACTGTGCACTTCAAGACCTGTGCTGCAGAGCTTGCAGCCGCATGCGCAGTCTGAACACAAGGCCACGCCCCCGTGTGTCCACACAGACCCTCTGCGGTCCTCAGGGCTCTTCAGTCTCATTGCAACCACTCAAAACAGACACCGAGAGCTCTGTGGAAGCCGAGGCTGAAGCGCACGACGTTGGCTGTCTGGCTAATTGCATGCTGCTCGGCTCCTTAGCGGTGTTTTCATAGCCATGGTGGCCGCATTGGTACAGATGGAGCCGCGCTGTCTGTTTTCCCCGTGGTAGAATTCCAGAAACGTGCCGAGCCCTCATGTGCCTTCCCTAGAGAAATACGCTAGGAGCTCAGGCCCAGAATCCAGGCCTGGAGATCTGTGGCTGACCCACGCTCCATAGAGGAAAGAGTCCACTGAGGACACTTAGAACGAAGATTATTTGGGATCTTTGTTTTGTTTTATGTTTTTAATGCTTCTGTCTTTAGCATGTTAGTGTGTGTGTCTGAGCTTATGCATGTGGAGCACATGCATACAATTGCCCGTGGAGGTCAGAAGGTGTTGGATCCCCTGGAACTGGAGTTACAGACAGTTGTTAGCTGCCACGTGGGTGCTGGGAATCAAACTCTGGCCCTCTGGAAGAGCAGCCGGTGCTCTTAACTACTGAGCTGTCTCTCCAGACATCGGTTTTGATGTATTTATAAAAAGTGTAGGTGTCCTTATTCGGGGACAGCAACAGTTCCGACAACTTAACAAATCTCCATGGTGGTCCCCAGGATGGCCCTACAGGTAATAGACTATTATGCGCTCCACCGTGTAGATGGACGGAGTGAGAAATGAATCAGGTGGATACCTGGCCATGTGACCAACAGGGGTTCGTACAAAAGGTGAATATGGGGTGCTGGGGATGTAGCTCAGTTATTAGAGAGCTTACTTAGCAGGTTCAAAGGTCTGAGTTCCATCCCTGACGTCTCACAGCCCAGGCACGGTGGAGTGTGCCTATGACCCCAGCACTGGGACGGGCGAGGATCAGAAGTTCAAGGCCATCTTCAACTACATAGTGATTTCCAGGCCAGCCTGGGTTACATGAGACCCTATCTCTAACTAAATTAAAAGGGACAATCTCATCCCTGACAGGCTGGTGTGATCCTCTACCTCACTCTCAACATCTAGACATCCATGCAGCTCCCAGCACACATGCTGGGATGTCGTGGTACCCAGGGAAGGTCAAACCTCGCAGCAGAGGTCAGAGGGTGCTAGTGCCTTTGACTCTCAGAGTAAACAGAGCACGGGCCTCTCCCTTGACAGACCAGGGTTCCTCCAAGTCCCAGTTCCCTCCAGAGGTCCAGCAGCGATTGGCAGAATTGCTTAGCTGTCTCAACCAATGAGTCCCCATTCTTGTGGCCAGACCACTCTCCCCCGACTGTATCCCATAAAAGACACCCCAAAACCTGCATTAAATGAGACCACCCCACTACGCATCTCATCTCCAACTCACAGGGCTCCACCAAAGACAGGATGGGAATGCAGTAAGAACAGAGGTCCCTCCACACCATGTTCCCAAATTGTTTTCCCGCCTGGGGTCAGCCGGCCAAGGGCTGCAGCGCGGGTGAAGACATCATTTACAACAGAATGTTTGCCTCGCACTTTCTGCCCTAGCCTAGGTCTTCTGCCCCAGGTGCCCAGCTTC
Organism: Cricetomys ansorgei; assembly: GCA_026225945.1. Taxonomy (NCBI): domain Eukaryota; kingdom Metazoa; phylum Chordata; class Mammalia; order Rodentia; family Nesomyidae; genus Cricetomys; species Cricetomys ansorgei. The sequence continues at coordinate 5,933,662 of JAMJFZ010001249.1, forward strand.
CTGGCTCCATTTCCAACACACTGACTTTGCCAGCCTTCTTCCTCACACTCTGCCGCACAACGCTGAAGGGCCTTGGCTACCCCTCGGGTGGACGGAGACACCAGGGCTGAGTGGCCCAGTAGGATGACACACACACAGCCCCGGGAGACAGTCTAGGGACCTCTGAACAGGGCATTCCTTCCAGAGTCCCGGAGCCTGAAGGTGGGTTCGAAGAGGGCAAGGTGTGCCTGCGTTCCGGATTTCATGGGAGCATGCTCCGAGCCCAGGGTGGCAAGCACCATTCTTGCCAGGCTCTGAGGACTGTGGCAGCCTCGAGTCTGGCTGCTTTTCCTCATCTCTGTCATGTCTCACAAGAGCCTGAGGTTGGAAACACCATTCTATCCCTACTTTGCAGATGAGAGCCAGGGTTGGCAAATGCAAAGACTCCCCAAGTTCCTGTGCCCCTTAGCCCAGGAGTAGGGACTGAAACCTGCTGCCTCTACATTCCTCCCTCTCCATGATGGCCAAACTGGGCCCCTTCTACAGCAGCGGTTCTCAGGCTCCTAAGGCTGTGACCCTTCAATGCAGTTCCTCATGTAATAGTGACCCCCAACCATGGATCTTTTCATGGCTCTTTCATAACTGTAATTCTGCTACTGTTGTGAATCACGATGTAAATATCTGACATGTAGACGGTCTTAGGTGACCCCTGTGAAGGGTCACTCAGCCCCCAAAGGGGTCACGACACACAGGTTGAGAACTGTGGCTCCAGGGGGTTCCCCAAATGCCCAGCTACCTCTTCCCCCTCCCCAGTCTCCACCATGACCTCACAGCCTTCAAAGCTGGGAATGTAGGCCAAGGAGAAGCTACACCAAGGTCAGTCTTTGGGGATCATGTTAGAGGAAGCACTCCGGGTTCTCAGACCTCCACTTCTTATAAGGACCAAGGATGCTCAGAGCATCCTACCCACGCCCCCTGCCCGCCCTTTCGTGACCTTTTCCCTGTATATGAGAAACTCTACCTCCCTTCACTCTGCACTGTGGTGAAGGATTCCCAACCCCTCAACTACAAATGTGGCACACAATGAGGATCATTCTAAACCCTGGGTCCACATGGAGGAGATGAAAGATGCTAAAGTCTGGGGGATAAATCTGCCACATTCCCATTCCCTCCATTCCTTCCTCCCCACAATGTGGCACCCAGACCTAACTGAGCTGTCAGCACCCAGTCCATTGAAAATAGACCGTGTGATGAATTGCCACGTGCTTCCTGGCATCTTATGTAGAAGGAGCTTAGACAATAGGATGCTGTCAGCTAACAGAGCCCCTTTCTTTCCATCAGTTCATTCACGTGTGAATAAGGCTTCATGGCATTTACATCGCCAAGAAATGAAAAGGAAGAAGAAAATTAATGCTACACCCTCTGTCATTAGAGCGGTAAGTAATTTCTCCCTTTGGAGCTTGGCTTTTAGTGCCCTATCCATCTTATTCAGAGACACGGTCCAAAAACTGCTACCTTTATGCTCAGTAATTATATCTCCTATTTTATAATGAATTTGTATTATAGAATCTAATTATATTAGTAGTAATTGATTTCAAATTCAGTCTAGGGCTTTTAAAGGAGCCTTGTGATGCCAAGCAACCATGTTTTGTACTCAATTATACATGGTTGCTTGCAGACAATCAGAATGAGCCATAAGAATCTTTGAAGGGAAAAAAAATGTACATTTTATTAGCAGTAAAGTGAGTGGAAATGCAAACAAGAAATCTGTACGTCCAAGGAGAAAAGAGAACAAAATCAAAATGTAACCAGCTTCTCATGCATCTCTGAATGAATCATGGTAAATTTGGATTCCATTAGAGATGGTTTTTATTAAACATGTGAATTTTTTATTTTAAGATGCCAATATTTATGATATGCCAAAAGTAGTACTCTTTGCAACTATTTAAATGTATACAGAAAAGTTTCAAATGTCAAGTTCAAGGTGTATGGAAGTCATTCATATGTTAAAGACTGAACGTTTGGGTCTCTAAATGTGTGTGCTGAAAGCCCACTGCTCAGTGTGACGGCAGTGGGCATTGGGGATCTCGGGGATAACTGGGTCCTGGAGATGGGGACCCCATCAATGGGATGCCCACATAATGAAAGGGCCCGCAAGCTCTCTAGCCTCCCTTTGCCATATGAAACACAGCACAAAGACTTCAGTTCAGAGCCGCAAAGAAACTCTCAGCAGACCCCAATCATCCTAGCAACCTTGTCTCTGACTTTCAGCTTCTAGGCCGGGAGAAATCAATTCCTGATATTTAGACACCACTGTCTGTGGCCCTTTGTTGTAACAGTCTCAATAAGGCACAGGTTTTCTAAATAGTGTTATGGTGGCACGTGCAGTAGTTAGCTGCAGCTGGGGTGGCTCACCAAAGAAGACAAGGAGGCATATTTGTTAGGGGCAGACGGAAGGAGACCCCCGAGAAATCACCAGGACTCGAGATGGATGCAAAAGCAGGAGGTTTATTTCCAACGCATTGGAGTCTGCTCCCACAGATGCCTCAAGCGAGGCAGGTGGGAGTGACAAATTAGCACATTCTGAATATGGTTTATATATGCTTTCCAAAGGCAGAGCATAGCAACAGATTATCAGGCATGAGTCTATAGTGATGTGAGTATTAACCTTTAAACTGCTGGCATATAGCAAGGTCGCGGGCACTAGAAAATGTAAACTTTAGGTTCTTAGTCAATGTGGGTGGGGGAAGATCCTTAGCCCAAGGCCATTAGTCAGAGGTCTATATCTTGTTTGCCTTAGAAGTTGTTTTTCTTACAGAAATTGTTTCTCTTACTTCAATTTTGGGAACTGTTCTGGGTCACATTGCCCCTGACTTGGGCCTACACAATTTTGGTGCTCTCAGAAGCCTGACTAAAGTTTGGCTGCTTTGGTCTTGTCCTTCCATATTCATAATTGCAAGCCCTGCCAGACCTCAGCAGAGGGAACCACCATCAAGGCAAGCGGCATCCTTGATAGTGGAACCCCAAGCATCTGAGCTCAGGTGTTTTTATTCATTCAGAACTCCTCAGGTGCAGATCATAAGCAATCAAACATCCCCCGACATGATTCTAACACCTGCAAGTAATACAAAATGCCAAGGCTTAGGGAGCCCCTCACCCAACTATGCATAAAAGCATTTTAAACATAACTAAAAATAAACTTCTACAACAGGCATGTCAACAAGAAACTGTGCCATGGGCAGGCAAGATGGCTCAGTGGGTAAAGGCACTTGCCACCAAACCTGTCATTCTAGTTCAAACCCTGGGATCCACATGGTGAAAGGAGCGACCCAACTCCTACAAGTTGTCCTCTGGCCGCCATAAGCACCTTGGATTCATGGTTCATGCCTCACCCTGCCAAACACACACAAATAAACAAATGTAATAAAAAAATTAAAAAGAAACTGACATTCACCCAGTTGTCTGTAGAGGAATATTTAATCTTTTAATCCATCAGCATGGCTGCTCTAGGATAGAAAGAATATTGGTACACACCTTTAATCCCAGTATTCAGAAAGCAGTGACAGTACACATCTACGATCCCAGTATTCAGAAGGCAATGGTGATGCACGCCTTTAATCCCAGCACTTGGGAGATAGGAAGCAGACCTCAGGAGTTAGTATAAGACAAGAAGTGACATCTGAGATGAGTCAGAATGAAAGGCAGGCAGAGTGACGGATCAGAGGAAGAGTTAGCAGAATGAGGACACGCCCAACCGTCTTGATATAAAAGCAGGCTCTCAGCTGAGAGAGTCAGGAAACGAGGCGAGAGAGTATGAGACACAGAGACGATGACGCAGTCTGGCTGAGGATAATGCAGAGAAGCAGAGAGGCTTACTGAGGCAGTATGGGGCAGTGAGAGCTCACAGAGACACAGGAGCAGTCTGAGGGGTCGAAGGCAGGGACACAGAGGCAGCTCAGGCAGAACTCAGTATCAGATGGGAAGAGTGCGTCATCTGAAGCTGAGCACAGCAGTTCAGCCAGAGAAGTTGCAGGAGTCAGCCCGTCTACCGAAGTCAGGAGAGTTAGGTCAGAAGCAGTTTGACAGCCAGTTTGAACCAGTCAGCAGTAAGTCTTGGAGGCTTAAACGGTTTAGCTTGTACAGAGGCTGAGGCTGAAGCCTTCCAGTTCTAGGCTGAAGACTAGATTGTACAGAGGCTGAAATGCTCCAGAGCTCCAGGACCAAGGAATGGCGATTGAATTAACCAGAAGATCCAAAGCCTTTGAACCCGAATCAACGTCTACGGCTGTATCTGGCACCAAGGTAACAACACCTTACAGTTGTCAATCCCGACTCGGGACAGGCTCTGACTCCAATACCTGTCTATCTATTACTGTGTTTCAGTTGTCCCCCTCCCCCACTTCATCACTCTATAGACTTGAAGCAAAAAGCAACACACGTTTTGTGTCCCTTCCTCCAAAGGGGGGGGGGAGGGGACTCAAACTGAGCAGCGACTCCATTGCCTCACTTAGAACCAGGCTCAAAGGCACAGTTAAAACCTTACACCCAGCGCAGCACCTGTGAGACCGCTCCAGGATTAGTTTTCTCATCTTCAGAGCATAAGCAAAGCCATACATCCACTGTACCCACGTTATGGGGTTTTATATGAGGTTTGCACCCAGCATAAAGAAATTACTGAAGAATAAGACACCAAAATTTGAGACAGACTGTGAAGAGTTTATATTCCATGTCTTCTCTAGCTCTGAATTTATCTAAACTAAACATATTCTTACCGTGGAAGCAAACAGAAGCTTCTCCTCTAGACACTCTCAGATGACTTGCACACTGGCAGACCAGCTGAGGGAGGACTTGCACAGAAAGTAACTGAAGACAAAGCAAAGGCAGAGAGGAGCATCAGCTATGATTGGACATGATTCCAGAAATAGAGAGGTCACCTACAAAGAGAGCACGGTGACACAGAAAACACTAAGCGTCCAACAACATTGTTTACATTTAATATCTTCAGCTCTTTCTGTGCTTTTCTTTACAATGGCAAAATTGATACCCAGGGGACAGAGACGTGTCCTAGGTAACAGGACACAGACTCCTTTCTAGGACAGCCTTCTCCTTTTCCATCTGTACTTAACCTTTGGACTCCTGCACCGGCAATATCAAAGCTGGTGTCTTCTCTGCGCCCCAACAAGGCAACACCCACTGGGAAGAAGAGCTCGGCTGTGCATCAGGGAGACCCGAGTGTGACCCTTCCTCAGCCATCCTTTCCCATCTGTGAGACTGACAGTAAGCCCTTAACGTCTCTCAAGTGTGACCTTCCCTGCCTAGGATGCAGAAGATTTCACCAGCCCCTCAGTGTCCGTGGATTGAGATGAACGGTTGGGAGGGGTGGGGTGCGGGTTATGCGGGACGCGTAATCACAGCTTTAATTGGTGGGTAAGATGACCAAGTCCTGGCCGTTGAATGTAGCAACACTCACCGGTCCCCGAGAGCTCTGCTCTTCACTTCAGATACAGGAAAAGGGTGGAGGAATATCTTCATTTTCGACGACCAGTTTCGTGGTGCGATTACGAATTTTTTCTAATTAAGCGGCTGCCAGCGAGATATTTCATCTGAAACCTATTGTTTGATCAAACAGTATTTGTCTTCTGAGAAGGGCAGTTCCTCAGAAAAAGTAATTAAACATGGAAATGCCACACATGACACTCAAACCCTCCTACAAATTTTCAAGGGTCTTTTCAAGATGACTCATGGAATCTGAAAACGGTGTCATAATACGGGCCGTGCTCAGGTTGAGTTCACGATTGGTTAAAGACCCAAATGCAGAGGTTAAGAAAAGCACAGGCCGAGGCAATGCCCCAGCTCTAGGAGGTGTGTGCTACAGCTGTCGACTAAAGAGCATCAGCAGGGCCAGTAGCGAGACCTGGAAGGACAGCTGCAGACAGAGAAGACACCCAACTGTGTGTGTCACAGTCACCAGCCCTCCAGGAAGTAGGCTAAGGCCAAGCCTGGATGTGTCATGTAGCAGTTTCCTTCAAGATAAAACCTAAAACCATCCATCTTGGAGAAAAGCTATTTTTTTCTATCTCCCTCCCCCACCCCCGAGGCAGGGTTTCTGCGTTGTAACTCTAGCTGTCCTGGAACTCAATCTGTAGACTAGGCTGGCCTTGAACTCACAGAGATCTGCCTGCCTCTTCCTCCTGAATGCTGGGATTAAAGGCATGTGGCACACAGAATGTTCTAGGTGAAGGTAGAACATTCCATCCCACAGGGCAGCTCCTTAAACTTAGGAAGTAAACAACTCAAAGGTTTCAGGAAGTCCCTGAAACTGACCAGATTCACTAAGCTCTTCCTTCCCCAAGGATATACAAACAGCAAGGACTGCTAGGAGACAGTCTCAGACAGGCTATGCTGCCTGGAAGAAGCAGAAACCAGCCAAGCTGCTAGAAGAGCCTCAGACTAATGACGAGGAAATCTGGGAATTTCCTGGAAATTTGGAAAAGACACTCTCTAACCTGTTGAGCTGCCTGCAGGCTGCAAAGTGCACTCAAGGTTGCCAACTTTGTGAACTGTCACCCATGCTGGGTTGGGCTTTGGTGATGCAACTGTCATTGAGCCATTTCATTTCTGTTCCTATAAGTGACCCCAGTACAACTTACTGGTGCTCTAAGTTGGATTTTGGTGACATCTGAAGTGTGGTTTGATGTTGGTTCCCTATCTTACGTGAGTAGACATTTGTTTACATCTCCCCAGACACAGTGTCACACATCAGAGCAACTGTGTTGTTCAGGACAGCAGGTGGATGCAGTGTCATAACCTAAGTTATCCCATCATACACAGCAACAGTGTCAGCCTGAGTGCCTCCACCTTGGGTCTAAGCACCAAGGCAGAATGGTTCCGTGTCTTATTATGCCTGCAAAAACTACCCCTCTCCCCATAGCAGGAGGCACAAACTGATGAGTAATTTATTTGTGCCAATAAATAACAGCCCCTGTGAGTACCCAGTCCTATCAGAAACACCAGATGGACAAGATCATCAATCACATCGAATAGAACTCCCTCATCTGGACCACAGAAGGAGCACAGGGCCAATAAGATGGATCAGTGGGTACAGTGCTGCCGAGGCTGTTGGCCTGAACTCAACCCTGATCAGGACCCGTATGATAGATGGAGAGAATCAACTCCCAAGGGTTATGTTCTGAACTCCGCTCTAACTCTGTAGCATTTAAATTTTTATTTATATATTTCTGTCTTTTGAGACGGTCTCTCTTTGTAGTCCTGACGGTCCTGGCACTCACTGTGTAGATCAAGCTGGCCTCGAACATACACAGATCCACCTGCCTCTGCCTCCCGAATACTGAGATTAAAGGTGTGTGCCACCATGCCCAGATTAATTCTTATTTTTAAAATTACCCTATTTTACGTGTATGAGTGTATGCATGTGCACTGCGTCCATGCAGTGCCTGCAGAGGCCTGGAAAGGATATTGATTGAACTAGCATCACAGATGGTTGTGAGCCCCCATGTGGGTGCTGGGAATTGAACCCTGGACTGAAGAAAAGTGGCCAGTGCTCTTAACGACTGAACCATCTCTCCAACCTCCATAATCAAAAATATATGCGACTTAATTCTGGGATGCGATTGGCACGCTGACCCAGTCGCCTGATCATTTCATCACAAGACTAGTCTAAGAGTATTGCCACAGTGAAGGGCCTCACCTCTGCCCACGTGATGCACGGCCTGCTCAGACTGATACTAGGAACTGCATACTTGGACCTGCATTTAATAATGCTACATACAAACAGCCTTGCACTTGTGGTTTGTAAAACTTCATCTCGGGTCCCTGTAGAGGCATTTCTTTGTGCCTGTGCCTGTCTGTGCCTTTAGGACAACCTCTCTGAACCATGAAGGCTCTTTAACTCTTCTGCAGCAATTACACACACACGCACATGCACAGGCACACGCACACACACACTCATACACACACATGCACACACACGTGCACACACATACACACACACACAGTACAAAATGTAGTGTGTGAGAGTTAACTATTAGGGAAGACATCATCTCATGAAAATCCCTCCCCAGTCAGTGTTTGTCTTAAGATGGAAGCAGGGTTGCACCCTGCTGTCAGATGTACTTTGTTGTCAGTTGCACTGTCTTGAATTATCCACCTGCACAAGAGAGAGAGGCCAAGCACTCACCACTCAGAGTGAGGCAGGAGATCCCTTTGTATCAAGAATAAAATCCATCAGGACCCCTGCTGGGCATGCTTTCCCTACTTGACAGTGTGTGGCATGGCTACACACCCTTCTGCAGAAACTAAAACTTTTTGCCTTGCTGAAATACTTCAGATTGTGTGGCCATTTTCCGGAGACCCCAGACCCATTTGTAAATTGCTCAAGGCCATCCCAGCCCCTCCTCCTGAAGTCTCACGCCTCCATCCCCCAATTGTTGCAGGTGTGGATGGGGTCCAGATGGAATCCACTGGGGCTTCCAGGTTCCTGTGGTCGTGGAACTCGGACTCTCGAGAAACCAGACAGCCCTGAGAGCTAGATGTCTCAGCTAGCCAACTGACCAGACCCAGCTAATCCTCAGAAGAGTCTGGCCCCCCGCCTGCGGTTCCTTGCAGCTTTGGTAACTTGAGCACCTGTGTTGAATTTCTGGTCAATCTGAGGGTGGTCTCTGGGTCCCATGACCACGGAAGGAAAACTTGTGTCACAGTTTACAGACACAGATGTTTCGGGTCGCCGTCAGGACCTTCTTTCTTTAGTAAACAGGTCTTGTCTTGTTGCTTAACTGCTCAACTGTGTCAGCCTTAGCTTTGCAAACGTGCACTTTATCAAGACATAAGAAAGGGGATGCAGCTCAAGCAGGCAAGAGCAGAACTGTAAAATCTTAGCCCCTGCTGACTCGGTTCACCCTATAGCGCTCAGGCAGAAACCATTAAGCTACCATAGTGCACGGCAACCGCTAGATGATGTTAGGTGTTAAAACACTAAATGTTTGGTTTGTGTTCTTTTCCTCTTTCAAGAGAACACATCCAAGGGGGGAAGTGGATCAGAGACTTTAGAAAGGTTAGAAGCTCAGATGCCACTGAGTCAGGAGAATCACGATTCTATGTTACATATTTACATAACACCCACATTCTCCTGAATTGGGAAACAATTGGGAATCCCTGGGGCCCTAAATTGGGGCAGGGGAGGGAGAGATTCATTCTTTATCTTGCTCTTTGTTTTCTTTCATTTGTAATCTTAATATTCTCTCTCCCCCCCTCTCTCCCTCCCTTCCCTCCCCCCCCTCCCCTCTCTCTCTCCTCTCCCTCCCCGCTCCCGCTCCTCCCTCTCTTTTTCCTCTCTCTCTTCCCTCTCCCTCTCCCACTCCACTCCTCCCTCTCCCTCTCTCTGCCACATAACTGCATGAAATCTCTATGCAGACACCCAGCTCTAATTCTGGCTGAAGGTGAAAAAGGCCATTGCTCCTCACCACTCTCTTCTTGGTTAAGCAAACATGTCCTAGCTAATGCCAACCTAAATGTCTTCGGTGGACATTTTTCCTGCCACCTCTTCACTGGTTTTCTGCTGGAACACCCCCAGTTCATTTTCCCAGCAACCTTGTAAGTCCCTTGGCTAGGTAGAGCTCAGCAGTCCAGGATCAGACTGAGAGTTTATTCAACAGTTATTAAGCTCAGATGCAAATTCAAACCCGAACCCCAGCTGGGTTGCACGGAGGTCTCTGCAGTTGAATGGGGAGCAGACTTATTAAATTATGCATCCAGTGTGCCTTTTATTATGAGAATTATGTGCATTACCCCTCCTCAATTAATTTCAACAATCCTTGGCTCCAAAGCAATTTTAGCAGTTGAGCCTCTGAAAGGGCATTCTTTCCGTTTATGAACCTCAGTCAAGCTGTGGGTCACAGAAGGTCTTGCCTGGGGCTCTTGTCCCTGCCTCCTCCATTCTTCAGTCCTCCTGAGTGACCCCCTCAATCATAGAAACACAGTGCCCCCACTGTGGGGTTCTAATTGTATCTCCTAATCCCCAGGGATTTTCTTCCTGCTCACAAAGAAAGCTCAGCCTCCCTGTTAGCCCTACAGAACAAAGGGAAGAGGGCTTGAGGTGTTTGCAATTGCAGAGCCTGGGGCACGCATGGTTCAGCCAGGCCATCTCATCCACAGTGAGAAAGGGTTCTCCAAGACCAGAGTGAAGATTCTGACAAGCATTGCCTTTGTGCCTACTGTGTGCTGCATACAGTAGGGCCTGTGAGATGCACAAGTCCCTCAAAGGGCTCAGATTACACTTCAAAAAACAGCTCACAGTAGGCTCCTAGTGTTAGCCAGGGCTACACCATTTTGTAAAGTGCCTCCATTTTGGTTCAACTGTGACAGTAATTTGGTTTTCAGAACTAAAATAGCTGTTTCTCTAGCTTCTTCCCGCGCAGCCCTATCGACCCCCCCAGTAATGGTGGCCAGGAGAGATGGTTATTGATCACCTGGCATTCTGTAACTGACTACTCGCTGGTTACCCCTAGCAACAGCCAACTGAAAGCCAAAATAGGAAACTTTTCAATCTCCTCTGCACTCTCACCCCTTTCTGCCCTTTAGCTGTCCCAGCCTGTAAACTTTGATCCTTGCAGAGACACGCCAGCCTCTGTGGGCTCCGGGTCTCCCCACCTCCTCTGGAATACAAGTGTTTACTGTCATGGAGTCACTTGGTTCTGTCTCCTTTCAACTCTGACTCCAGTTCTGTCTGAGACAACTGTGTGAGGCAACGTGATGAAGCTGGAGACAAGACTGAAAGGTTTGGGTGGGGGTGGGGTGTGGAAGCACAGCTCTGAACCTACTATCCCTGACCCTAGAAACAAATTCTAGTCTCTCTGCGCCCAGAAAAATTGGGGTAGTGACAGAAAGTTAAATTTGGGAGCAATTGGAGCAGAACAGGGCTTAGGTTCAAGTTTTGCATTCTGCTTTATGACTTGGGGATAAACTGAGCCTGGCGCTGGTCTTCCAGTGGTGACTAAGTCACAGGAGTTAGAGGGATAGAGAGAGGAAAAAACCTCAGAGGAACCAGCTAAAAACACCAGGTAGCTACGCAGACAGGCATGTGCCAGGAAATGATTTAATGCTCAAACCGACAGTTACAGCACAATTTAGAAATAAGTATCTGTCATGTTGCTGATAGCCAAATTTAATAAATGCAATGTAAATATTAAAAGTCACCGTTTTCCTAGTCTCCAAGGGAAAGGTCTTCATAAATAAGACTTTCTTCTAGAAAGTCTCAGATCACACAGTTTATTTAAAATTACAGGGCAAATATCAAGCGTAGCTAGGTGCTTTGCAGAAACAGCTATGGGCGAAACACTCCTTGGCAATCAGTGGTTTCCCTTGGAGATCGGTACGACGTTTGCCACGTCGGTTCTTGGAGTGGAGGTTAGTATCCTCCTTCATTTCAGTGGACTAGGTTCCACGAGAGTGGGAGCCCTGTCTCTTTAAGTTTCACATCTGTCTGGCTTAACACATACTCTTTGGCACATACTAGGCAATTTCCTGGATGGGTGCACGGATGGACGGACAGATGGACTGATGATGGATTGATGGGTAAATAATGAGTGAATGATGGATTGATGAATAAATGGACCGATAGATGGGTGGACAGAGGAAGGGATAGGAATAAAGACATCTCAGGACCAACGTGCTGGTATTTTGCATGCTCAACGGAGACGCTCTGGCTTGTAGTGAGGTCTAACAGTTCCTAGTGCTCCCTGTGGGGCACACTGCTTTGTCTCGGTCAGCTGCGAGACACCTATCAGTGATAACAGCCCCTAACTTTCTCTCTGATACAGTTTTCCCAAATCTCTGAATTGAAGATTTTCCTTTAAGAACATTTTCCACCCTCGCCTGCGTTTTAAAATCCCGCTTCGGAAGCCCAGCGTGGAGGCGCACACCTGTAATCCCAGCACCCAGGAAACTGAAAGGAGGAGTGTCACAAGCTCAGGGCTAGCCTGGGCTGCATAGTGGTTTCCAGTCTGGTCTGAGCTACAAAGTAAAACTTTGTCTCTAAACAAACGAAAGTAAGAGCTTCTTCAAAAGGGTCAGGGGCTGGGCGTGAGGATCGCAGCATTCCAGACAAGGTAAGGTCTCAAGTTCGAGTCCAGCTTCTGCTGTGTAGTGAGACTCTACCTCAAGAGATAAAGGAAAAATAAACGCAGGATAGGATACGGATTAATTTCATTTCTGTCAATGTAATAAAATACCCAAGGAAAACAACTGCTGGAGAAAGAGTTAATTTTGACTCATCAGCTCTAGAAGGACGGAGATGATCACAGTGGGGAATTCGTGGCAACAGGCAGAATGCTGGCAGAAGAAGAAGCAGAGAGAGAACAGGAAGCAGGGCCAGGTTATAAACCCTCAAGCCACCCTGGGTGACACACTTCCTCCAGCGAGGCTGCACCTCCTAAAGGTTCCATCGCCTCCCCAAACAGCACCTCCTGCTGGGAACCAAGGGTTCAAACACAAGGAACTATGTGAGACATTTCTCACTGGAATCACAAGTTGACATCAGAGCTGGTATGAAGTATAAACAAAGCCTCTTAGTTTGGAGACATTCTGAAGTAGCTGAGATATTTATTGCTCACCAGATATCCATGCACGTCTCCATATTTCCTAGTCCTCTTACGGTGAGTTAGAACCGTGTGACTAGTCCCAGCCAATAGGCTGTGAGCAGGAAAGATGTTTGTTACTTCAAAGCAAGTGCGCGTTATAGCTGGTATGTGACCTTCCAGACAGCATGGCTACAGAACAGTAGGGCCTCTCTCAGCTGTAACCAGTAAAGACTACAAAAGGCCAAAGTCCCTGTCAGCCCATGCTGCGTGTGGGAAACTGACAAGAACCATTTATTGCTGTGGACAGTGGCCAAGGCCCATGTCCAGATATTAATGGACTGTGCTGGCTAGTTTTATGTCAACTTGGCATAAAGTATGGTCAATCTGAGAGTAAGGGACCTCAATTGGAAAAAAAAAAAATGTTTTCAGAAGATCAGGCTGCAGACAAGCCTGTGGGACATTTTCTAAATTAGTGAAGATGGGGTAGGACCCCATTGTGGGTGGGGATACCCCTGGGATGGTAGTCCTGGGTTCAAACAGGCTGAGCAAGCCATGAGGTGTCTGTAAGCAGCACCCCTCCATGACCTCTGCATCAGCTCCTGGCTCCAGGTTCCTTCCCTCTTGGAGTTCCTGCCTTGGCATCCCTCAGTGGACTGGGACTCTGAATGTGTGAGCCAAATAAACCTTTTCCTCCTCAAGGTCATGGTGTTTCGTCACAGCAACAGTAACTAGCCAAGTTATTATTATTACGAATAACCAAGACATGCCAACCACACAAATATAGTGAACCGAGTATTTTGCCGTTCTAGCTTTCTTTTGTTAATGAAAGGCTATAATTATGGCTGCAGTAAGTATATAGCCACTCCTCAGTGCCCCTGTAGGATTGGTGCCAGGAACCCCGTGGATTCCAAAATTCAAGATGAGTTAGACACAGTGACAATGCCTGTCACCTCATCACTCTGAAGACAGAGGCTGGCAGGTCAGGAGCTCAAGACGTCTTCACACATGCAGTGGGCTCCATGACTGCCTGGACTGGATGAGACTCTGTCTCACAAAAACAAAACAGGGTGGCAAGATAGCTCAGTGGGTAGGGTGCAGCCTCATGACCTGATCTTGCTTCCCAGAACCCACATAGTAGGAGAGAACTGAATCCCACAAGTCGTCCTCTTATCTTCACATGAGTGCACGCTCACACAGACACACAGACACACACACACATACACACACACATGAAGAAATTGCTTTAAAAGTCATACGCTCATTTTAAAAAAACATAAAAGATGAATAAGTTCTTTATACAAAATGGTAAATGGCAAAATATTTGCATATAACCTGTGCATACCCTCCCAGAAGCTGTAAGCTATCTCTGGGTCATGAACAATGCCTACTATGTAAATGCTGTTTGAATAGTTGTCACTCCGCATTGTTCAGGGACACGACAAGAAAATACCTTGTACCTGTTCGATACACATGCAAATTCTTTTTCAGTTATTTCAAACGTGAGTGAGCTTGATTAGTACCCACAGAGAAAGAGGGCTCACCCTGTGTGGGTACACAGGGCTTTTTACCCTCTCTGTGTCACCCTCCCCCCTCCAGAACAGAATCTGTGACGTTACCCACCCCCCCCCCCCCCGCCCCGCTTCTCATGGTTTGTACAACTATTGTAAAACGGGCATCGAGCTATGGAGATGGCTCGTGGTACACATTCTTCATACACAGAATCCAGGTAAAGAGCTGTGTGTGACCTCTAACCCTGGAGCTTGGAGGCGGAGACAGCTGGGTCTCTGGGCTCACTGGCAGCGCTGATGAGTCCAGATTCAGTGAGAGACTCCGCCTCAAAGCAGGGTGGATAATGATGGAGAAAGACTTGGCACCAACCTCTAGCCACCCTCCCTCCCACCCAACCTCCCCTCCCCAACACACACACACACACACACACATGCGTGCATGCGCACACAATCTGTGATCACTTTGTCATTAAACGTTAACCCCTTAAGAGAAGAGTATTTTATTATTTTAGTTTAGTTTATTTTAGTTTAGTTTCAGATTCCAGAGCCTCAGCTCTGCCTGATCTGAATTTTCCTAACCTTGGTGACTTCGGCCCCTGCGTTTCACTCAGCATGCAGGCGTGAGACAAACAACCCACTCGAGAGAGCTGACTGAAGAGGATGGAAAGGTCCGACTCACAAAGGTGCAGGCATGACTACAGGAGAACTGGGGAACTGGTCCAGAGCCAGCAAGGGCAGAAGCCCGGACCAGAAGGGCAAGTGGAAGCATCAGGTTCTCCAAACTGGATAGATCTGAAGCTGGAGAAGAGGTCACTTGACAGATGCTGTTTCCTGGATGAAGCTGTCTCTGCCATCCTCTGACTCGGCTTGAGCCACAGTCTCCCAGTGGCTCCCGCTGGACAAGCCCAGTGGGAAAATGAAGGACGACAGACAGGCAGATAGGTCCACACAGCTCATCCCATACAGAAGGTGACACCCAGAGAGACCAGTGTGTCATAACTGCAGAACTAGGCTAACAACAACACCCTTGTCGTCCAATTATTCTGTGGAATATATGCATACGTGTGTGTAAATGTGCACGCACACATACACACACACACACACACACACACACAAGCTTAAGAACTTTATTCAGGGTGACACCATTCTGTAAACCTCCCCCCATTTTGGTTGTACTATGATAACTCCCCAAACTACAATGATTTGGTCTCCAAAACTGAAGTAATCCATTTTCTAGATTCTTACCCTCTCCATCCTCATAGCTAATTCAGAGACAGCCTGGCCGTAAGCTCTTACCGTGGGCTGCTAATCAACCACATGGCCTAGAACCTCCCTGCTTTCCCTGAAACCATAGGAAGAAACCCCTCCTGCACTCGCCACACAGCCTTAAACTCTCCTCAGAGCCCCTGCAATGCTGCTGTCTGTTCTCTGACTACCTGTCTATTCCATTCACAACTCCCCTAAATAAACTCTTATCCTAAAGGACAGCCCATCTTAGTCTCCGCCTGACTGGTGTTATGTCAACTTGACATAAGCTAAAGTCATCTGAGAGGAGGGGAACTCAATTGAGAAATGCCTCCATAATGTTAGGCAGACAAACCTGTAGCATTTTCTTTCTAGTGATTGGTGAAGGAGGGCCCAGACCATCGTGGGTGGGAACACATGTCCTGGGTGCTAGCTAGAGGGAAGCAGGCTGAGCAAGCCATGAGGAGCAAGCTGGTAAGCAGCACTCCTCTGTGGCTCCTGCCCTGTTTGAGTCCCTGTCCCTACTCCTTTGGATGATGAACAGTGCTGTGGAAGTGTAAGGCAGATAAACCCCTTCCCCTAGAGTTGCTTTTGGTGAAGGTGTTTCATCACGGCTATAGAACCGGCACGGATATTGAAGCCGTTTCTGCAGAAAAATCATTTTCACCTTGCCAGAGCTGGCTTCCCCCAGCCAGCCATAGATATTACAGCAAAGTCACAGACCTCAGAAACATGGGGATCTTCTTTTTGAGTGGGTGTGGTGTAAACACCCACCTCGGAAAGCCTCATTTGGCAAACCTTTCACCACAAGTAAGCAATCAAAATAATTCCCCTTGAATCCTGTCTTAGTTGCTGTAATAAAAACATTCTAACCAAAAACAACTTGAAAGGAAAGGATTTCTTTCAGCTGACCAGTTCCAGTCCATCATTGATGGAGGTCAAGGCAGGCACTCCAGGCAGGAACCTGGAAGCAGGAACCCAAGCAGAGACCATGGAGGAGCACTGTTTGCTGGCTTGCTTCCTCTGGGCTGCTCAGCTACCTTTCTTATACACTCCAGGACCACCTTTCCAGGGATGGCACCACCTGCAGTGGGCTGGGCTGCCCTATGTCAATTAACAATCGAGAAAATGCCCCCATAGACACGTTCGCCCACAGGCCAATCGGATGGATACGCTTCCTCAGCAGAAGGTCCCTCTTCCCAGATGTGTCAAGTTAATAACCAAGATTAGCTACCGCAAATGCCAAGTCCCAAAACTTTTGGCTGGCTTGCTGCTAGATTCTGTATTAATCCCTGTAGTCAAATTACCTCTGGAGCAGACACAGTGCTGTCTTCAAAGGCTTCGGCAGTTTATTCCTTCTGAGGACCCACCTTACTGGGGGGCCTTGGGGGTCTTCACTTATTTATCCACTTACCATTTTGACCGCTTGAATGCTTACTTGTGGTGAGAAATTTGCTAAATGGTTTCCCTGCAGAAACGGATTCAATTATTTATCCCAGCTCCTGTGTCACTGTCTGATGTGAGACGGAACTTTAGGCTTATTTACTGTATAAGAAACGTAATGGTCTGAGCGCTGTTACAACATCACAGGTTTTCATGGAAGATTTCTCTCTCTCTCTCTCTCTCTCTCTCTCTCTTTCTCCCTCTCTCCCCCCCCCCCCACACACACACACAAACACACACACACACACTCACTTAAAAGCAAAAGTTGAGTTTGGGAAGCCAAACTACTCACCTAAAAGTCATTATTCAGCAGAGGCGATGGCTCGGTTGATTGAGCGCTTACCTCACAAGCATGAAGATCTGTTTGATTCACAGAACCCGCAGAAAAGTGAAACCCTGTGTGCTCTGCAGCCCCAGCACTGACAAGGCAGGCAGGTCCTTGGTGGCCAGCCAGCCTAGCAGAAACAGCTAGATCCAGACTCAGCAAAATCCTGTCTCAAAAAAACCAGGGAAGAAGTAATTAAGGAAGCTGTCTGGACGTGTAGTAACCTCTAGCCTCCACATGTGCTGGCATGGGTGAGCACACATGAAGATACAACAGCACATACAACATCACCATCACCACCAAAATGCACCCTCACCTGGGCACCTTTCATAACTTTCTTGCCCTGGATCTTAGCCTCCAGGATTCTGGTACTCCCACCCACAAGGGAAGGGAAGAGCATACTTCAAATGGCAGGTCCGACAGCTGTTAACTAAATGGCCTTGAGCAAATTCTTTCCTCGCTCTGGCCCCTATGTCCTCTCACCTAAAACATGGGAATGATGATAGCATGTGTCGGACTGGAGAGGCGGCTCAGTAGTTAAGAGCCCCAGCCACTCTTGCAGAGGGCCCTGGTTCAGTCCCCAGAGCCCGTGTCAGGCAGCTCACAGCCATCTGTAACTCCAGCTCCACTACATTAAGAGAAGAAAGCATCGGTCTTTAGCCCCACTTTCTTCTGGGGAAGACAAACTAGAACAATAGGAAGCGGGCAGATTTACAGAGCACATTAGAAGGCGGTGAACCTTCTACAAAGAGAAGGAGATTCACGTTGTTGGAAAATGACCAGAATAACAGTTTTAGCAAGAAGACAAAGAAATGGCAGCCCCAGGAAGATGAAGAAGGAGACCATGTGGGCTCTGGGGGTTTTAGGAAAAGGGTATCACAGGCAGCACAAGCGTCCCGAGGCGGGGGAGTCTCTTACATACGGGGTAGACATGACCCATTGTCGTGAATTCTGAAAGTCCAATCAGCAGGATTTAAGGATGTGGGGTGGGAGGGATTGAGAGGAAGAAGAGTTGGGGTGATTCCAGGGGGTCTTGTCTTTGATAAGAAAAAGACTAGAATGCCCCTGGGTCAATGGGACAGCCAGCCTAGCCTTTCAAACACTTCACAATGAAATTTTTCAGCGCTCAACCTGGGATCTCAGGTGATGCCAGTTGCTCGGGTCCTCTCCGCCATGTTCCTAGTCATTGTGTAACAGCCCCTCCAGGCCTCAGGCCTCACCCACCCACCGAGTCAGTCAACAGCACACACCAAGGACACTCCCACCAGTACCAAAGTAGTGTCAGTTCCTGAGCTAAGGTGGCAAAGCCAGAGTTGGGGCAGTTGGAATGACGTGGGCTGCAGAGACAGCTGAGTGGCTTAGGAGCACTTGCTGCTCTCCAGGGAGACGGGTGTTCATCCCAGCACCCATAGAGGGTGGCTCACCACTGCCAGTAGCTCCAGTTCCAGAGAGTCAGATGCTCTCTTCTGACCTCCAAGGGCACCTGCTCGTGTGTGGCAGGTACACACGCAGGCACACGCCAATCCACATAAAATAGAGTAATATATTTTTAAAAAATTAAAACCTGAAGCATACATAATCCCCATACTTGGAAAGCAAAGGCAGAGGGATCATGCTATGTCCAAGGCTAACCTTGGTTACAGAGTGAGTTTCAGGTTAGCCTGAGCTACTGAGTAACACCCTGTCTCAAAACAACAAGAAAGGGGGGGGGGGCCTGAGATAGAAGAGAAAAGGGTGGAGTTAGGTGGGCTGCCTCTCTGTGGACACCCAGAGTCAGTGTTGTGTCTGTGTGTGTGTGTGTGAGAGAGAGAGAGACAGAGAGAGAGACAGAGAGAGCGAGCGAGCAGAAGGCATACCACAGTCCTCATTCCAATCCCTGGCGTTCCCCCCCATCATGCTATCCTGGAGGTCATTGCTTGATGAGCTGGCTTGTACTTCCTGATCCCCCTTCATCCTCCTGCACTTGCGTGCTTGGCTCTTATTGCTGAATGCTTAGGGGTCTTTAAATGACGCTATGGAGAGTACACTGTAATGCGTAACCTTGAGCAATGCTGTTCTGTCCCCAGCAACAGCTCCCGGAAGTGGGATTGCAGACTCCAAGGCCAAATGCCTTTTACACTCAATAGGTTTTCCAAATTGCCCCCAAAGGGGATTTGCTGGTTTAATTTTTCTTCAATGAGACCACCAAATATTTTAATAACACCGCTGTGTTACTCCCAGAATTGAAACTATTAATTTTTCTTTTTATTAAGAACATAAACCCATAATCATAAAGTGCTTCCTGGCGCAAGTAGCTCAGGTTCGTGCCACAAGTATTCTCACAAATACAAAGGAATGACTTAATCCCTGCACTCAGCTCAGACAGAATCCAACGGCAGGCACGTGGGCTGGAGGCCTTCAAAATATCCCTCTGCTAACGAGGGAGTCTGCCTGGGTCTGACCGCTCCAGTCACTCGCTACTCATTAACTGTCATCAGAATTGAAATCTGCTTCAATCCCAGAGCAACCTCATACGAGCAGCTCAGAACAAAACAAATTTCAAAGATCAAAATTCCCGGGGAAATGGAAAATGCCAAGGCCAGAATCCGTTTGTGTTTCAGTCCCTTTCAGGGAAGAAATGACTCGAGTTTCCAATTTGCTGCAGCAATGGCTCATTAGGGCAAATTGAGACTTCACACTGAGCAGAATGCCCCATGCTTTCCAAATTGGACACACGGTACCCAGCGCCTCTCAGAAGAAACAAGAACCTGCACAGAAGCCTGGGACAGAGGCAAAGAAACATGAGCCCGGATGTATCAGCTGAGATCCAGCCTGAGCATTTTGGAGGAATGAGAATTCAACTCAAACTGGCTTTGGGCGGAAAATGTTCATTTCATCAGGCAGTTTGATTCCAGTGCTATGTGATCACCATTCCAAAACGGCCTCCCCGTATCTCCTGGTTCACTGCTTAAGCTTAGCATCCTCGGGAGAGATGATCAACAGAAACTGAAGAATTGCGTCTCAAGCCGTGGAGCTCGACATTTAAGAATGCTCGCTGCTCTTCCAGAGGACTCGAGTTTGGCTCTCAGCACCGCATCAAGGGGCTCACACCTGCCTGCAACTACAGCTCCGGGATCTGACCAGCTCTGGCCTCAGCAGACATTAGCACTTGTGTCACATATCCCACACACACACACACACACACACACACACACTCATCACACACATACACACACATACACACACACACTCATCACACACACACACTCATCACACACACACTCATCACACACACACACACTCATCACACACATACACACACACACTCATCACACACACACTCATCACACACACACTCATCACACACACACACAGTCATCACACAAACACACTCATCACACACACACACTCATCACACACACACACTCATCACACACATACACACACACACACTCATCACACACACACTCATCACACACACACACAGTCATCACACACTCATCACACACATACACACATACACTCATCACACATTCACACACTCATCACACACACACTCATCACACACACACACTCATCACACACATCATCACACACACACACACTCATCACACACACACACTCATCACACACACACACTCATCACACACACACACTCATCACACACACATCATCACACACACACTCATCACACACACACACTCATCACACACATACACTCATCACACACACTCATCACACACACACATTCATCACACACACACAGTCATCACACATTCACACACTCATCACACACACACTCACACACTCATCTCTCTCTCTCTCTCTCTCTCTCACACACACATACACACACATACACTGCTTGTTTTTTAATTTAAAAACTAACATCCAACCATTTGTGGTTCCCAGAAACATGCCTCCCTGATAAAACACCATAGGCTAAGAGCCAAAGGATGATAGATAATGTGTCAAGCCGATGGAATAAAAAAGCAGGTTAGCATAGTAATTCTGATATTTGATAAAGTAGACTTCAAACTAAAATCAGTCAGAAAAAAATAAAGCCACTTGTGATGTAGTTTTATCTCTTCCATCTTGGAAGAGAATCACTGAGGGATTGTCTACATTGGGTTGGTTTCTGTGCATGTCTGTAGGGTATTGTCTTAAGTAAATTGATGTAGGGAGACCCAGTTCACTGTGGGTGGCACCATTCCCTAGGTAGGAGATCCTGAATTGAAAAATGAGTAGAGAAATCAAGCTGAACACAAGCAAGCTAGCAAGTCAGTGAGCAAGCCTGAATTAATTTTTCTCTGTTCTTGGCTATGGGTATGGATGTGATCAGCCATTCCAAGTTCCTGCCACATTGATTTCCCCAAAATAATAGATGGGAGCCTGGAATTATGAGCTAAATAAGCCCTTTATGCCATGATTTGTTTTTACCAGGGTATTTTTATTACAGCAACAGAAATGAAACTAGAACACCACTGCATATTATTAAAGGATAGAATTCATTAAGAAGATATAACAATTGTAAATATATATGCACCAAACACTAGGCCTCCAAATTTCATCAAATAAACACTATTGGTCAGAAGAGGTCAGATAAATACAGATAGAATAATGATGAATGATTTCAATAACCCATTCTCACCTCTAGACAGGCCATCTAAACTAAAGATCAACAAAGAAAACACAGAGCAAACTATACCATAGATCAAATGGACTTAACAGATGTATACCCATGTGGTACAGACACAAGTCACCACACTTGACTTCATTCAGCAGTGCTCCTAATGGAAGACACATTCTTTAGCAGTTCCTATGCTCAAAGTTCTTTTATTTTTAAGTGTGAGAAACCCTAACTGACATTAGCTAAAGTCCACATTCCTTGCCTTGGCTGACTCCGTCTTCAAACCTCACTGAAATACTATTTCTGCATTTACTTTAAAGATTTCCAAGAAACCTTCTGTAAGTTCTCCATCCAACTGATGCACCCGCTTCTAGCCTGCACACAACTCATGATTCGCGATGAAACTGTGCATTTACTGGCTTACTCAGTCTGTATCTGTAGAGTAGGATCCTGGCTGTTTACATAATCTCTGCATCCCCAGCTCCCAGCAGAAGACCAAGCTGAGAAGTCACTCAATGTGTGTGTGTGTGTGTGTGTGTGTGTGTGTGTGTGTGAACACATATCACAATTAAGGAAATAGAAGCCATGAGTTGTGGGGAGAGGGCTTAACATGGGAAGGACTGGAGGAAGGACAGGGAAGGAAGAAAATGATGCAATTATATTTTAATTTTAAAGGTTCTTTGTTTTGTTTTTTTATGTAAGTATGTGAGCAAGTGCTTCTGACATAAGACAGAAGTCAAAAAGCTGCAGAGCCATGCCGACACTGGGTTCCGTCACCCCTGGTTGTGGGAATAGTCCCCCTGGGCACTGTAGGGGCTCCTAGCAGCCCTGCCATGTACGTGCTAGAAGCCAGTACAGCTTCTCTGATGCTTCATCTCCAGGTATGCCAACCACACATGTCCAGTATTGGACACATATCTGTTGTGGAAGTTTATTTTTAGTTATGTATAAAATAATTGTTTTATGCATTGTTGGGTGAGGGGCTAGGCTAGGTCTTGGGGTTTTGTATTGTTTGCAGATGTTGTATTTCTGTGGGGGGTGTTTAATTGCTTATGATCTGCATGTATTATCAATAGAACACCTGAGGAATTCTGAATCAATAAAAACACCTGAGCTCAGACGCTCAAGGTTCCACTGTTAAGGATGGCAGTTGCCATGAGGGTGGTTCCCTCTGCAGAGGTCTGGCAGGGTTTGCACCTATGATTATACCCCCGTGTCCTTTTGACTGAGCCACCACAACAGCTTACTACTACAAATGGTATACAAATGTGGGATACTGACATCATGCCAGCTAATTCAATGTGGAGATAAGAAGAAGAGAAAGATACTCGTGACCTCGCAGAGTCCAGTAAATTATGCTTAGAGCAGTTCCCAGAGGACAGAGTGTAAGATATTAATAAAAGGAAAGCTCTATAAGAGTTGTAAATGAGGAAGAAACTCCTAGGTGAGAGCCATATTTCAGACAAATGTTTTGAATAAATTTTCATGGTGAAAACAGGGTTCAGCTGGGAGCAGGAAAAAGCAAGGTTCTAACCGCTTTTCCTCATCATGGAGCCAATGCTCTCGTCCACCACAGGTGGTAGTGTGCTGTTTCACAAACTGAGTTTTCTGATAGCTGCATTGTATGTGTGTGAAGCTCAAGATGTTGTGTTTGAGATCTATGAAGAAGGGTATGTTTCCCCAAAGTGGTAATGAGAAAGAATGCCAAACTGCTAAACCACCAGAATGTTTCAACCGGAGAGTCTTCCCATCTGTCCAGGATTCCCTGATGTTGTGGAATCCCCAGCTTAGAGCTAAAAAACCAGTTAGTTAAACTGAATAGTTCTGCAAACCTGTCTACAAGAGGTCCTGATAATACATATCTGCTATGGTGATAAGAACTCCCCCTCCCTCCCCATGACAGAACCCTTCCTGCAGACAAGGTTACCAGTTATTTTTCCTGAAAACCAGATTCTATTTTAAAATCTGGAAAGTGTTTCCTCAGGGTCAGCACAAAGAAGCTGTCTTCCAGACTGGCCAAGGTTGTATCTTGTGCTGGTAGCCGAACTTGGTACTGAAGAGTTACCCGGTTTTATAGGCATGAAGGAGTCATGGAGAGCTACTGAGGCTTGGCACTAAGAGAGACCAGGAGAGGCCATTGGTGAAGGTAGTAGTTGAAAGCCCAGATCAAAGGGGTCATGTAAAGAACTTGAAGCTTGGCACCATGAAGAGAGCCCAGGAGAGGCTATTGGTGAAAGTGCAGGCCAGTTGCAGCAAGGGACCCCAGCAGTTTTTGAGATGCCAGTACCATGGGATGACCACCAAGAACTGCAGGAGCAGTGGAATAGAGCCAGCCAGAGCCTGGAGGACAAGCTGTGTGTGCTGCAGAGGGCAGAGCCAGATCCAAGCCCTTTGGAGGAGCCCAAAAGATCGTGAGTGAATTCCAGATAATTGGACATTGATAATGTTTTTCTGCTGTCCAAAGACATTGAGAAAAGCTTGACAGATGTTTGGCTTCTTTCTGTTCTATGCATTAGTATCCTCATGATTGTTCCTCTTGTAAACAGTTTTGCTGGTGTAGTGTTAAATTGTGTTGTAGAGATAAAGCAATTTTTTGATTGGATTATACAGAAAAGGGAAATTGTCATGGAAGTTTATTTTTAGTTGTATTTAAAATAATTGTTTTATGCACTGTTGGGTGAGGGACTAAGCTAGGTCTTGACGTTTGTATTGTCTGCAGGTGCTGGATTCTGTGGAGGGTGTTTGATTGCTCATGATCTGCACCTGAGGAGTTCTGAATCAATAAATACACCTGAGCTCAAATGCTTGGGATTCCACTGTCAAGGACTGGCCATGACAGTGGTGCCCTCTGCTGAGGTCTGGCAGGGTTCGCACCTATGATTACACTTCCGTGTCTTCTTGGCTGAGCCGCCACAGCAGCATATTACAAACACATCCAATACAGGGTCAGACCCATCTTTCCAGCTGCACCTTCCACTCCACGAAAACCGCGAAGTTCTGAGTGTATGGGTTACTTTCTCCCATTGCTGGGGCAAAATTCCTGACAAAAGCAAGGGGTTGACTTGAGTTCATGGTTCGAGGGGACACAGGCCATTGTGGTGGGAAAGTCACGACAGCAGGGACATGAGACAACGTCACGTCCAGTTCACAGTCGGGAGGCAGAGAGACGAGCGCTGGGACTCAGCTTACTTCTTCTGCTTTGTTTTTTTTTTCTAATTCGGTCTATGACCCCAGCTTATAGAACGGTACCACCCACATTCAGGATGGGTCTTCCTTCCCCAGTTAAACCTCTCTGGAAACTTCCTCACAGAGCCATGCAGAGCTGTCTACTAGATAAGTTTAAATCCAGTCAAGATGATGGAGAATTAGCATCATGGTGTGGCAGTCCAGCCCTTGATAAAACACTTCCTCAGAGTCTCAGGGATGTTTAGCTGGAACAAGGAAATAAACTACCAACGTGGTCTGCTTGCCTTCCTGCCCTGTAGATAACTGATAAACTCTGTTTTAGGAGAGAGAAAGGGGAGAAGGAAAGAGGACCCAGCAGGTCTCCAAAAGGCAGTTCTGACTTCAGACATCCACAGGGCTGGGAAAAGGCTCTGAAATTCAACCCAAAGAAACTGCCATGAATAATTTTCCAAGAGGATCACTTGGTCACATGTACATTCCACCTGAGGTGAAGTCCCACTGACACAGGATGCAAACTAATATCAGCCTTCATCAGTTGGGGTCTCTAACATTTGACATGAAAACGCTTGGAACACAGGGAGCAAGCCAAGCTATGAGCCACTGAAGGGTGCACTGTCTCCCTCAGCGATAGAGTTCTATTGAGCCAGGTCTGGTGACTCACGCCTGTAACCCCAATGCTTGGAAGGTTGAGGCAAGAAGGCTGGTGAGGGTTTGAACCCAGGCTGAGGTACATAACGAATTCCAAGCCAGTCTGAACTAAAGAGTGAGACTCTTCCTCAAGCAAACAAACGTGCTCAATTGAAGAAACCTGGGGACTAGGCTGGAGAGGGGCCTCAGCGATTAAAAACACTGGCTGCTCTTCCAGAGAACCTGGGTTGAAATCCCAGCACTCATATAGTGGCTCACCACCATCTGTAACTCCAGTTCAGAGCTTAACAGAGGCACCAGGCACACAAGTATTGCATAGACACGCATGCAGGCAAATCACCCATACATATAAAGGAAGTTTTTAAAGACTTTTTTGTTTGTTTATTTGTTTTTCAAGACAAGGTTTCTCTGTTGTAATCCTGGCTATCCTGGAACTCACTCTGTAGACCAGCCTGGTCTCGAACTCACAGAGATCTGCCTGTCTCTGCCTCCTGAGTGCTGGGATTAAAGGTGTGAGCTACCACCACCTGCCCAGCTTTTAAAAAAAATTTTAAGAGAGAAACATGACCCTTTCTCTGTGTCTCTGTCTCTGTCTGTCTCTTGTCTGTCTGTCTCTGTGTGTGTGTGTGTGTGTGTGTGTTGGGATCAAGCCATGCAGAGAGCACATATACGTCACAGAGTTTTCTGAGTGTCTCCGTGAAACTTCTTTACACCAAGAGAGCTTCATTCTCCCTGAGAGTTTCTTCTTTGGATTTTCTCTTTAAATTGCCTTGTGAGTAGACCTGAGTAGCCTTGCCTAGCAATTGACCAGGAACAGCACAGACTCAGCTAGAGTCCAGAGTTCAACACAGCAGCTCACGCCTGCCCTTCCCCCTCTCCCAAGCAGATGAGAGTGGAGGGACATTGCGACGGGAAATGTCAGGCTCCCTCTATGGGGTCTCGCTCTCTGCTGCTGGGCAGAAAGTCAAGGAAAGATCAACTGCACAAGAAGGTTCCATTCGAGAATGTGAAAATACGGTTCAGGTCAGGGTTCCTGGAGCCTTCCACTTAAACATGACCTATTATTTATAAGTCAGGAATCGTGCAGGGCTTAGGGTGTTCTTGGGGTAATTTTTAAAATGTTTGCAATGCATGGGACGTTTTCTTCTGATAAAACGTCAAAGAGAAATTCCATAAAAGGAAGCCATGAGCAGAGGCCTTAGCAGAGAAATGGTCGAGAACCCACCCAAGCCAATGCTCAGCCCCAGGCTGCTCCAACGCGTCATCTCACAGAACGGCTGAGAGCAGGGTGCTCATGGTAACTGGGCTTGGGGTATGTGTGGACTCTCCGTGGACTTCCACATGATCCTGAAACATCTGAGGCTAATGCTCCATTTGTCCCCCGACTCTCCTAGAAGCTCTTTCGGTTGGTTGGGTGCAGAACTTCCTGTCAAAGACCCACATCTGCTTCCAAACACTCTAGGTACCTCTTTCTCGTGCCATATGACATACTGATGGGTGGGAAGCCCAGAGTTGGCTATCTCATGGGTTTGGATAAAGCTTAGCTGTGCCTGTCCATCGAGGTTGGCACACATGCGCACACAAGCTTGCTGCAGATGTAGACTATAACCCAAAGCGGGCAAATGAGTGAGCGCGGGTGGAGATATAACGCCTCTCTCAGGGACTGACTCAGAGAACGTGGCCCCCAGGTAATTTAGTGATTGAAAGCTCTGCCCTGCTGACAAAGGCCTTACTTACGTTAGTAAATAGAACCTCACACTCCTTAGCTACAGCCAGCTGACTTGCTGAAAGCCTGAAGTCAAGGCTGAGGAATCCAGCTTCGGTGCCGGCTGTGATAAGGACTCTCCCTTTGCAATATCATAGACAAACTTTAACATGAAGATCTCGGAGGTCTAGGTATTTGAACATCCATTCTTCTAGCCAAGAATTGTGAACAAGTTCAGGAAGCAAGTCCTCTAGAGAGAAGCAGGCTGCAAAAGATTTTGGGAAGGGCCCTTCTCCCAGCAGCTGCGAAAAGCAATTCTTAAAGTTACAGGAGCACTCACCGCACAGACAGACATACAACATGACAACATCTGGGGATAGGTTCAAATATTCCAGTACTAGTCAGGGAGGGGCCGAGGGCAGAGGTCGGCTCTCCCCAAGCTGCTATGGCTTGGGCTGAACTCTGAAGAGTACAAGAACTCTGCATTATTTACTTTTTCTCATCATGACAGAGCACCTGACGGAAGCAGCTTAAAGAGGGAGGGTTTATTCTGGCTCACGGCCTGAGAGGTGCCGTACATCATGGTCAGCTGGACTGGCTTAGTCCGGGATGGCAGAAGGCAGTGGCTTGTTAAATGGCACCAACCAGGAAGCAAAGAGAACTCGGGCCATAAAACAGGCAGCCTATAGCCCTCAAATCCTCGCCCTAGGCCTCCAACTCCCAGTGTCCCACCTCTTCCAACTAGGCTCCACTCTTTAAAGATGCCCCAGCCTCCCAAAAGCACCACCAGCTGAGGACTTGGTGGTTCAAGTACAGACTTCCCCACGTTTGAACCATAACAGACTTTAAATTCAAAACTCCTGGGTCATTGTAGACATGTGTTTGTGGAAGTAGGAAAGCTGGGTATGTGCTCTTGTTGGCTTGATGTGTAACGTGGAAGCACTTAGTTGTACAGAATGTGAAGCCCAGTTTGTGCCCCAGAGAAATGTCCACACCAGCGTCAGAGGTGGGTGACACATCTATACCGTCTCTGGTGGGTGGATGCAGGGGGCACTGATCGCTCTGCCATCGAGGTCCACTAGCATCTTAAGGCACAACAAGCTTGGTGATCCAGAGCGACACACAGACACAGTGAGCCTCAAACCATGGGCAGCGCAGTGGTTAGTTTGTCTTGTCAACTTGGTACAATCTAAAATCATCTGAGAAGAGAGTCTTAGTGATGAACTGTCCAGGTTGAGCTGGCCTGCCCACGTGCCCGTGGGGAATTTTCTTAGTTGGTTTCCTCGAAGTAGGAGACCCCACCTTGAATGTGGGCAGCACCCTTTCATGAGCAGGACCCTGTATTGAGTGTGACAGAGTCAGCTGAGACTGGCAGGCATGCAGCCATTCATTCTCTCTCTGCCCTCAACAGTGAATGTGATCGGCTGCTTCAAGTTCCTGCTGACTTCACTTCTTGGTTATGGTGGGCTGTGACCTAGAATTGTGGCTAAGATGAACCCTTCTCCTCTGAGTTGCTTTTGTCAGAGTATTCCATCATGGCGACAGAAAATGAGACAGACATCGGTGGTGTCAGATGAGACTTTGAGGGGCCCAGGAGAGAGAGGATCCATACAACAGGAGCCTGTGTGCCTCTGGAGTGAGGGACAGATCAGAGGGAGTTTTTGAGGATATCAAGTGAGTGAAGGCGCCCAGAACCAAAGAGCAGCGAAGCCTAGTCCCCTCACACCACAGGAGCCCCTGGGATGCAGGCAACACAAAGAAGGAGCCAGGAACCCATCTGCATTGAGGGCAGACAAACTCAAGGTCTCTCACTGGCGCAACTGAGCGGTGCACACAGAACTTGGGCTCACAGTGGCCTTGTGCCCAGCCTGGAAATGAAGAATAATGTAAGATACTCCCACAATGATATTTGAACTGTGGCTTCAGAGACCACATTTTCATGAATCAGTCCACACCAGGTTTGGAGCTGGAATTGAGGAATGTGACCCTTGGCACACGTGTGTCAAGTTCAAGTCTTCCCTAGAGAACATTTAGATTGTTTCTTTTTTTTTGACCTGGGATGGAATCTAGTTTGTTGGTTGCCTGGGAGACAAAACACACTGCTTTGTACCACTTCAATGCTAAGAGGGTCTCAATGTTGTTCTGCAAAAAGTCTATTTACCCAGCACCAAAGTCCACAGGCCTCACAGTCACACAGGCTAGGTTATTCCCTTCCATTGCAAACTTCTTAGGAAATTAAGAGGGTGGGGTTATTTCTGTCCTCTCTTGCTTTATACCAAATTCCGAAGTAGTCCCAGCCCAAGGTTGAACACACCAGATCCAGCAGGTCGTTGTGACTTTGTATTTCGTATTAGGCCTGATCACCATCAGCTAAGTGCCGGATCTGTGCAAGCTGTGCTTCAGCTGTCATCTCCAGTCCATTCAAACCCTCAAGACAAGTAGTGCTGTTCCCGGGGAAGAAACTGAGGCTCCAGAATAATGGAAAGCACACGGGAAGATAGAACTTTAACCCAGGCCTGCGTGGTCCCGAAGCTGTGCCCAGCTGCAGCAGGCAGCCTGCATGTACAGCCTCCAGCCGTGTGAGGCTTCCTTTGTGGGCTGGCCTCAGACTCCTGCCCACGGCGGTTCACACGTGGGCTGTGCACAAGCTTCGACTCCTCCCCCTGGATCTGCAGAGAAAATGTTTAACGTGGGAGTTAAACATGGGAGATGTCACTTAAACATCAGGAAAAAAACTGACATGGGTCTTCCTGTGAGTGTGTGTTCATGCGTCCGTGCATGTAAAAGAGCACATGTGTGTGTGTGTGTGTGTGTGTGTGTGTGTGTGTGTGTGTTCACACCGCAGCATTCAGAAAACAGAGAACAGCCTGAGGTGTCAGTCCTTGGCTTCTATCTTGTTTGAGACAGTCTATTGTTTCCCACAGCTTAGACCAGGCTAGCCAGCCCCTAAACTGGGATTACAGACGCTGGTGCTAAGCGTCCGGCTTTCACGTGGGTTCCAAGGATTCAAACTCAGACCCTCATGGTTTCATAGCAAGTTTCTTTACCTACTGAGCCACCTTCCCAGTCCAGAATTGGATCTTTTATTTGACCGATGTGAAGCATGCCTCCTCTATCCAAGCGTAACATTTCTCGATAGCTTTTTCTCCACTGAGACCAGGTGACTCCAGCTTGCGTCAGGTTGACATTTAAAACTCACCATCACAGTGAGTGTCCAGTTCCTCCCTCCACACCCTGGCCAACATGTTGTTTTTTCTATGACAGTCATCCTAGCTGGTGAGACATGGTTTTAACTCAGATGCTCAGAAATACAGACACCCTGTGCACGTGGGGAGCTGTCCGTGGCCATAGTGCTGAAACCAGCAAGAAATTCAGTATGGTGCACCATAGTGCAAGATCATAGAGAAAGATCAGAAGCAGGTGGGGATGCGTGCATCCCCCTCTGCTCTTGGCTGTGGATGGGATGTGACTAGCCACTTGAGCTCTTGCCTCGACTTCCCCTTGTTGCTGGGTAGTAGTTTGCCTACTGTCCCAGCTCAGCAAGGAGACAAGGGGGAATAATCATAGGCGGAAACTCTGCCAGACCTCTGCAGAGGGAACCACCATCATGGCCAGTGCAGTACTGCCAGTGGAACCCTGAGCGTCTCAGCTCAGGTGTTTTATTGATTCAGAACTCTTTAGGTGGTCTATGTATACCATGTGCAGATCATTAGCAATCAACTTCCCCCACATAAATCCAACACCTGCAGACAATCCTATGCGTCCCTTTTTCCAACAGTGTGCAAAAACAATTACTTTAAACACAACTAAAAGTAAACTTCCACAACAGCGATGGACCCTGTGACCTGGAACTGTAAACCAAACCAACCCTTCCTTCCCCTGCAGTGCGTTCTGTCCGAGTGTTTTATTGTCTTCTCATGCCCGCCACCGGAAGTCCCTCTTGTCTGCCTTTTACTTTCCACAGCTTACATCATAACCACCCCATGTATTTCAGTATCTGCCTGTTTCAGTCTGTCTGAGAGATACTCGCCTAGCCTGGTTTGGGAACCTTTGGCCAGAGGGGTGTGGTCAAGGTGTTACCCATCTTTTCCACGCTCCATCTCAGCGGTTTCTCCTTCTTAGTCACAGCGGTGTCCCCCCAAAACCTAAGACAGTCCCTGGCGAATCTATGCTTGTTAGATGGTGGGAGAAAGTAAGAGATGGACGGCAGGAGCCAGTTTCAGCATCTTCTAAATAAATATGGGACCATGTTCTATACAGTTGGTGGGTACTGTGGCACATTTGGTGGCCCTGGATTCATCTACACCCTCCCCACACCACGGGTACCATGGAGACCTCTAAGAAGCTGTTGTTCTGATATAAACTTAAAAAGGAGAAATTAGTCACTTAATTTTAAAGTACATGTGCATCTGTATAACTAAATGTAAAAATAAAAAGCCTGGAAGGTGTTGGTTCTATAACCAGCACCTATTTTAACTTTCTGAGACCCAGACTTCTGCTGGCTTGTCCTGCTTTTTCTGTCAGGCTGAGCTTCTGGGGGTTGGGTCCTGTGATGGTTTGAGCTTCCAGATAGAGCTGAGCATCCGGGGAAATGATGACTTTCTTTCAAAAGTCATGTACTACATGCAGATAGACAGACAGCCAAACAGACATACCACACACACACACACACACACACAGCACGTAAAAAGAGCTGCATGTATCAGCCATTTATGCCTGGAGGCCTGTGTTCCATGACAGACAGGGATTGTCTCACTTCCTGTAACCAGAACTGACACTCTGTAGCTTTCTTTCTGGCTTCCTCTAAGTCACGTGCCCTCTGACCTGGGCCCTAGACACTCAGGAAATAGTTCCTCAGGACCCAGGACCCAGCACACCCACTGGGCTGGAACGCAGAAGGGAGAAGTACACGACATTTGACAGAGTTGTCTCTGATTCAGTTCCTCATCGTTGTGTCTCCATCCTTCCGGGACTACTGTAAGACTTCAAGATGTGCTTCCCCCTGCTTTTCTTGCTTTTCTTGTTGTGATTATGTTTATCTTATTTGTTTGGTTGTTTTGCTTTGAGACAGTTTCGTTATGTAGCCCAAGCTGCCCTCAAATCCGCTGCATAGTCCAGGCTGGCCCCTTCTCAGGATCTTCATACCTTGGCCTCTTGATTGCTGCATGGCAGCCTTGCCCCGCCATGCTCAGCTCAGCCTTTCCGCTGTCCGCAGCATCCCTTGGCCTCTTCTTCTGTAAAATGCCAGTAAATTCCTGTTCCCTTTTCTGTATTTCCCTCACTTCACAACTTGTCAAACATCCCTCAGATTTTACGCTTCTTAGCAGTTTTTATAATCCCTTCTGAACTCACGGTCTAGGTATTTCACGCTTGCCCTGCAGCTCGCCTCTAAACGTTTAAAACTTATAAGTGGCTTCAGTGTCATTGTAAGGTTGTGCGAAGGTGGTGGGGGTGGGTACAGCTTTTTAGCGCCCGGGAAAGCGTCTATTGTTATTGGTTACCAGTATTTCTATGGCGAAGTGAACACCAGTCATGTGTGTGTGTCAGCCAGCCTCCAAAGAGGTGCCTAATAGTCCTCACTTCCTGGAATCCACACCTCTGTGGATTCCAGCGTTGAATAGCAGTGTTTGACCAATAGAATATCACAGGCGCGGTGTGCACAGCTTTCAAAGTGGAGCTGTGAAAAAGATCTTGGCCTCTGCTGTGTGCTTTTAGGCTTACTTGGGATTCTGTAGGGACTGGAAATGACCTGTGGTAGCCATACTTGCAGTTTTGAATAGATGAGTTTATTAAGTGTGTAACAAGCAAAAGTCAAAAGTATAAATAAGGGCCGGAGAGACGACTCAGTGGCTAAGAACAAGTATTGTTCTCGCAGAAGACCTGAGTCCAATTCCCAGCAGCCACATTAGGCAACTCACAACTGCTTGTAACTCCAGCTCAAGGACATGCCTCTAAACTCAGGCACATGCACATATACATGTAAATAGATAATAATAAATATTTTTAAATATAAATAGCAAGTGACGGGTAGATGATAGGTGGATGATAGGTGATATATGGATAAATAGATAGATGATAGGTGGTTAGATAGAAATAGACAAATAGACAGATGATAGATAGATAGATAGATGATAGATAGATGATAGATAGATAGATAGATAATAGATAGATAGATGATAGATAGATAGATAGATGATAGATAGATGATAGATAGATAGATAGATAGATAGATAGATAGATGATAGATAGATAGATAGATAGATGATAGATAGATAGATAGATAGATAGATGATAGATAGATAGATAGATGATAGATAGATAGATGATAGATGATAGATAGATAGATAGATGATAGATAGATAGATAGATAGATAGATAGATGATAGATAGATAGATAGATAGATGATAGATAGATAGATAGATAGATAGATGATAGATAGATAGATAGATGATAGATGATAGATAGATAGATAGATGATAGATAGATAGATAGATAGATGATAGATAGATAGATAGATGATAGATAGATAGATAGATGATAGATGATAGATGATAGATAGATAGATGATAGATAGATAGATGATAGATAGATAGATAGATAGATAGATAGATAGATAGATGATAGATAGATAGATAGATGATAGATAGATAGATGATAGATAGATAGATGATAGATAGATAGATGATAGACAGATGGATTGATGGATGGATAGAAAGACATCAAGTCAGATACTCATCACATCCAGCAGAAACCCACCGAGGAAGTAGAGGCTATCAGCTGGAGTTCTCCACTGAGCTTTCTCACCATGGCTGGGCACCCCAGGGCTAACTTCCCCACTTCTCTTGTGGTTTCCCGTTATAGCCACTTTTACACTATGGGACAGGCGATGGTAACCTCTGTCGGAAATGATCTGCCTTCTTTTTTAGCTGTTCTCAGGGCACGTTTTCATTCTCGAACCGTTGGGGGACCAACCCATCCCCAGACAGGGGCCTCGGAGGACACTTTGCGACAAACACGGTTGGGCCTGAAATGAAGAACGATGCAGCCCTGTTTCTAGAGCCAGCCTCTCTTGAGCTCAAAGTGCCTGGCCCCTGTGCTGACAGAGCCTCAGGTGCACCCTTGAACTTTCTCATGGCTGTGGCAAAATATCTGATGGAAGCCACTGAACAGAAGAAAGGTTTATTGGAACATGACAAAAAACACAGTGGTGGCAGCGTGAGGCCTCCCAAGAGCTCACCGCTGGGCCACACTGCCTTCCCCCTACTCCAATGCACTCCAGACCGTTGCCTATTAAGTAGGTTACACTGTTTGCCACAGATCCTGAATCTGTGGCTTTGGCTTAGGCCCAAGAATGTGTGGTTAAAAGAAGCCCTTCTCCTGTTCTTGCCCAGGCGATGCTAGGCCGAGGATGTCCCCTGTCCCAGGTGATGCTGGGCAGGGGTCCCCTGTCCCAGGTGATGTTGGGTAGGTGGTCCCCTGTCCCAGGTGATGTTGGGTAGGTGGTCCCCTGTGCCAGGTGATGTTGGGTAGGTGGTCCCTGTCCCAGGTGATGCTGGGTGTATGGTTCCCTGTCCCAGGTCCC
Source organism: Cricetomys ansorgei (assembly GCA_026225945.1). Taxonomy (NCBI): domain Eukaryota; kingdom Metazoa; phylum Chordata; class Mammalia; order Rodentia; family Nesomyidae; genus Cricetomys; species Cricetomys ansorgei. Next base: position 5,968,483 of record JAMJFZ010001249.1, read on the forward strand.
AGGTGATGCTAGGCAGGTGTTCCTCTGTCCCAGGTGATTCTGGGAGGGTGGTCCTCTGTCCTAGGTGATGCTGGGTAGGTGGTCCCCTGTCTGTACCCAAAGAGAAGATGCTCTGAAAACTGGTCCCATTTTCATCCCAGCCCCTGCCCTACCAAGTCATTTGCCCAAGCAATTGCAGCACAGGAAATGGGAATGAATTGAATGCATTAACCCTCACAAACGAGCCAGCTTGTGGGATGGGAACAATGTTGAAGCTTTTAAGAACACAAAAGAAGGCCTCCTCCAAATCTGAAGCTGGAGGCTGGCAAGCTGTGCTGCACTGCGGGTGACAGCGTGAGGCGCCACAGAGGTTCTCTGCCTCCCATAATGCACCCCGGCCAACAGGCCAACAGCTCGAGAGTCACCTGCAAGGAGCAGAGGCCACTCCCATCTTCAAACCTTTTGAATTCTCTTCTGTTTGGGCAGCTCTAAGAGAATTACATCTATTTCTTAATGGTTGGTGTTTATCACCAACACTGTATTTGAGAGAGCTTTTTAACATCTCCAAAACTAGTGTAGCGGGTGGGGAATGCTGGGCTGGTGAAGCACCCGCTGACCTAGGACTCGTGTCTCATGGGACGAGAACGGGGGCAGTGAGAGGGGAAGAAGGGGTCTTAAGAGAGTGGAGAGGGGGCATTTTCAGTGCGGCTAATAGAATACACGTGATGTGAAAGCAGAATGGGGGCACTGAGGAGAGTGGGGCAAAGGGCAGGGGAGGGAGAAAGGGGAGGGGTCACAAGAATAAAGCACAAAAATGCCACAGTGGCACAAAGCTTCGAAACCAAGAGCTTGCATTGTACTTCTCTAGCATACTATCTTATCCTTGCCGATTCGTGACCCGCCTTCTTGAGTTTGGCATATGACTTGGCAGTGTCTGACTAGTCTAAATCTCTAGCCAGGTTCTCCTTGAGAAATTCTACATCTTTGAATCCAAAGTACAGTGCCTTGGTGCTTGAACAAATGAATTAATTAAAAAAATATTTGCAGAAGCCTGCGGATTCTTTAAATCCATTGCCAACACTTAAAGATACTCGAGGGACTAGAGAGATGGCTCAACCATTAAAGACCTTGTCTTACAAGCATGAGGTCCTGAGTTTAGACCCCCAACACAAATGTGGGGGGAAAGAAAGCCCCCATCACAAATCACAGAGACCTGAGTTTGTGATCTCAGCGTTAATGAGGTGGAGACATGTGGATCCCTGGGACTCCTTGCCAACCAGCATAGCTTTCTTGGCAGACTCCTGGCCGAAGAGAGACTCTCAAAGTGAATGAATGAATGACAAGGTGAACTGCTCCTGCAGAGTGACACACACCTAAGGTTGACCTCTGGCTTCCACAACTACACACATTCGAACACACACACACACACAAATACACAAGAGAGTTTACAAGAGACTTCACCTTCAGTTGGGAGGAGCAGCACCTGTCCGATTTGACAGGTACCCAAAGCTTATCTATAGATACGCTACTTCAGGAGTGCAAGCCAGGAAGCACTGATCTGAAGCTAGGAAGCTTCAGATAAGCACGACCACCTGCACGGGGCTTCACTCTGCTGATTTATTCATTGACATAAGCTTGTGGTTCAGTGGGCATAGAAGATTGGCCACGTGCTCCTCCAGAGTGACCTCCCACCCAGTATATCCCAGACTGACTTCCCTCTCCACAACGCCAGAATGACCTCCCATCACGGTATACCCCAAGTCCTAATGACCCCACCCCACCGCATGTATCCCAACTCCCCGGTGACCTCCACGCCAGTAAATCACAAAGAGCCAGGGGCCCTGCCACCATGCAACTACAGCTGCACCCTGAGATAGCTTTGTCTTCTCAAGAAATCTCCCCTTTCTACCCATTCTGCTTCCTTCCCCAGCCAGTAGCCAATGGGACAATCTGCAAGGCTAAGGGCCCTTAGCTGATGCACCTTAACCGGAGCAGGTGCAGTCTGGAACAGGGTTTACACGCCATCTTGTTTCCACTACAGGCCACTCTGGCTCAATGCTCTCAACTACAGATCTGTGCATGCTGTGTTTCCACATTTCTCTTTGAAGATATATCCATTGATTTGTACATTTTGTACAAAATGCAGATTCATTTTGAATGTGCTAACAATGTTCAACAAGGAAAGAAAACCATAACGGTTTATTTCTTTGTATTTAGCCCTGTGTCTCCCAGTGTGATGGAGATACAGCCACTTCCCACAAGAAGCAATTTGCGACTCACACAGAGGCATTTTACTGAAAGGTGGAGGGACTCCATAACTCAGAGAAGCTGTCTTAAGTACTTGCATTTAGAAATTACAGCTCTCACAAAACTATTCCAAAAGTCGTGGGCTGGATCTCTGCCTCTGTGATCATGGCCTTGGGAGAGTCTGCAGTGCCACCTTCTGGGTATGAATGGCTGCTACAAGGGTACCCTGTGCAGAAGCAGCTCTTAAGGACCCAAGGCAACCAGGACCTGGTAGCCAGGGAACCATACTCTCTTGTAGAGCGTGGCCTCTGCAGTCTCAGCAACCTCAGACCAAGTGCCTCCCAACAGAGCGAGCAGCCCTCTTCCAACACACCTGAAATCCAGGGACAGGAAGGGCTCCCAAGAGCTGGTCAGCCACATGAGGTAACACGGCCATTCTCCCTCACCTTCCTGAGGCCTCTGTTCCCCCACCTGAAAAGCTTAAATGAGGCCAGACTCCTGGGGTGGTTGTCTCCAGAACCAACAACAGCTAGTAACATCGAGCCTTAATTTCTTCTAAACAATGCGGTAAAAAATGACCATGACCAGTAGCAGCGCTCCTCATAGTGGAAAGAGCAGGTAGCGTGGAAGCACATGACAGGCCCTGAGAATATTTGTAAACCTTGACATCCCAGGGATGCACGAGTATCCCAACCCCATTCATTGCTGAGGGGAAAAAAAAAAAACTCATTAAATATCTTGTTCAATGTCAACTAGAGCCCTTTGGAATGTTTGGTTTTCCTCTGAAGAGTTGATGGTTTTAGTATAAGCAATAAATAGACCACAGGCACAGAGGAGAGACGGCACACAGGTTTATGTGCAGAAGCACAGCAGCTAGACGAGGTATGGGACCGAAAAGAGAAGGTCAGGTAGCCGAAGTTTAAATAGCTCCTCGTGGGGGGTGGGGGTGGGAGTGGAGGTGCTGGTGATTTCAGAGGGATGGTCAGTGATTTGGGGTGGGGAGGCTCAGAAGAGTCAAAGGCCTGGGGCAGAGTGCTCACCTAGTGTGCACAAAGTCTTGGGTTCCATCATGCACAAGGCTCGGGGGTGCAGGCTTGTCACTCCAGCACCTGGGAGGTGGAGGCAGGAGGATCAGAAGTTCAAGGTCATCCTCAACTACTTAGTGAGTAAAAGACCACCCTGGACTACATGAGACCCTGTCTGAAGGAAAAGAGGAAGAGGAGGAGGAAGAAGGGGAGGAAGAGGAGGAGGAGCACTGGAGGCTTTCTCTTGACAGGTCCAGTCAGGTAGAGAAAGAGACTTGGATTATCACCAACAGAGGGGAAACTGTGAATTGCAAAGCCATAGGAACTCTACGTTTTGTTGTTGTTGTTGCTGCTGTTTTGGTTTGGTTTTTTTGTATTCTTTGAGAACTTCGTACAGCATATTTTATCATATTCTTTCCCATTCCCCAATTCTTCCCAGAACTTTCCTCACTCCTTATCCACCCAACTTTGTCCTTCCTCTCTCTTAAAAAAAAAAAACACATAAAGAATAAGAAAAGAAAGCAAAAAATGCTACTGAAAACCAGAGTCTGATTTGTGCTGGCCAGCTACTCCCGGTCGTGGGGTTTGCCCTTGAGTTGAATGCCAGTGTCACTGCAGTGCAGAAACTGATTTTCCCTCTCCCAACAGCCATCATTTGCAAATAGCTTCTTGGCTAGGGATGGGACACTGTGCCCTGTTCTGATCCTTCTTGCTGGAATTTTGGTCTGGCTTGTGCAAGTTTTGCCCATGTTGTTATATTCTCTCAGAGTTCATATGTGCAGTTGCCCTGCTATGTTCCCAAAAAGGATACCTGCTACTGTTGTACTGTGTGGTGGTGTGAGTGAGAACAGCCCACATGTGTCCATATGTTTGAATATTTGGTCCCCAACTGGTAGAACTGTTTGGGAAGGATTAGGAGGTGCGGCCTTGTTGAAAGGGGTGTGTCGCTGGGGATGGGTTTTGGAGTTTCAAAAGCCCACACCACTCCCCATTTAGCTCCTTCTCTGTCTGCTTAATGATTAAGATGTAAGCTGTCAGCTACTGCTCTAGCACCAGGCTTGCTTACTGTCTGCCGTGCTTGCTGCCATGGTGGTCATGGACTCTATCCCTCTGAAACCGTAAGCCTCAAATAAACTCTTTCTTTTATAAGTTGTCTTGGTCATGGTGTCTTATCACTGAAATAGAAAGGTAACTAAGACAGAAGTTGGTACCAGGGAGTGGGCTGTTGCTGTGACAAGCCGGACCCTGCTGTGTAGGACTGTGGAAGACTTCAGGACTTTGGACTAGGAAAGGGATTGAGCGCTGTAAAGTTAAATGATGGGAGCAAGGCTTGACAGGTCATCCTGGTGGGAGTGTGGGGGGCAATAGTGCTGAGATCGGTGTGAACTGTGGAGGCCCGGCTGGAGAGGTTTGGGGGGATGCCAGAGTTAGCAGCTGGGCTAGAGGCCATTCCTGTGATAGATTCTTTGGCAAAGAATGTGGTTGGGTTTTGCTCTTAATGTGGAGCAAGGAGAACACAGTTCCATTGCTGGTGGGAATGCAGACTTGTACAGCCACTATGGAAATCAGTGTGGGGGGTTCCTCGGAAAAATATGGGACATATCAATCACCTCGAGATCCAACTCTACTACTCTTGGGCATAGACCCAAAGGGCTCTTCTCCCACCACAAGGACACTTGCTCAACCATGTTTGTTGCTGCTATTCATAATGGCCAGTGAATTGGAAACAACCTAGCTGTCCCCCAACAGAAGAATGGGTAAAGAAAATTTACACAATGGAGTATTACTCAGCTGTTAAAAAAAAAAGAAGACATCATGAAATTTACAGGAAAATGGATGGAACTAGTAAAAAATCCTACTGAGTGAGATAACATATGGTGTGTATTTGATTATTATGTGGATATTAGCTGTTAAAAAATTGATAACCAAGCTACAATCTGTAGACCTAGAGAGGTAAGATACAGAGAAGGGGAGGGGAACTGGGGCAGAGGGGGCAGATGGAGAGAGGGGGGAGAGGGAGTGGAGATGGGATTTGGGGAGGGAATGCAGAGAGATACAGCTAGAATTTAAAAAAGAAAAAAAATCTGCTTGCGGCTAAATTGGAAAGTTTGGGACAAATTTCATTGGCAGAGATTTTAAGGCAGACTAATATTGACTCTGTTGGTTTTTAATAACAGACATTGACTCTGTTGGTTATTAATAACCACTGTATTGCATGTCTACAATGAAAAAGGGCAAGCAGGGCAAAAAGAAGTCGGAAATGTAGTCTTGGGAGGAAACGCACGCCAGGACATTTCATGTTGGAGCCGAGGCTTGTGCTGAAGGATAGAGACCCGATGAGAACTGGAACAAAGTGGGTGCAAGCCAGAGCAAGCCCCGCCCAGCTGGCCCCGCAACTGGTGAAGGGAACAGGCCTAAGAAAGTTTCCATTCCTGAAAAGCTACAGCAAGTCAAAGTTTATGCAAATATAATGGGGGTGGGGGGCTTCATTCCAAGCAGGTAGCCAAACTTGGCAATCTTGGCCACGTGGTTCTGGCTTTAGAGTTGTGGGTTATCCAGGAGTAAAGGGGTAGAGGAATTTTCCTCCGAGGTTAAGGAGAGCCACTGAGTGCAGGCTGTGTCAGCAGTCCCTCGGGAAAAGCCCTGCGAGGCCACTGCCTACCGCTGTAGAAGCCTGGACTACTTTGAGGATACCAGGATGTCCGAGGTGCCAATTCCCACCCCCCACCCCCCACCCCCGCACTATCTGCCAGGAAGAGCTGCACACAGAGAGAGGAACCATTCCAAGAGAGAAGTGTATTACAGTCAGCAAAGCCCAGAAGGGTGGAGCTGTTGTAGAAGTTTGTCTTTTGTTATGTATAAAATAATTATTTTATGCACTGTTGGGCCAGGGGCTGCCTAGGCCTTGGCAGGTGTTGGATTTCTGTGGGGGATGTTTGATTGCTCAGGATCTGCATGTGCTATCAGTAGAACACCTGAGGAGTTCTGAATCAATAAAAACACCTGAGCTCAGACCCTCAGGGTTCCACTGTCCAGTATGGTGCTGACCAGGATGGTGGTGCCCTCTGCTGAGGTCTAGAAACATTTGCACCTATGGTTATGCCTCCTAGTCTTCTTGGTTGAGCCTACACAGTAGGTGTGCTCCTACAGTGGAGTCATCTAAAGTCCTCTGACAGCAGACATGGAGCTACAGATTTGGAGTTTGTGCTACGGTATTTGGGTCTTGCTTTGGTTCAGTTCCTGCTCAGTATGCTCCATTCCTCCTTTTTTGGAAGGAGCTGAGAAGGTCTCAAGATGCAATCACTGAATAAATAAATAAACTCACTTCCAGTCATAAAGAAAACTCTCTCTGCCCGCTCTTGAAAGGATTCCTAATTCCTAACCCTAACCCTAATTGGGTCTGTGAAATAGACGGTAGACGAATCAGCCAAAGAAAACCCATATGCATATGCAAGCAAGACTCACAAATTCAAAACCCCAAGGTGAGCCAGATGGCTGAAGCTCATACAAGACTCTGACCACAGAAAGGGGTGGGTGCCTGGGGGCTGGGGTGGGGAGGGGCCGACAGCAAGCCGAGACACAGCTGGACCTTGTCTCTGAGGACAGCCTCATCACGGGGCTCTTCCTGCCGCTGCTCTCCTGACGTCTGTTTCTTTTAGAAATGGACATCGCTTTTGCAGAAGGTCACCATTTCAGAGCTGTCCCCACATCGGCAGTGTCTCCAAAGAGCCAGCTCAAAGTAGGTCAAAGATGTGAGTGACATCCCGGTCAGCCTCCTGCAGTCACCCTTTGGGGATGGGGGAACAGGGAGGTGTCCTGAGTCCTACTAAGTTTGGTTTTAATTTTATTTTTTACAATGAGAAAATTAGACTTATATATATTTTTTTAAAGTTTGGTTTTTAAATCTTCCACAGTCATATGATAGAATGGGCTCTGACTGGCTTAGCAGTTATTGATTTAGTCCCTGTCGTGCCTACGCTTCTCAGACATGACTCAGCGTCCCCTCTGTCGTTATTAGTAATAACTTCCCACATTGCCATTAGCGACCATTTCATACAAAACAACCTTCGGACCTCACCGGCCCAGTTCTAGATTCCCCCTGAGTACTGAGAAATGACGGTTTCTCTCTGAAAAGCAGTAGGATTCTCGGAATGAGGCATCAGCTCCTCGAGCCAAGGACTTTCCTCTCGCTGATGGGCTTACTCTCCCTGCGGAGCTCAGTGTTCCAGATGCCCAGGTGCTGTAACCTGAGCACCCACCCCCCAGCCTAGACCAACCTCCACCTCATCACCTCCTCCTCCAAACGGATGAGTGAGAAAAGCCACAGCGAGCCCAGTGTGTCCTAAGGCTTGGGGAGTTGGCATCTTGGCCAATTCTGTGCCAACACTCTGAGTTCTCTCTCAATCTCTCTCTCTCTCTCTCTCTCTCTCCCCTTTCTCTCTCTCTTTCTTCACAGCAGCCCCCTGAAGCAGGGACTGTCTTTGTGCCCATTCTACAGGTGAGGAAGCTGAAGCTCGGAGGCATGGACTGACTTGCCCACTCACATGGTAAGTGTGAATTAAAAGGGCATGCACCCTAGGAAATCAGATCCCCAAACCTGAAGCCATAAAAAGTTCTTTGCCTTGCCAGATGGTGGCAGTGCACACCTTTAATCCCAGCACTTGGGAGGCAGAGGCAGGAGGATCTCTGTGAGTTCCAGGTCAGCCTGGTCTACAAAGTGAGTTCCAGGACAGCCAGAGTTACAGCAGAGAAACCCTGTCTCAACCCCACCCCACCCCCAATAAATAAATAAATAAATAAATAAGGTCTTTGTCTTGAAGTACTGGGCCGATCTTCCACCTGATTCATAGAAGCAGAGAGTGGAAGGACCAGAGTTCTCTTAATGACTCACAATCTCCATGTTCTCACCCCATGACACAGACTGAACACACTAGATCCGGCATCCAGCAATGGCCTCCTGCAGTGCTCACTACAAGCAGAGAGAGGCAGGCATGTATCCAGTACCACACTAGGAATTGGTCACGTCGAAATCAATCATGTGTATACCCCCTGAGAAAATCAAAGGCAGCCCAAAAGTCAGCCCATATTCAGGACTGGGTAATGGCTCGGTGGGAGGGCTTAGGTGTGAGGGTAATCAGAACTCAAGTAAATCCCAGGTGAGCAGGTGTCCCACCTGTAACTCCAGCCTTATGAATCAGAGGCCGATCTCCAGAGTAGGCTGGATAGCCAGAGTAACTGTATCAGTGAGCTCTGGGTTGGATTGAGAGCCCCTACCTCACTGACTAAGGTGAAAGAAAAATGGAGGGTGATTCTTGACGTTAACCTCAGTCCTCTACATGCATGTGCATGTGTGCACACTGAACACACATCCACAAGTGTGCCCACCTATATGCAAACATGCATACAGACACGCGGACACACCACACACACATAAAAATGGGAAGGGAGGTCTGTCCTAATTCAAAACAGGGGAAACTCATTCATGGGGCCAGCCACACAAGAACAGTATCAGTGTCATTCTGAAACAGGTCGACAGCCGTCACATAGGCTTACGGGATGGGGAAGCCCTGTGTCCAGGGTGTCGGGGGTTGAATGTAAAGCGTCCCCCAAAGGCTCGTGTATTTGAACACTTGGTCCCCAGCTTGTGTCTGGGGAGATTGTAGAACCTTTAGGAAGAGGAGCCTGGCTGCGGGAAGTAGATCACTAGGGGAGGGCCTTGATCTGCTTCCTGCCTCCCTCTCTGCTTCCTGATGCAATGTGCCCAGGTGTGAGCAAACTCCTGCTACCAACATCTGGGCCCTCACACACGCACACTGCCTTCCCTGGTTGTGGAAAGTCTTCTGAAGTCCTACTTTCCCGCTGGTCATGCATAGTGGGGTTGTGTAGTAGTACACAGCCCACCAAACAGGACCAGGAGGCATATTAATTGGTGCAAACTCTGCCAGACCTCAACAGAGGGAACCACCATCATGGCCAGCGCCGTACTTGATCGACAGTGGAACCCCAAGCATCTGAGCTCAGGTGTATTTATTCTTTCAGAATAAATGTTTTATTTAGAAATAAAAAGAATAAATATCTCCTGATAGCACGTGCAGATCATTAGCAATCAAACGTCCCCCACAGAAAGCCAACACCTGCAGACAACATGAAATGCCAAAGCCCTAGGCAGCCCTTCACCCAACAGTGCATTAAAAACATTTTAAACATAACTAAAAATACATTTCCCCAACAGGATTGCTTTCCAGAAGTCACAGAGATGTGTATGGCCTTATTTCCACATTGCAACAAGAAAGCTGGGCTCAAGGGCTTTTAAGAATTATTGTTTCAATTCTGGGAGGTACTGTATGAGTGAGACTGTCAAAGGAAGCCAAAAGAGGGTGTGGAAGCCTCTAGAGCCCGCGTTACAAGTGTAAGCCACCTCGTGTGGGTGCTGGGAACAGAACTAAGGAAGGGCTTCGGCAAGAGCAGCAAACTCTCAGCCTCTGAGTCATCTCTCCAGCCCCTCACGTTTTCTTCCAGATCCTTGGAGCCACATGGCTAGTAGACACAAGCTCTAGAATTTAATTCTGATCCATTTGCCTCCGGAGATCCTGTCACGTGACCGCCCTAGGATAATGTCTCACTAGGGAGAAGACAATCAGGGCACACCAAGGAGATGGGTACCTGATGTGTACTGAATGAACAGCGAACGGATGAAAGAATCTCAAAGAACGGATTGCCAGGATCTGAGGCTACAGGGACTAGAGAAAAGCCAGTGGATTCGATTACCAAATCACTGTAAATTACCAATTACACTAGAAAAGGAGATCGCCTATGTATCCATCGCCAAGAGATGGTCTCAATCAATCACGGCACCAGTGGTTTCTATGAGAATGGCCCTCATAGGCTCATAGACTTGAATTCCAGATAGTGGCACCGTTTGAAAGGATTAGGAGGTGTGGCCTTGTAGGAGGATGTATGTCACTAGGGGTGGGTTTTGAGGTTTCAAAAAACCCATTCCAAGCCCAGAGTCTCTCTCTTCCTGCTGCCTGCAGAATCTGGTTGTAGAAGTCAGCTACTTCTCCTGCTCCATGTCTGACCTCATGCCGCCGTGCTTCCCGCCGTGATGACAGTGGACGAAATCTCTGGAACTGTGAGCCAGCCCCAGGTAAATGTTTCTCTTTGTAAGAGTTGCAGTGGCCATGGTGTCTCTTCCCAGCAATAGAACGCTGACTAAGACAGCACCACAGAATGCCCTGCGGGTTTGAGAAGGATGCTCCAGCACTCCAGGCTCTACAGCAAAAACATCAGCAGGCTACAGTTGTATTCAAGAATCCTCTCCCATGCGAGTGTTCCCAGCAGCCGCGCTTCTGCCTGGAGCAGTGGTGGAGCTGCCCGCCCGCACCATGCAGCATGCCGTTTCCAGGTAGTGGGCCCAGGTCCTTACTGCATATCTTCCTGTCTTTGCGGGAGCCCAGTAAGTTGGTGAGAACACAGGAACCCGGAAGACAATGCATCAGGGGATATCAGGGGTCGTCTCAACTTTAATTCGGCGAGGACACATTTATAGGGGTACGGGAAGGGGGGGAAGCATAGGTTTAAGACAGGTATGCAATTCTACCAACCACAGGTGGCCCTCTTGAGAGGACTGGGACTTGGGCGGGGAATCCTGGTTTGTGACACAGGAGGGAGGGACACGTGTTCCTTTTCAGCTCCAGGAGCCTAAAGACACTAGCGTCCTCTGACCTTTCTGCTCCACTTTCTGCTCTACTTTCCCGGGGTCCCACAAGCTTCTAAAGGGAAAGTCATGTCAGAATGTGCACAAACACAGCCCCATTTCCATCCATTCCTGGGAAGAATACTTCAGCAGAATTGGAGTCGTGTGGGTGGTGACCTGACAGCGTTACTGTGGAGGAAAGGACAGCAAGCAAGCAAAGCAGAAGTGAGCGGCAGCCACGGTGTCGTGGCTCCTGACCTCATACCAAGCCCAGTCCCATAAGCATTTGTAGATTTTTGTCTTGCTTTACCTTCTGCTATGCCAAACTGTGGCTAAATAGACCTTTTCTCTTTAAAAGTCACGTGCCTCCAGAATTTCATTGCAGTAAGATGAAGTTGACTAATGTTCCTTTCTTCTCAGCAACACTTTGAAATGGATGGGTTTCATAGGGACATGAGCACCAGGAAGTCAGTTATTTACAGTAGTGTGAGCACCAGGAGCCAGGGCCTCTGACAGGTTACACAGGGGTCTGAGCACCAGGAGCCAGGGCCTCTGACAGGTTACATGGGGGTGTGAGCACAAGGAGCAGGGCCTCTGACAGGTTACACAGGGGTGTGAGCACCAGGAGCCAGGGCCAATGACAGGTTACACTGGGTCCTGAGCACCAGGAGCCAGGTTCAATGACAGGTTACACAGGGGTGTGAGTACCAGGAGCCAGGGCCTCTGACAGGTTACACAGGGATGTGTGAGCACCAGAAAGCAGGCTCACTGCCATCTGAGAGGCTGCTGGCCATAGAAACTGCACTGAGCACCTGCTTTCAAGTACCTTCCAGAGGGATGAGGGTCAATACTTTGTCCTGCCAACCAATGAGAACCAGCTCAGAGTCCAAGCCAAATCGTCTCTTCTCCCTCCTGCTACAGAAGGAAATCATTTTCTATAATGAGGTCTTCATGCTGATCCCTGAGAAGGAAGCCTTGTTATTACTCAGCCTCTCTTCTTAACTTCTGGGACATGCAGCCAGTTTTCCTCTCTGTGTCATCAAAGTGTGAGTCTGATCTACAAAATGCTGTGGCCTCATAATCTGACCATGAGAGGTGTAAAGAGGGCATGCTGCAAATCATATTTCAGTTTTCAATTCCAATAGAAACGAGCTGACGGTGGGGGTTTGAGGGTGATTGTTTCCATCTGCTTCTACTGTCCATACCCCAATTGCTTCCTGAGAGAGTTGCGAGTTCTGTCTGCGCCAATGTCAATTCAGGGGCTCTTTATTTTATTGTGTGTGTGTATGTGTGTGTATATATATGTGCGTGTATGTGTGTGTGTGTGTGTGTGTGTATGTATGTGTGTATATATATATGTGTGTGTGTGTGTATACATATGTGTGTATACGTGTATGTGTGTACATGAGTATATATGTGTGTGTATGTGTGTGTATATATGGGTGTGTATACATATGTGTGTATATGTATATGTATGTGTGTATATATGTGTGTATGTGTGTATGTGTATGTGTGTACATGAGCGTGTGTATACATAAGTATATATATGTGTGTGTACATGTGTATGTGTGTGTATGTGTGTATATCTGTATGTGTATGTGTGTACATGAGTATGTATGTGTATACATGAGAATATGTGTGTGTGTATGTGTGTCTATATATATGTGTGTATGTGTGTGTGTATATGTGTATGTGTGTGTTTGTATGTGTGATGTGTGTATGTATGTGTGTGTTTGTATATGTGGTGTGAATGTGTGTGTCTGTGTGTGTGTGTATGTGGATGTGTATGTCTGTGTGTATATATGCGTGTGTTTGTATGTATATGTAAGTATGTGTGTCTGTATGTGTGTGTATGTGTGCGTATATATGTGTGTGTTTTCATGTGAATGTGTGTGTCTGTGTGTATGTGTGTGTTCATGTGAGTGTGCATGTCTGTGTGTTTGTGTATACACTCATGCACAAGAAAAATGATACACATGTGGGGGTCAGAAGATGACTTGCAAGAGTCCATTCTCTCCTTCCATCTTGTGGGTCCCGGGGACCAAACTCAGGTTGTCAGTCTTGGCTGCAGGCACCTTTACCCGCCGAGCTGTCTCACTGGCCCAGTCCTTCGTTTTCCTTCACGTCATCGTCTTGCTGTGCTGGACCCGGTGTTGGGAAGCTGCAGGAATCTTGCTATGTCTTACTGCAACTCTCCAGGATGGCACACAGCAGCCAAGAGCCACATGCATAAGGACACAGAGGTATGACAAAATAAAATTCCCAAAGAGGGATTCAGGGACGACCTGCTTTTCCAACTCAGCAGCTACAGGTCACCACAGGCTGCGCAGAGAGAACACCACGAGAGTGTTACCTGTGCGGAGTTCAAGCCAACCCCACGGTGTGTGAATGGTCCTTATTTTGTGTATTTGTGACTTTTCTTGAAACAAATTAAATCATAACCTGAGTCCCCGTTAGTCCACTGTGCCCAAAAATTCCATCCCTGCACCCTGCATGAACACCCTGCAGGAGAGGAGAGGTACAGAATTTGCAGTATGTAGAATATTCCAGAAGAACCCTGTGATTACCAAGGGGTAATTTGAGATGTGGGGGGGGGACTACTAGGTTCACTTTAGAATTATTTTTCTTAATATATGCATGAGATAGATCTTATAAAGGTTACATGATACAATATTGAAATGTTATTATCAATTAACATCTCTGAAACTATCATCCAAGCGCTCAGAGCTCTCGTTATTCTCCCGCTATCATGCAAGTGTGGTTGTGATTTCTGAAAAGCCTGGAGTTCTGGGGGTGGGAGTGTAGCTCCATGGTCAGAGCGCTCACCTAACATGAAGGAAGCCCGGGGCTCAGTCCCTGTCACAGCGTGGAAATGGGTGTGGTGGTTACACCTGTAATCTCAGCACTTGGGAGGTAGAAGCAGGTCAGTCAGGAAGTCCCAAGGTCATCCTTGAAACATATCCCTGTCCCCGGGAAAATGCCTATCCCAGCATCCCTGTCTTAACCAATGGCTTTTACCCCGGAGTATAAAAGACCATCCCCTCCCTGAACCCCATAGTTCAAGCTAGCCTGGGCTATGTGAAACCTATCAGGAGCAGAGATACATAGAGAGGAGAGGAGGGTTAACTTCGGGTATCTTCTTCCTTAGCCTCTTTCTACCTCGTGTTTTGAGACAGGGTCTCTCACTGGCCTGGAACTCACTGATGGAACTCACTAGGTAACCGGCCAGGAAGCTCCAGGGATCTGCCCAACTGTGGTCTCCGCAGGACTGTAAGTGTGTCTTATGTGTGTTCAGGGGATTGAACGCATGTCCTCGTGCTTGTCTAGCAAACACTTTGCCAGCAGAATTCCCTCTCCAGCTCTATTTAATACAGGTTTTAAAGGCTAAGAGAAAACCAGGAGCGTGTTGGCAGAACCGTAACAGTGGTAGTTAAGATCCTGGTACTTCGTCTCCACCCAGCGAAATATTTCACCAGCTCCCCCAGGCCCACCCAGCATCCCTAGCTATTCTAGCTTAGCTTCTCTTTTACTGAGGCAAATACTATGATCAAACTCAGCCGAGGGGAGAGAAGGGCTTCAGCTTATGCTTCTGGGTCACAGTCCACTATGGAAGGAAGTCAGGGCAGGAACCCAAATCAAAACCATGGAGGAACAGTTCTTGTTAGCGCACCCTCTGGCTCACCTCAAGCCCAAGCTTGTCTAGCTATGTTACAGAGCCTAGATCCACCCACCTAGGTGGGAATCTAGGGACGGGACCACCCACAATGAATTAGTCCCTCCTTCTTCAATTAATAATCTAGACAATCCACCATAGACATGACAACAGGCCAATCAGATCTGAGCAATTTTCTCAAACAAGGCTCTCCACTCAAATGACTCTAGGCTATGGCCAGTTGAAAATTAAGCCTAAGTAAGACACCAGCCACCATCCATGCCCTGGTCCAATTCGTCAGGCTTGTGTGGTGTCATGGAAGCCTCACAAAGCTTGGTGCTATAGCTGTGACTATCTCCACCTTGATAGGTTGAAAGACTTAGCCTCGGGGGTAGGTTCAGCCCACTGGAGCAGAACTGGGAGCTGAGCCTGAGACTGCGGTCTCAGCCAGTCTGTACCATGCGCTCTCCAGAACACTAGGTGACGCAGGAATCCAGTCATCGAAGATCGGGGCAGCAAAAACCCACAGGCTTCACACAATTCTATCAACCATGCAATCTGAGAGATGTTCCCTTAACTCTGAGTTGAATTCTTCATCTTCAGGGGAAGCCAAGGGCCTCTGTGCCTTCCTGTAAGAGCTGTGGCAAGATGACACTCTGGCCCAGAAGAAGGCTCAGCCCCACTGTTGGCACCCAATCTAGCGTGTGGCAATGAAGGTACACGTTATATTTAGATAGAGTTCAGCGACCTGACCGAGAAACGTAAGCCCCTTAGCTCTCAGGCTGCCGATCCGTCCAACGCACAAGTCTCCGTACCCCGCCTCACTAGGCTAACACGGGGTCTGGACACAGAGGACACCAGACTCTGGCCCTAAGAGGAGTCTGTCCTTGCTACAGTGCCCACTACTTGGCGTTTTTAACAATTTTGGAGGAAGGACCCGTCATTTTGATGCAAACTGAGTCTCTTGTTCATTTCCTTTCTTATTTCTCAGGATGCTCTGCCTTCCTCCACCATCCCAGGCTGTTTTCCCACCAGGTCCTGCGGGCCCTTGTTGCAGCTCACTCCACCTTTTCCGACCTGAAGCTGGTTTGCCACCATGGTTTTGCCATCCTGACTTTGTGACTCTTTTCTCTTGATGACAGAATGTTTACCAAAGCACGAAACTTTTTTTTTTTTTTTTTTTTTTTTTTTTTTTGAGTAGCCTGAGCTGGCTTCAAACTCTCTATGAGCCTCTCTATGATCCTTCTCCCTCCGCTTCCCAGATGCTAGGGTTACTTTAGGCTTTCTCTCTTGTGCGTAGTTCCCGGCTGGTTCTGGGATGCGGGTAGGAGGAGCCAGTGCAGCTGCAGTGTTGATACATAATAAGCAAAAGCCACTGAGGCCACTTCTCCTGCCTGTTAGTGGCAGGGGTCACAGGGTATCAATAGTGATGCCCTAATCTGTCCCCTCAAGGACAATGACCCAGACAGAAAGGCTGCTGGGACCCCTTCCCAGAAGGGACTCCGCTCAACCCTGCAGGGGTGCCCGACAGCCAGTCCTCAAAGCACTGAGGCTGGTTCCTTGGAGCAATTTAGAGCACTAAGCAGAAGGAACTAGTGCCCATCTCAAATCCCCAGCAGATGACTCTCCTGCAGAGGTATCTCAGCCCAGTGACTGCACTTCCCAAGCCTCAGACCCTCCTGTGTGAGAGAAGGGCCTGTGGAGAGTAACAAGCACTGGGTTCAACCCCCAGCACAGAAGGGGAGAGAGAGACCATACAGGTGGCTGGGCTGAGTCTGTTGTCCTCCACCGCCCTGGGTCTCCTCTAAAGAGTCGGTGGTCTTGGTATTGTGCTTTGTATTCTTACAGAACTTTGAACTACCATTGTCTGCTGACATCCTGTAGAAGGAGAACGCCTGCACGTTTAAGAGTTGAGGACACCATCCACGAGCTGGACAAAATCAAATTCGACTGGGCTCCCAGGCGGGCTTAACCTAAGATCTCCTCCCTGTGCATCTTTTTAGCTATTTCTCAAGGGGTTTATTGGCACTAACTCTTCAACAGCTGCCACTCGACACCCAGCAGTGTGAGATCAGATCAAACTGATTGGGATAAATCTCATCCCAGCCAAGAGGGACAATTGAGACCCATCTACCAGATGGCTAATCAGGGAGGTCTTCAGAGACTATTGTTCAGATACAAGTGGGGGTTGTCAGATCAAAACGGGAGTCACGCTGTGCACAGCGGCTGGCGCTTGCCTGCAATCTCAGTACTTGGGAGACCAAAGCAAGGGAGATTGTAAATCCAAGGCTAGCCCAAGCTAGCCAGGCTGTGTCTCAAAGCCAGGAACGAAAAAGCACAGCGACCCCGTGTCAACCCTTCCAAAAATAACTCCAGATGAGAAGTCTCCGGACGTGGTTACCTGGGTAACCGAATGCCGTCTAACCTCAGTCCCTGCGTGCATTCTGTTCCTGTTTGTTGCAGATGCAGTAGTATTTTGGAAAGTTTTAGACTAATTCATAGCTGCTTGGCGTACTCTGATGTGCACAGTTATGTGCTGGAAAACCCTCTTACTGATAAGAAGCCAGGCTGACAATCAAGTGGGCGCATGACGGAAGGATGCGGGCCTCCATGTGGCATGAGGCTATAGGTGTGGCTTCTTCCTAGCACTGGGGGCTGTGGGGCAGAGAGGAAGACGGGCACTTCCATCTGCTGTACTCTGGACACCTGTACTTGCGTGTGTACATTGGTAACTCCGCACACACGCTATTCCTCATTTAATATGAGCACGTAGCTAGTGGTCGACAGCATTTCACAGCGCTGTTCCTCACCCGCCCTCAAACTCCGAGGGAAAAAGTAAAATGTGTTGTTCTCTTATCCAAGAACCATAAACCAAAAAAACACAAACTCAGCATTGTGGGAACCAGGAGCCCCCGGACGAAGTACTATCAGGAGGCCGTTCTGACCATGGGGCTTGGACCAGACACCTTTGAAACATCCCAGATGTTTGTCCACTGTTTTGTACACCAAGCACTAGGAAAAGGCCCTTTCCAGGGTCTGTGTAAAGGCTTCTCCCAACAGCCTCATGAGAGGGAGGGACTATTGGTGTCTTTATCTTACTAGTGAACAACTGCAGCTCAGAGAGGTTGAGCCACCATCTCCAGGCCACACAGCTGGACTTGCAGGACTGGTTTGACTGAGGACTGTACCCTTAACTAGTCTTCGAACACTCTGAGAAGCACTCCACACAGGATCACTTTGCCCCTTTGAGACATTCTTACAAACTTTGATAAACGGAACCCACACACGTCAAGTATGGCTTCTGACTGTAAAAGCTTGGTTAAGCTGAAATGGAGCTAACACATCTTGAGACTCTTAGCTTCATGTGTTTTATTGTCTTGGGTTAATGAGACAGAGGGGCTGGCCTGGAGCTCGCCATCCTCCTGCCTCTGCTTCCCAAATGCTGTAGTTGGAGGCCTGAGCGGCCATGGCTGTTTGGAGGACTGTTGAAATGGTTTCAATGGAGTATAATTACATAGCATAAAAGTGACCTGCGCTTCTGTGGTGACCCCTCGCGGCCTCTGCTCCTTGAAGCCCAGCCCACCTCCCACTCAGCCCCAGATGTTCACGATCCAGATGTTCCGAGTCTCCAGAGTTTTGTCTGATTTGGCATTCTGTGAAAATGAAATCCTGCAGCATGTTGCTCCTGTGGCTGGAGTTTTCCATTTGGCATGGCAGTCCTGAAACTCATCCCTGGGGTGGAGGTCAACTTGTTCCTTTTAAAAAATAAGTGTAGGGTGGGTGGGCAGTGGTGGCACATGCCTTTAATCCCAGCACTTGGAAGACAGAAACAGGCAAATGTCTGTGAGTTCAAGGCCAGCCTGGTCTACAGGGTGAGTTCCAGGACAGCCAGAGTTACAGCAGAGAAACCTGTCTCGAAAAACCCAGTAGTAGTAGTATTCGGGAGGAGGCGGGGAATGTGTGCAGGTCAGAGGACGACTTTGTGGAGACTGGGGTTCTTCCCTTCCCCTTTTCCCTGGGTCCCAGTGGTGGAACTCAGACCCTCAGCTCATATAGCAAGTGTTTTGCCTGCTGAGCCATCTCCCTCACCCCAGTTTGTCCCTTTAATCCCTAGTGAGTGGCTTCCACTGCAGAATGTGCCAAAGAACGGGGAATGGAATGGTTCCATGCTGACAGACATCTGGATTGTCTGGTTATGAGCACTGGTGCCTTCTTATTTTAGTCTTCTGTGCACATGTGTAAGACAGCGTCTTGTGTGGTCTAGAATGGCCTTGAACTCCTAATCCTTCTGTCTCTGCCTCCTGAGTGCTGGAATTACAGACCTACCCCACCATGCCAAGATCTCAATTTACTTTTGTTTCTTTTTTAAGTTATAAAGACAAAAGGGTTAATTTTGGCTCCTGGTTCCAGAAGTCCAAGGTGGAGGGGTCACATCTAACGTAAGCAAGGCTTTCCTGTGTGTTCGGGTACCCGGAGTGCAGAGTCAGCAGGTGAGAGAGAATGAGTTCTTGTCATATTTTTGTCTGGAATAGAAATGTGAGTCTTCGCTTCTCTTGAGACCTTATGGAGAGGAGTTGCTGGGCAACCTGGTTTGTGTACTTTTATTTGTAAACTATTTTCCACAGTGGCTGTGTTCGTGTTCACAACAACAATACGGTAGGGCTTCTCCAAGTGTTAAGTACTATAGTTCCTTTCTTCTTCTTTAAGATCATGTAAGCATTGGTCTTCCACGTTTCACCCATTTCTGCTAGGAGGAAAAACAAAGGGTGCATGAGCCTTCGGCATAAAATAACCGCCAGCCACACTCCGCCGTCTGGAAACTCAAAAATCCTGGAAAGCCCTGAAAAGATGCATTTCACAAAGAACTGGCAGGAACTACTGAGACCCAAGCTGATGGACTTAGCGGGGAGACCACGCCCACTCCGCTTCAGGAGGCAGGACTTAGCCAGGGAGGGGCCGAGGGGCGGGGATGAGAGTGCGCGTCTCCGATGGCCCCGCCCACCCCAAGATAGGCTGCTTCTGCGGACAGTGAAGCAGGTGGGTGGAGCAAAGCGTGCGCTCCTCTATGAAGCACCGCCCATCCCGCGCTCAGCTGGGCTTTGGGGGCGGGGTCTGGAGGGTGTGTGCGGGGCGGAGCCTGGCGGGGAGGGCTCGCGGCCCCGGCCCCGCCCACCGCGCTGTGTTGGTTCCCGAGTGGGCAGCACCGGAGCCACGCTCGCGGCGCGCCATGGCCCGGGTGCTGGCGCTGCTTGGCCCGGCGGGAAGAGTGGGCACCCGGCTGGGGCCCCGTGGCCCTTGGCTCCTGGAAGCCGCCAACCCTGCTCTCCGCCGCTCTGGGCCTCGGCCTTGTCCCGCCCAGGGCCGGACGCCCGGCTGCTGCGCACGGCCCGCGGGGACTGCCTCAGCCGCCAGGTAAGCCTGCCTCCCAACACCCACTCGGACCCTGAACCCCAAGTGACCCGAGCGCCGTGCCAGGGCCAGCCCCAAGGACAGCTTTGCATTGCACCTGCTCGAAATGGGTCACCTCCGGGATCCCTGAGTTTTCAGATCCCTAGGATCCGAGAAACATCTCTTGCTGTTAGCATCAGGAGAAACTGAGGCTGGGGTGGTATGATGCGCGGCCCAAGGTCATGGAGTCGCCCGCCGAGCCCCAGTTTCGAAAGCCAGAACAGTGGCGTTACCGAACGGATCGCAAGGGGCCTGAACTCGCTATGAACTTCCAAGCAGGCCTCTGAAGTTGTCCCTTTTGAAGTTCAGTTCAGGCCGGGGCACCGGGCCCAGGAGGCGGCTTCGCGGTGCCGGTGTATCTAAGGTCTCGCTGTGCGGGTTGCTCCACCCTTTTTATCTAGCTGGAAGAGCAGGCTCCCAGGGCAGACAGTCCATCCTGTTTCGTCGTGGTTGCCTTCCTGGGAGCTAAGAGTGAAAACAAGCTTCTATTCAGATAGCAGCGCCAGCGCAGCTCAAGCGGGTCTCTGAAGAAAGTAGAGGAGTTTCGAGGTCAGAAGCCTCAAGTCGTGGCACAAGGCTGGTCCCTGCAGGAGAGGGCTTCTCCGGGTCTGGATCCACCACCGTTTGTGGACCCATGACCTCAGACCCAGAGTCCAGGGGACCTGGGACTGCATCTGTCCTTTCAGAAAGCTGAACTAGCTAGCTCTTTGCCACCAAGAGTCTGGAGGACCACCGCCATCAATCAGACAGGTCTGAGCACTGTCTGCTCTTGAAGCTTTTCAGTATGTAGCCTAGGGGATCGGTCCCTGTCCTTGGGTGTCTTGCACAAACATGAATGGACTTCCTTCTCCTGTCCTCTCCTGCTTGGCAGACAGAACACTGGCCTCATCTCTAATCCTGAGCACAGGGCAGAATGCTCAGATCATACCAGGCTGCTCCCTGGTGATTCTTCAGAGCTCAGCATAGCTCTCCTCTCCTGCAGGAAGTTTTCCCTGACTACCAGTGATGTGCCTCTTCCCAATCCCCACACTGTCTCTTCTCTGGAGCCCTGATCTTCTCTGCCTTCATGATTTGGAACACCTTTTCGCCTTGTTCTGCTACACCTGCCCTGTTGACGATGAGTGTGGTGCGGGCTCCTCGGATCCCTGTCTCTGCCTGCTTAGTCGGCAACATTGAGGAAATGCCTTCTCATTTCCCTGTCTGTGAAGTGAGATGTTAATAAGCCACTTCCCAGAGGGTCGCTGTGGTAGGAGAGAGCGTGCTAGGCAGCATGGAGCACACACCGCAGCAGGCGCCCTGGAGCCCAGGAGCCAAGCTTGTTTCTGCTGCTGATTGATGTATGGATGGAGTCAGAGTGGGATGGGAGCCTAACGGTAGGTCAGAACAAAAGGTACTCCTTGAGAAACCATGCTGGAAGAAGGGCTTGCCCTTGGCCTCCATCCAACACCCACTCCTCCTCCACCCTGGCTGCCTTCCTTCACGGGAGACCAGCTGGGGTCTCCAAATGTTCTAGACATTAAATCAAGTGTCTGAGTGACAGCCGGCCTCTGCCTACAGCAAGGATTGCAGTGTGCCACTGGAGAGGGGGAAGATAACAGCCCAACCCCCCACTCCTGCACAAGACGCCTGCCTTGTCACCCGTATGATCCAGGGTCACGTAGACCAAGTGAGTTGGGGGGCCACTTGTGACATTGGTGGGGAGGGTGCTCTTAGGCAAGTGGCTCTTGGCTCCCCTTATCTGATGCACAGCACCCTCCCACCGGCCCCTCCCGACTCCCTCCCCTCACCTCCCTGGTATCTTACTGTTTGCTGCCCTCTGCCCCCTAAGGTCTCCTTTGAGGTTTGTGCTCACCACACCGTCCCCCACTCTGGAACACTCTGACCCAGGGAAGATAGAGAGGTGCAGTGCTGGGACTGGGGTCGGGTTAAGCACTGCGTTGTCCTGGGTTATGTGCTCCACCCCTCTGGGCTCTGCAGATCCTCTTCTGATAAGGGGTACGCTGTGAGGATTGTATGGACTAATACTTTCATGGCTCTCAGAGTACCATCCCGTAGGCGGTAAGCACAGGTCAGCATACACGGTTTAGCAGATGAATTTAGCAAATGTCTCAACGTGGTGTGGTCAGCCTTCCTGCCCCCTCTCTAATATGGCTTCCTCTGGTTGTTTTGAATCATTGTCTGTGTATTCTAGCCAGGCTGGCTTCCAACTCAATAATCCTGGACTTCTGATCCTCCTGTCTCCATCTACAAAGTGCGGGGATCACAGGCTTAAACCACCAAGCTGGGTTTACACTGTGCTAGGAAAGGGAAGCTTTGCACACGCTGAACACTCCACCACTGAGCCACACCCCGCCTAAGCGCTCTGAGGTCGGTGGCACACACTCAGGCAGTCCAGAGTGGTTACGGGTAGTTAACAGCAATACTTGATGGAGAATGAGTTATACAAATGCCCCGTTGCTTGCAAGTCACTTTCATAAACCCCCTTGGTTTAGCTTTTTTAAACTCTCCAGGGACCTGCAAGAGAAATGCATGGTTCTTCATGCCCTGCAAAAACAGCTATTCTTAACAGGAGAGACTTTTCCAGAACTTCCTGGCTCTGGAGGACAGGAAGAAAAGCTGCCTCCACCTTTATTGGTCATCCATCACTTGACACGCCTCCTCCTTGAGCCCTGGGCTCTCCTACTGAAACACTTGCAGAGCTCTGGTTCTTTCTGATAAGTAATCCCCTCCCCCTGGGCTACAGATGGGACAGCCGAGCAGATAGGACAACCTGCAGACCTCCCAGTGACAATACTTCCATTAGGCCAGTGTCATTCCAAAGCCCATTGAACTTGGCCCTGGCAGTCTCAATTATGCCCCATTCTCCATTCCCCAGAGCAGCCATGGCTGTATCTGCTGAGATCCCCTTTATCTCATACCCTCAGGTTTGGCAAAAGGCGGTCTGGCCAGAAGAGGAGAATAGAGAGGCAGCCAGCTAGAAAATAAACAGCAGCTTCTGCGGGGCTGGAGAAGGAAACATTAGGACCAGACATTTGTTTGTTTTAGCGAGGAGAGCAGGCTGGAGAGATGGCTGGATGATTAAGAGCACGGGCAGCTCTTGCAGAGGACTTGGGTTCAATTCCTAGCACCCACAGGACAGCTCACAGCCATCTGTAACTCCAGCTCCAGAGGCTCTGAGGCCTTCTGGACACTCTGCATGCACATGGCACGCAGACGGACATACATGAAGGCAAACACCTATACAAATAAGTAAATCTGAAAAGTCAAGAGGGAGCCTTGACAAGTCTAATGGTGGTACTGTTTGATTTTGACTTAAAGGCTGCAGTGGAGGGACTCTTGAAGGAGGTAGCATTTGCATTTCCATCTGACACGTGGGATAGACACACACACACACACACACACACACACACTCCACCCCTGCAGCACATCCTGAGCTAGCAGGGCCAGCTCAGAGGGCCAGGCGAGCAGGGCTTTGCTTCTCTAAGCTTAGTGGTTACCTTCCAGTCACCCCTGGAACTGATGACAAGGCCCAGTGCCCAAGCCTTTTCCCAGATCTGAAAAAAAAAATCAAAGCTGGGCTTACAGGCATAGGTACAAACAGAAGAGCACTCTAGCTGCCCACTGATCAGAATCCACAGACAGCAGTGTTTATATCCCCAGGGGCTGGTAAGGGGCACAGCAGGGTCTTGAACCTTACCCCACAGTGCAAAGTGAGGGCCCAGAGCTTCTCTGGCAGCTGCCACAGCAAGTGAGGATTGAGCTGGCGGTCCCCTGCAGTAGGGTGCAGCTGGCTTGTAGGCACAGTTGGTGGGCAGGAGGATTGCTGCTCAGAACACAGGGCCATTTCCTTCTCATTGGGGGAGTCCTGGCTCATCTCCTGGGGATCCTGACGTGCTCAGTTTCCTTGCCTTTGCAGAGTTGCTCAGCTGCAACACACTTTAAAGTCAGGAAGGAGTCTGTCCGGGATCAATAACCAGAGGTGACCACCGAGAGCCAAAGACTCATGAATCCTTTGGTTAAGAGCACTTTCTCGTGGAGGTGTATCTTGTCTAATTTGTCTAATCCAGGTGTGGCTGGGATCTCTGTTGTCTGTCCCAAACTCAGCAGACTCAGAAGATGCATGTTAAGATTACCCCATCTGCCCAGGAAGGTGGTTCGGCGGGTACAACACCTGCCTGGAAGTCCTGGCGACCTGAGCCCCACACCCACTGTGTGTGCTGAATGAGAATGTCCCCGTAGGCTCCGGCATTTGAACACTTGGTCCCCAGTTGGTGGTGCTGTTTGGGGAGGTGTGGCCTTGTGGGAGGAAGTATGTCATGGGGTTTGGCCTTTGATTTTGTGGTCCTGCTCTACTTCCAGTGTGCTCTCTGCTTCCTGATGTGATCTCTCAACTTCCCGCTCTTGTCGCCACCAAGCCTCTCCGCCATAGACTCTTACCCTCTGGACCTGTGAGCCAAAACAAACTCTTTCCCAAGTTGCCCTTGGTCATGACGTTTTATCAGAGCAACAGAAAAGTAACTGATACACAGACACAAAGGTGGGGAAGAGAATCAACTCCCCGAAGTTGTCCTTGAACTCCACATTCATACTGTGACGTGCATGCCTGTGCGCACGTGCGTGCACACACACTCACAGAGAACACTTAAAAAGATTGCTACACAGAATGGGTGGTTTCTGTACATGTCCTGGTCAGTATCTTGTCCAGATTCCGTCCACCCCGACGTTTCCTGTGTCAGTGAAGGCCCAGAGCTCTTGGAGCTCCAGCCTGTTCCAGCCCCACGCCCCTCCCGGAGTAGTGCAGACTTGGAGCTGTGAGCTCAGTCCACAGATATGGGTGCTCCAAGCTCTCAGAGGAGTCACGTTTCTAATTTCCGGGACCAAATATTTGACAAAAGCAACATCAGGAAGGAGGGGCTCCTCGTGGCCCACACCTTGAGACTGTAGTCCGTCTTGGTGAAGTCCTGGTGGCAGGTTGGCGAGGTCGCTGGTTCAGTGTGTCTGCCTTGGTGTTGGTTTCCGTCCTGCGCACACGCCACTGGCCCTCTGGCAGCCAGAGCAGCTTGGTTCCCAGCATGCGGCTGGTGTCTCAACCCGGCCAGGCCTCCGCTCTCTGACCAGGAGTTGGGGGGTGGCGGGTTAGGGCAGCGGGAAAGCGCTGGGGTGGGGGTGGGGGGACCGGGCGTGGGTCCCGTGGACTTATCGTGGGCCCTGACCACCACGGACTGAGAATGGGACGAGACACAAAGGAAGCATATCACAGGAGGCTTTGCTCTCCGTTTATTCCAGCAATCCCTTCCCTTTATCCCCCCCCCCCCCAGAGGGGGCGGGGTCCTGGTACTCCGGGTTGAGGAGTCTTACTTGCATAGTGGCAGGCACCTGGCCTCATGGTCATCACAGAGGCAGAGGAAGGCACCTTATCAGTGGATGGACCTATCCCAGCTACAGTGCAGACACCCATCGACCAAGCCATATTCCTTTTGCCTCCGTGAAGCAGGCAATTTATAATTAATATTTAGCTAGGATCTCTCCAGAGCTAAAAGAGGAGGAGTTTGCTGAGCATCCTTTTCTGCTCACCTTTCCAGGGAGCAGGGTGCTTCCCAGCCGCTTTGACTGCTCTTTAGCCCACACCTTGGGAAGCAGGAGTGATTGATGCTGATGCTCGGCTCGATTTCTTCTTTTTATTCGGCACAGGAACCCCGCTCAGGGAATGGTGCCACCTACATCCAGGGTGGGTCTTCCTTCACTAACCCCTATTGCAGATAAGCTTCTGTGTGGCTCAGCAAAGAAGACAAGGAGGCGCTTCCATAGATGCAAACCCTGCCAGACCTCAGCAGAGGGAACCACTATTATGGCAAGCGCCATACTGGACAGTGGAACTCTGAGCGTCTCATCTCAGGGATTTTATTGACGCAGAACTCCTCAGGTGTTCTATTGATAGCTTGTGCAGATCACGAGCAATCAAACATCTTTTACATAAAGCCAACACCTGCAGACAGTACAAATGCCAAGACCTAGGCAGCCCTTTTCCCAACAGTGCACAAAACAACCATTTTAAACATAACTAAAAATAAACTTCTGCAACAAACGCTCTTTGAAATATAGACCTACCCAGAAGTATCTCCTGAAGTTATTCTGATCAAGCGTTGAAGCTCTGGCCATGAAAACTAGCCCCTGCTGTTCCTGTGCTAGAGGTCAAGTGTCCAAAATCTGCCTCACTAGACTAAAGTCCAGATGACAGCAGGACTAGTTTCCTGAGGTTCCAGGGCAGAATCCATTTCCGGCCTTTTGCAGCTTCTAAAGCACCTCCCTGCCCTCCCTGGCCACGCCCACATACCCATAAACCAGCTGTACAGCACCTTCAAACCCTTGCCCCCTGCCCCCCACCCCGATAAATCCAAGTTAACATTCCCATCTCAAGATCCACAGCCAGATCCCATCTGCCAAGTCCTGCAGTAGGAGGCGACCTGGGTATCTCCAGGCCCATCGTCCTGCTGACCTGGCCCCTGGTTTAGTGGGAGCGAGAGTGTGGTAATTGACATCTGCACGAGTAGATAGGGGTGCACAGCTCAGATAAGTGTGAAAGCCAGTGGCAGCCACCAACCTAACCTCCCCTTGGTCTGTACGCAGGAGCCCAGCAGAACCACTGAGCCCGGAAGCGGTGCAGGCGGCACAGAGAAAAAGCTAAGCAAATCCCAGCAGCTGAAGAAGGTGTTCCAAGAATACGGGGCCGTGGGCGTGTCGCTGCACATTGGCATCTCTCTGGTCTCCTTGGGGATCTTTTACACAGTTGTTTCCAGGTACGATTTTTGACGGTGTTCATTTTGTTTGTGGCTGGATGTTGTACCTCACGCCTGTGCTTGGGAGGCGGAGACTGCAAGTTCCAGGCCAGCCTGGGCTTCAGCATGAGACCTGTCTACAAATAATAAATAATGGAAGGAAGGGAGGGACGGAGGGAGGGAGGGAGGGACGGAGGGTGAGCAGGCGGACTGGGGACGCACATCCCAGTCAGGAGAATACTTGCCCAGCGTTCACAAAGCCCTGGGTTCCATTCCTCAAACAACATCAACCACACCTGTAATCCGAGCACTCAGAAGGTGGAGGCAGGAGGGTCACAGGTCATCCATCCTTGGCTACATAGAATTTGAGGCCAACCTGGGCTACATGAGACCCTTTCTCAAAAACATTTTTTGTCTTGTTTTGTTTTCTGCTGTAAGGTAAGCTAGTATATGAATGAATTTTGTTATTCTTTGGTCTTTGGTTTGGGAGTTTTTGTGTGTTGTTTTCTTTGCTGAAGCCTACCTATACTCATCCAGTCCCTTGTATTTTTTAAACAGGATGGTCAGGGTCAGCGGGATGGCTCAGCAAGTTAAAGCGCTTGCCGCACATGCCTGACAACCCGAGTTCCATCCCCAGAACCCACAGTGCAAGGAGAGAACCAACTCAAAGTTGGCCTCTGACCTCTGCATGCGTGTCATGGCAGGGGCGTGGCCCGTACACAGACAATAATCATATGATTTATTTTAAAAGTAAAAATAATGTTAACCTCCTAGACAAGTCAGTTTCTTCCTTTAATCCCTGGCATTGATTTCTTTGTCTCTTTCTCCCCCCAGTGGCGTAGACATGTCTGCAATCCTGCTTAAGCTTGGCTTTAAAGAGTCCCTGCTGCAGTCCAAAATGGCGGCAGGCACAAGCACATTCGTGGTGGCCTACGCCATCCACAAGCTGTTCGCACCTGTGAGGATCAGCATCACCTTGGTTTCTGTGCCCTTCATTGTCAGATACTTCCGAAGAGTGGGACTGTTCAAGCCTCCAGCTGCCAAGCCTTGATGACCGCTCTGTAGCGATGAAAGCCAGTTTCTTCTGAAGTACATGATTTGGGTTGGTTTTAGGGTGTTTTTTTTGGGGGGGGGGGCAGCGGCTAATTGCTACGTTCCTTGTGGGTTGATTTTACTTTTCCCAGCAAAAATCAGGTGTTTGGTTTTTTTTTGTTTTGTCTTAATGCTGTTCCTCACAGAGCCATGTATGTGACTTAAAATGTCGCCAAGGCATCAAAATGAGTTTGACAGCCAGGCCTGGTAGTGCGGGCCAGCAAAGCCAGCTACTCAGGAGGCTGAGGCGGGGGAGCTGAAGTTCAAGACCTTCTTGAGCTACTGAGTCTAGGGTCAGCTAAGTAATTGAGTAAGACTGTGTCTCCGTAAACGGTGAAGAGAGGCTGAGTGCCCAGAACCCTCGCCTGGCATGCAAGAGGGCCTGCATTCAACCCCCTGAGCAAAGAAGAAGTAATCACAAAACAAGACTGCCTACACAAAAGCTCCTTCTAGATCAGTGGAGCACTGTAATGGAATCACTTGACTCCTGATACTATGGCTCCCCCATATTCAGGGGAACCCAGATACTCACATAGAAGCTAAAAGCATCCCAGCTTTCTTAGACAATCCACTGAGCTGTCTGAAACTTGAGGCATTCCAGAGCTGACAAATGTTTACAGTGCGCCACTATTTAAATTTTTTAATTGAATTAAATCATGTGCATGAAATATTTGTACCACTTTCTAAAGGAAAAAAAAAGGGGGGGGGAAGATTGCTTGTTCTAACTGGAAGGCAACCATGAAACCATGCAAGTTGGGGAGAAGAGAAACATCTTAATTGGGGTTACACTGCTGTGATGAAACCAAAACCAAAAACACTGTGGGAGGAAAGGGTTTATTTCGCTCATGTTTATTTCGTTCAGTTCATCGTCAAAGCAGCGAGGGCAGGAAGCTGGAGCCGATGCAGAGCCGTGGAGGGGCTTGCTCAGCCTTTCTTACAGAACTCAGGACCACCAGCCCAGGTGTGGCCCCACCCACAATGGGCTGGGCCCTCCCACATCAATCACATTAATAAAACGCCCTACAACCCTATAGCCAGACCTTATGGAGGCGTATCCTCCTGTCTCTCACTGTAGCTGTGTCAAGCGCACACACAACTAGGCAGCACAAGAGATTGGGCAGGTGTGGGTACGGTCTACCAATGGAGGGTGAGTGTAGGAGGAGGTTAGGATAGAAATTCAAGCAGAGACTCAAAACTGAGGCCTCCTCCTCCAGGAAGCCAGGAGCACGTAGAGCAGGAACTGGCCCCATCACCCAAGCCGCCCCTCTGGGCACCTGTTCTGTCAGATCCAAATTCCTCAAACTCGAAAAGGCAGTTCAAATATCCAGAAATGGCTTCCACCTGGATGATGGGATTTCTGACAGACAGAAGCCAGCATTCCTCCGGAACTTGTGAAACCGGTTCCCCTCCACCAACAGGAGAAGGGACATACAGCTCTCCTGTGTGTCTCCCAGAGTATCAAAGTGCATGCTAGTATCACAAGTACCTGATACACATCTCAGAGTCCAGGCTAGCATCCTTTCCCTCCCCATCTCCTCCTCCACCCTGACTCCCTCCAGCCCTGACTTCCCTTCCCCAGCTGCTCATCCTAACCTGGCTCCTCTCACTACCCTGCTCTTGCTGCTCTGTGCTTTATTTTCTATCTCCTGCTATGCTCCCCTCTCACAGGTAGCCCTGGCCATGTCCACTCTACTTCTCTCTCTGCTCTGGACTCTTCCAGATGCCACTAGCTGTTCTTGTATCTACAAAACAAAACGTTTCCCCTTAACCATGCCATGTCAGTTTATGCAGTTCTACCCCGGAGAGGCAGTGTTTGAACTCTGAAGTCTGCTTTGGCTGCATGGTGGAACACATTGCATTTTTCTTGCTCACAGCCCCTTTTAAATTACTTTGACAATGAAAACAAAAAGAACTGTTAACCGGCAGAAAGCACTGTACAGAGATCTGGCTGGCAGTTTCCTAAACCAGTTACCCACGTCATCTGTCTCAGTTAACATTTAAAAGAATTTTTGTGAGACAAAATCTCTATTCGTGGGTTCTTTGAAGTGGGATTGCGTTTTTTTCCTCTTAATGCAGCCTACTGCCAAAAGCTTTTACGGATTAAAAATCAGAACTAATTCCAGTGGCATCCACGTAGTAGACCAGGATGCCCTGGACAGCGTGTGGACCTGGTGGGGTGTCTCTCCATCTTGCCCTGTGTTGAAAGAGCCATGTTAGCTTCAGGCTCCAAGATCTTCACGCATCCTACTCAGGACCCTATGTAACATCTATGCAAAGAAGCGCACTGAAAGCAGCAATAAAACTAATCGTCCCTACAGCCTGTCTTCCCAGCCTCATGCCTGGCAGCCAGAACCGGGGAGGCTGAGTTGAGAGGTGGAGACTAACACAGACCTTCCAGCAAGGCATGCGGACCTGCTCCTGCCTGTTACCCTTAGTGGAACCGGAGCAAAGAAACTATTTTACGGAAGCCGTTGGTTGCCATTAGTTTTTAAAGCAGACCAAGCAAGCAGCTTAGATTCTGTGAAACAAATAAAAGTCTTTGTAAAATGTACGTGTTTTGTCATCTTCTGGAAAGCCATCGCTGCTGCCGGTTAGGAACAGAACCCGTGAGTGTGGCAGTGACCCGCTATTGGCAGGAGCGGAAGGAGGCAGCGCCCCACGCTCAGCATGGACCCTGTGGTCACATCACAGGAACCGCAGCTTGGGTGGTCAATACTCGAATGTCCTTCCTTCAACAAAATTATGCAAAGGGATGGGGACCAAAAGCTTATTTGTCCCAAGGGAATGGCCTCTGGTTCCACCCAGGCGTGTTCTGAAGTGTGATGGTCCAGCTGACACTTTACACCGGCCACTTGCATTCCCAGTATCTGACATCTAGTTTCCAAGTGGGCTGTGAAAGCCTGTTCCTCTAACCCCAAGTTCCCTCTGGTTGACGGACAGATGACCAAGCCTGCTCACCTCTGGCCAACAGTGAACAGGTGATCAAATGATTACCCGTGTACTCCAGGTGGACATTATACATATATTTATATATTTAACAAGTTTGCACACATGACAGAACTCCAATATAGGAGACAGCCCTTAACATCTAGAAACACCTGAGCCAAGTCCAAGACAGAGGTAGCACACAGGCTCCTTTACAGTGGTTGAGGATCTGGTTTCCAAACAGCCTTAAGAAGCTGAAGAGAGCGTTCTGAAGGGGTGCCACTTGAGAAGGAAGTCTGTACAAATGTTTAACATTTAAAAGGAAACTACATACTCATTCCAACAGCCTTCCCAGGCCTGGCGACCCAATAAGTTACACACACACTCAGGCACTTGAAGGTTACGACACAGGGGGTCTCTGGGGAGGCCGGGCAGAGTGATAACTCTCCCATGGTAAGACCCCCCCCCCAAGGACACTGTGGGCATGGGGGGGGGGGCGGGATGCGACAGCTGCAGTGGAACGGAACTTCCCTCCAGATCATGAAACCAGGCAAAGCAGCATGGTTCTTGGAGATTGGACAATGTCACATGTGCTCAGGTGGGGCTTTCTGGATGCAAGGCCAAGGACCGCCTCCTGAGCCAGGCGTACTGAGGGTGGTGACGGCAGTCAGAGAGGTCTCAGTGGGGCTGTTTCTCACAGTTGCGCAGTGACCATGACTCGGGATCCCTTAAGATGATTTGCTAGTTGGCTCTTTGTTTTTTTGGCCAGTTGAAGGTTTTAAGGAATTAGCTGTGATCCAGGGGTGCTCAAGGACTTCAGCTAATGTTAGCCTCTGGCTTGAGTTATGCTTTAACAGTTTTGAAATGAGGTCCCTGGCTCCCTCCGTCACGTAGTCAGGGAATGTGAATTCAACCTGCAGAATAAACGGCAAAATGACACAACAGGGGTCAGACGTGTGCACGAATGAACATCAGTCCTTGGCAGGTACCCAACCACAGACCTTACCCGTGATATCCTTCTGTAGGTCTCCTGGTGAGTGTGCGCCTCGAAAGGCGGCATCCCGACCAGGAACTCGTAGCAGAGGACGCCGAGGCTCCAGAGGTCCACTTTCTCATCGTGCATCCGGCCTTCGATCATCTCGGGGGGCAGGTAGTCCAGAGTGCCGCACAGCGTGGTTCTCCTGAAACCACAGAGGCTGGAGTGACACCGAGACACGCTACAAGGTCATGTGTGAGCAGACCATAGGCCGGGCCAGTGCTGCCAGGCAGGTGTTCTCCTAAATGCCCACTTTTTGATAGAAGTGGATGGAGGGAAGCGCGTGAGATCACACACTTCTCCCTGACCTCTTAGGGAACCTAGAGAAACAGTGTACTGCTCTCATCAGTAACAACGTCACACAAGGCTGAGGCAGGACAGTGAGTTCTGGAGGCCACCCTGGGCCTCCAGACCCCGTGTCAAAAACACCACAAAGTTGTCATGCAGTGTTCTCCGTAAATACACAAGAGCTCTCATTAAGGGACACCACAATTCTAGGCTCCGAGTATTAACAGCTGTAATTCCAGCATCTGGTAGGAGAGGTTCAAGGCCAGCCTGGGCTACAGTGTGAGGCTGTTTCAGTGAAGGGGGTAGACGTAAGAAATGTTAGGTCTACAGAATGAAAGAGGCAGCCACACACTTCTTGGAATTTTATGTGGCTCTTTGGGGCTTCGGCTCCTTCTGGTTTGGGGGTTTAAAAATTTTATTTTACATGTATGGTGTTTTGCCCGTCTGTGCACACGAATGCTTTGTGTCCAAGGAGGCCAGGAAAGGGCGCTGTATCTCTTGGAACTGGAGTTATTGTTGGGAGCCACCATACGGGTACTGGGAGCTGAATCCAGGTCCTCTGCAAGAGCAGCCAGTTCTCGTAACAGCTGAGCCATCTCTCCAGCCATTTTTTTTAAAAGTCTTGCTATGTAGCACAGATTGGCCTCCAAGCAGCTACCCCCTGGCCCCAGCCTTCTTAGCTGCTTCGGGATTATAGGTGTCATGGTACCTTGCTGAGTTCTTTTGTTTTTAAGACAGCCTTACCAGGCTAGCCTTGAACTTGAGATCCTTCCCTTTCAACCTCTCAAGTGCTGGGATTAAAGCATGTACCAGCACACTGGGCCTGGTTACATTTCTTCTTCCTCTCACCTTACACAGAGAAGTGTTATGTCTGTCTGTATCTGTGTGTGTGTTCTGATTTAAAAGCAGCTATGAAATTTCATGGACAGCTGGAGAACTCTGAGTGTGGACTAGATGTCAGGCATCAAGAACTCTTTGAACCTGCCCGGCGGTCACAGTGGCGGTGACTGTGTAGAGAACCTCTCCCTTGGGATGCACAGAGGCCCCAGGATGGCACAGCAAAGCCAGTATGAAATGGAGCTGTGCACCGCTGTGCCGCTGTCACCAACGCCGACAGTGGAGGCTACCGTTGCTGAGGTGGTGTGGGCACAATCTGCCACTTCTGGTGCCCACAAACACTCTGTGGGATGCTCCACAGATAGTCCCCAACAGCAGGAAACTGCGATGGGGACTGAATTTGAGAGGCAGCTGGAGCATGGAGCTGTCAAGATTCACATCCGTGATCTCTCCTGAAACCTGCAAGCTGGGTCTCTACCCTGATGTCACTGGACAGGTGACAGCGCGGCTCGGTCATACAGCCCCACGACAGCTACAACTCTCTGGTGTTTGGTTCACTGGGTAACAGGAGTGCCCACTGATGTCAGTCGAGACAGTGTCACAGTGCTGCTGGAGAAACCGAAGTGACCTTACACTGCACTGCTTTTTAAAACAGGCTTTACATTTTTAAAAACTACATTATTTTTGTGTGTGTGTTCGCCCCAGTGAGATGGCAGACCACAGGGTGAGTTAGTGGATGATTTATAGGAGTCAGTTCTCTCCTCCCATCAAGCAGCTGCTGGGACTGAACTCGGACTGCCAGGCTCAGCATCAAGAACCTTTTAACAGGCCTTTCTCCAGCCCTCCAACAGGCTTTTAAAAAAACATCATTTGGCAATATTTTATAAAGTAATCCCCAAAGGTGGCAAGACCTCAACAGCAAATGCACACCTTAAGATACTCCATTCACATGAAATGTCAAAGCTTTTCAAAGACAAATTCAATTTGCAAAGTTTGGAAAGTTTGCCTACTTTCCAGTAGTTGCATTAGACAATGTCTCTGCGCCAGCTTTAAGGAGACCAGAAGGGTCTGCTCCTGCTGTTGACACAAGCAGCAGGAGCCAGGCATCCTCGGAGATGCACCCACACTACTGTGGCTTCAAAGTCCCGAACTACTGGCACATGGCTCTGTCTTGTCCCCCCCACGCCTCCCTCCAAGTTCAAGTCCCTCCAGGACAACACATCTGTGGATATCAACCATGTATCAGTCATATCTCTAAGTTCACCACCCTCTTCCATTAGCTTCTAGGGACATTCAGCACCTGTCAGCCAAGGCCTGGAGTGCCAGAGCCCAGAATAGTCACAGAAAAAAACCTTTATAGGTCTAAATTGCTCCAATGTATTCCTAGGTCAGCCAAGCCTACTTATTTCAGAGTAGACTAGAATTTAGTTAAGGATCCCCACCCCCATCCCCAGGGTGTCTGCTAACTGCTTCCACCTCTGGAATCCCATACCTGGAAGATGGAGCGTGCACGGACCACCCGAAGTCTGCGATCTTCAACTCTCCATTTGACCCAAGAAGCAGGTTCTCTGGCTTAATGTCTCTATGGATGACTCGCTTTGAATGACAGTAGGACAAGGCGTTTGCCAACTCAGTGATGTACTGTTGGGGAAAAAAAGCGTTGGAAGCCCAGGGTTTAGGTTTTATGTAAGGCAGCCAGGCAACTGTGAAAGTTGATTTAACATAAACTAACACATTTTTTTAGGTTCTGAAGCAAACACTGTAAAAAAAGGGTAAGTTTATAAACACCAACTGCACTGACTGACAGACTCACTCGGGGCTTAGTCAACAGTCCGCTAAGTGAGCACGTGATCCTGAAGGGCAGGAACGGCACTGGCCTCAAGCTGGAACTGCAGTCCCGCCAGCCACCCATGCAGAAGAACTGCAGTTAGCGATTCGGACGGTTAAGCAATTTCTAACCGTTTAAAAGGCCCTGAGTGGACGCACAGACCTTGGGCTTGCACAGCCTACAAATCTGGAAGAAAGAATATGCTTGTTACCTGCCCTGCAATCTGCTTTGCGTCCCACAACAGGATACTCAAGATAAAATCTAAGTTTTAATCAGCGTGAGAGTATGCAAGCAGAGACGGAGGAGGCAGGAAGGCGTCCGCCAGCAAATCGGTCCTTTCCTTTGGCTGTCTCTCGAAGCCTTCCCAGCCCTGGGCTAGCGTGTACTTCAGCAGTACCTACTTTCTCATCATGCCTGACACCTGAGTTCTAGTCATCTCAGGACTTAGCAAGTAAGCCCAGCACTAACAGTTGCATGTGGGCTGGTGTGGCCCAGCGTGTCCGAGTGTATCAAGTGAGTATGTAACTGGTAAAAACTTTGTTTTCTCAAAAGAAAATAAGACAGAAAACTAAGTCATTGTCGAATAGGATAGTTTTCATTCTGTCTTAGCCCAGAGTCAAGACCAAACTTTGGACCACAAAAAACTGAGTATGTGAAAGCTGCTCTTCCCACAGCAACTGAGCCGACGCTCACGGCGCACTGGCAGGCAGGGGCAGTGGACGTCACTGCCGGGGCCGTGGGGGCCGTGGGCAAGCAAGGGGCGGAGACTAGCCAGTGCTCCCTAGTGCCCCTTCCCCCACCCTTCCCAGGCTGTGGGACTGTGGCTAGGCAGTCTTACATCTCCCTAGAGTTGTTTAAATCATGTAAAGAGTAAACAGGTAGAGTGCTATTCTGTAAGAAATAGTCTTGGCTCACATCCCATAGATCAAACCCTTAAACGGAGAAGTGTAAACATACAGCTGAAGCTTATGTCTGCATATGGGGTTTGAAGTAGAAATAACACCAGAAACTGATGGACAATCTCCTTGTTTACTTTTGAGAAGAAAACTGGTCAAATGGATGATTTCTTACTAGTGGCCAATTAAAGAACTTGGTAGCATTTGGGGAGAAAAGGTCAGGTAGCCTATGATGCAGCATGTGGGGAGCAGACTGGCTGTGAAAGAACTCTGCGCTCTTAGGAACGCAAGATCACAAACTGAGAAGCTGTGAAAAGCGCAGACTGGGAGGGAGCATCTGCGGGGCGCAGGCAACAAAACACTAAGGGAACCGAACGCGGCAACGAGGGAAAACACGTAAAACGAGATACAGACATCTAATAACATATATAAATGGCCAACAGCCAGCGAGCCGGTGTCACTTGCCACTGGGAAACCACAGATCAACACAGGGAGACGTTAACTACACCCGGTCAGAGCCGCTGAGTCCAAAACCCTGCCGGCAAGGCCAGAGGAGGAGGAGCACTGGTATTCAGTGACAAAAACTGCCACCAACCCACACAGGCATGCTGCAGTGACACTCACACACCAATGCAGGACCATTAAAGAGACAGTGGGTGCCGCTCACTGCTGGGATGCAGCATATAGCTGAGCCCGAGTGGGGGCGGGGTCTGTCCACAGTGCTCACTGCTGGGATGCAACGTACAGCTGAGCCTGGGGAGGGGGTGTCCACAGTGACCCCGTGCAATGGCTAGCTAAGCATCAGTGCATGCCCGTTGCACTAGGATGGATGAATACTGATCACTAAACACGTGCCCTCCCTGTCTCTGCAGCTGACCACCTAGAAGTAACCCAGCAGCAAGAGCTCCCCAGTGACCTCAGACCTCAGCTTCTCTTAACATTCTTAACCAAGGAGTTAAGATCCTTGAAGAAGGAACGGTTGTTCCAAGAGCAGGCCGGATAAAGCCAAGGCCAACTACTCTGTGCCAGAACGAGCACACACGGCCAGAAGCCCCGCAATGGCAGTCTACATGGGAACCAGAAGAGGTCCCAGCAGCCGCCCCCGGAATGACAGAATAAAGCAGTGCTGACAAACAAAACAAGTGCTCGCGTTAACCAAAACAGGAGAGACTGGCCAGTCTTCAGGAGGACCCAGGCTCAGCTCCCAGCACTGACGTGGGTGTTCACACCATCTGTAACTCCAGCTCCAGGGCTCTGACTCCCTCTTCTGGCTCCCAGCACGTGGTGCGTAAACAAGTAGCAAAATACCCATATGTAGAATAAATCCAAAGAACTAAGACAACAGGGAGAGCAAGCATCCTCCTAGCATACACTCCTCTGCACACCCCTCTTCCGCACACCCCACTCCTCTGCACGCACCCCTCCCCTCCACCCCACTCCTCAGGCTGACCCAGGCTCAGTGGCTTTGGGAGTTCAGCGCAGACAGGGGGACATCGACTCTTCAGCAGAAACAAAGGCTGGAGATCTCCCAGGCACAGGACGCTGAGCTTGCCACCCAGGCAGTCACATGATCGCACAGCGGCGAAGTGTCACAAACACGCACTTCCAACCAAGCCCTCCCTCAGTCCCGCGCCCTCTCCAGTCCTGAGGAAAACGACGGTGGCAGCCTGGCACCAGCACTGTTCAGTTGTGAGGAAGCACAACACTAACTGAAGTTGCTAACTGCAGTAAAGAGATCACCAGATGACAGGGGAGGATCACATCACACACTGCCAGAGACCCGCAAGCCGACCACGCACACACGAGGCAACTGCGCTGCCGTGATTTTCCCTGTTTCAAATATCTGACCATCCTCAGCCCTTCTGTGCAGACAGAGCGGACACCACAGGAAGGGCGCAGCAGGGAGACAGGGAGGACAGTGGTCTGGGCGAATGCACGTACCGTCGCCGCTCTCTGCTCGGCAAACCTGGAGAGTCTCTGCAGCTCTCTGTAGACGGTTCCAAGGGGCGCGTACTCTAGAATCAGATAAACTCTGGTGGCATCGTGGAAATAGCCATAGAGCCTGAGGATGTTGGGGTGCCTGCAACAAAGAACAGGACCGTGACACCGGCTTCAGAGCTGACTCACGAGTACTGCGCGGTGACCCCGCAGTGAACGGACCTCAGAGCCGGCACGGAACACACCCAGACGCCAGAGTCTCAGCACAGAGATGTATTTGCCCAGAGGTCCTTGGGGAAGACGGTGGAGTACACAGGGAGGGCCCTAGGTGAGAAGGGGGAAAGGGGAGGTACAGTTGGAGAACACTTGGGGTGGCTGATTCTGATTGGCTGGGAGGAGAACAAAGGAGAGGCGATGTGGGTTTTTGAAGGGGGAGTGCTGTGAGGGGTTTCTGGGAGATGGGCCTATGTGTGTGTGTGTGTGTGTGTGTGTGTGTGTGTGTGTGTGTGTGTGTGACTGGACCTAACTTTCATATGGCTGTCTTTTCGTGACCGGTCACCATCTTGAGGCTGTGTGGGAGATGTCCTAACACTCAGGAGATAAAGCCAACAGGGCATCACATAGCACACATGAGATCTGAACGCTGAGCCCACCAGAGGAAGAGACCGCATACGTATCCACACATGGATGTCAAGTACAAACGGACCCTGGGTTTAGTCCACACCACTCTCCTTTTAGCTCTCTTTACTCTCAGGGGGAAGCTGTCAGCCGAGCACTGATCTCTGTGTGTTGAGCAAAGCACCCCTGCACCGAAGTGCGACATGCAATCAGGAGACACAACCAAGGCCAGCAGAGGAGTGGGCTGGTGCCAGGTGGTTGGGAGCACAGCCTGCTGGGGGTGCCAGCATCACACACTGCCCCCAGCCCCTACTCTGCCAAGTGATGGCAGGCCAGACCAGCCAGATACCAGAGCTTCAGTATTGGCTTCTGAATCAAACTTATAAAACAAAACAACAAAATTCACGGACCAAACCACCACCAAACTGGGTCGTCCCAGTACTCCTGAGGAAAAAAATCCCAAGAAAACCACTTGCTTCAAGTCCTTGAGTGATGCTTCCTCAGGACATCACCTCCTCTATGGGAAATGGTAGCTTTAACCTTCCCTGTGATGTCCTAAAGCCTGGAGGGGGAGCTCTCAGTTTCCCCAGCTGCTCTGGCCGAGGCCCACTCACCGGAGGTGAGACTGTATCTCCACTTCTCTTCGCAGCTGGTGCTCCACGCCTGCTTTCTCCAGCTGCACCTTAAACAGGACCTTCAGAGCCAGGATGAACTTGCTTTGCTTCTCTCTTGCCAAATAGACATTTCCGAACTTTCCTTTACCCAGCGGGCGACCAATGTCAAAATCTTCCAAAGTCCATTGCCTTCTAGAAAGTAAGGCGAAATTTTAAAACATGAAGAGCTCTCTAATCGCTTGCCAACGAACAGTAGGCCTGTTCGTGCTGACTGTACTCAGGACGCACCCTCGACAAGAACCAGTAATGAGCCACAAACGCTAGGACCAACTTCCACAGTTGCTATCAGCTTCCTGCTGGCAACAAGGGACAATCCTGAACTCGGGAAGCAGGAGCCTCTTTGGGGAGTGGCCCAACATAGCACTGTACCCCAGAATACGGACTAATGACCCTCACCACACGACAGCAACAGTACTGGGCAGGAGAGCCTTGAGGACTGTGTCCCCAGGACAGCTAAACGGCTGTGGGGTGTTAGACACGGGGCCACTGTCACTGGCAGATCCATCGGGCTGTTCCGACGGCCAGACTACAGAAGTCCGCTGGTTCCATGGCTTCCGGTCTGTGGGTGTGTGGTCTTTGGCATGTGCTTTTTTTTTTTAAAACTCATTTCTTTTTTAAATAATAAAGTTTTAATAGGATTTTTCCATGAAAAGATTAATAAAAATAACAACTTTTGAGCCCTTGGTAGTTTGATTTTAAAGTGAGGGTGTTAAGATTAGTGGCTTGCAGTCAGGTGGGTATTCTGGTAGAAGAAGAAGAAGAAAGCTTACTTTTTTGAGTCTTCAGTTTTCTGTTTTGATGCCTGTTCCTTTTCAGAATTATCTCCTATATGAAATAAGTTACAATGCTGTTTTTAAGAGCAGCTATATATAAAGTTCTTAAAAAAAAAAAAATCTATGAACAAAGATAAAAAAAAATGGTCCCATAGCCAGGCATGATGGCACACACCTTCAACCCCAGCACTTGGTATATACGCACATAATTTAAGTGAGTTTCCTGCAGACTACCTGTCTGTAATTGGCTTATTTTGCAGAGTATGCTACCTCCTTCTGAGGGCAGCTTTATTTTCTCTCTTTCCCTCTCATCGTTCAGGTCTTATCACCCAAGTGTCTTGAATCTGCTCCCTAAACAGGTAGCAAATCTACCCACACCTGTCCTTTCTGGAGATGTCTTAGGACAAGTTAACACTGAGTTTGGGCCCCTTCTGTATATGTGCATTAATAACTGGCTGCCTGCATGATGCGGCTGCAGGGATTGAGATGATGCAGAGCGAGGCGAACCCAGAGCCTCTGTAAGCACTCACCAGCTGCTCAATCATCAACATCAACCCGGCTCCAGCCACTGCCGTCTGAGTCCAGCCCCCCCTCAGACGCCCCCGACCAGCAGTCTCTCCCTGACACCCAACATCCCCTCCTGCTCCAAAGAACACGTTCAGTAGCTTCTGTTTAGCAGAGCCAGCAATTACGTCTGCATTCCTGGCACTGGCAGAGTCTATATACACCATCAGACTTGGGCATGACATCCGTCTTCTCTTCATCCTCAACAGACATGGTTTAGGACACGCCAACCCACCCATTTGCTTTCTGAGCAACCACTAAGAATAATGACCATCCAGTGCAGTGAAGACTGGCTTACCAGAGGCTGCAGGCTGGGGCTGCTCACTCTTCTGGGGGTTATTGAGCCGGGAGACAGGTCGAGGACCGCCGGCAGCTGGCAACTGCTTCTGCACCGGCTTCTGACCTGCGACAAGTTTCTGTGCTTGTGCAGGGACACGGTAGGAGTTGGAAGGACACAGGACCCGCTGAGCCTGGCCGCCACTAGCCGATCCTAGGTTCTGGGAAGGAATCTGCTCAGTCACCAAGACTCGTTTTGGACCAAAGGGAACTGTGGTCTGGGATGGAGAGAAAGCAGGCATTTTGGCCTTCAGGAATGGCTGATGGTACCCTGAGAACTCATCCAAGTTTCCTTTGTAGTCTAACAAAACTCATAAATACTGTGGATAATACATGGAAATGAGGGCTGGAGAAGAGCACTGGCCGCTCTTACAGAGGATCTGGGTTCAGTTCCCTGCACCCACAGGGCAGCTCACAATCATCTGTAACTCCAGACCCAGGGGATCTGACACCCTCTTCTGACCTCAAGTGCCAGGCACACACACGGCGCACAGATCCATATGCAGGTAAACATTCACATAAAATTCATATATTCATTCACGTAAAATATAAGTAAATCTTTCAAGTAAAAAGGAGCCAGATGGTGGTGGCACCAGGCAGTGGTGGTGTGCACCTTTAATCCCAGCACTAGGAGGCAGGGGGATCTCTGTGAGTTCCAGGACAGACAGAGTTATAACAGAGAAACCCTGTCTTACAAAACAAAACCACAAAGTAAGAAGGAGGGGGACGAAACTGTTTTATTGTTCATGTGGCTAAAGGGATGACTTGAATGACTCCCCACACCCTCCCCCCAAAATCCTGCTCCATCAGCTATTCGTGAACTGCTGAGGACTATATCTTGGCAATAAATGCAGGCTGCTTGACAAGAGTTCTGGCCTGCTGAAAGCCAAGAGGATTGTGGCTCACCGGCTACTTTAAGTCTCATCAATATTGGTGTCTGCACTGCTTATTAGTAAAACTAAAGTTGATCCTCGAACCAGCTCTTACTACCTGGGTTCCATCCAAAGTCCAGACACCAGGCACAATGGCACACACACACACCTGTCGTCCTCTTACTTGGGAGGTGTGGCAGGAGCACCGAATTCTCGGCAGGCCTGGGCACACTGGTGAGACCATCTGGTAGGCAAACTCCTCAGAGCTTTCTATCAAAACCTTGAAAACGATTTTATGTCTAGGATAAAGACTGAAAGAAACCTGTGACTGTCCAACAGTCTTATCATCAAGCAATTTTGCAAAGCGTTCCAAATTTAACATTATGCTGGGTTTTCCATAGCTTATCACTATTGTTACTGTTAATTTCCCTGGGTCTAACTTTCAGAGTTCTTATTCAACAGGGTGTCACTATGTGATCCCGGCCCGCCTGGGACTTGCTATATGGAACAGACTGGCCTCTGCCTTCCAAATGCTGGGATTAAAGGCCTGCCCACCAAGTCCCACACGCAAAAGAAATATTTTTTAAGAATGTAATCTTCAAAACTAAAATGCATAGAAATTAAGTTAGTTTTCACTGGGAAAGGCGGGGATTTCAACAAAGAAGAAACAAACGTAGGCTCCTTCAAGAGCAATTATTCCCGTGCGGCATCACTTCTAAATAGTGTCAGGGTTTAAGTAACTGCTAAAACCGATGCCAATCACACTCGAGGTGGAACTCTCTCCTGCTGAAATGAGAGGCTCAGGATCCACCGCTAGCTCAAAGGGTATGAGGTTTCAAGTAGAAAGCCATTTCCTGAAAAAAACAGAGGCCCACAGCCTAGGAGGGCTCCAGGCAGGGTCAGGAAGGGACCTACGGTTCCCACCCAAAGCAAAAGTAGGAAGAAGTCCAATACCAGAAGAATTTCCATAGGAGCTGTCCAGATGGCTCAGTGGGTAAGAGCTCTTGCAGCCAAACCTGACAATTGAGCCAGGTCCTCGACACCCACATAGTGGATCCCCCTGACAACCTGCATCCGCTGGAACCCCAGCAACCCCAGACCCACATGGTGGAACCCCGACAACCTGAGTCAGACCCACAGACCCACATGGTGGAACCGACAACCTGAGTCCACTCCCCCAGATCCACATGGTGGAATCCCGACAACCTGAGTCAGACCCCCAGACCCAGATGGTGGAACCCCTTGACAACCTGAGTCCGCTCCCCCAGACCCACATGGTGGAACTCACCCAAGCAAATTGCCCTCTGACCTACAGAGTGGCACATGCATGGGTACACATAAGCAAAATGATCTCATTTAAAAATCACTTTGAAAAATACGATTGCGATTACAGGTAATTCTGCTTACCTTAACAGGCCTGGAAACACAGTTTTCTTTACATCTGTCCATGTCACCTGAAGAGAAAAACAAGAGCCTTTCACTTAAAGGCAGCCGCCTGCTTTAAAATGCCGTTGTGCTCGGCAGTCATTGCACACATCGCACAACAGGCCAAGTGTGAGGTCCCTTCCACTGGCAACCGCTGCATCAGGCCACACCCTCTCATTCTCTTCCCTCCTGGACATGTTCTTTCTGCTTTAATACATACTGTCCACCACACGCATAGACTGCTTAGAATACCTCCTGCTTTTAAAAGCCCCATAGCAGCCTCAGGCCATGGTCCCAACTCTCATCTCCCCGGGAACAGGAAAGGTTCCAAACTACCTACTCTTCTCTTCCTCCCAAGTCCGTTGCCATTGGGCCATTTAAATCTCAAGTCTCCAGTCTCTCAGCTTCTCCTGCTGTGGCAAACCCACGCTAGCTCACTCCATTCCTGTGTAACAGGTTTTGACCCGTCACTTTTGCCCTCCCTTTCCAG
The DNA here is from genome assembly GCA_026225945.1 of Cricetomys ansorgei. NCBI lineage: Eukaryota > Metazoa > Chordata > Mammalia > Rodentia > Nesomyidae > Cricetomys > Cricetomys ansorgei. Next base: position 6,011,898 of record JAMJFZ010001249.1, read on the forward strand.
GTCTGTCTACCTTGTCTAGCGACCTCGCTAGCTGTTTCCCACCCTCCTGGCTTGGCTCCATTTTTTCCTCCAGTCTGAGTCCTTCACCTCCCCATCTACACCAAATGACCTCCGCAATTCCCACTCGGCTCTTACTACAAGTAAGAAAAGTGCTCGTGACGAAGCAGGCTCGGGCTCGGGTTGCCCTTTTCAGATACATGGTTGCTGTCAGAGAGACAGACAACTGAGTATGTTCCTGAGGAGCCCATGATGTGGAGACTGGGAGGCTAGACGGGAGGCAGAAGCAGTAAGTGAAGGACCTTGGTTGCCCCCACCTCACCAGATCCCTGTTAGGAAACTGAGCTCCTGGGCCCAGACACCAGCTTGATTAAACCACCCTGCCTTTTAACGTTCCCATGATTCACCACACCAGGGTCCTAGCCCTAAAAGATTTCTATTCCCTACACCTGCAGTGGAACCAGGATGTCCTTTGATTTTGGTTTGAGACAGCGTCTCTGTGTAGCCCTGGCTAGCCTTGAACCTGGGGATCCTCCTACCTCTGCCTCCCAAATGTTGGGATTAGAGGAATGAGGGACCCAGCCTTATGTTTGTTTCTGAGATTCCAGGCTGGCTTCAAGCATGCTATACGGTGACGGACTACTTTGAACTCGTGATCCTCCCGCCTCCACTTCCCCAGTGCTGGGATTACAAGGGTAGCCACCACGACCATTGCATGAAGTGCTGGAAATCAAATCCAGGGCATACTAGGCAAGCACTCTACAAACTACACCCTCAGATAGGCCCCACTTTTGAGACAGGCTCTCACACTGTAGCCGAGGTTGGCCCCCAACTCAAGGCTATCCTCTTACTTCAGACTGCTGATATGAGCAATCACTTGGTGGGGGGGGGGGGTCATTTTAACTATTCTTGTTGAGCCAGGGTCAGACATGCAATTCATGCAGGCTTCGGACTGAGTATGTAGCTGAGGACGACCTTTAACTCTGATCCTCCTGCCTCCACCTCCTTTAAAGGAACGAAGGTGTTAATTTCATGTTAAAGCATGGGATTAAAGGCACGGAACACCGTGAAGGTTTAGACAGTGCTGGAGGTGGGGGTGTCGAACCCAGGGCTTCCGGGATACTCTGCAAACTGAGCTTCAGAGGGTGTACAATTTGAAGCAGACGGTCAAAGTAGAGCCAACATACACTGCCCAGAAGGCTGCGGAGAGAGCAGCACCGGTCCTGGGTACCTAGTCTACAAGGGGACTCTCGTTCATCAATTAACACCAACTTAGACCCCGCCTCTCCAAGCTCGAAGCAGTCCCCACTAAGCAACACCACCACCGTCCGTTTGCAAATTACTCGGTTAATTGGTGGTCCGGGGCCCCAGTCCCAGCAGATCCTAAATCCAAGGAGGGAAAGGGCTTCTGGATCTTTCTTGCACCGAATGCAAACCCACTGAGACAGCTCACTACCCCACTGCCACTAAACGTCTCCTTTCGGTTTGCAGCACCCAGGCTCGCCCTCGCCCGCCCGCCCGCCCGCCGTCCCGGTCTCCTTCCTACCCACGGGCAGGATCCTGCCTCTGACCGAAGCCTCCAAGCGATCCCGGGAGCTCAGCCGTTATAATTCAAAGGTTCTCCTTTTAAAATAGGAGTTAAACCATCTCCTCCGGAAGCTGATTGGCTAGAGTCGGAGCGACGCCGCTCTGTGATTGGCTCGTCGTGAACGCAATTGTGGGAAGCGCGTTCCGTGCAGTAGCTGGGGCGCAGGCGTACTGAGCCGTCAGAGCCCGGAAGTGGTGCGCCAACGGCCCGTCCGATCTGTGGCCGTTCTATCGCCCGTCGTGCTCCCCAGGATCGGGCGTTTGCTGGTCACACAACAGCCCTTTGGGTCCAAGGTTGTCGCGGAGGAGATCAGCTCGGAGGAAGTGAATGAGCGTCTCGAACGTGCCAGTGAGTAAGATGGCGAAAAGCGCAGACTTGCGGGAGAGCGGGAGGGTGTTCGGTTGCTCGGCGCTCGGCTGCGTGCCCTGTGCGCGTGCGCAGTGAGTGCGCACTCAGAGCGATCGATCGGGCACGATTCGCGCCTCCATTTTTCCTAGAAGAGAGCGGGAGACCGAGACCCTGATCAGCGGGTACGGGGTCGTCGGGGGCGGGGGGGGGTCGTAGGGGATGGGCTAATGCGGTTGGCTGGGGTCTGTTGTGGATCACGTGAAGGACTGGGGCGAGCAGAGAGGATGGCAGGAGGCCGTGCTCCCCAACTCCGCGTCCCAGAGTTGTCCGGCCCGGCCTGCACCCCGGGTCTCAAAGGGCCTCGGTCCCGGCGGGAGGGGGTCGCACGGCTTCGCCCGGGCCCTGCATCCCCGGGTTGAGCAGCTCTTGATCGGCCCTTCCTGCCTCGTGCCTCTGCGTCCCGTCCCGCGACCGGAGAGGATATAAATGGACGTGCCTGCGCCCCCTTGGAAGTTCTGCGGGGAGTTAAGTGAAGGCTCGGCCACTTTTTCCCCCCACTTTTAAATCGCGTGATAGAGCCCCAGGTGTTCCCTGGCAAAAGCGAAGGGACGATAGACCAGTGGTCTAAACTCTGCCCTCAACTTTTGGGAGCTGACTTTAGCTTGAATGGGTGTCCTAGACTCTTGGAACTCATTTCATGCTGTCCTCTGTCCTGGTGTCTTAGGCAAAGGTAGATTTGTGTGCGTTTGTCCCTAACATAAGTGCACGACTGTATTGAATACCTTAGTTTACTGATCGAATGTTAATTAGGTGCTTGGCATAGTGTCTGGCGGTAGGAAGTACTTGTTAACTGTTAAGGACTCGCATCGGTACGATGTTGTGTGTGGTCTTGCAGGTTTTTTTGTTTGTTTTATTACTGAGCCTAGGGCATCTGGCAAGGTAAGCAAACACTGTAACCCTCGGCTGTTTCTCCAGCCCTTCCTTCTCGCTTGCTGTCTCCAGACATCTGTAGCCACACGCTGGTACTTATCAAATTACCCTCCCAAGTTGATTCAGAAACCATCATCTTCAGTTTTGTTTCATATTCTTGGACTGGAGAGCTTAGATCCTTCCAAATAAAACTTGAGAGTGCAATCTGTTCTGATATTTGCATTTCTTACTTGTTTTGGTGGTATCATTTTTTGTTTTTTAGTGACAGGGTCTCACTATAGAGCCCTGGCTGGCCTCTGACTCCGGGTGTAGACCAACATGCTCTCAATCACAGAGATCTTCCTGTCCTTGCCTCCCAAGTCCCGAGACTAAAGACTGGGGCCACCATGCTCAGCTTTTGGCAACATGTTTATTAAGCAACTTCACTTAGAATCTTTCAAAAGCATTGAACTTGGATTATTTTTCATTTTGTTTTCTATGATGTATTTGTCGTTTACTACCTCATCAAGCCGTATAATTAGAGTAATAAGCTCAGTTGCCTGAAAACAGGTTTTAAAAATTAACACAGCAGTCACTAGTAGATTTAGAGCCCAGCTGCTGGAAACAGTAAAGTAATCCAGGCATCTGGCAAAATATCAGCTATCTGCTTATTGCAGGTACCAATGTTAACAGAAGAGATAAAAGGGAAAGCAACAGAGAGTAGAAGTTGCAGGTGGGTAGTTTAGCCAAGAAGAAAAAATTGGGGGTGGGGGGCGCACGGTTCTACCGTAACATCGGTGACATCTGAATAGCTTCTGGATGCCAAGCACCCACCTCTGTGCTTTCTGGCACCATCTTAACTAACCTTCAGTGACTTAGGTAACAGCCGAGGAACCTGGACCCAGAAAAACCAGGTCACGGATCAAAGATAACGCAGCTAGTCAAGCTGAGATTGAAGTATGTGACTGCACCTGGCCTGGGAGACCCCAGCTGCTGGGGACTGAGGGGGGCCTCTGCCTTTCACTCGACACCTGCTTTCTCTTGCAGCAGTCAGGGGAACTGTCATCCTCTTCTGCAAAATGTACAGAACCAAAGTGGGTCTGAAAGACCGCCAGCAGCTCTACAAGCTGATCATTAGCCAGCTGCTCTATGACGGCTACATCAGCATCGCCAATGGCCTCATCAACGAGATCAAGCCCCAGTCAGTGTGTGCACCTTCAGAGCAGCTCCTGCGTCTCATCAAACTAGGTAAACTGGGCGTGGGACCAACATCCCAGAGTGACATTTGAGGTGCTTGCCCCGGGGCAGTATTTGAGAGTACACCTGTGTGGTTTCCGTGTTGCGTGTGTGCCGCCGAGGGGTGAGTGAAGTCCAGGAGATAGAGCTGGTTCCAGTGTATCTGTACGCATCACCTGGGCACTCCCCTCAGTCTGGGCGCAGGTGTCATAGCAGATTGCTCCTTTCACCCCTTTAAAGGTAATTCTGCCTTCCCTGTGCTCCCTTATTTGGTTACCCGACCACAGTAGTCTGCTTCATTCACTGCAGATGCTATCTAACTTGCTTTGTTGTTTGAGTCATTTCCTCAGTCTTCACCGTCCCGCTCTGTGCTTACCAGAAAGACTGGAATCTCTGTAGATATCAGGACCTTATGTTGGTCATTGGTATATCCTGGTCCGGGATTTTGAGTTACCCAGCTGTGTTGGTAACATAATAAAGAATGAAAAACGACTTCCTCTTGGAGTAGTTTAGCCCAAGAGTGAGCTCAAATTTGAATTCTCTGCTTTTCTCCCTCTGTTTTCTATCTGTCTGCCGTTTGTGGTCTGTGGCCTGTCTGTTACATGTCTCCCAGATGTCCATCTCTAAAAAAGGACTTCGCTGGGTATTTATTGACCAGCGCAGAAGACGTGGTATGGGGATGGAATGAGAATACATTTTTACAGAAATCTTTTAGAGTTTTACAAGGGAAGAAGTTGCTTTACTGACTCACATGACCCAGAAGAGCCCTCAAAACAGGTGCTCTTAGCCTGTGTCTGCTTTGCTCCCAACATTCATGGGAAGTTTGTTTTGTTTAAGGTTGCTTTCAGTCTTCAGGCTGCTTTCCACAAGTGATCACAGCACACACACACTATCCTGGGTTGCAGCTAGAAAACATACACAGCAAGAGATGTTTTCAGAAAAGATACCACCACACAGAAAACATTAATTCCTTTGACTTGATATTGCCTCTTGTGAAACTTTCCTGCTGAAAAATAAAGTGTTCCATATTAGATTTTAAATATTTTTAACTTTAAGTTAATTTTAAGCTTTTAATTCTAGTTATCCATAAAAGTGTATAACGTTAAAGACTTGTTATGATGGATTTTATTTTAAATGATTAAATGACCAAGCAAGTTCCAAGTTATAGTACAGGTCTGTTTTTGTTTTGAAAAGTGAGAGTTGTGTGCATTGAAAGAAGCCACAAAAGTTCTTCATGTGTCTTGATTTTTCCTGTACCAATTATGATTATTGTTTATGTCATATATGAGCTTATTTTTAAATCTAACACTTGTTTGTTAAGGGTCTTTTTGACGGGGTGTGTGTGTGTGTGTTTGGGTTTGGGTGTTTTGCCTGCACTGTCTGTGCACTGTATGTATGCAGTGCCCCTGGAGGCCAGAAGAGGCTGTCAGATGCCCTGGAACAACAGTTACAGACTGCTTGTAAACTGCCACGTAGATGCTGAGAACTGAACCGTGTGCTGTGGAAGAGCAACCAGTGCTCTTAACTGCTGGGACATCTCTCCAGCCTCTGTGTTTTGTTTTTATTTTTAATTTTTTTGGGGTTTATTTTTTATTTTATGTGTATGAGTGTTTTGCCTGGTGTATGTACATGTACTACGTGAGCGCCCAGTACCACAGAGGCCAGAAGGGGTCATCCAGTCTCATGGAACTGGAATCATAGATGGTTGAAATCACCATGAGGATGATGGGAACTGAACCTAGGTCCTCTGTGAGAGCAACATACTTGTTGCTTAACAACGCTGAGGCATCTTTCCAGCTTCGTTTTATTTCTAAGACAAGGTTTCACTGTGTGGTCCTGGCTGGCATCAGCTCACCTGTGTCTGCCTCTCATTAGTGTTGAGATTGAATGAAGGTGGACGCCAGCATGTCCAGCTTTTTGTTTGCTTGCTTGTTTGAGGTAGGATTTCATGTCTCCCAAGCTACCTTTAAACTCAACATGTAGGTGAGGCTGATCTTAAACTCATGATCCTCCTGCCTCGGCCTCTAAGTTCTGGGATCACAGGTGTCTGTCTTAACACCCATCAAACATATTGTTTGTAAACTTCCGTATACTTCAGTGTGGTGTCCTTTCAAAAGCATTTCACTGATGTTAGCTGTGTGGCTAATGAACATCAAAGTTGCTGCTGACGGACCACAGCCCTGAAGACAAGAATCCAGCACTGGAGGAACAGCTCCGTGATAGGTCATTTGCCTAGCAGGTGTGAGGCCATGGGTTGTCCCCAATACCACAAACAAAGTGTCGTTTCCCTACTTAGAATGGGGAATGTGGATTAACTACAGTGCGCTGTTTTTATTGCATTATATAGGTGTCATTAGAGAGTGGATTTGGCTGTGGAAGTATACCCTGCTACAACCCATTCTGCCCGCAGCAGTGTGCGCCTTGCCTGGCATGGGCAGGGTACATGATTGTCAAGCATTTGGCCCTGTTGGTGGGCTTTCTTTTCACTCTGGACCCAGAACTTGTCTTGCATTTAACAGCCCGTGCTCTTAATTTCGATTCCTTCAGGGATGGAGAATGACGATACCGCGGTTCAGTATGCAATTGGCCGCTCCGATACAGTTGCCCCTGGCACGGGGATTGACCTGGAGTTTGATGCAGATGTCCAGACGATGTCACCCGAAGCTTCCGAGTATGAAACCTGTTATGTCACTTCCCACAAAGGCCCGTGCCGAGTGGCTACCTATAGCAGAGACGGGCAGTTAATAGCCACAGGATCTGCTGATGCCTCCATAAAGATACTGGACACAGAAAGAATGTTGGCCAAAAGTGCCATGCCAATTGAGGTACCATTCCTGCCTACCATTGCTCCAGACAGCGCGGCTGTGTTGTCACCACCTCTGGTTTGCCCCAGGGGACTGTGGGCTTGGACCAGGTGCCTCTGTCCCTTGAGCATCTATCTCTCCTTTTCTTGTTGGTCCAGGTCATGATGAATGAGACTGCGCAACAGAACATGGAGAACCATCCAGTGATTCGAACTCTTTACGACCACGTGGATGAAGTCACATGTCTTGCTTTTCACCCAACAGAACAGATCCTGGCCTCTGGCTCAAGGGATTACACTCTAAAATTGTTTGATTATTCCAAACCATCTGCAAAAAGAGCCTTCAAATACATTCAGGTTAGTGCTATCAAAGGAGCATTGACTGTGTTTTAGGTGCAGTGTTTTCTTAGACTCAGTTATTTCATGACTACTCTTTCCAGGTGATCTCAATGGTTACCCCATAAAGGACATGCCCTAGGTAGCACTTAGACAGACTCCATTGCTGTAGGAGTCACTGGCTGTCCTGGGTCCACTCCTTCTGACCAGGCAGGACTGCAAATAGTCGGTCATAGCTGTGAGATCTGTCATCTGCTGGGTTTTCCTTAGTGTTTACTGCTCTGGAGCAGATTGCAGAAGCTCTTTTCCTCTCTAGTGGCTGTGTGGTGTTGGTCCTTTAAGCCATGTGTAAGCATCCATCTGATTGATTTCATCCGGTGTTCATTTGCAAGCGAAGCTCCTGTCTGGTTTTAGGAATGTCTGACCAGTTCTCTGCATCCCGGGAAGCAGGGAAGCGCTTCTGTCTCCTGCGCCTCCTGCGGCTCTGTCCGCTGTGACTGACGCTGCCTCTGCCCTCACAGGAAGCAGAGATGCTGCGCTCCATCTCTTTCCACCCTTCTGGAGACTTCATCCTCGTTGGAACCCAGCACCCTACGCTTCGCCTTTACGACATCAACACCTTCCAGTGTTTTGTCTCCTGCAACCCCCAAGACCAGCACACTGATGCTATCTGCTCCGTTAACTACAACCCTAGTGCCAACATGTACGTCACTGGCAGCAAGGACGGCTGCATCAAGCTCTGGGATGGCGTCTCCAATCGCTGCATCACAACCTTTGAGAAAGCCCACGACGGTGCAGAAGTCTGTTCTGCCATTTTCTCCAAGAATTCCAAGTACATCCTCTCGAGTGGAAAAGACTCTGTAGCTAAGCTTTGGGAAATATCCACAGGGCGGACGCTGGTGAGGTACACAGGTATGTGGAAAGTGGTGCTGGGGTTTCTCGGGGACCAGATTCCTGAGGAATGGGATACACTGGAGGAAAGGGGTTTGGACAAGGCTTTGGCTCATCCCTAGGCTAGTCAGTACAGGTAGCCCCTGAATAGGTCGCCAGTGTCAGTATATGAAGTAGACCCGGACCCAGCAGACAGGCCAAATAGAGCGCCGGCTCAGTTCCCCATTGGTTTGCTCGTCTGGTTCACAGCAGAGTGCCATGGGCTCCTTTTATGGTGAGTCTGTTTGAATTTTCCCGGCATTGGTAATCAGTGCAGGTCGAGTGCAGTGATTGCTTTGTACTGCCAGGCTTCATTCTGTTCCAGAGACTGGTGTTGGGTAGAAAGCCTCCTGGGAAGGTCCACTGCCTTTCTTGTGAGATGTTTGTGTCTCGCACCGAACATACCGAGGTCTTAGCTTGCAGGAGACCAGTATTGTAAGAGGCTCTCTGAGGTTAGCATCTTGGAGAGGGACTTGGTGACATCCAGGCCACTAGGGTGCAGCACTTCTCTCTGCATGGCACAAGCTAGTTGCCTAAAGAGCCACTTTAGTCACAATCCTTGGTAACTTTATGTGATGTCGTTTGGAAAGCTTCTCTTAGAACCAGGTGCTCCTTGCTGAAGCGATCAGCATGAACATGGAAGCGCTCCGTTTACAGCAACAGCCCATGTTTTCCAGGGGACGGTGCACCAGACTGCTGCCAAGAGCCTAAATTTGTGTGAATGCCAGAGGTGTGGTTTATGGGCTTATCTTAGTAGGATTGCAATTTTGTTTCTCTCAAAGTAACGTATACGTGCATTCCTGATGTCCTGCTCCCCAAGCCGACACCCTGGCATCAGCACATCAGGCTCCGTTCCGGTTTGTTAGATTGCAAAGTGTTACTGAAATAATGGAAGGGGAAAGCTGAAGTGCACATCAGATGTGTTAAGTTCACCGTGTGTTTACGTAGTAGACAGGTTAACACTCTGAATCTAGAAAGGCTACAGACAAGGAAAAGACTAGCCCACGGTTACAGGAAAAGAGTCACAATTGGCAGTATTTCGTAAGAGAAATAAAATGGACAGTAGAGTATAAAGTGAGCAGCCTTACCATAAACCTGAGCAGTAGCAGTGGGCGCAGCTTGGCTTCAATCCTTCACCAACTGAAAGGACTGTGGTTTTTGTTGGCGAAAGTTTGAAGAAGTCAGTACATTTTACTGATAAGTCATTTGGTGAATATTTCTGAAAGGTAATTGAATGTTCTGTCGTGTTTTGTTTTGTTTGTTCTTTTGTTTTTTGAGACAGAGTTTCTCTGTTGCAACTCCGGCTGTCCTGGAACTCACTCTGGACCAGACAGGCCTCAAACTCACAGAGATCCGCCTGCCTCTGCCTCCTGAGCTAGGATTAAAAGCATGCGCCACCGCTGCCCAGCTTATCCTGTCAAAAACTTAAATACGTGGTTTTTGTCACACTTAGAAAGATAAGTCCCTGTACTCACGCACAGAATCATGTCTGTCAACATTATGTGGAGTCAGTAGAAGTTAGGAACATACACAGGCGCAAGTTAGAAGCCAGAGTCCACCGCAGAGCATTGAGTAAGTCTGCCACGCACCTGTGACGGCATGCAGGCTTTGCAGACGTGTTAGCATCTCTTGGGCGCTGGCATGGTGAGGCTCCTGTGTTGGCACCTGCAAGGGTAGGCTCTGGAGAGAAAAGGAAAACTTGTATTAGGAAGTGTCTACCCAGGAGTGCAAACCTCAACCTCGCTAGGTACGAAGCGTGTGTTTTTCTCTATAGCCATGTCCTCTTACGGATCTGTGCTGTGTGCTCTGCATGACAGTAGCACGTGACCTCTGGTTTCTGCAATTAGAAGTCCATGTGCAGCGCACGGGTATTTGGGAGGCTATTCACCAAAATACAGCCTTATCGAGTAGTGAAATGCCTGGCTGTTTCCATCTTTTATACACTATGTGATACTTTAGTTATAAAATGTCTTCTGTTTATAGTCACAAAATGATGAGTTTGACATTAGTTTCTCCCGAGATAGAACTATGTGCAAGGACTTCACACAGCACTGTTCAGTGGACACCAGCAAATGGCCGGCAGCTGGAGAGTCCTTAGCGGTGCCGGACAGTGCCCACACCGTAGGTTTATGAACTGTAGGGATGGATGACGTGGCACCAGGTTGGTGTTCGCCTACAGTCCATCAGCAGTTGCTGGGGTGGTGGGCCTGGCGGTGACGGGGATGGCAGAGTGCTGGAGCCTTGTGAGGGTCTCCCCTGCCCCTTTCCAGGCTGACATGTTGGTTTGTGTGGCAGGCGCAGGTCTGAGTGGACGGCAGGTGCACCGGACACAGGCTGTGTTCAACCACACTGAGGACTATATTTTGCTGCCTGACGAAAGGACCATCAGCCTCTGCTGCTGGGACTCTAGGACAGCTGAGCGCAGGAACCTGCTGTCCCTGGGCCACAACAACATCGTGCGCTGCATCGTGCACTCGCCCACCAACCCCGGCTTCATGACGTGCAGTGACGACTTCCGAGCTCGGTTCTGGTACCGGAGGTCCACCACTGACTGAGCCACCCACTCCTGGGGTTCTGTCTCTCAGGACCCTGCCCTCCTCCCTAGTCCCGCCACCGCTGCAGTCGTGAGCAGTTTGCACCATCTGTGGCAGGTGTGCGGCCACACGGCTGCTGCCCTGGATTTGTATGCGGAAGCTCTTTTTTTACCTTGATGTAGAATTGTGGTGGAAAAAGCTGGAAACAGACCTGTACAGTCACCCTGTTGTGGTGATTCCGGTGTGGTTTGCACTGGCTTAGTGAGTGCAGGACTTGCCGTGGCTTTTGGCTCTTGTTCCTGGAGAAGGGCAGGATATTGAAGTGCTTCCTGGGCCTCAGGAGAGTCTCACGAGGACTGCCGTCGGGTTATTTTGTCATCTCCTGCGCCCGTCCTGCCCCCTCTGTATTTCCTTCCCAGATACATTTTGGCACATGAGGTCTGCAGCGCTGAGGACCTCGGGTTTTGTGCCATGCGGAACCACCATACAGGGATCCCAGTTCCGTCCTGAGGTGCCGTCGTCCTGGTAATAAAGCTCAGATCTACAACCTCACTGGTCCTTCTTCTTCACTTCAATAAAACTGAGGGTTTCTAGGCACTGTCTGCCAGTCCTGCAGCATCCTCTTGTTACCAGCAGTGCCTGCTGTCATGAACGCTGACTGGCCTGTAAGCCCAGCGAAGCAGGAGGATCAGGAACTCAAGGCTTGACTTGGCTAAATAGCAGGTTTGAGGTCAGCCTGGGCTACATGAGATCCTGTATCAAAAAAAAACAAAAACTGAACACTGGACATAATAGTATACACCTTTAATCTCAGTTCTCAGGATGCAGAGGCAGGTGATCTCTGAGATCCCAGCCTGGTCTACAGAGTGAGTTCCAGGGCAGCCAGAGTTACATAGTGAGATCTTGTCTCAAGGGAAAAAAAACAAAAAACAACCAAGCAAAGTGGATGGTAATGGTTTGATGGGACACATAATCAAAAATATATACAGTCTAAGGGCCTGCTGTTGCTTGCAGCCTGACAGTACTTCTCATTGGGGTGCACAGGGGAGCACGCTCTTGGAAGGTTGCTGCAGGGTGCCATCTGGTTCGTGTCTCTCTCGAAGTGTTTGGGAAGCCGGCAGTGTTTAGTTGCATGTAGGTGGTGAGCCCTGCATGCCCTGTTACTAACAGTCTGCTTTCTATTTCATTTCTCCTGAAGAAAAACCCATCAAGACCTAGGCTGAAGTGCCTGGACACAGTGCGAGAGCACTGGTAAAGTAGTTACTAGGCCACAGTCATTGCTGTGTTGGGGGAACTGTGACATAAACAGTCTGTTCCAGCCCCACCACTCGGGGCGGGGGTTCACTGGGCTTGGGGTCAAAGTCCCAAAGAGCTATATTTCCTGTGTCCACTTACACTTTGATTTTGCATTCTGCTTCTCCAGTATTTTATCTTGGCCACCTTGGGGTGCTGCCCATAAGATTATAAGAAAGCTACTGAGTAGGGACAAGAGCGGCCCCTTCTGCCCTGCAAGCTCCCCACTTTCCTGGGCTTCCTGTTGCTTTCAGGCTGTGACACTGCAGAGCAGAGGCTTGCTACCTCTGTCCCTGGCCACACTCCCAGCACATGCTGTCAGGACGCTGCAGGTCACTTGTGAAGCAGTCAGAACTGACATTTGCAAAATCAAGAAGCTCTTCTCTGTTTCCAACATAGTTTCCTCCCCTCCCCCTGTCCCTTCTCTCCTTCCTCTGAAAAGCCACATTAATATTTGAGCTGGTGCACATGTCAAGAATATCACACAGACTTGGTGTTCACATCTCACTGATTGTACCGCCTAACACCCTGGCGTTTGAATGATGAATTTATATCTCGTCAGAATAACCTATGCTTTTTATGTTATTTTTTAAAGATGTGATTTCTAAAATAAACTTTTTTTATATAATGCTAACATAAAGCTAGTTTGTGTGTTTGGAGATTGCCGTGAGCCTCCCCACACTTGAGCAGTTCTAGGCCCTGGTGGTGGTCCTGGCGCTCATCCTTCAAGTCCTCCCTGTGTTCCTGCTGGCTCCTTACTCTTCTCTGAACTGCAAGAACTCGAATGTAGTTCCCTTTCTTTGGGTCAGTTCAAGAAAACTCTTTTTGCTTTGTACGTTGATTTTCTTTAGGAAAGCAATATGGGAGAGTCTGGCTTCAGCTCTGATCTTGACAGGTAGTAAAGCTAGTCACTTGTGGCTGTGTGTCCCTTAGGTGCTCAAAGGGCTTCAGCTCCAGTCTCCAGCCCACACTTCAGCCAATGGGAGTTGACTTTAGAGCACTGTCATATAAACAAATTCCAGGGAGACTTGAGGGTAGGGTAAATGAGGTGCCGTGCAACCCTTTCGGTTCGGTTCGGTTCTAATGTGAGCGTTAGCTTTAAACTTTGTATGGTGGAGCTAGCAAGAAAGCAAGAGACTTCCTCAGAGAGAAACAAAACAAACGCAGAGGGTTAGCAGTGTTGGAGCCCAGCCGGCTTTGTTGTCATCCTTTGTCAGATGATGGTTTCTGAGCAGATCTGAAGCTGAGCCTCGTGAGGTGGGAACTTTGATCAAGACTCAAAAAAGAAAATAATAAAAGAACAGAACTAAGTTGTTTTGTTTTGAAGTCCCAGAAAGTTAAGATTGAGCTTCAGTGTGCCCCTCTCACCCTCCATAAAAAAATAAACTTTACATAAGTCCACAAGCTCTGCCCTAGCTTGGGGGTTTACAGGAAAGGTGGGGTGGTGCAGTGGGGGAGTCCTGAGAGCCAGCCTGAATCCAAGTGCCTCAAACGGGCCTGGAACTGTTAACAGTACCCAGACTGCTGGGAGAAAACCAAGCGGAAATTTAAAGCCATCTCCGATGAATAAGTAGCCACGAGTGCCTTGCAGAAGCCAGCCCAAATCTGTATGAGAACATCTGAACCCCAGCCCTCGGCTCTCACAGGTAATGAGGACACAAGTCCCCACCATGCCAACCAGTGCAAACGAACAGACCTGCAGAGTTAGAGTTATCCACGCAGAATGTTTACATGCATAGATTATGTATGCCAAGAGAAAGAAAATTGGGGGCTAGAGTTGTCACCCGACCCTAGGATTCCCAACCTGCACAGTGACCTGGGTTCCATCCCTAGTGTCACACCAGCCAGGCATGACACACGTCTGCAGTCCTAGCACTTGGAAAGCAATTACAAGATCAGAAGTTCAAGGTCATCTTCAGATATGTAAGAAGTTGGAGACCAGACTGTCTCAAAAAGTAAACTGAGGCCGGCATAATGGTACACTCATAATCCCAGGCGTAATCCCAGCCTGGCAGCTGAGGCAGGAAGATTGCTGTGAACTCAAGACCAGCCTGGACTCCATAGTGAGTTCCCAGCAGCCAGGACCGTGCCGGGACCGTGTCAGGACTCTGTCTTAACAGGAAAGTGAAGAAAACCTGAAAACTGCACAATTTGGACCCTTACCGCAGCTTCCCTACGCCCCGTTTCTGGCCTTTCTCTGGGGTTTTCTCCCCTTACTCCCTAGGTGTTTATTTTCCTCCTTCCTGAGGCTGCTCTCCCGGGCACCTCTCGACATCCTCCCCCGTGACAACTGCATGCCTCTGCATTGTTTTCTGGTTCTCTGTTCTGTCAACAGGCAGCCTTCTCCTACGGCTCCCTACCCTACCCCACCACCCTCGCGTTTAGCAATTCTTTTCCATCTTTTTCTCCTTCCAGTTATTACAGTGATTCCTTTCCCCTTCAACCTGAATCAAAATTGAGACAGTGTGTATGCGCACATGTGCCGTGGAGGGAAGGGGAGAGAGTGTGTGTTTGAGTGTGTGTGTGTGTGTGTGTGTGTCTACGTGCACATGTATTTACAAGTGCCATGGAGGGAAGGAGAGAATGTGTGAGTGTGTATGACTGTGCACGTGTATTTACAGGTGCCAGTGGAGGCCGGAAGGCATCCCATCTCCTGGAATGGGTGTTACGGGCATTTGTGAGCCACCAGACATGGGTGCTGGGAACCGAACAGCATCAAGTGCTCTTGACAACTGGACCATCTCTCTAGCACCTGAGTTTTGGTTTGGTTTTAGTTTCTGGCGCATGTGTAGGTGTGGTCATGTTCTCCGACCATGGGTTCCAAGGAGCAAACCCAGGTCATCGGGTTTGTGCCACAGTGACCTTCCTGCCAAGCCGTTTCCCCTCTCAATCTCACACAGTCTTGAAGCAATACAGTCCAAAAGCTTCAAGGTCTTAGTCAATCTTCTGTCCACGCTGCATTCTGCAGTCTTTATGGTCCTGTACTAAGCGCCGGTGTTGGAATACTACCTAACTCAAATCGCGTCACAGCTGAGTGGAAACCGTTACGCAAGCAGCGAACACAAAGGCAACTGCTCTTCTTAGATACGAATGTATACGGCGCTGTAGAAGTAAAGTGAGCAAATCCACCCACCCAGAAAAGAAAACGTCCAGGAGGCAGGAAGATTGCCAGGAGTTTTGAGGCCATACTGCACTGAACAGTTCCAGCTTAATCTGAGCAGGAGTGTGAGGCTGAGCAGGAAAAAAGTACTGCTCTTGGCACATCAGTAACACCAAGGGCATCGCTACAAGACGGGTGGCAGCACGCCTCTCTGTGATTCCAGCACGTGGGAAGGAGGCAGGAAGATCAGGAGTCAAAGATCATCCTCTGGTACATGGCAAGTTCAAGGCCAGCCTGGGCTATGAGACCTTACCTCATAAAATATAAATGCAGGAAAAACCCAAGCCTCCCTGGCGTGGTTCTCCTTAGCTCAGTGTGTCAACCTTCAGACCGTCGGGTATTTTGAAAGCACTCAGTTTCCTAGAATAGCCCGTTCTTGCAATATTTGTACACGTCAGAGACAGGCTTGCCTTGTGATGCAGGCTGGCTGCAGAAGAGTGGTTAAGGCGCCTTACATTCATAAAATCAGACAAATCAAACCTGGGAGTAGGTAGGAATCAGATGTGTTTACAAATAACCAACCTAACCTGCTAGGAGGCAACCCAACCCGTTTCTTGGCCAGATCCCATCCGTTCAGTGTCTCAGTGAGGTTTTGCTTGTGTGTTTGTTTCTTGGTCCAGGCTGAGTTCTCTAGAATATATGACCTATCAATTACAGCACAGTTGTTCCATGAACTTGAGATGCCCTTCAACGTGGGAAAGGAACTTGCCAAGGTGATAGGCAACCATTATCTTGAATTGTTGTGACATCTTTTTCAAGTTCAAATCCTGTCATAGTGACTTCACTGTGACCTTCAGCAAGCTTGTCCTGCCTTTGTTTGGTTTTGGGGTTTGAGACAGTCTTTTAATACTATGTCTAAGCTTTCACACAAGTATGTATCGGTTGTAGAACATATTCCACCTTTAACTCCCAGCTCCTTCCTTTCCTCTCCTCCCCCTTCCTTTGCTCCCTTCTGTCCACTTAGATAATTTTACTTCTTTCGCTGTGTGTGACTGTGTAAGTGATTTTACATATGGATATAAAATCCAGGAGCCACAGGTGAGAGAAAACATTCATCTTTCTGAGGCTGTTGTAATGCACAGTATGATTATCAGGAAGGTTCTCATGGTGTGTACACATCGCCTTTTCCTTATCCCCACTCTGTTTCGGGACGAGTTGTTTGGCTCCATGATGGAGTTACCATGGGCAGGGCTGCAATAAGCTGTGACACGCAAGCAGCTCTGTGACATGCTGACTTGAAGAAACCCAGGAGCGCCATAGCGGGGTCATGTGTAAGATCTCTGTTTAGTTATTTGAGAAGCCTCGTACTGGCTTCCACGGGGCCTGGATTAGTTAGCATTCTCTCGGTACTGTATAAGGGTTCCCCTGGTCCACATCTCCCGATAACGTTTGCTGTCATTTGTTTTGATGACTGCCATCTTGACTGGGGTGAGATTGAATCTTGGTATACTTTTGATTTGCATTTCTCCGATGGCTGGATGAGACTGAACTTTTTTTTTTTTTCGTGTTTATTGGCCATTTGTCTTTCATCCTTTAAGAACTGTCTGCCCAGTTCACTGATTTGGGTGGTTTGGTTGCTCGTTGAGTTCTTTGTATATTTAGATACTAGTTTTGTCAGCTGTTTCTTCGCAAGTGTGTGTGTGTGTGTGTGTGTGTGTGTGTGTGTGTGTGTCTTTAGATTTGCCTGTCTTTGTCTCCTGAGTGCTGGGATTAAAGGCATATGCCACCCCACCCAACTCTTCTCCCTTTCTGTAGGCTGAGGAGTCAGGGTCTCACTACTACAAGCTCTGGGATTACAGACAGATGCCACCATTCCCAGCCTCGTGGTTTTTATTATGGGGAATCTCAAATGTACCGAAGTCAACAGTACAATAAAAGCTGTGGTTGCCAGGGTCTAGGAGATGGAAGGGGAAAGACAGTTACTGGAGATGGGGATTTCTCTTCAGGGAGATGAAAGTAGTTCAAGTTGAGGGTAATGGTCTTACATCTCAAATATACTTTAAAGATCTGATTCTTCACACCCTAGAAAAAGTGAATTTGGGGGCTGGAGAGATGGCTCAGTGGTTAGGAACACTGGCTGCTCTTCAGAGGACCTGGGTTTGCTTCCCAGCATCCACGTGGCTGCCCACAAGTTACTGTAACTGTACTTCCTGAGGCTCTGATGCCCCATTCTGGCCTCTGTGGACACAGCACAACCACAGCGCACAGACATACATACAGGCAAGACATCCATACACATAAAATAAGAATTTGAAGGTGAATTTTATGGTACTTGAATTACATCTAAATAAAGATAGGCGAGTGGCGGGATGGTTTGTCTATTGGTCAGTTGGTTTGAGACAGGGTCTCATTCTGTAGCCAGACTAGCCTGGACTTCACTATGTCCCGAAGCTGACCTCAAACTATGACGATCCTCCTGCTTCAGCTTCCTGCGTGTTTGTATTACAGCTGTGAACCACCATATCTGACTTGGTTTCTTCATTCTTAAAAAAAAATCTAGGGCTGGAGATTCCTCTGCAGTTCAGAGCACTCACTGCTCTTCCTCAGGACCTGAGTTTGGTTCTCAGCACCCACATCAGGCAAGTCACAACTAGCTCCTAGGGCATCTGATGCCTCTGGCTTCCTCGGGCGCTTACACTCACGTGTGTGTGTGTAATTTTAACTATATAATTATATATACATGCAAGCACTTACTGTTTTTTCAAAAGACCCAGGCTTGATTCCCAAAACCCACATGATGGCTCACAACTAGCTGTAAATCCAGCTCCAGGCGATTTGACACCCTTTTCTGGCCTTCGTGATCTGATCACTAGGCACACAGGTGGTACGAATACAAAACACTCACACACAGAAAATAAAAATACAAATTTAAAAAGTCTACAGGGCCAGTGAGACAACTCAGTGGATGAGGGCTTTTGCCACCAAGCCTAAAGTCCTGAGTTCGATCCCCAAGACCTACATAGTGGGACGAGAGAACCAACTGCCACAAGTTGTCCTCTGACCTTAACACACACACACACATACTACAGCACCTATGACATGCTGTTTTACACACACACACACACACGCTACAGCACCTATGACATGCTGTTTTACACACACACACACACACACACACACACTACAGCACCTATGACATGCTGTTTTACACACACACACACACACACTACAGCACCTATGACATGCTGTTTTACACACACACACACACACACACACACTACAGCACCTATGACATGCTGTTTTACACACACACACACACACACTACAGCACCTATGACATGCTGTTTTACACACACACACACACACACACACACACACACTACAGCACCTATGACATGCTGTTTTACACACACACACACACACACACACTACAGCACCTATGACATGCTGTTTTACACACACACACACACACACACACACTACAGCACCTATGACATGCTGTTTTACACACACACACACACACACACACACACTACAGCACCTATGACATGCTGTTTTACACACACACACACACACACACACACACTAAGCAATTTATGTCTACTGTGCAATGAGACTTAATGTATCTACCGTGCAGACTCTTCATCATGGCATGTGGTCTCTCTGTGGTCCCAGAGATCAAATCCACGGTCTTGCACAAGCTAGACACACACCACCCATGAGCCACATCCCCAGCCCAATCATGACCAATCTTGATTTACCCAAACATACTTCCTGAAAGACTGTAGTGAGATTTCAGATGAAAAAAAAAAAAGAAAAAAAGTATATACACACACACACACACACACACACACACACACACACACACACACATCAGAAAGACAGCATCTTTTGAAAGCACAGCCATCATCGTTAACCTAAAAATGTAATGTCACATTAGCAAGGACATCACATCCAGCCGGTGTTTGCCCTTCAATACAGATGTGTTTTAAAAGAGTCTCCCAGTGGCTCCAAGGGACCCCTTTCTCATGACTACTGTTTGACTAGATGAACACGGTACCATCCCTGCCAGTTCCTCATCAGCAAAGTACTTACCACAATCCATTTACATCTTGAGACTGCTCTGGACAAGTGAGGAAACCACTGCCACATGGCACACCAAGGCTGAAGGTTCCAGATGACTGGCAAGCCTAGAGACGGACCTGCAGGCCTGCCCAGACCCTAGTGCTCTGGAGTCCCGGGCTCCACCAACAGGACCCCAGCCCTCCACCGCTGCCCTCCACTCTGCTAAGAATCGCAGAGAGCAGGAGAGACCTTTCTTCCTGGGACCTCCAAGACAGGTGACCCTGGCAGGGAGAACCGGCTTCCCCACCACATGCAAACCCACAGCGGGACCGTGGGTTCGTGGGCTAACCTGCAAGCTTCTCTCCATCCTGGTTTCACAGCTTCTCCGGGTGCTAAGAAGAACTTCACCACAAGAAAGAAAAGAGTGCGGAGAGTCTGAAGGAGCAAAACCAAGAGTTCTGTAGCCGGTGGGCATTGCCCTAGTGCCACAGAGTGACTGCTGAAGTTGCAAAGTCTTGTTCTTCGACAGTCCCATGCAATTTTGCATAATGTGTTTTGACCACGCACACACACCACCCACAGAAATGTAAAATTTCTTATAAAAAATGATTTCAGAGTATTGTGTGCCTGGTGCAATTCTGAGAGCTGGGAAGTGTCAGTGACTCACAGCCTCGGGGAAGCCTCACGTGAGAACGGGCCATTATAAAGCAGCTTCAGAAGGTGGGTCCTGTGGAGCCTCTACATGAAAGACAGAGCACTGGACTTTCGTTTGGCTCTTATTCGACCAAACGCTTGTTTCTGCTCTCTTCCTCCTCTTCCCCTAATAAGTGATGAGGTTTGGCTGTGGGTTTGGAGTTTTAAAGATCTGTGCTTTCCAGGGATGTTATCAGCTCTCTGGATTTTACTCAGGCCCCCATGTATTAATTAGAAATATTGATTCCTGTCTTAGAAATTAGTATAAGCAACAAGTGCTTTTTAGTTGAGCTCTGCCCTATTTGAAACATCAGTGCCTGGGCCTGGGCTGTGGCTCGGTTGGCAGAGTGCTTGCTTAGCATGTGTAAGGCCCCGGTTTTGATCCCCAGCACCACATTGTCAGGGTACCGTGGTGGTACACACACCTGTACTCACAACCCTTGGGAGGTGAAGGCAGCAGGATCAGAGGTTCAAGATCATCCTCAGCTATATAGAAAATCTGAGGCCAGCCTGGGCTACATGAGACCCTATTTCAAAAGGAGAGGAGGAAGGAGGCAGGCGTGGGCTCAGTTTAGAAAACAGCTGGACTTAAAACCATTGGCCCAGCAGCTGAGAAGATGGCTCAGCAGTTAAGAGTAGTTAAGAGGCTCAAAACTCTGTAACAGCCAGGCGGTGGTGGCGCATATGCACGCGTGCAGGCAAAACACCACACATACAATGTTCTAAAATTTAAATAAATGACGTGAAAGGTGACTGACAGCACCTGACAGCACAGCAGGTGGCTGCTCCCAGAAACCTCCAGCTCTAGGAACGACAGCGGTGCCTTTTGATTTGTCAGTGTGCAGCGCAGTGGGCTAAGCTCTCCTGTACGTCAAGGCTGCCTCCGAAGCCCTGGCCCTTGTGATTCATGACTCTTCTCAGCGTGGGCTGGGTTTCCATAAATGGGGCATGCACATCCTCCTTTCAGTGCGGTCTCGTTCTGGCATGCCCCCACCCTTTTCAGATCCTGTCTTCCTCAAGAAGCCTTCTGGAAACTGCTCCCCCTTTCCTGTGGATTTTGACGTGGAGCACATGACTAAGTCCATTTCTTCTATTTGTTAAGGCACGGTCTCACACTGTAACCCAGACTAGCCTAGAACTCCTAGGTAGCCCAGGCTAGCCTTAAAATAGCAGCAGTTCTTCTGCCTCTGCACTCCGGGTGCAGGGATTGCAGTGTGCATGAGCATACCAGCTCGAAGTCTGTGTGCAACCCTGTCCCTCCTCTCCGGTTATTGTCCCTTCCCTGTTGTCTGACATCAGCAAGAATTGGCTGACTGCTTGTTCCTTGAAGGCAATTTCACGGAAGGATAGCAGTTTTATTTATTGACTTGTTTTCATTATGTTTGTATTTAATCAGGGAAGGGGGTACACATTCAGGACGGCGTGCATTTGAGATCAGAAGACAACTTGCAGGAGTCCATTCTCTTCTCCCACCATCTGGTCCCAGAAACTCAAACTCAAGTTGTGAGCTTGGCAGCCAACAGCTTTACCCACTGAACCATCTCTCCTGTTCGGTTTTGTCTTTTTTTTCTAATTACTTTTTTGTTCTTCTAGACAGGGTCTCACTATGTAGCCCTGGCTGGTCTGGAACTTGCTTTGTAAGTCAGGCTATCCTTGAACTCACAGAGATCTGCCTACCTCTGCCTCTCAAGCGCTGGGACTAAAGGCGTGCATAACCACCGCCCAGCTGACTCTGCATATTTTAAAATGTTATCTTTAAAACTTGAGTATCAATGCCGGGTGGTGGTGGCGCACGCCTTTAATCCCAACCCTCGAGAGGCAGAGGTAGGCGGATCTCTGTGAGTTGGAGGCCATCCTGGTCTACAGAGTGAGTTCCAGGTCAGCCAGAGTTACAACAAAAAAAAAACCCTGTCTCAAAAACAATATATATCATGCAGAGCCTTGTCTAAAAACTAGCCGGTTATTTCAATTTGCAAATACATCCGGGAATGCAGACGTGGGGAATCGGGATATGTGGGCACCCAGAAGAGGTAGTAAGAGTTTGTACCGGTAGGCTGGGCATGGTGGCGCACACTTTTAACTCCACACTTGGGAGACAAAATCGGTGGGTCTTTGTGTGTTCCAGGCCAACTGGGAGGAGCTGCTTAGAAGATGGGAAGCCTTGCGCTTAAATGAAATGAGAGCGAGACCTCGGGTTTGCACTGTGCCGCAGGGTGGCTCCTCTCTGGGGACTGGGTCTGGGTTGGGGAGAGTTTTAAACTGGGAAGTCGTGAGGGCTCACCGTGTGAGTGCAGAACCTGGACTTCAGATCACAAAGACAGCTGAGTGTGGGGCCGGCCCAGGCCCTTTGTAGAGCTGGCAGTAAAATAAAGTTCACCACCACCACGGATTAGAGCGAGGCTGGGGCGGGCCTGGGGTTCCTAGAGGGATCCTGTCCTCAGAGGAACGCTAGAGCAGAGACTGTCTTCTAAGGCATGCCACTTACTACTGTTATCCTAGCTGTCAGAAGGCAAGGGATGGGGACAGGAAGGAAGAAACGCTGACCACCAGCGGAAACCCAGCCACCTCGCCTCACCATAGAAATGCCTTCAGCCTGCTGGCTGGGAATGTCTTCAAGGGGCAAGAATGCAGTGTGATTCTGCTCAGAGTAGGAACTTCACCTTTGTAAAGCAGAAGGGTGGTTTTTGTTTTGTTGTTTTTTTTCCTCCTTCTTCTTTTGTGGTTTCACACAGCAAACGAGTGTCAGCCTCCACTTACAGATGAAGGGAGACGTCAGGCATAGAGGCGTGAGTGTGGCCTGCAGTTCTGGCCACACCCCCTCCATCCCTTTTATGTGACTCTCTCATTGCTTGAAAGAATCTTCTCGACTGTTTCCATGTGCTGGCAAGCAGTCCATAGAATCCAGCTCCTGGGAAGCATCCAGCAGCATGCAGTGACGTTGCATCATTGGGCCTTGGAGTCAGACGTATCAGCTGCAGAGCCCAGAGGAGCCTGCTCACTTCACCGACATGAGAGGCACCAGCATCAGGGAGGGTGCGCCCAAGGTGAGTGATTGATGGAGCTGTGTGCGTGAGAGACAACAGTTGACTGGATTGCTCTTTATCTCTGTGTCTCTAGCGAAGGCGAAGGATAAGTATTTAGTGGCATGCAGGCTTGGAATGAGAAAGTTTTGATCTTTACCAGTTGTTGGCTTTGAGGTGACTGAAAATGAACCTAGAGAAATCAGCTGGAGGCAGACAGCGCTAGCCCACTGTGTGTCTGTTCAGCTGGAGGCAGACAGTGCTAGCCCACTGTGTGTCTGTTCAGCTGGAGGCAGAAAGTGCTAGCCCCACTGTGTGTCTGTTGAGCTGGGGTCAGACATCGCAAACTCCCACTGTGTGTCTGTTCACCACCCAGCAACTTCTGAAGCAAGATTCAGAGCTCTGCCTCAGTCCAACATCTCTTCTCTTTCTTTCCTTCTCTGCATCCTGAAGGTGCTTAGTGAGGCTCGGGGCTTGGGGATTCTGATTGGTTTGGGGACTCACTTCCCTTGAACAGAAAGAGCCTAGACCCTCAGCTCTGCTCTTGCTAAGTCTAGTGAGGATGCTCATGAGCTGCCTTCGTGTTCCCTTGGGTGCTGGGGACTGGAACTTTGGTACAGACTGCAAGTCTGGGCCATGAACCAAGAGATATTCCCATATAGCATGACACACGGCTGCCCCGAGAAGGGCCCTGGAGCTTGGGACATGACTCAGTGAATAAAGTATTTGTTACACAGGCATGGGGGCCTGAATTCAGTCCCCAGCACCCACATAAAAAGCCAGGCATGGAGGCATGTGTTGTAGAAGTTTATTTTTAGTTCTGTATAATTGTTTTATGCACTATTGGGTGAGGGGCACCCTAGGTCTTGGCATTTGGTATTGTCTGCAGGTGTTGGATTTCTGTGGGGGATGTTTGCTTGCTAATGATCTGCATGTGCTGTCAGTAGAACACCTGAAGAGTTTGGAATCAATAAAAACACTTGAACTGGGACGCTCAGGGTTCCACTGTCCGGGATGGCGCTGACTGCCATGACAGCGGTTCCCTCTGCTGAGGTCTGGCAGAGTATGCACGTATGAAAAATGCCTCCTTGTGTCTCTTGGTGAGAGGCCACTGCAGCCTAACAGCTACAGGCATGCAGCTGTAAACCTGGAGACGGCGAGGTCGGTGACAGGAAGGACCCTGGAGCTCTCTGGTCAGCCCCCCTGAGACTGAGGCAACTCAAAAATAAAGCGGGTGGGTGATAGAGAAGGGTGTCATTACATCAACCTCTGGCTTGCACACGTCCTGAGTGTGTGCGCACACACACACCCACACACACCCACCACTCACAGGGCTAGGGCGGCTCAAGGATAGTAAAGTGCAAGGAAGTTGATGCTCTTCTGTTCTGTCCTATCCTTTCAGAAATTTAGTAGACTACAGAGAGAGAGAGAGAGAGAGATGAAATAGCAGCTAAGTGGTGAGGCTGCTTGCCAGAATTAAATATCACTATCACTGTGGTGGTAGCCAGCGCCAGCCGCGGGATCCAGGGCGGGACTCTGCGGTGACTCCTTGTTCAGATGAGACTCTTGCCCGCCGTTCACTCTGACGCGTTTTGAAGCACCGGAGAAATGAGCGGTTTATCCAAGCCCATATATCTTTCACCCAGAGGCTTCAGTTCCCGTGAGTTTCTCCCCCTTGTGGCATCTGTTTGAGATAGGTGGATGGAACACAGGCTTTGTTCACTATTGTTGTTCAGCTGTTTGAAAATAAATAGGGACAAAAAAGAAAACAAAGCAGACAGCGAACACTGCACCCCTCCACCCAGGGCTGGGAATGCAGTTCAGTTGGTAGAGTGCGAGTCTCCCAGGCACAAAGCCCCGAGTCCTGACCCCAACGCTGGCCGCACGTGCCTGTAATCCATGGCCTGGAGGCGAGAGGATGGGGAATTCAGTTCAGTTCAGCCCAGGTTCCCTGAGACCCCAACTCAAAACAACAAAAGGAAATGCTTCATCCCTGCGCGTCTGAACCCGTCCCTTCCTTCTAATTGATTTTATGAGCCCATTTGAACTTCAGACCACAGTCATGTTCTCCAAAATCACCCTTTCCCACCCTTTTGACTCGTGGGTCTGTTTGTCCAATCCAGTCTTCATTCCAGGATCATTCACCGTACTCTTTGCCAGGTCTCACTTGTCCACAATCTAGGACTTAACTATTTTTCTCTCCTGATTTTGTCAGTTTTGTTTTATTTTCTCTGAACCCGAGCTGTCTTTAAGATCTGAAACTTCGTTTTACGTGTGCACCACTCATTCTGCATGTTTCATATGTCACTGTGCAACCTGTAAGCAGCGTGCCTGTGTGCATGCGGCCTGATTGACCTTCTGGGTATTGGTGTGCAGCCCGCTTGTCTGTCTGCTTCTGCTCCCGATAGCTGTCGCTCACTCTGTGCACGCCAGGTCCCGCACCGAGCAGTCCACTAACCTCACTCCCCAGTGTGTGCGTGCTACTTGAACGTTTTCGTTGTGTCTTCAGCTTCCCATGAGCAGGTGTTACTCTCATCCCCATCTTGCTTGTGAGGAAACCACCCTACATCTATCAGTTGTCAGAGGCCCTGCCCAACCAAACTGGGCAGACTACAGCCAGCACCCCAACTCTCAGCCAGCTCCCTGTGGTCTCACCTTAGATAAGGGTCAGAAAACTGTGTCCATAAAGAGCCAGCTAGCGCTGGGGAGACAGGGTGTGGCCTGTGCTCAGCTCTAGGGAGGCCGAAGCAGGTGGATTGCTGCAATTTCAAGGCCAGCCTGAGCCACATAGACCCTGCCCCAAGAAACCAACAGAAATCCAGATGGTGCTTCTCACTCTCTGGGTCGCATGTAATGTCTGTTCCATGTCTCCCATGTTCACAACTCTTTAAAAACACGTACTCGTTCTTAAGTCAGAGACAGGTCATCCAAATTTGGAGCTGTAATCTCAACTCATGTAAGATACCCACCCCTTCCCAGTAAGGGGGTGCCTGGGCGGGGACCCAGTCTTTGCCTCCTAGGCCAGAGGAGGCTCCAGCTAACTATTTACTCCATTTCTTGGGTGTCTGTGTAGGTGGTGCACATACGCACATGTATTTCTTTTCTCCTCTGTCTCTGTCTCTGTCTGTCTCTGTCTCTGTCTCTCTCTCTCTCCAGCATCTCACTAGTTAGCCCTGGCTGGCCTCAGGCCTCAGGTGCTTTCTGAATAAGAGCACAGTGCTTAGAGGGTCCCCCCAGGGAAGCAGGCCTCTCCCTTGGTGCATTGACTTCAGAGCCCCTCACTGTCGTTCAGTCACTTATCCGTTCAGACCCCAAGTTCAGATTTGCTCCCTGGAAGTAACCGAGCTGTTTGCCACAGCTGTGGTGCCTCGCTTATTTGGAGTGTGATATCAGCAACAGGGAACACTGGTGACCTCAGCTCGCACAGACACAGCAGAGCGAAGCCCATGTGCACAGCCCGTCAACAAATCTGTCATCTCCTTCATCGGCTTACAGACGGAAGACCTCTGCCTCTACTCAGGAAGTGCTAAAAGTGGCTCATCGGGTAGGAGGTGCTTGCCAGCAAGCCTGGTGAGCTGAGTTGGAGAGAACTGACTTCCTCATGAGTGCTGTCACACAGGTCCACACGTGCACACACACACACACACACACACACACAATAAATACACAGACACATAGACAGACAGACAGATAGACAATGGATGGTAAGTTGTTTAAAGAAATGCTAGAGATGCTGTCCTTTCTTCTAAAGGACAGAAGGAGCTGTCGTAATCTCAGCACTTGGGGCTTAGAGGCGGGAGAAGCACATGTTTGAGTCCAGCATCTGCTACAGAAGAAAACCTTGTTCCAAAAAGGGTAGAAAAGGTAAATAAGTGATGTATTATATATGAGTTCTTATTTTGGCTTCTTGGTGTTTTTAAAACTGCCTCATTGTCTGGGCAGGACAAGGCACATCTGTGATCCCAGATCTAGAGAGGTGGAGACAAGAGGATCAGGAGTTCAAAGCCCGTGTGGGCTACATGAGATCCTGTCTCCCCATCCCCACAGCTCAATGGCTTCTAAAAGCAGTTTTCAACACGCCTTTATCGTGTTACTGAAAGTGATGGGTCCTGTATTAATCTTTAGGAACATCTGACTTCTCAGTGCTGGGGATTCTGTCTCAGAGGCAGCAGCCCTCTTCCCACTTCACTCCCTGGTCGAAGGCTTAGAATGAAAAACAAAGTCTTCACCCCACACAGGCTGGTTTGGAGGCGACCCAGTGTGACCGACAGTGTCGACGTGCTAGACACTGCCTGGGATAAGGTGCCTTAAGAAACTTTGTCTATGAGCGCGTTCAGGCTCGGCCTGTTCTCACTGAGGTTGTGAGCAGGGTGTCCCACGCTCAGTGTCCAGGGGAGTGGAGGGCTCCTGTGCCAGAAGCTGTAAGAGCCCCAGGCCCAGCTGCGCCACCCCATCTGGCCTCAGTTCTTTCTCCTCTCCCTGCTCTACCCAGCTTTCTCTCCCTGTAACCCGTCACATGGGTCTTCCCATCAGGCCCCACCCAGAGGCTTCTTTGGACCTCTGTCTAAACCTCCTCTCCCTCACACAGTCTCCCATCTCATCTCACACAGCAGGACTGGACACGGTCTGACCCCTGCTTGCTATCTGTTTCTTTCTGGAAAGACATGGGAGGAGGGCATATTTGACTTGCTTACAGCGCTAAAGGTGCCTGCAGCAGTGTGTGCACACAGTAGGTCCTCAGTAAACTCCTCCTGGTCATGTGTGAACAGGCAGTTTCAGGGAAACAGACACCGCCCTTTCAACAGAGCCCCGCTGCAGGGACAGGAGCAGAACTTCCTAGTTGTCAGGTATCTGGGAACAGAGGTCACCCCGGACTCTCAGCTCTCCAGCCCCTCCTGACCCCATCCTGAATGCCACTTGACCTGGATTCTTGAGAAGCGGCCCCCTACTTTTATGATCACATGACCCTTTAGGTTTGAGCTGTTAGGATTAAAGTCAAGGTCACAAGGACCTGTGACTTCCCTGTGAGCTTGCCAGCAGGTTCCCTCCCTTCCTCCTCTCATGAGGTGAAATAGTTCAAGCATGGGAAAACACACAAGCCAACGTCTCTTATGGTTTAACCCTTCTAACATGGAGGCTTTGGGCTGCGAGGGCTCTAGGGCATGAAGATTGAGCCAGCAGTGCAGAGGGAGCAGAGCAACAGACAGAACCGGTGGACACAATGATTTCTGGTGGGTTTAAAGGTGACCTGATGGGTGGGGACAAGAGCCACTGTGGAAGGGCAATGACAGAAAGAACATTCCAGGCAAAGGAAGGAGCACGTGCAAAGGCTCTGTGTGGGGAACGAGTTCCACAAAAGGCCAGGTCCTCGGAGCAGAGCAGCCAAACAAAGAGATTGTCCAGGAATGAGCCAGAGGTGGGGGTTGCTGGGGTAACAGACTCGTTTGCTGTGTGGGGACTTGAAAGTTGCAAAGGAAACTACTCACCTACTTAAAGCGGATGACACCCTCTGACTGATGTTTGACAACATTACTCAGGTTGCTATGCAACAGGAACTGACTGAGAAAGGACAGAGGCCTGGAGGCGAGCTAAAAAACTCCAGGCCGAAGGTTTCACATCCGTCCTGGATAAAACTATCCTGTGCCCATTGGCGCAGAGAGAAATTCGTTTTCTCTGAACTTTGGCAGCCAGGAGGTTTGTTGTGAGCATGAGCAGAAGACATTTACATACCAAATGCCTACTGTGTGGCAAGCACTAGTCTAAATGCTACAGAGGAACAAGTGTCTGCTCTTTCTCACTATGTATTTATTCAGAGACAGGCTCTCACCATGTAGCCCTGGCTTGCCTAGAACTCTCTATATAGACCAGGCTGGCCTTGAACTCAAAGATCCGCCAGCATCTGCCTCCTGAGTGCTGGGATTAAAGGTGTGTACTACCAAGCCAGCTCTGTCTCCTTATCTCATGCCTAGTTGTTACCACTTGTATAAAATCAACTGCACACTTGCTATCTATCCTCTCATTCAGTGACCTTTATCCTCTGGACATTTTATTTCCTATAGAAAGCACTTTATTTTTTAAAGAAAAGTAGGGCTGGGGGTGTGGGGTGTCCCCACTATCCTGGGGCTTGAAATACGGGTGGGCATTGGAAAGTTCAAAGGAACGTGACCACAGGGCACAGGAATACACCGAATAGGGAAGCAGCTGTGGTAGAGCAGAGCAGTCAGTTTGAGCTGCAATGACTAAGAGAGGAAATGACAGAGGCCTGGAGGGGAAATCACCCTGAAAAGGAGGAAGGTGGAGGCTGGCTGCTAAGAAAGCTGCGCGGAGGAGGAGGAGGGGGAGGGGAGGGGAGAGGGGGAGAAGAAGGAGGGGGAGGAGGAGGAGGGGACAGCTCTTCAACATGAGTAACAAAAAAGAGGGGGGAACTACATTTTTTTAGGAACCATTTCCAAATGTGTCTTGTTCGTGATGCACGCACTCGGTCCGCAGGATTGCTGTACGCTCAGCTCCGCGCGGAGCAGCAGAGCAAGCCAGAGCCTAGGTGTGGCCCCGTGCCTGGACAGCAGCCCTGGCTCCCAGCAGGGCTGCAAGAGCAGACCTCCCTCCCTCTTGTAGGAGCAGAGTGAACCCCAAAGCTGCTTTCCACGCTCCCAGAGCTCTCCTCTGTGAGCTTACAGGTGGCAAGGGTAACCCCTGGTGCTCTTTACTTTTTGCTGGGGGAGAGAGAGCACGGCCGGGGGGGGGGGGGGGGGGGGGCGGGGTGTGCACACATGCACGCCATGGCCCACGTGTGTGGGGTTCAGAGAAGCACTTTCAGGAGTCAGTTCTCTCCTTCCGCCACGTGGATCCTGAGGATTGAACTCGGGTCATCAGGTCTGACAAGCATCGTTACCTGCAGAGCCATCTTATGGGCCAGGATTGGTGTTTATTGGTGGCGTGTGTCACCACCAGCCCAGCTGCTTGTCTGTTTCTCTTTAGGGGAACAAAAGCAAGGAAGGAAGCACAAGATCTCTGTCTCCAGAGGTGAGATGTTGCACCTGGTTAACAAGAAAGCCAGTACTTTGTAGAATGTCTGCTCCGGGGTCAGAATTTAAACCCGCCTCAGCAGCAAGAGGTATAAAAACACAGGTCAGTTACTAAAGTCTCCTACTGTCGGGGTGCTCCCTTCTCCAGTGAGTGCTCCTCAGGTGAGAGGACCACAAGCCACTGAACTGTGACCCTAAAGGACCGGGCCAGTGGCACGAACCACCATTTAACCTCTGGGCCTGTTGATCTGTAGCCCATCACTTCCAAAATAAATAGACCCAGGAAACTGGTGGAGCACAAGCCCGCAGAAAAGATGCGGAGTCAGCGGGTGATTGTGAAGCCTCACTTACCTTGCAATGTGTTGAACGACTTTGAACTCTCCTTGGTCAATCAAGTGGAAAAGCCACATCCCTCTGGGACCTGTCTCTGGTAGGCCCGATGGTTTCTAGGGGCGGCATACAGGTAGTACTTGACATATATTTGTAAATTATGTGTCCTTTACATTGCATTAACATAAGAGAAAAAAATGAGAGAGAAAAACAACTAGATAGCCAAATCTGTACTTTTAAGGGTTAACATTGCTTAAGAGAGTCAGGGGAGTTTTAGATTTTGTTTTGTTTCCTCAATTTCCCCAACCAAATATCTGTTTTGTTTTGGTTTTTTTTTTTTTCCTTTTCTTGTTTAAGACAGGGTCTTACCATGTAGTTCCAACTGACCTAGAAGTAGCCCTGACCTGTGTAGCCCAGGCTGGCCTCCAACTCACAGGGATCCACCTGCCTCTGCCTCCCGACTGCTAGGATTAAAGGTGTGTGCCACCACCCTAGATCCAACCAAATATCAGGATGCGTCAAGCAAGAGGCGGGCGTGGGCGTGGCTGTGCGGGGAGCTCAGTCCCGCTCCCTCCCGGGTCTCTCTTAGGCCACATCACAGAGAATCAATTGCTCCATGGACCACAAGACCTTTACTGTCAGCTCTTTTCAATTCCAAACATAAGGACTGACAGGCAGAGTGGCTCATGACTCTCATCCCAACATGTGTGAGGCTGAGGCAGGGGGATTGCCACTAGACCAAGCACAAGGTAAGGCTGTGCTCCAGAGTACCAGGCCAGTCAGGGCTATACAGTAAGACCCTTCCTCAAACAATGACAATAAAATCCTGAACTTAAACTGAGGGCCCAGTACCTTTTCCTGGTACACACAGAGCGAAGTAATAGAAGTGTATTCGGATGAGTAGGTGAGACCTAGCCGGGCTCAAATTCCAGTGTTCGGGGTTCAGGGAAGAAAACGTTTCATTTCTGCTGCTGGTTTTAGAATTTTCCTAAGGCCACAGCCTCTTCCTCAAAGAAGGCATTGCTTTCCACACTTTGTAGAAGTCCCTGTAAACCTGTGGCTTTTCTGTTTGAACCAGCAGGGAGAAGTAACCGCTGGATGGGTCAGCACTCCCTCCCATGGTGCAGATTCAGTTCACATCTGGGCTTACGCCATCAGCTAGGGGCATTTTTAGAGGGATCAGGAAAAGAAGGAATCGTCTCTTCCTAGGTTTTTCCTTTTCTCCTCTGTGCCGCCTCATAGCCACGTCTACCGGGTTCGTTCACATTTTTGTCCGTGGTGCCTCAGGACAAGGCAGCCACTCTGGCTGTCTGCATCCAGCTGGACTGGAGGATGCCCATGGGAAGGTCTCCAGGAATCCCTGTGTGCCCGGCCAATCGGTGGCTGTTGGTTTCTGTCCAGAGAGACAGGCCCAAGCAGGTGCTAGAGAGCCTGCCAGGCACATGTTCTCCGAATACTTGCACAGACACTGCAGGGAGCGAGGGGCCTTGGGCAGTGATCTCTGTCGGAGCTGCCTCAGAGGAGGGCCTTTTGGGTCCATAGAGGATCGGGATGAAGGTGGCTGTGAGTACCGTCTTCCTTCTCTGATGTCCTGTGGTGTGGATTGCCAGGAGACCCTGAGCAAAGGTCCCTGGGGTTATTTCAAATGGTTTCCGGAGTCTTCAGGAAGTAGGTAATCATAGTTTCTAAAAGAATGAGACCTCAGGACACGGGTTTGGAAAGAAAAGTTTTACATCTTTATTTTTAAAGTCACTTTATATGTGTCTGGGGAAGTATGTGAATATCTGAAATCTCAAGCTGAAGAAAAAGGATTGCTACAAGTTTGAAGCTAGCCTGGGCTACACACAAGTACCAGGTTAGGCTAAGTTGCCTAAAAAGACCCTGGATCAAATCAAAACAAGAGCTGACATTCTACCTAGTTTTTTAAAAATTTGAATGTCACATTTCGTAAAATGCAGTCAGAAGGTAGGGGTGTCCCAGTGGCGGCCCGGTGACGACCCTTCAGATAAATGACGTTGGGTCACTATGTGCACATTCAGGACAGCCAGGAATTTTCAGCTCCCTCCAGGCTGTCCCTCCCAGCTGTTCCCCTTCAGCCTCCAGCTACTTGGCGCTGTTTTGGAAAAGGGCTCCAAGGCCAGCAACTCCCTCCAATGTCTAATCCAGGTTGCTGCAAGAGATCACTCGGTTCTTACTTCATTTAAACATCCCAAATGCCCTTGTGGACGGAACCCAGGTTGGAGCACAGCGGTCTGGGAGGAAGAAGGGGCGTCATCACACGCTAGCCCTCGCTCCCAACAGTGGGTTAGAAGCAACTGGGTATAGTCCCGATTCTGAGAGCAAACTCTGGGCATGAAATAGGAAGCTGTCTTGCTACTTTAAGTGACTCTCTCAGTTCCCCATAACTCATGGAATTTTACATTAGCGTAAATACAGCTGTGGAAAGACTCTCGGCGCTACCTGCAGTTAAGAAGCGGCTTCGTGCGAGGCCTAGAGGCACAGGCTTGTAACCCAGTTACTTGGGTGTCCAGCCTGGTGGTGTCTAATGTCCAGTGTTCAGCCTGGCGGTGCCCAATGTCCAGTGTCCAGCCTGGTGGTGTTCAATGTCTAGTGTCCAGCATGGTAGTATGCAACATCCAGTGTCCAGCCTGGTGATGTCCAATGTCCAGTGTTCAGCCTGGTGGTGCCCAACATCCAATGTCCATCATAATGATGTCCAATGTCCAGTGTCCAGCTTGGTGGTGCCAACATACAGTGTCCAGCATGTTGATGTCTGATCCTGCATCCTGCCTGCTTTATCGTTCACAAACTTCCCCATCCCCAAACTCTTTTGCTTCTAAAATAATTTCCAAGCTGGAGGCAGAGAAGTTATGGAATGGCTTCCATGGAGGCCGGGAACACTGGCGGGATCTAACGCATAGTGTGGCCACTGCAGGAGACAGCAGAGGAGACAGTGTCCCAGACAGTGACAGCCCCTGTGGCCAGGGTAGCAGGCTGACTACTACCCCTTTTGAACTATAGTATTGACACACAGCTATGTTGAACATTTCAGCTTCCGGCTCACAGGTTCCATGGCGTATTTTCAAGAATTCTTCATTTTTAGGAAAGGGGAAGAGCTCACACTTCTTTCTAAGGCCCAGGAAAGAGTGGTTACATAGAAACTACACTTCAGAAATAAAATACACTACAGGGCTGGAGACACGGCTCAGCATTTAAGAGTAATTGTTGCTCTTCCAGAGGACTCAGGTTCAATCCCCAGGACCCACATGATGGCTTACAAACACCTACAACTGCAGGTCCGGGTGACCCAATGCCCTCTTCTGACCTCCACGGGCACCAGGCATGTATGTGTTGCACATACATATACACAGACAAAACACTCATCTACATAGAATAAAATAAAATGACAAGAAAGCATAAGCCAGCCAGTGAGATGGCTCAGCGGGTGAAGGTATTTGCCGCGGAAACCTGATGATGTTACTTGGAGCCCTAAAACCCACATGAAAGAGAGACTCACTCTCCACAGTTGTCATCTGCTGTCTACCCCCAAGCCGTGACACGTACTCCCAATGTCCTGTACACACCCTGATGCTAAACAGAATGTAAAAACAGCACACATACTGTGCATATGAGAGGTCATGTGACTGTAAGGGCCCATGGATGAGGACACCAACCGAGTCTGTTTTATGTCTTCACTGGGATAGTTTGCGTTATAGGGATGCAAAGCTCAGCAAGGCATCAGAGCAGAGCAAGTGGTCTTCCTATCCACTGGACTGAGAATGCTTATTTCCGTCATTAAAAATAAAGTACATTATGTATAGAAAAAAAAAAAAAAAGAAAGTGAAAGAAAAGTTTCCAAGAGCACGATTAAAAGCCCCTGGCCACCTCCAAGCCTCCCACCCTGCTCTCTCTGAAAAAGGAAGGCAGAAGGGGCATCATTATGATGGACATTGGATGTTGGGCACCACCAGGCTGAACACTGGACATTGGACATCACCAGGCTGGACACTGGATGTTGCATACTACCATGCTGGACACTAGACATTGAACACCACCAGGCTGGACACTGGACATTGGGCACCGCCAGGCTGAACACTGGACATTAGACACCACCAGGCTGGACACTGGACGTTGGGCACCACCAGGCTGGACACTGGACGTTGGACACCACCATACTGGACACTGGACGTTGGGCACCATCATGATGCACACTGGGCATTGGGCACCATCATGATGGACGCTGGATGCTGGACACCATCACGCTGACTGACTCCCGCTTTCGAAAGAGGGAAGAAGAAAAGAAGGGTCCAAAGTAGCAGGACACTCAGGGATTTGGGAGATCCTGCCTTGGGCACAGATGCTCACACCCAATGGCTAGTGACTTTCACCTTCTAAGAGAAACAAGGCAAGCCTTTTAAACCCCCGCTGTGGGTGGGCTGTGCCACACACTGCTTTCCATGACCGCCTTAGTGATATCTCCTTATTATTCATTATTATTATTGTCTCTTTGTGTGTGTGCATGATGTATACGGTGTATTATGTGGCTGTGTGTGTGCTGTGCGTGCGTGGAGAGGTCAGAAGACAATTCCATGGAGTCGGTTCTTTCCTTCCACTCTTGCAAATGTCCTGGGGACCAAGCTCAGGTCATCAGACTTGCTCACCAAGCACATTACACACTGAGCCGTCTGGCCAGTCTGGTACTTCACTGTCCCATCCGCCCCCTCCTCTGGCTTGGTGCTTTGAGAAGCAAAGTGACTCTTGAAATGTCTTATAGCTGCGGTACTCACGGGACTATTTCTCACCCAGACCCTACCCGCCGTCTCTGGGTTTTACTGTTGTCTCACTGTTAGGATGGAGCCCAAGGCCTTGCAGGTGCCAGGTGACTCCGGCTAACGAGGCATACTCCCAGCCTAGGCTGTTCAAACTGGCCCATTCTAGATCTGAACTCACTTGGAAAATTAGACTTCAGCTGAGAGAGCAGATGCAACAGTGAGAGCCTCCAGGTTTGAGCCCCGATGTACCGGCGCTACTGGATGACCTCAGCACAGAAGTCCCTCAACCTCCCTTGGTCTTAATGAGGCGGACCAAGCAGGAGTCCAGACCCGCCCCCAGGTCTGACATTTGACCTCCTGTAGTTTTGTCCTTTCTGTCAACTGGAGAAATAAAAACTGAAGTACCACCGAGGGGATGGGGAGCGGACTGCTGTCACGGAGGATCCGGGCTTAGGCACAGGGAAGATGAAGATGCCAGGGCAGTGCAGTGGCTGCCGGCTGGCCCTGCTTCAAGCCAGGACAGGACTCTCCCCTACCGCCGTCCCTCTGGGTGGTGCAGGAGGCAGCACGAAGGAGCTGTCAGCTCTTCCAGTGTGAGCCTGCCGCCTTGCAGTTACATCCTGTCTTCCTGCATGGCCCTCCCCAACAGGATCCAGCACTTCCCAGCCTTTCCCTGCAGCGGGAAAGCAGACTCCACCCACTTTGGACATCCATTATCCTGGCAGCCTTGAACTCTACACAATCCACTTTCCACCTAGCCAGGAAGCATGAATAGTAGTCACGGCAGAAATCAAAGCCCCAACGCATGTGTGTGGCCGCCTGGCTGCTTGCTTTCGGGTTCCTCATCTAACGCCTTCATTCACCCACCCTCACACCCTCGCATGGGACTTCGCACATTTCTCTTCCTCTGTAGACAGGCCCTCTTGCCACCCTTGATCTGACTCAAGCCCAGATAGAAGTTTCCAGGGCCACTGTCCCAGGGAACTTTCCTAAGCCCTCTCCTACCGCAGCTTCCCTACAGCTTTCCCCTACTTTCTTTCCATCACACTCAAGAAGCTTCTTGTCGATTTCAGTGAATCCCACGTTTACTTCTGTAGAGGTTGAATAGAAACAAATCTTATCCATAAAAGGATCGATTACATAGACCAGGAAGTGTTATATTTACCACGGTGTCTCCAGGGAGCTCCTGGCAGAGGTACATTCATATTTGTGTATGTCCTGGTGAGTGGATGGATGGATGGAGGGATGGATGGAGGGATGGATGGGTGGGTGGATGGATGGAGGGAGGGATGGATGGATGGATGGATGGATGGATACATGGATGGGTGGATGGATAGATAGATGGATGGATGGGTGGATGGATAGATAGATGGATGGATGGGTGGATGGATAGATAGATGGATGGGTGGATGGATGGATGGATAGATGGATGGATGGATGGATGCATAACTCTCCAGATGTCTCCAGCTATAGTGCAGATAAACTTTCCTCCTCCAGCTGAATAGTTTACACACTGATTCTGGTGGTTGCACAAGATCCCCCCCCCCCCCCCCGCAACAAGGTTACCCCTGCTCTTTGTCCTTGTGGCCCAAAGCTCCTCCTGATTCTGCCTGTTCATTTTTCTTTCTTTTCCTGACTGTCGTATAGAGATGGATACGTGCAGAAAGGGCCATGGAAACTTCTATCTGGGGGTGAGGACTCAGTCAGAGCCAAGGTGGGGAGAGGGCCAGCCGGCAGAGGAAGAGCCATGTGTGAGGTCCCAGGGGAAGGCTTGAGGTTGTGCAGACAGTAGAGTTAGAGGAACTGGAAAGTGACCAGCTGCCTGGATGGCCATAAGTTTCTCCCACACTGGGTGTGGTGACACACATCTGTAATCCCAGAATTAAGGAACTAGAGCTAGGAGGATCAGAAGTTCAAGGCCATCTTTGGCTATTTAGGGAATATAGACCAGCTTGGGCTATATAAGATCCTGTCCCAAAATCATAGGAGCCTGCAGAGATGACTCAGAGGTTAAGAGCCCTGATTGCTGTCCCAGAGGACCAGGTTCAATTCCCAGCACCCATACAGCAGTTCACAGATGTCTGTAATTCTGGTTCCAGGAAGATATGATACCCTCTTCCGATTTCCTGGGGCACCAGGAATGCACATGATGCGCAGATATGCATGCAAGTGAAACATCCATACACGGAGCTGGAAAGTTGGCTCAGGAGAGATGGTGGTTAAGAGCACTGGCTGTTCTTCCAGAGGTCCTAAGTTCAACTCCCAGCATTCACATGATGGCTCACAACCATCTATAATGGGGTCTGATGCACTCTTCTGGTATAAAGGTGTACACATAGATAGAGCACTCATATAAATAAATAAATCTTTTTTAAAAGTTTCATTAAAAATAAACACCCATACATATAAAATAGAAATGAGTAAAGACTAAACTAAAGATTATCTAAAGCAAACAATCAAAATCAAAACACATAAAGCTCAACCTACCAAGGAAGACATGGACATGACATTTGTCTAAAAATTTTTTTTCATAAAAGCAAGAATGAAAAAGAACACCTTGGAGCCAGTGAGCAGACTCAGCGGGTAAAGGGTGGACCGGGGACCTGCCACCATTCCTGTTGACCTGAGATCTACTGTGGAGGCTCAAACTGTGGGAAGAACTGACTCCCACACATTGTCCTCTGGCCTCCACATGTGTGCTGTGGAATGTATGCAACTACACATACACACACACACATATATACACACACACATACACACACGTACACACAGACACACACACATATATACATACATACACACATACACACGCATATATACACACACATACACACACACACATGTACACATACACACATGTACACACGCATACACACGCATACATACACACACACATGCACACACACATACACATACATACACACACATACATACACACAGACACACACACACCCATACACACACACACAGATATACACACATGCTCGGAAAATGAAACATTTCTAAATTTTAAAATAAGAACATCCCTTTGTTTTTTTACACGAACTCGAGCTGCCTGTGTTCCCATAAGAAGCAGAGAAGAACGTGTGTCCTACATTGTCACTAAAATATCCATGCCGATGTTTCCAAATCAACACCCTATTAGCAAATAGCATGTGAACGCCCACAGTGACCACTGGACTGCTGTCAGTCTCATAGCTGTGGCTGAAAACTGCTTCCATATGTTCCTTTCAAAGAACTGAGCCTGGCGGTGCCAGGAGCCCGGGTGCACGGTGACGACTTACTGCTGCTGCCACGCCAGGGTCTTCTGTGGTGTCCACTGTCCCTACATGACAATGGCTCCTTGACTGTGGCTTGCCCCACTGCATTCTCCCATGGGGCCTTCATGTGGGAGCCCAGCTCTGTATAGAAGGAGCAGCCTCAAGGTTACCCTTGAGCTGAAAGCCACTTGCGCAAGGACCTGGCAAAAGAGTGCTCTGGGTGTACGGGACAGCAAGGGGAGGGTCTCAAGCTGGGAGCATCGTGGAAGAGTCAAGCAACGATATGGTTGCAAGACCATCAGTGAGGTCAGGAGCAGCAGGCCCAGGGGCCTGCTGGCCATGGTGGCCTCGGAGCTACCCTGGGAGCTTAGCTTGTAGCCTGAGAGCAGTTGTGAGCAATTTGGGTTTTTAGACAGGTGTGTGTGTGTGTGTGTGTGTGTGTGTGTGTGCGCATGTGTGATATTATTCTTGCTGGAGACTAAGAAGGATTTTGCAGGGAGAGGCTCAAGAATAGATGTGAAGAGACCCATAGAGTCCGAGGGTTTGGACAGATTAGATGTCTCTGATCCTATTTGCTTACCTGTAAAATGGAGACAAGACAGCCCATGTCTGAGGCTTCTGGGAACTTGTGATATAGAATGTCTGAGCACCCAATAAAAAACAGGGTCTCATTCCATATAAGGCACTGTCTGTTCCAAGAATTCTCATGTGTGTTCCATTCCTCTTCTAATGCCGTTGTTGCTGGTGTTTTGTTTTGACTTTTTGAGATAACCTTTTCTATAGGCCAGGATGACCTTGAACTCCCAATTACCTGCCTCCACCCCACAAAGCTGAGATCACAGGTGTGTGCCACCCTGTCCTGCCCATTTGTTTTATTCTCCTTGTGTAAAAACTTTGATTGTCTCTGTTATTAAAATTTGGTGACCTAGGCTAGGGACATTTTGTTGCTTGCCTAGCATGCTTGAGGCCCTAGGTCCCATCTCCAGCACTGCAATTAATGAACCAATTAATCAATTACTACGTTTATAAGAATTGATTAATTACATGGTTTTCTAGTTAGGAAATCATAATACTTGATTGCTTGAAGTAACCAAAGACACTCTGTGCTATTTATAAAGAACAGCCATACAGAAGGCACTCGAGCTGAGGCATATCTAGGGGTCATTTTGCTTTTGAAGATGTGGCCAGGCAGCAAGCAGTTGCAGGAAACCGCATCTCAGGACCGAGGCAGCTGCTATCCATCCAGGACAGCTGTGGGTGCCCGGTGGGGGCATGCTTCCTGCCTTGGATGATCCTAAAGACCCATTGTTCTCTGGAAATACCCCAGTCTTCCTGAGTGTTCAGACCCAGAAGAAGCCTCTGCTGTCTCGACAGTGTGGCTCAGCTGCTCTCAACAATTGCTCCTCAACCCACAGCAAACCTGACAGATGCTGTATGCTCCAGTGACCTCTCTGGAAAAAAAAAAAAAAAAAGCATTTTGAATAGAGTTCATGAGAACTGTGAAGATTGTGAAGGCTTGTGCTTTTCGTTTTCCCAAAATAGGTGATTAAGTTGTAATTTTCTCCTCTCTCTCTCTCTCTCTCTTCCTCTTTTGAGATTTTGAGACAAGGTCTCATCTAATAGCCCATGTCTGGAACTTACAAGGTAGCCCAGGGTGGCTTGAAGCTAACAGCAATCCTTCTGCCGCAGCCCCCTGAGAAATGAGATTACCAATAGGCAGCTTTCAAAGAGGTAAAACTGTGAATCTCCCACAGATATAAAATAGGTTGCTGGGTGTAGTGTCTCAGTCACAATCTCTGCACTCGGGAGGAGGAGGCAGGAGGATCAGGAGTTTCAGGTCAGCCTGGACTACAGAGAAGCAATGTTTTAAAAACAAACAGAAATTCTAGAAAGTACCCCGTCACCTCACTAAGTCTGAGCCTTTAGTCAACATTCCGTGAGAGCCTACAGCCCTGTTCCTTACAGTGAATCAACCCAGCTGTTTTCTGCAGGCCTCTGGTCGTCTCTGTGATGTTGTTTCTAAATATTGCTCAAAAAGGTGAGCAAGGTATCACAGCAAGCCCTTCACCTTCCATTCTAGACAGAACTAGGTGTTGGTGCTCTGGCTTCTTACCCCCTAAAGACTTGGCACTCCCAGCAGCAGCGGCTTAGCCCTGTCTGTCATCAACCCAACTAGTGGCTAACGTAGACCCTGGGGACACAGCTGAGAATGAGGATAGGCTGCACCCTGTTTTCATGGAAGACAGAGAGATGGTTGTCCTCTCTGAGTTAGATACGAACACGGACACAGGAAGATAATAAACAGGCTGGGAGAACCAGTTTGGTTTGCAGGGTGGCATTAGAGAATCCTTTTTCTCAGGAAGTGACATTCAGGAAGAGTCTAGAAGGATGTGTGGGATTTCAGTGGGTAAAAAGCTGCTTGGATGTTTGGGGGTAGAGGGGAAAGCGTGTGGGCAGGACCGCAGTCCTCAGCGAGAGTGCTCATGGAAGGCTGGTGAGGGAATCTGGGCCTGGAAGGTTCTGGACCCGAGGATACCAGGGCACTGTCGAAACTGGTGCTTCTAAAAGCTCTAACATGATATCAGTGCCCTGTGATGGTAGCTTTCGATAGACGTTGGCTGAGCTTCTACGGGAAGATGTGCTAACGTATGAGCTCCAGAAGAGCAGAGTCCGGGAGTGCAAGCCAGTTCTCTGCTTTTCAACTTAATATTGGAAAGTCCCTGTGTTTGTGGTGACCGCGGGGGAGAGGAGAAATCTCTGCAGACATGTTACCTGTCTGGAAGGATAAATTCGAGGAAGGGTGAGCAGGGAGGTGACTCACCCGCCCCAGCGAATGTAACCCACTCTGAGTGGGTATGGGTGCCACCCACTCAGAGCAGTTTGGAGAGTCTGAGTGTTTCCAAGAACAGGTTTAAAAAAAAAAAAAAAGCTGGGCAGTGGTGGCACACGCCTTTAATCCCAGCACTCAAGAGGCAGAGGCAGAAGGATCTCTGTGAGTTCAAGGCCAGCCTGGTCTACAGAGTGAGTTCCAAGACAGCCAGGGTTACAACAGAGAAATCCTGTCTCGAAAAACCAGGAAAAAAAAAATGGATTAAGACGTCCTTGGAGGGCTGTGGAGTCGGCTCAGCGGTTTAGAGCACTTGCTGCTCTTCCAAGGGACCTGAGTTCGAGTCCTCGCACCCATGTTGGATAGCTTACAACTATCCAATGTCTCCTTGGGCACCCTTGGGTGCTACACACACACACACACACACACACACACGAAAAAATATTTTTACAGAATTTCAAGTGTTCTTGCAAAGAGTGTTAAATAAATATGTCCCAGACAGATCAAGAAACTGAGTCCCAGGCAGGCACCTCCAGGTGTGTGTGTGGGGGGGGAGATGGATCACAACCTTGCCACAGTGCTGTCATCCTGCCCCCCGATCCCCCACACCCTGCAGCACTCAATATATGCCTGCTGGGGGTAGGGGATAGCATGGGGCAAGCACACACTGGGATACATCCCTATCTCTTAATTAATTTTTTGAGACAGGGCTCACTAAGTTATCCAGGCAGATCTTGAACTCTCAGTCGTCCTGCCTCAGCCTCCCACAAGCTGGAACTGCAGGTATGAGCCACCAAGCCCAGCTAACAAACAACCCTTGAGATTCTCCTATACACCTGGTCCTGAGGCTGATGCTGGGGACAGCATAATAGATAAGATGTATTTATGTCATACATATGTATATGTACATATGTGTGTGTGTGTGTGTGTGTGTGTGTGCACAAACACGTTTAATTCTAGAAATAGCCCATTAGTAGGTGTCGCTATTATTCTCATTTTGTCCATAGGGAAACTGAGGCTCAGAGAAGATAGCTAATATGCTCAAGGACACACAGCTGAGAATTTCAAGCCAAGTATGTTGTATACACGGGGCTTTGGCCCAACCGTGGGTCAACATGCTGCACACATGTATGTAACTACAAGGCCCATATGGCCTCCACAAATTTAAGAAAGGACTAATTAGGGCTACTCACCTGGAGTTTGGGGGTGCAGGCAATGCATCCCAGAGGATGTGGCATCACCAGAAACCTGAACAATAGGAAGAATAAATCAGGTGAAGAGCAGGGCCAGACAGGGAAGAAGAGATGTGAGGGCGGCTTGGTGGCTCCTGTCGCGGTTTCTGGCTGGCCTGGTGCAGGGTGCCACTGGCAAGGACTGTAACAGCACGTTATCTCCCCAGACCCTGCTGGCAAGGGCACTTTATGACAACCATCCTGACTGCTCCGATGAGCTGGCTTTCTCCAGAGGGGACATCCTGACCATTGTGGAACAAAATGTGCCCGAAAGTGAAGGCTGGTGGAGGTGTCTGCTCCACGGGAGGCTAGGCCTGGCTCCCGCCAACCGCCTCCAAGTCCTCAAAGAGACTCCTGAAGACACATCCTGTCCCCTGCTCCTGAGAGGCTTGGGCGCAGATCTCACCAGCCCAGAGACGCCCTACCAGGTGCCTAACTTGTTCTGCCTGCCACCCCCGGGGCCTGTGTATGAGCTGATGAAGAGCTGGGTGGAGGGGCCTCCACCGGCTACTGCCGAAGCCTACGAATTGCCTGACTCACCTTCCAGTGCCAGGATCATCTGTGAAAAGACTCTGAGCTTCCCCAAGCAGGTGAGTGTGTCTCTGAATGAAAGCGTGGGGGAAGGGAGCAAGAACGCCCTGGGGCTCCAGTACCCCCTAGTCACTGCCGTATATCAGATCAGATGTGCCAAACAGGACCTCAGAGCCCTATTGAGCGTGACTAGGGCCTTGTCCCATTTCAGTCACACCCTTGGCATCACTGTGACTGTCCAGCTCAACGAGACCGACCGATCATTGGTGTCAGCTGAAGGTGTGTGCAGCAGCTCGTCGCTATTCACAGGGGTCCCACATCACAGACACCACTAGAGACAAGAGTGACAGGTTGTGAGTTAATTCTCACAGTGCCGAATGCAAGTCTTCACTCATTGCCTTCAAGGCACACA
The DNA here is from genome assembly GCA_026225945.1 of Cricetomys ansorgei. Lineage (NCBI taxonomy): Eukaryota > Metazoa > Chordata > Mammalia > Rodentia > Nesomyidae > Cricetomys > Cricetomys ansorgei. The sequence continues at coordinate 6,055,139 of JAMJFZ010001249.1, forward strand.
TCAGCCTCCACCCAGATACTTCTAGAATTGTTGCAGACAATACAAGACAGAGATCAAGAGGGAGTGTGGCTGCATGGTGCTGGGGAGAACACGAAGGTCCCCAAGCGTTTGCGTGGGAGAAGGTTGGTTACAAACATTTTTGAATGTTTTTTTCCCCCTCTCTCTCTATTTACTTATCTACTTGGGAACAGAGCATGCCCAGGCCACGGCACAGGTGGACAGAACAGAGGACACTTTCAGGAGCTGGTTCTCTCCTTCCTTCCGTGTGCAGGTCCCAGGGATCAAACTAGGGCCCACAGGTTCGGCGGCAAGACATTTATCTGCTGACCCATTTCCACCCCACCCCAGTCTCTGCCCCAGAAAAGCTGATGTGTCACCATAGCGAAGGACCACACAGGGATAAGAAGCAGTATTTCCTCACAGTTGTTCTAAAAAGGAAGACAGAATCCTTTAATCAGACTAAGCAAAAAAAAAAAAAAAAGCCCCCAAACTTTCTGTGTATGTGAGTGCGTGCATCTATGTGTGTGTTCTTGTATGCAGGTGTACATGTGGGCTGGAACATGCCTATGTACATGTGCCTATGTGTGTGTGAGAGTGCTTGTGTGTGTTTGTGTGATGTGTGTGTGAGAGTGCATGTGTGTTCTTGTATGCAGGTGTACATTAGGCTGGAATGTGACTATGTGTGAGAGTACATGTGTGTATTCTTGTATGCAGGTATACATGTGGGCTGGAAAGACCTAGAAGAACAGACACAGGTGGTTCTTCTCAGGAAGTAAAATTGAGTAAGGAGAAAACTAAGCAAGGTAATGATCAGAGAGAGAGACCTTTATTTTGCCCTGTGTACCCAGAACCTTGCCTGAGGCAGGTCCTTTATAAATATTTCATGAACAATAGATCAGGAAGCTGACAGGTGTCTTGAGGGACAGATGGGACACCAGAGCTTTACAAGCAGAGGGGAGCAGATTGGTGAATGTGCAGGCACAATTTTGGGGCCTTAAGAAAGAAGAGGAATTAAAAGAAGAAAGGAGAAGAACGATGTGGTTTTCACCCCACAGCCCTGGCCTCCCGGGGCTTTAAAAAGACAGTGCAAGCAGCCTGGAGCTGAAGCTCAGTTGATGGAGTGTTTACCTAGCATGCTAGACAGCCCTGGGGTCTATCCCAGTCGCTGCATAAACCAGGCATGGTGGAACACACCTGTAATCCCAGTACTCAGTAGGTGAGGCAGGAAGACCAGGAGTTCAGGGCCAGCCTCAGCTATAGAGCAAGTGTGAGGCCAGCTTTGGCTACACGAAACCCTGTCTCACAAACAACAAACAAACAAACAAACACCCACCGGCCTCCATGTTCAATGACCGTGGCGGTCTTTAACACCTGACAGGGCATTCCACTCAGACGACATGTCTCACCTGGCCATGCCACCAACAGCTGTCTTAGAAACATCCACCACCTCTGACATATGTGTGGCAGGGCTTCAAAACGCGCACTCACACCAAGCAGCCTCCCTCCACCCCAGCTCCCAACACTGCCTGGAAACAGGAAGTCGATCCCTTCAAAAACGTTGAATACTTCAGATATCCCAACTCCCTAAGCTGCAAGGCATCGGCTTGGATGGCGGTCCCACAGAGTGGTTGTCCCTCACGGGTGCTGGCTGCAGACACGAGGCGCATGCTCTCTGGGCCTGCAGCCGCTGTCCACAGGTGGGCCCACCTGATTTTCTGGAACAATTGTCCTAGTTACCAACCAGCACCCAACTGCTGTCTGAGCTGCTGTCTCGACAAGAGCTTTGGCAGTTTTTTCTTTAAGAGTAGGTCACAAGGGGCAGTGACCCAGCTTATTGGGTAAAAGTTTCTACCAAGAAGAAGCCGGATGGCCTGAGTTTGAGGCCCAGAACCCACATGGTGACAGAGAGGACAGACTCCATTTCGTTGTCCTCTAACCTCCAGAGGGACACTGTGACACCAAGATGTGGAAAAGAAGTCAGGCTGGCCAGTTTTAATAAAATTTCCTTCTAAAAACCACTAAAGAAAAGAAAAGAAAAAAGCAAAGTTCTGTCTCACTGTCCCTGAAGGGAAAGCAGATGTGATACCCACTGATGCCAAGCCTCCCGGCACCCAGCGCGGGACCAGGCTCCACAGGTGAATGAATGAAGTGACCCAACCCAACAGCAGCCTCGAGACACGCAGGCTCCACTGTGCACCTGGAGACTGATGGCGTGAGGGAAAGCTGAACTCAGCTCACCATCACAGCTTAACTCGGGAGAATGGATACTGCGTGAGCAGCAAGGTCTGTCCTTGCTGAAGCCTGTCAGCCGCATGCATCCTTCCGGGGGTGGGGGGGCCTGTGGTAACTAAGAGAAACCGCAGCGACTGAAGGGGAATTCAGATCCTCTGACCCTGAGCAGGTTCTCCAGGGGACCACAGAAAACACCTGGGGAATGTCCCTGCCTTTTCTCCTTAAGGCTCCCTCTCTGTCCTAGCTACAATTTGATTTCCTCCTCCTCCTTCTCCTCCTCCTCTTTTCTTCATTTTTTTCTTCTCCCCTTTCTCCTCCTCTTCCTCCTCCTTCCTCTTTTCCTCTCTCTCTCTTCTCTTCCTCCTCTTCCTTCTCCTCCCCCTCTCCTTTATCACCTAAGGGACTGGTGTCCTGGCACCCTTGACTTCAGAGGCAGCTACTAGCAATCCAGGGCATTAGGAACTCCCCAGAACCCTCCATTTCCCTTTCTTCATGTGCTGGGAGAGCATTGGACCGATGACATCTAAGGTCAAACCCTACCTGTACCCTTACGAGATTCTCAGTAATTTCCTCTACCCTAAAAAGGCAAGAGCCAGACATTCCAGAAGAATGGTCAGCAATCCATTTCACGTGTTCTGGCAGGCTCTGGGTAAAGGCACTTGCTGCCAAGTCCCATGACCTGAGTTCAATTCCTAGGACAATCCAGGAAGGCAGGAACATTGTCTTTCCTTCTCCGGCATCTGCCATTTGTCCCCAAATCTGAGACTGCCCAGAAAATGTGCTCCAGTCAGGAACAGTCATAGGTGGGAATAGGCGGGTCCAAACCCAGCCCTTCCAGCTGTTTCCATTGGAGTTTGCAGGCTCAAGCCACAGCTGGAGCAAGTCATTCCACGGGCTCCTTTGTACCACTGCCAGCCTCCCAAGATTCAGAGTAGCCCAACATGAGAATCCAAGATGGTTGGAATGTACTGCTTCCTCAAGTTGTCATAAGAGTGTCATCTATGGGCCAGAATCAGCTGTGTCTATCCAGGAAAGGCCTCTGAGGGCCTTTGGATTAGAACAGCCCTCCATTAGACACAAAAGAATATTGGTTCCTGGGAGGTGACATGCCCATCCTGGTGAGCCCAACGTGAACCCGGGAACTGATGCTTTCAAGCCAGGCTGAAGCTACTCCTTTTTTTGAGCTTAAAGATAATCTTTGGTTATCTCGAAATGTTTCTTCTTTCTTATTACGTTTTATTTGTTTGTGGAGGGCAGAGAACAACTCGTGGAAGTTGGTTCTCTAGTTTCACCGGCTGAGGCCTGGGAATTGAACTCAGGTCATTGGACTTGGCAGCGAGTGCCTTTACCCACCGAGTATCTCCCTGGTCCTTGCAGCTCTACTTTCCACGGAGTTTTTGTCAATGTGTCACCTTCAGATCCTGGAGGCACAGCTCAGCCACTGTATCCACAAGAACAAAACAAAAACCGCTCCCAGAAGCCACTGCACCTTCCCCTTGTCGCTTCCCCCAGGAAAACCGCTCTTCTGAGTTTTTGTTTTACTTTCCATTCAACTTTCTTTCTATAATGTGGAAACCTGACTTACACACACACACACACACACACACATACACACACACACATACACACACACACACATACACACACACACACATACACACACACACACACATACACACACACACACACACACACACACACACACAGAACATATTTCCTTTCTGAGAAGGGACATTTTGGTATTTCAAGTGTAGAGGGACAGATTTCCTGCTGAGACTTGCTTGGAATTAGTTCCCTCTGCCTCACTAAGGCTTTGGAGACCACCGCTCTCAGGCCTGTTCCTTAATAGACTGCTCTCTGGAATTTATGTTTCCCAAGAAACAAGGGACATTTCTGAAATGGCACACACAGGAAAGTCCCTGAGTGAACTGTAGGAGTTCCCACAGTCCCATGTGACCCACAAAGTCAACCATTTGCATAAAATGGGCCTGAAGTCTGAAGGGTTGGGCCAGGAAGAGCTTGGAAAAAAGTCTACAGACGGAGCGAGAGGGGAAAGCTGGGTGCAGAGTTAATTCAAAATGCAACCAAACCATTGATAAATTTGGTCTAGGGCCAATCAGCCTAGGATCACAGGGGACAGAGCCAGGGCTTGGTTTTTCTAAAGTGTGCATACCTTGCGTGTGTGTGTGTGTGTGTGTGTGTGTGTAGTGTATTTATGGGTGTGCACACACTTGTGCGTACGTGCAGATGCGGATATGTTCATGCAGGCGATAGCTGCTGCTAGGGAGCTCCGCAGGAAAGAAAGGGAAGCATGCAAACAGCTGTGAACCCTGCCAGACCTGGGCAGAGGGAACCACCTGTCATGGCAGGTGACACCCTGGACAGTGGAACCCGAATTGTCACCTCTCAGGGGTTTTTATTTCTTCTGTGATTCTTAAAAGAATCAAACATCTTTTACATAAAGCCAACACCTGCAGATAATACAAAATGCCAAGGCCTAGGCAGCCGTTCCCCCAACAGTGCACAGAACAGCCATTTCAAACATAACTGGAAATAAACTTCTGCAACAAGTGCACATATATTTAGAGGATTAGAGGTCAACTTGGAGTTGTCCACCTTGTTTTGCTCTTTTAAGGCTACGTTTCAAGCAGAGCTTGGTAGAACATGTCTGTACATAATAAAAGGGTTTGTAGATAAGGTTTTGTAAATGCCTTTCAAAATGTAAAGGGTATTTTTTTTTAAACAGAGGGTGTGGGTTTGGCTGTTTTGTGGTTTGGATCTGGCCTCAGAACATATTTTAAAAGTATCTAAAATGTAACAGTTTTTATCTCGCTGGCTACTTGACTCCGCTCCCCCGTCCCTGGCTGCTAGATTTCTAACTTCTAACCTTTAAAACCTCAGTTAGCTCATAGGGTTAGGGAGGAAATGAAAGGATGGGAAGGAAAGAGAAACCGTTAGAGCCCTTTTCTGGCTGTCTTAATCTGTCTCTGTCTGGGGAACTGAACTAGCTCTGAACTATCTCCCGCTCTGGTTCAGCTTCTCCCAGCATGGCAGTTACTGAGAAGATCTAAATTGTAAGTTTTTAAAAATTGCAGTTAATTCATTTTTTCTGTCCTTATTTCTGCCTGCTTCTCTATTTTCTGCTTTTTGTGCCCTCTTTCCCTGGCATGCAGCAACTCCTAGCTCTAATTCTTAACTTGTAATTGTCAAACTGCCTTCAACTGCCCTTCTTTTATCCCCTCCAACTGTTCCCAGAAGTCCAAGCAGCATGCAACCACACGTGGGAGGGGCTTTTCTCTGGCAAAGCTTCACTCTACACATGTCATTAATCCCAGAACCGAGGAGGCAGAGGCAGACGGATCTCTGTGTGTTCCAGGCCAGCTGGGGCTATATAGTGAGAGACACTGTCTCAAAAAAGAAAAGAAAAAGAAAAGAAACCTTCCTATATTTATTTGAGGCCCATGCTTGCCGCAACATGCGCGTGAAGGTCAGAGTTCAACTTGCTGGGGATTAAACTCAAATCTTCAGGCTTGGTGGTGAGCGCCTTCACCCAATGAGTGAGCCATCTCACCAGCCCTACCTCATTTTTAGAAAAAGGTCTCTCACTTGTTTGAAACCTGCCCATTCTGCTGAGCTGGATGGCTAGTGACTCCCAGAGACTCCCACCTCCCCAGCGCTAGGATTACAAGTGGGTTGATATTTATGTGGGCTCTGGGGATTGAATTTAGGTCTTCGTTTTGCAAGGCAAGTACTTTACTGACTGAGCCTTTGCGTCAGCCAGAGATCAGAAGATTGCTGAACCCAGGATGCTGGGAGCATCTCACAAACAGTTGCCAAGTATAATTTGAGGGAAAGGTGGGATTTAGGGGAAACACAACTGGAGGGTCAGCACCAGCCTGGACTGTAAGGTCTGTCTTTGGAAACCACAGCATGGAGATAGGTGGAATGTGAGGCTAGACCCTCTTATCCATACTTAAAAGGGGGGGTCCGCTCCTCTGTGTAGGTGGCTTGGGTTTCCAGGTATGCGTGCGCATTTGCTCTTTAGGACAATACTTCAGGAAGTCCTGCTCCTGAGAGCCCAGGATTTTACAGAACCGTGTCCCTTTGTGAGTGAGAAAGCAGTTGTCAAACCGAGAAAGGGGCTGGTTTGACCCCCTACAGCTGCAGTGTGTGCTCGGAGAGACACATGCCATATGGCTCCACAGCTGTGGCCGGAGTTGCGGGAGAGCCAGGGAGGGTTTCTGTGTAACGCTGTCCCAGGCCCGTGTGCATTCGTTCACCAAAACACAAGCCAGAGCTTAAGTGGTGTCACCCCAAGGCGGTGTCCTAGGGTAGCAATGAATACGGGACTCTAGCCTGGGCCTCAGAAGCTGCTCCTCAGCCTGGATTGTCTTCCCCACCTCCGCATTAAAATCCTGAACAACCCCTCCCCCATCACGATCCAACTTGGGAAACAGCCCTACACGGTACCTGGTTCTCTAGGACCCAGGACCCTGTAGGACACCCTAGCTGGGGCGTCCATCTTCCTTAGGGCTCTCGGTAACTTTGTATTTTCCTCTCTCACCTTGCCCCACTCCTCAGCCTGTGGCCTTGTTATAACAAGCCCCACTTCCTTTTCCTTCGTACTGTGAGTGCCGGCACCCAGTATCCTTTAGCCTGTTAAAAGAAAACAGAACAAGACAGGAAATGCAGCTCCCTTGGTAGAGTGCCCTGGGTACGTCCTAGGTTTGGTCTCCGTCACCACTTAAAACTGGGTGTAATTGGTACGTGCCTATAATCCTAGGAGGTAGAAAGATCAGTAATTTAAGGTCATCCTTGGCGTCATAGGGTGCTCAAGGCTGGCCTCCAATCACAAGACAAGCTTGTCTCTCCCTACTGCCGGCTCCCAGGGCCCCCTTCTGCACTCAGATTCACCAGGCATGCCCACTGAGAATCGGTATTCTAACCCGCTTCCCAGGTGAATCCAAGGCAGGCACTACGGCCTACCTGGTAAGGAAGACTCGCCCATCACCATGGGACCCACCTATCAGCACCCCATTCTTCCTCGCCTCTAGCGGGTACTTCAAACTTTTGACGTCGTGGCATGACATTGTCATCTGTAAAATTGGCACTCAAGAGCTATAATTCAGGTTTTTAAAAAGCTTAACAAAAACATCTCATAACATTTTACATAAGTCTGGGATTGTGTGTTGGGTTGCACTCGTGGCCGTCTCCGGCGTGTGAACCTCAGGATGGACCCATTTGCCGGTGACGACAAACACTCAGCATCTTTGTTGTTGGAAGATGATCTTGACCGTGATCTTGGGTATGCTGACTCCATTTTTTTTTCTCCCTCGAAGACCCTCGTTGTGCTTCCCAGACCTATAAGGGCCTCGTTGCCGACTCTGCCTTCCCAGGTATATGATGTGCCTGTCCAGAGCCGGGTTTCCTCGGCACTTCTGGTGAGTTTCACTCTGCATCCTCCATCAGAGGAGTGGCCGGTGTTTACTTGGGTGACTGCTGGGGTGTGACTGCGCTTGGCCCCCTCCAGCCCCACCCCCATAACTTCCGCTAAGAAGGTGCCTTTCAAGGCACCAAAACCAGCATCATAACCCACCATTATGTACGGTTATTATATGATAATTAAAAAACTCAGGCCCAGGGAAGCACCTCCATGGTTAAAGTGCTCGTGTTATAAGTGTACGGGGACCTGAGCTCAGATCCCTAGAACCCACGTAAATCCAGACACGGTATTGAAGCTCTCAGCCCAGTGTTTCTGTGATGAAATGGGAGGTGGGGACAGGAGAATCCCCGCAAGCTTAAGGGCCAGGTAGTCTGACCAGTGCTGCGTCGAACAAGAGACCCTGCCTCAAACAAGGTAGAGGGTGAGACCTGGTACCCAAGGTTGCTATACCAGCTCCACAAACAGGTCATGGTACAGAGGGAGAGGGAAAGGGAGGCAGGGAAGGGATGGGAGATGGAGGGAGAGAGAGGGAGGGAGAGAGAGGAATGAGAAAGGGAGGAGGAGGAAGGGAGAGAGAGGGAGGGAGAGGGAGAGAGGAAGGATGGGGGGAGTTTATTTTAGTAAAAAAAAGGGGGGGTTCAAGTTGGTGATTGAACATGCCTGTCTTAACATAGCATATACACCTCCTCCTGCAAAGAACCATGACTACAGTCCCCAAAGTGGTCAGAGATCCTTGTCTTTCACTGGAGAAAACACTGAACTCATGGGCTCTGTGTGGGAAACCCTTAGAAAACGGAGATCAAAGTTGTTCTTCTTTGTGGTCTTTCCCTAGAAGCCAGAGAAACAGCAGCTATATGACATACCCACCAGCTCCCGGAAGGCAGCGCCCCTCTCCTCCGCAAGCCAGGCCGGTGTGAGTATGCAGAGCGGGCTGGGAAGCAAGGAGGGTCCTCCTGGAGACTCTGCCGGCAGGATGCATTGTCAGGTTTCTGCTGTAGTGACAAAATAGACAGCTCACGGAGAGGGACGGTTTACTCTGGCTCACTGTGTCAGAGTTCACCATTGGTTGGCTGGTCGCCTTGGAGACTGTGGTGTGGTAGGTATGTCACCATGACAGCACATGGTGGGAGAAGATGCTTGCTCTTTGGAGGCTAGGGAGCAAAGAGAGAAGAGGAGAGAGGGTTGGAGTTCCAGTATCCCCTTCAGGTTGATGATGGTCCTGGTGGCTCGACTTCCTTCTGCTATGAGGCTTCACTTCTGGAAGGTTTCATTACCTTCTAACAGAGGCTAAGGACTGAGCCCTCAATGTCGAGAACATTCCCAATTCAAACTGTGGCGCTGGACCAAAAGTCAGATGTGGGACCCCTATAGGCCAGCTCTATTGAACTGGAGGTGAAGTCTCTCCTCCCGTGGTGTTCAGGGACAGGGTACAGGCTGGGGGTGGCTCTGTCGGTAAGAGTTGGCCTAGAGAGCAGGAGGACCTGAGTTTGGATCTCTTGTGCTCATGTCTTTTTTAAAAATTGAGCTGGAGAGAGTTGACTAAGAGCATTGGCTGCTCTTCCCGAGGCCCCAAGTTCCCAGCACCCACATGGCTGCTCACACTGTCTCTAACTCCAGCCCCAGGGGACCCGATGCTCTCTCCCAGCCTCCATGAACAGCAGACATGCACGTGGCACACACACATGCAGGCAAAACACCCATATACATTAAATAATTAAAAAAAAAAAACATGCTGGGCACAATGGCATAAGCCAGCAGTCCCAGAGCTGGGAAGGTGGAGACAGGAGGATTGTTAGGGCTGAGCGACCAGCAAGTCTAGTGATTGCATTCAGTGAGAGGCCCTGTCTCAAAAAACAAGGTGGTGGTGCATGCCTTTAATCCCAGCACTCAGGAGGCAGAGGCAGGCAGATCTCTGAGTTTGAGGCCAGCCTGGTCTGCAGAGTGAGTTCCAGGACAGCCAGAGTTACAACAGAGAAACACTGTCTTAAAAAAACAAACAAACACCAAGGTGAATAGTGATAGAAGAAAACGCCTAGAAAATGTACATACCTGGCCTACACACACACACACACACACACACACACACACACACATGCACACACACACACACACACATACACATACATACACACATACATACACATATACACATGCACACACACTCACACACACACATACACACGCGCACACACTCACACACACAAACACACATACACACACACTCACACACATACACACTCACACACACACAAACACACACATACACACACACTCACACACACGCACACACACACACACATACACATACATACACACACATACATACACACATACACATGCACACACTCACACACATACACACTCACACACACACAAACACACTCACACACATACACACTCACACACACCCAAACACACACATACACACACACACGCACACACACTCTCTCACACACACACACACACACACACACTCACACACACACACAAACACACACACAGCAGGTAAACTACGTGCTGGTTTTGGATACATCATTGTTTAACTCCCCCATGCCTCCATTCTTACTCCAGATGTCCTGGAATAGACTGTAAGATAATCTGTACAACACTGAGAGAAAAGGCTTGGCAGGTGCTAGAGAACTACTTCCTGTGAGAGAGCACACAGACGTGTTGCATTAAAGCATGCTCCTACCTTTATAGAGGGGTGTCACTCGAGGCCCCTCATGAGGGGGACCCGCGTGATTCAGGTTTGTCGTGTTCTGCCGCATGTGCCGCACAGCATGCTTCTGTCCAAGGTCGCGGGATTAGCGAGTCTCCTGATGCTGGCGTGTTCCTGCACTGTCGTGAGTGACGTGTACAAGTTTGTTAGATGTGAAAGAAAGGGTGTAAAGGGCAGTTAGGAGCCCGGGGACAAACCAGGGCAACATTAAACACGGGAATGAGTGGCTTTTTTGATCTAAGGGGAAGAAAAGCAGCTTGGGAAGGTAGATGCTGCATTGGTTCCTTTTACTGTGGCAAAACACGGTGACCAAGGTAACCTATAAAATAAAGCATTTAATTGGAGTTATGGTTCCAGAGGGTTGGAGTCCGTGATGGCAGAACAAAGGTATGGCAGCAGGAACGTCTGAAGGCTCAGGTCTTGAACCATAAACAGGAGGCAGAGAGAGCCTACGGGGACCGTTCTCATTCAGACCACCATTCAGACCACCACGGACGCTCGGGAGGGACCACAGCCAAAGTGGGCTATCGCGGGAGTGGAGAGAAAGGAGGTGAAGCCGACTGTGAGGGACCTTGATACGAGCAGCAGGGAGCCACTGAAGGACCCTGAGCTAGAGAGTGACACCCAGATGTAAGAGCCTTTCAGACCCTCTTTTGACTGCTGCTAACCCAGGCAACTTTGTGTGGTTCTTTCCCAGGGACAGAGTGCTAGGCTGACACCAACGGTTGCCTTCAGACAAGACAGTGGCTACTTACCCAGCCCTCAGAAGTTAGGATGGATTGATGATACTGCAGCGTTACTGAGAAAGGCTGACACCAGAAATGTGTCTCTGACCAGCTTCACCAAAGAATCGGGGTCCGGTGCCATTCCGGCTTCCACCCCCACTGTCCACACTGGAGCTGTGACCCTCCCCCCACTGATGGAAAACCCTGTGCTGCAGAAAAGCAACCTTCCAGAAGACCCTACCTATACCTTCCCGGTGCCCAGGTACTCACTTCCTTCTGAGGCAGGCAGCAGCTACAAGGTCCCTTCCCGGTTTCTCATCCCCAGAGTGGAGCAACAGAACACCAAGCCCAACATTTACGACACCCCTAAAGCCATGCAGGGTGTGTCTCAGGCTGGGAAGCAGCTGGAGAAAGCCAGAGAGGCTCCAGAGAATTCCCCATGGATCTCCAGACAGATAAATTCCCTGTCTCCTGATTCAGACCGACTATCTGTTGCCAGCTCAGACAGCAGAGCTAGCGTAGTGTCTTCGTGCTCCTCCATATCCATGGATTCCTCCCCAGGCTCCTCCTCAGAGGACTCAGCAAAGGAGCTATGGGTGGATGTGGACTTGGCCAGAGAGACGGCAATGACCCTGCAGCACAAGGTGGTCAGCTCCACCGAGGGCCTGCTGCTCTTCGTAAGCAGGACTTGGAGGTTCAGAGACTCCTTGGAGACCAACATCCACGCAATCCGCAGGGCCGCTGACCACGTCGAAGAATCCCTAAGAGAGTTTCTGGATTTTGCTCAAGGCATTGGTGGGACTGCCTACAACCTTACGGATAGCCACCTTCAGGCCAGAATTAGAGATCAGCTCCAGACAATCTCCAGTTCTTACCAGACTCTGCTGGATGCCAAGGGAAGCCTGGACCACTGCAATTGGTCCCTACAAGTTCTTGTGACGGACAAAGTCCAAAACAACCTGGATGACCTGGAGAGGTTTGTCATGGTGGCACGGATGGTTCCAGAAGATGTCAAGAGATTCACCTCCATTGTCATTGCCAATGGGAGGCTCCTTTTTAAACAGAACTGTGAGAAAGGAGAGACAGAGTTGAAGTGTGAAAGATGCATCCAGCCTTCCTCCCAAAAAACTGGGTCATACCAAAAGAGCAGTCCCCTCAATAAACAACTGGCAAATGAACACTCCCCTGAACCAGGAAAGAAAGACAGAGCGGGTGTCTGTGGACAGGTGAGTTCCTGGTGACAAACATATCACCAGGGGGCTTCCTTTGTTATCTTAAATGGTCATCACTGGTGTGTGTGTGTGTGTGTGTGTGTGTGTGTGCTGGGAATGTCCTTAAATGGTCATCATGGGGAGGGGGGGTGTCCTTAAATGGTCATCACGGGGGTGGGGGTTTTCTGGGAATGTTCTTAAATGATCATCACTGGGGGGATGGTAGGAATGTGCACCTGTACATGCGTCTGGAAGCCAGAGAGCCACCCTGGCTGTCATTCCTAGGCGTCTCTCACTAGCCTGGAAATGCCCGGTAGGCTAAGCTAGCAGGACACTGGGGCCTAGGGGTCTGCCTGTCTCTGCCTCCCCAGCACTGGAATGACAAGCCACACCTAGTCCTTTTCCATGAGTTCCAATGGTTGAACCCAGGCCCTCCCGCTTGCAAAGCACTTCACTGACTGAACTACCTCACCGGCCTTCTCTGAGGATGTGTGTGCATGTGATGAGCAGGTGTGTGGTGAGGCCAGAAATTGGTACCTCCATTTTTTTGGGGGGGTTGGGGGGGAGGAAGGTCTTACTATATATCCCTGGCTGGCCTAGAACCTGCTCTGTAACCCTGGCTAGCCTGGAACTCACAGAGGTTCACCTGCCCCTGCCTCTGCCTCTTGAAGGCTGGGTTTAAAGGCTCATGCTACCCTGACTGGATCTTACTCTTTTTGTTCTCTTTTTGGAGACAGGATATCCGTAAGTTTCCCAGGCAGGCCTTGAACTTGAGTCCCTCTACTTTAGCCTCCTTTCCTAGTTAGGGTTTCTACTGCTATGATGAAACACCATGACCAAAACCAAGTTGGGGAGGACAGGATTTATTTGACTTACGCTTCCCCAGCACTGTCTACCATCAAAGGAAGTCAGGACAGGAACTCGGGCTTGGCAGGAACCTGGAGGCAGGAGCTGACGCAGAGGCCATGGAGGGGTGCTGCTTCCTGGCTTGCTCCTCATGGCTCGCTAGCCTGCTTCCTTATAGCACCCAGGACCACCAGCCCAGGGATGGCACCGCCTACATTGCTGGGCACCCCCCAACTTCAGACACTCCTTAAGAAAATACCCTCCACGGTTGCCTACTGATCAGCCTTATGGAGGCATTTTCTCAGTTGAGGATCCCTCCTCTCAAGTGACCCTAGCTTGTGTCTAGTCGACATAACACCAGCCAGGATGCTGGGATCTCAAGCCTGTGCCAGGCCAGGGTTCTCCACATTCCTGGGCTGAGTCACTGTAGATGTGTTTCTCAGAGTCAGAGGAGGAGAACCAGCATTCTCTCCAGCCTGCGGCTCCTAGAACTCCCAGAAGCACTTCTCTGGCTGGCCGGCTGGCTTGGGACTCCACAGGGAGACACTTGAGTTCAGGGATTCCCAGGGCACAGAGGCCCAGCCGGACGACCGTGAGGAGCAGAGAGGCGGCACTTCTCGATCCTTCTGAAGTGCCTGCTGATGGAAGATCGCGGACACATCCCAGAAAGCTGGCTTTTTCATTTCCATTTTATCAGGCTACGTTGGCAGGCGGAATCCAGCCCTTTGCTGCCAGCGCCAATGAGTGTGCCAGTGCGAACAAAATCTCACATTTAAACGTAGACGTTAGTGGGCCACAGTGGTGCGCGCCTGTAACCTCTACTCAGGAAGCTGAGGAAGGGGTGGTGAGTTCCAGGCCGACCTAGGCTACACAGCAAGACCTTGGGGGGGGGGGGCACAGAAACCACCAACCACAAAAATGAAACAAAAAAGTGAACTTAAACAGTCACAGGAATGTGAAAGCCATGTAAGTTAGTAATTTGAAAGATATAAAAATTTTCAGAAGTCACCTGACCTACAGGAGGAGGAGAAAGAAAAGCCCATCTCGAGCAACGGTCAGATGGGAACAAAGATTTCAGAGCCTCAGTGAGCCCTCGTGCTCGCCAGTGCTGTATTGACCGTGATTTTGCCCTGGAGAGCTCTCCTTGAGCTATGAGCGTTCAGGGTCACAGCCGACTCGTTAGCGACATCCATCTGCCTTTCGCCGTGGACGCTCAGGGCGGAGCATGAGCCCCTAAGTATCGGGGAAAGAATTTCAGATGCTCTTCGCTCTTCGGGGTTCACGGGTGGTTTCAAGGCGATATCAGATGACACCGTCACGTGTCCTGCGGTGACTTTCTCTCTCCCTGCCTCCTTGGTGTTTGGAATTGAATCTAGGGCCCTGTGCAAGTAGGGCAAAAACTCTACCACTGAGCTACACCCCAGCCTGGCAACTCTTCATGCTTCTGATAATGAGCACAATAAATCACTCTGGCAAGGGGTTTATGCATCTCCATGGTATCTTTGACACTTGACCAATGTCTCTGAAACCAAAGATGTTGTCACTGTTTTCATTGGCTATCCTCTGCTAATGGCAGAAGGCAGTTTCCCATTCAGCAACTTTAAATGTTTCCTCTAAATTAATTAAAGTACAAACAATGAGTTTGGGGCTAGGGAGATGGCTCAGTGGGTAAGAGTTCTTGCTGTTTAAGTATGCAGACCCGAGTTTGAATCCTCAGCACCCATGTAAAAAAAGCCAGACATGGTTGGCTACCATGTGCCTGTAAACCAAGCACTGGGGAACTGTGGGTAGAGATAGGGAAATTCCAGGAACTCACTGGCCAGTCAGCCTAGCCAAAATGGGAACTTCTGTTTCTGTGAGAGACCCTATCTCAAGGCAATAAAATAGAGAAAGATTAGCTCATAGCAGTGGTGCACTTAATCCCAGCACTCAGAGGCAAAGACAAGGGATCTCTGAGTTCGAGGTCAGCCCGGTCTACAGAGCAAATTCTAGGACAGTCAGGGCTATACAGAGAAACCCTGTCTCGAAAAACAAAACAAAACAAACAAAAGACAGAGAAAGACTGAGGAAGACCATGATACTATGTTTTGGCCTCTGAATATGTGTACACAAGCAATGTCTATACAGCTACTTGCATGCACCATACACCCAAACACGCATGCACGCACACGCACACACACACACTCACACACATACACACAAACATACACAGACACACACTCACACACACATATACACATACACACAAACATACACAGACACACACTCACACACACATATACACATACACACACACACTCACACACACACACACACACACTCAAGCAGTGAAGTCCATTAAAAACCAAGTGAGAAGCCAGTCAATGCTGAGGGGCGTAAGAGAAATGAAGGTTATAGAGACTGTCTCAAACACAGTAAACCAGAACAAACTGGAGCATGGAGAGAGCAGAGAGGGCAGAGATGTCCACTGACTGGGAAAGGTTATCTGCCTTCTCAGACACAAGCCAGGGTGAGAACCCATGCCTCTCAGAGCTCAGCTAAGGGCTCCCCGAGCCCTCAGCACTGGGCTGTGGCTCTGTTCGCTGAAGGTCATGTTGTTTTGTCCCATGTGAAGGTGCCTTAGGCTTAACTTAAAAGGGTGTCACCATCACCTGCTGGCCATCCTACAATTCCCAGGATCTGATCTCTCGGGTCTTGGTGGAGGCTAAGAATCTGCATCCCTAGCAAGCCCCAGGTGATGCTAGTGGGGCTGGTCCAGCAAGGCCCACATCTGCATGGTGCTGCTTCACATTAATAGGGCTCTTTAGTTTTGCTTTTCAAGACAGGGTCTCCCCGAGTATCCCTGGCTGTCCTAGAATTCATTCTATAGACCAGGCTAGCCTCATACTCAGAGATCCACTGGCCCCTGCCTGGGATTAAAGGCATGAGCTAGCACCGCCAGGCTTCCTGCAAGATTGTGGTTGATATTTCCAAGCCAAGATGCTCACAGTGTCTGTGTCACTGCTTCTACCCTACCTTCTGCCTGGAAACCAGGCTCACCACATAGGTCAGGTCAGCCTTGAACTGGCAATCTTCCAACCTCTGAATATAGAGAGTGGGGATGACACCTACCCCCTTCTTGAACGTTTGAAAGTTGCAAATTTAATCATTACCGATGTGTTCCTTAGAATGTGTTTCTTACGGTTCACAGAGCTGGTTGACTAAAACTTCATGCACAGATGTGCTACAGTCTGTAAGAAGGATACATGCTGTTCACACCAAACAGTGCTTCGAAAACATTAACGTTGGTTTGTTAGACAAGTGTCACAGCCAGCTCTGCGTTTCCTCTGGAAAACAAATCTGCTTTTTCTTATAAGGGTTCTTGCAAATCGAGCCCAAATAGGAAAGACAACTGCACCCTGCTGATGGTTCTGGCTCTTACATACTTTCCTCTTCCCCTTCTCCAGAGTCCTAGCTCTCCTCCCTCTCCGCCACCCAGCCAGCGGAACTCAGAGAGGAAGATCCACCTGTCGGAGCACTGCAGGCTCTATTTCGGAGCACTCTTCAAAGCCATTGGTGTCTTTGCTAGCAGCCTCAGCAACAGCCAGCCCCCCGAGGTCTTCATCACTCAGAGCAAGCTGGTCATCACAGTTGGGCAGAAGCTGGTGGACACTTTGTGCAAGGAGACCCAGGAGAAGGATGAGCGCAACGAGCTCCTGTGTGGCGGCAGTCACCTGTGCGGACTGCTCAAGGACCTGGCGCTGGCCACCAAGAACGCAGTGATCAAGTACCCGAGCCCCGACGCCCTGAGCCGCCTCCAGACGGAGGTGGGCAGGCTGGAGCACCACACTCGGAAGTTCAGAGAGACATTAGAATGAAGCCCTTCTACCGACCCTCGTAGCGGTCAACTCCTGGCTAGCTTTACACATACAATCGGTGCCACTCTGTCCTGTGGAAAAGCCAGTCTGGTGGGCTGAAATAGCTACCAGAGTTGGTATTAGCAAGTGGCTAAACCTCTGAAGGACACTGGCTGACCACAAGGAGATCAAGAAAGAGGGGCGGGTGACAGCCAGGACCTCGTGATGTTGACTTGCTGCGCCGAAGGGTGCAGCGGCAACAGTGGACGTAGCATTGTAGACGCCGTGTTTCGTGTCGGCCGAATGTGTGTGTGGTTTACAATCATTCTCCACTCGCTTACTGGGCAGCACCTGAGGTCGGGTTAGAGGGGCTGAAGTGACTGACAGCCCTGTGTCAGAGGTTCCCCTCAGAGTCAGTCTGATTGGGAAGACAGACAACGGGACGAAGGAGTGTTTGCAATCTATCAGATGCTAGTGAGAAAAGAAAGGAGGAGGAGAAAGGAGCTTACTTTCAGAGGATTGGTTTCTGTGGCGTTCATTAGGAAATGTGGTCTACTGCAGGGATTTGTGGTACACACCTCTAAATCCAGCCCTTGGGAGGCAGATCTTAAAGAGGCCAGCCTGGTCTATAGTGTTTTCCAAGCCAAAGAGGGGTATATAGTTATAACCTGTTTTTTTTGTTTTTGTTTTTTTAAAAAGACCCCCAAAAGTAAGGCGAGTTTGTTTTTTTATCAATTTGCTTTGGATTAAAACTGTGAGATGTATACAAATTGTGCGTGTGTGTTGGAGTGGGGGGACTTTCTAGAGACTGAATCCAGGGTTTCACGCATGCTAAGAATGTACTCTGCCACTAAGACTGACCCCTAGTCCCCCAAATATGTATTTTGGGTGTGCTACCTTACCCCAAAGGTGCACACTACGTGTTCTGTTGGGTCTCCTGCTAACTTATTTTGTATGTTATAAATCCTGTATTAATCAGTTTCACTGCTTGGTTAGAAAAGGTTTGGACTTCACGAGTCTCAAATACGGGTTTAAACACATGTGTAAGGTCCTGAGGGGTGGCTCAGAAGGTAAAAGCGTCTATCCCAGGGATCCGCACGATAGAAGGAGAGGACTCCTGATAATTGCCTTTGGTAATCCACTCACAAAAAAACCTAAACTGTAATTTGAAAAATTAAAATACATAAACAGGCTGGCAGCGATTCTCTCTTTGGAGGGTCTGGGCGACTCCACCCAAGGGCTGGCACCAAAGGAAACGTCTCCCTTTTGAATGCATCTGCAGGGACGTGTGCGAGTCTGCGTGTGCCAGTCTGGACTGGAAAGGAAAACCATCACTGTATGTG
Organism: Cricetomys ansorgei; assembly: GCA_026225945.1. Taxonomy (NCBI): domain Eukaryota; kingdom Metazoa; phylum Chordata; class Mammalia; order Rodentia; family Nesomyidae; genus Cricetomys; species Cricetomys ansorgei. The sequence goes on from JAMJFZ010001249.1 coordinate 6,073,494, forward strand.
CCCAGAGTGGGGCAGGAAGATGTGGCACCCACAGCCGGTCACAACTGTGGAAGTGTTACCAGCCTCCCCTCATGCAAGCCACTTCCTTTTCCTCTCCTTGCAGCTCAGCCTTTCAACTCACGCTACTATGGTTATCTTCTCCTTTGCTCCATGAAATGCATGTTACTATGGTCACCTTATCCTTCACCCCATGCAACTCATGTTACTATGGTTACCTTGTCCTTCACCCCATGGGAAGGCCCCTGTCTCTCATGATACCGTCACAGCCTCTCCACAGCAGCTCCAGGCCGTGGCTCCTGCAGTGGAGCCAAGTCCACCTTCTACCTTCTCTGCATGTGGTGGGCACTATTAAAATATTGATTGTAGGGCTGAAGAGGCTCGGTGGCTAAGAGCACTTGCTGCTCTCACAGAAGACCCTGGTTTGGCTCCCAGCATCCACAGGGTGGCTCACAACCATCTGTAACTCTAGTTTCAAGGCATCCGACAACCTCTTCTGGCCTCCTTAGGCAGTAAACATGAAAGTGATACACATACATACATACATACATACATGCACACGCACACACACATACATGTATACATACGTAGGTATACACATACACACACAGAGGCATGTATACACAAACATACACACATACATATATCCATTCATATCCATTCATGCAGACACTCATATACATAGAATACAAATAAATCTTTTTTTACATGTTGAATGTAGGGGCCAGAGAGCACTTTCTGCTCCTCTAGAGGACCCGAGTTCAGCTCTTAGCACCTTCATTGGCCATCTCACAGCTCCAGGAGATCCAATATCTTCTTCAAACCTCTGAGAGCACCTGCACACAAGCAGCACACATACACACACATATACACATAAATGCACATTCACACATATACACACATACACATACACACACATATATCGTACATACACGTACAGACACATACATAAATCTTTTTAAAGTGTTGAGCGTAGACCCAGATTTAGTGGTATACGTCTCTAATTCCAGCACTTAGAAGGTTGACAGGGAGGTCAGAATTTCAAGGCCAGCCTGGGCTACATGAGCCCCTCTCTCAACAAAAACAAAACATAAGTGACAGAGGGGAGTGGGGGGAGGAGAAAGGGTGGAGAAGGGGGCAGTTTCCAGCTCTGTCTCAAGCAGACAAACAAAAACACCACTGTCTCTAGTAGGCTGCTCTTTTAACCTAGCCTTGGGACCCTAAAAACAAGGCGCTCCCTTGTAAGGCTTGGACTCAGCCTGGAGGGTCACACTCTGAACAGCAGGCTCTTACCTGTAAGGGTCCTGCTGGGAGTGACAGGAAATTCTGTCCACCCTGTCTTAAGCAATGGAGGAAAATGTTGGGCTCTTAAGACAATCTGTAGCCAACTGGCCACATGGCTGGCCAACTCCAGGGCCTTCGACAATGTCAAGGAACAGTTTCCGGGTCCCACACTGCGAGCTAACTCCTGTGGTGGCAGAGTGGCTGCCCTGGATTGTCCTCCTTGATTTCTGACCGGAGGAAGAGAGGCTTACACTTTGCTTACACTACCTTAAATCAGGTGCCTGCCCCTGACAGTCTCAAACTCACACAGACACTCACACACACACACACACACACACCCAACATTTCTGCTCTCTCACACACACATTTACATACACATATCCCCTCACACACTCATCCCTACACACAGACACACGCATTCACACACACATATCCTCTCACACGCTCATACTTACACACACGTGTGCACACACACTTACAGACACACTTACACCCCTTTCCCTCACACATTCTGTCACACACACACACTCACACATACTTGCATTCACACTCACATTCCAGTAACCCTAACCACGGGCTCTGTGTGGCACTGTGACCCATCTGAGGATTCCTCCAGCCAGTTCTATGGACACAGGACAAGGACCTGAGGTTCTGGGAGAAGAGGCTATGTGGGTGGGCCCCAAGTAACCACGGGGCATAATTAGTCACTAGGCGGCCTTCAGGACTCTGAACAGTCATACTCAGAGCTATGACTCATTTCTGTGAAATGGAAGAGACTCAAGGGGTCAAATATTGGGGAACCAGGAGCAAGCTTCTAAGAGCCAAGACCACGCTTCACCCTTAACCGCAAACTGTAGTGCATGTGTGAGGTGTCGGTACCAAGAAGGCCCACGATGAGACCTCAGCATCCAACACCTTGACTGGTGGCCTATGACACAGGTGTCCTATGCCTGGCACATTCCATATGCCCAAGCTCCCGGGAGAAGCAGATGGTTAGCCTGAATCACACTATATGCATAGTTTAGGTGCAGAGAGCAATGCTTAGCCATTCTGGGGATGGTGAAAAGCCTTCCCAGTTCCAAGTTCCCATGTGCCAATCAAAGGCCATCTGCTAGGCTGGTTGTCCTACGCACGGCAGCCAGGCACACTGCACAGACCTACATCTGCACAGAGGCGAGGATGTGCAGCGCCGAGAGCAACCGGCACCGGACTTTCAGGTGACTGATCCCTGTCCCTCCAGCCCTGGGAGGCGATGCCCTGGGAGGTGGGCTCAGATCACGGCTGGACACAAACAGGTTTGTGTCAGAGCAGGGAGCTCTTAGCTTAGGAATGCCTCACCATTCACAGATGATCCTGAGCATAGCTGGTGGAACTGTGTCTCTGACAGAGATGCTGTAGTTAGATTTTCAGCAGCTGGGATTTGAGAGGCAGAGGCAGGAGGGTGGCTGCAAGTTAAGGCCAGCCAGGGCTATGTAGTTAGATTCTATCTCAGTTTTAAATGCATGTATTTATGTCTATTAACATCTATACTGATATATCCGTCTATAGATATATCTGTAATAGAGATTTCTGTGAATTTGAGGTCAGCGGGTTATACACAGCAAGCGTAACTAAGGCAAGTTCCAGCTCAGCCAGAGCTACAAAGTGATCCTGACTCAAAAAAATAGATATAGATGCATTTGTTAGCAAAAACAACAACAACAAAAAACTGTCCTGCACTCTGGAGGGAGAAACTATCTTTATCTCCCAAGGTCGTCGGCCACAGCATCCTTGAAAAGGTAATTCAGAAGGAAACGTCATGTGTTCTGCTCTGATGTGCAGAAATGGAAGACACCCATTGGGAGTCACCTTCCAGCAGGGTCAGGGCTGAGCTGAAAGCAGGGGTGGATGTAGAGAGTCAAAGGGTAAAACCTTCTTGCTGCAGAAATAATGGTTCGTTTACTCGCTAGCACGGCCGCATCCATTTGCACCGCTTCTGAGGCCTCGCAAGCTGGAACCCAGCCCCTCCCCAGTGACAGACGGTGGAAGACAGCCAAGCAGCTTGGGGCCCGGTGCTGCTTCTATTTTTAATTTTCTGAGTTGTGTTCAAACCAAGAACTGTTGTCAAGGGACGCGGGCCAGTTGGAAGAGTGTATGCCTGGCATGCACGGAGGAAGCCCTGGGTCCCATCCCTAGCACCTCGTAGACATGTGTGCTGACATACTCCCATTACCCCAGCACTCAGGAGGGGCCGGGGAGGGGCAGTTTTCAAAGCCCTTTTCAACTATATATGGAACCCTACAAAGCCGGCAAGCGAAGAAAACCCTTGTCAACAAAGAGCAGACCCGTTGTGTACAAAATGGAAACTACTACTCTTGGCTGCACTTCCTTCCCGTTTTGCAAAGACAGGGGCGAGCCTCCCCAGGGTGATTCCAGAGGACTGCCCAGGAGCTTTAGAATCAAATGCACTTGGCAGCTTTTGGCAGCTTCTGGTTAAATAAGTGTGTCTAATATCCAACGATCTGTACCATTTCTTCCACGAAACGGAAAGGGAAACGGTGGGTGGTGAGAGAAACCTGGCCTCCCTCCAGTTCTGCTCACATACAGAATGAAAGTGGCGAGGGCCCACCTGAGAGACCTTCCAGTGTGACAGGCAATGGGGAGCCCTGCATCCGCTCGGGTGCAAACATTTTTTTTTTTTTGAGAGAGATTTTTGTTGTATAGCCCAGGCTAGCTAGCTTCAAACCCACCATCTTCCCAAGAGCTAGGATTGCAGGCATGTATCACTCTCCAAACAAATGATATTTATAAACACCTTCTTGGGCCAGTGGGTGAGATGGATCAGTGGATAAAAGTGCTTACTGCCAGGTCTGAGCCAACAGGATCCATATGGTGGGAGGTCAGAGCCATCTCTGGTACACTGTTCTCTGACCTCCACACATGAGCTGTAGTCCACACACATACGTGCTGGCAAAACATTCACACACATAATAAAAATAAATTTTAAAAACTTTTGGAAATTCTAACATAGTTTTTGAAGCAGGATAGCAAGGAGAATTTAAAGGGATATAAGAAGTAGAGAAAACTCTTACCTAGGGTCAGTTTGCATTTTCCACAGACTGAGGGGAAACACAACATGACTTATTAAATCATGATTACTTACAGATGGATCTCTGTGAGTTCAAGACTAGCCAGGGCTACACAGTGAGCCCCTGTCTCAAGAAGGGGGTGGGGGGCTGCAGAGATGGCTCAGCAGTTAAGAGAACTGGCTGCTCTTCCAGAGGACCTGAATTCAGTTCCTAGCAACCATATGGTGGCTCACAACCGTCTACAATGGGGTCTGATGCCCTCATCTGGCATGCAGCTGTACATGCAGAAAGAGCACTCAAATACATAAGTAAATCTTAAAATATTTTTTTAAAAAAGGAGGCTGAAGGAGGAGGAGAAAGAGGATCAGAAGATGATGATTGACCACAGAGAGTATATTACTTTATAAAGAGATACATTAAATTAGTACATTAAGCCAGGCATGGTGGTGCATTGCCTTAATCCCAGGACTCAGGAGGCAGAGGTAGAGGCAGGCAGCTCTCCATGAGTTCCAGGGCAGTCTGATCTACATAGCAAGTTCCAGGCCAGCCTAGTCTACACAGTGAGTTCCAGGCCAGCTAAGGCTACATAGTGAGACCTTATCTCAAACAAATAAGCAAGTAAGGATACAGAAACACCAGAGGATTAAAGGAACTATGAGGATATGTCTAATTGGGTACAGTGCCAGCTTATCGTGCACAAAGCCTTGGGTGCCGCCCCCAGCACCACACAGACCGGGTGCGGTGCTGCACAACTAATTCAGCACTAAGGATCATGAGTTCAAGGTCACCCCCAACTACACAGGGAGGTTCACCTTTCCAAAACCACCGCCACCAGACTATGCTTCTGTAAGGCCAAATGCTGGTGATTCTGGGTTTCTCCGCATCAGCAAGACTTCTCTCATCCGAAAGCCTAAATGGTGCACCCCATGATGGGGAACCAAGTAAGCCAGCTCACAATTTGTACTTAGTCTTTAAACTCTGCAGATCTCTGCACCTTGTTGCAAGTTGCATCCTTTTGAGCGATAACTTCAGAAGCCACAAAATCTGATGTATAGCCACTGTTAAGACACCTAAGTGTGACTCTCCCCCTTGAAAAGCCCATACCCAAGTTCTGGGTGTTTTGTATTGTCCTTTTCTATTTTGAGTATGTATATACATATGTACATATGCAGTTATGACATGCTAGAAAAACAGGATCTACCACTGAGATATATCCCTTAAAAACATTTCTTTTTTTGAGACAAGGTCTCATTCTGTGGCCTAGGCTGCCCCTAGTATTTGCCATGTAGGCTTAGGGTAGCCTTGAACTCAGCATAATTCATAAAGCTGAAGACACAGACATAAGTCATTGGTCTGGGCCTGTTACCACCTAGAATTCCAGGAACAGCAGCGCCCGAGAGACGGAGCACTCCCTTAAGTTAGGGTGAAACCACGGAAGAGACAGTCTCCTGAGACTACCTGGTCACCCCAAGTAGTGGGGACTCCAGCCTGGCCACCTTGCAGGACTGGAGCACAGAAACCAAGAAGATCACTCCTAGCCCAGGACTGCTTCCTTATGGCCACCTTTGCCTCTGTTGTTCCTCGAGGCCTTACAGCTCATGTCAACACCCCAAAGATAGACTGGGGAGTCACTTAACACCTTACTTGTCCTCTTCCCAGTATGGCTACACCAAATATATCACCTTTCAGTGTCAATGACCTCTTTAACGGGTACAGTGGGATGGCTGGCTAAGCTTGGCTTGGTGGGGACACTGGAGGCCCAGCTAGTGCCCTAAAGAAATCTGGATACAGCGCAGAGAGATGACTCAGTGGCTAAGAGTGCTTGCAGTCCTTCAGTGGACACAGATTTGGTTCACAGCATCCCACGGCCACCGGAGTTGTAACTCCAGTCCCAGGGAGACGCGACAGCCTTTTCCGGCCTCCACAGCACCTGCATTTATTGCACACACATACACGCAGGCCCACACACGGCATTTTTAAGTCTAGATTTAAAATACGTGAAAGCGGGCTGAAATGACAGGCTCCATGACTGCATCACTGCCTTACAACAAAGCTTGTCTAGTGTGCAAAACGCTCACGGTCCAGGAACGAAAGACTCGGGGTGAGCGCTGCAGGTGCTCCCTAGTCCTCCCGCCTCCCCTCGCCCCAGCCCCAGGACCTAGCATAAGTCTCTGGACCCACTGGGAAGAGAAAAAGGACCGCCCACGGCCGGAAGTGGACGCACTCCGGAGAATGAGCCTGCGCGTCGCCTGAAGCCACGCCCAACCCCGGCAACCGGTGCTGCGCGAGGTCTCGGCGGGTCTCGCGCACCGGCCCCGCCCGCTCCCGTTGCCGCGCGACGGTTGTGCGCGTCATCAAGGAGCGCCGGAAGTGGCTAGAGTTTCGCCAGCGACCCCGGAAGCAGCGGGTTCTAGTGTTTGTTGCGGCTTCCGACTCCGGCCTTAGGATGGGTTGCGACGGGGGAACAATCCCCAAGAGGCACGAGCTGGTGAAGGGGCCGAAGAAGGTCGAGAAGGTCAGCGGGGACCGCGGGCGGCGGGGCTGGGGACGATGGTGCCTACCGGCGCAGTCTCTGGACAGTGGGATTAGACTGGGGTGTCCTCCCAGCGGACAGGGTTGACATGCAGACATAACGCTCAAGAGGACAGAAGCTGGAGAGCCAGGGCTGGAACCGTGTCTGCAGTTAGCAACGATCACATTTATAGATGCTATTTATGAACTTGGTTTTGTTTTTGGGACAGGCTCACTGTGTGGCCCTGGCTGGCCGGAATCCCTGCCTCTGCGGGGATTCGTGTGAGCTGCTCGGCTCCTTTCCCTCATTTCTTGACTCAGCCGTCATCCCAGTCGGCTGCCGGTGGGGCTCTGACCCCTCTGATGCATGCTTCCTTCCTTTCTTCCTTTCTCTCTTTTCTAATGATGTCTGTCACTGTGTTACTGGCTTTATCTCTCTTCCATATGGACTAGGGTCCTTGCTTGTCTTAGCCCTGTAGCCGCTCTGATGTTTCTGCACACAATAGACATCCACTGAGCATGTGTTGAAAGTGAGGATACAGTGCCCTCAGACCATGCCAACATGTCACATCCAAATGTGAATAAAGTATTAATTTTACTTTTGTTGTCTTGTGCCTGGCAGGGGGTAGTGAGTTGGAAAAAAACAAAAACAAACAACAAAAAACCCTGATCTCAGAAGGGTAAAGAAAAGAAAGAATGATCAGGAAGGGTGGTTTTTATGAACCCCATCCATACAAGCACTTATTAAATGCTTGTTTGTCTACTGTTGTAGGCCCCAAGGACAAAGCATGGAGTGGGGATGTTCTATCCCTTCTAGAACTTCCCTTTCAAATGCCTTTTATGAAGTAATAATATGGAGGGGGCCTTCCCCTGCCTTGACACACAGCTCCTAAGTCCCATGGAAGTATCCCTTGTTCTAAGTGAGATACATGGTAACTTTTTTGGATTAAAGGCATGTACCACCACACCCAGCTCACAGTGACTGGATAAACTCCTGGTTGGGGATTATTAGAAAGACAAAATCATGATTAGAAGCTTGACACCTGCTCTTTCTTAATATTTATTAATTAGTTTCTTTATTATTTTTATGTGTATATGCATGAGTATATGAGCACCATGTGTGTGAAGGAACCCAAGGAGGCCAGAAGAGGGCATTAGAGTCCCCCGACACGGGAATTGTGAGCTGCCTTACACGGTTATTGGGAACCAAAACTGGGTCAGCTGCAAGAGCAGTAAGCGCTCTTCCGCTGAGCTGTCTTGCCAGCTCCAAAACTTGGCACCTTTATACTCTCCTCTGTATTCTCTTAAGAGTCTGTATTCTATAAGGCATTAATTTGCTGTTAACGTACAGACTGCCCTCTGCCCGCGTTCAGACAGTTTAATGGTGTGGTATGAACTTGCTTTGCATGTGTGTGGAACGTTGGTGGGTCTTTATCATAATACTAATTTAAAACCTTTCTAAAGTTTGTATTGTGTGCCCCGTATGGGGAGGCCAAAGAACAGCGTTTGGGAACTGGTCCTCACATCCCACAGATGTCAGACCGAACTTGGTTGTTCTTTGGTTTTGGTTTTTGTTTGTCTTTTTTTTTCACCTCTGAGCCATCTCTCCTGCCCTAATCTCTTAAAACTTTATTTAAAGGCCCAACTTCATCTGTCACTATTTTGTTATCTACTATTAACTTATTTATTACACTGGAGATCGAACCTGGGGCCCTGTGCGTGCTAGGCGAATGTCCTGACACCAGTCAGCTGCAGGAATCTGTTCTCTCCTTTACCGTACGGGTCCCAGGGACAAGCTCGAGTCGTTAGACTTGGAGGCAAACATCCTTACCCACTGAGCTGTCTCACTGGCTCCTTTCTTTTCTTTTAGAAGCAGCATCTTGTTGAATTATCTAGGCTGGCCTCAAACTTTATCCTCCTGCCTCAGACTCTTAAGCACTGGAATTATAGTCACTGCTCCTGGGTGTGTGCCATTATCTTTGGTTTAAAAATTACAGACATCACAATGTGTGTATTGCTGTTGCTTTTCTGTTGTGATAAAACGCCATGGCCTGAGCAATTTACGGAAGAGTTTATTTTGGCTTTTGTCTCCTGAGGGAGAGAGCCCGCGGCAGTAGGTGGCCAGATCTGGGAGTTGACTGAGTCCGTTTTCATCCACACACAGTAAGCAGAAAGAGTGTAGAAGCAGGGCAAGGTGGTAAACCTGCAAAGCCCAGGTTCCTCAGACAGCGCCACCCCTGGGAACCAAGTGTTCATTAAGACCGCCACAGTGTGGCGGTAGATACATTTTACATAGCACAGGCCTGGAAGGACTACTTATGTTTTCTTTCTTAGGTTGACAAAGATGCTGAACTGGTGGCCCAGTGGAACTACTGCACTCTCAGTCAGGAAATCCTGAGGCGCCCGATAGTTGCCTGTGAGCTAGGCAGGTATGGATCCTTTACTTAATCAAGATGAACGTACTCTGTTGACTTTGAAGAGAATGTTGAGGCCCTTGATTGATAAAGAGGAACTCTCCTAAGCACGTTTGAGGGAAAGGCCCTGTGTCTGGACCCAGCTCTGCACCTTCTTCTCAGATTGGTTTATACTCAGGAGCCCGTAGTAACTGCTGGGATACAAACCGAAGCATGACACCGCCATGAGTACAGTAGAGAGCACCGGGAGTAGGGGCGGGAGAGGGCTTCACTGCCCTAAACGGGGTGGGGATGGGGCTGCTACCCAGTCCTAGCCAGTTCTTACCGTTGAAGAATGTGGGCCTAGTGGTTGTAAATCTTCTGTTCTTTATTTTTGACGAACAGGGGAAAATACGTATTTTCACATTGATATTCTCCAAGTCTTAAAGTCCTTGTTCTGGTGTCATTAAACCTGGCAGACTTCCTCCTCGACTTTCAGTTGCTGCTCTGTGTGCTCTGGCAGCAGTTGAGGCAGAGTTAGGATGTTGTTAGCGAAGGTGGGTGACTTTGGGCTGTGTTCAGGTCATTCTTCCCGTTTGGTTATCTGAAATCGTTGCTGGTCGTATAAACCAATCCTTAACTCTTGTAGACTGTATAACAAAGACGCTGTCATCGAGTTTCTGTTGGACAAGTCTGCTGAGAAGGCCCTGGGGAAGGCGGCATCTCACATCAGGAGCATCAAGGTAGGACAGGGGGTGTGGGGCGCTCCGGGGCCTTAGGGAGTGAGCGGTGGCTCATGCCGGTAGGATATGCTGAAGAGGTAGGGGCCGAAGGACCACGAGGAAGACGCCTGACATTGGCCAGGCCAGAGCCGCACACGCACACGCATACACCACACACACACACACACACACCACACACGCACGTGATAGAATCACATCCCTAATGTTGAAATGGTCTCTGCCCTAGATAGGTCCAGCTCACAGTGTTCTCTCTGGTGCCGCAGCAGCGCTGGGCACTCCGTAGACACCGCTCCCTCTCCCAGGCCAGGGCGGCCATCAGCTGACCTGCAGCATTCTGAGGGTCGGTGCACTGGTTCACGTCACATCAGCGTTACTAACGGTTCTCCACAGAGTGTGACAGAACTCAAGCTTTCTGACAACCCTGCCTGGGAGGGAGACAGAGGGAGCACCAAGGGCGACCGGCACGACGACCTGCAGCGAGCACGGTTCATCTGCCCCGTGGTGGGCTTGGAGATGAACGGCCGGCACAGGTGAGTGTGGCGGGCTGGCTGCACTGACCCGGGTCTCCTTGGGCTTTCTCTGTGCTGCTTTAGGGCTGGAGTAGGGCCTTGTGAGAGTAGAGCGCAGTCGTGGTGGGCTCCTTCCCCAGCAGCCCTCTGTGCGCTCGCTGTGTGCTCAGCTCCATGGCCTGCCCTGCCCTGGGACTCTGATCTGCTCTGTGGCTCGGCTCGGCACTGTGGTCATGTGTGCACGCTGGTGTCGGGTGTGAGTGCTGCGCGTGTGCACACCGGCCTCAGTCCGGCTCAAGCTGCTCTCACTCGGTCTCTCTCCAGGTTTTGCTTCCTTCGATGCTGTGGTTGTGTGTTTTCTGAACGCGCCTTGAAGGAGATAAAAGCTGAAGTTTGCCACACGGTGAGTTCCCACTACCCTCCATATGTTCCTTCTTGGGAGCCTGGGAAAGGTCTTTCCCTGTGTCGTTTACATCCTAAGTTCTTTGTGAAAATGTCTAGTAAGTCTCTTCTGCCGCGGCTCTTCACCGCTGGTGGTAAAGACCCAAACACACTCAGGCTGTTCCCTGGCCAGTCTCTTCTGGGCCACGTTCTTTCTACTCCACACCAGCAGCCTGGAGAGCCCGGCTTCTCCTCAGCTTGCTCTGCAGATCCTTGCTGGTCCTTCCTCGTCACTGAGTACATTGTTACCCTCCGATCTCATCCTAACGGAATGGTGTATATGTGTCAGTCTTCCCACTGAGCTGTGGGCTTTTGCGAGCAGGGAACAAGGCGTGTCATCTCTTCTCCAAGCTGTGCCTTCAGTAAGTGATCACATGAGGCGTGTTCCTGACTGTCTTAGCCCATCCTAAGGAAGGTGTGATGACCTGGCACTTGTAGGCGGTGCTACCCTGAGCCTTGGCTTCTTTGAGTTCTTCTGGTGCTTATTAGCATGGACTTTAGTGTAATGTCGTAGATAGACACAGTGCCTGACCGTATTCACCTAGTGTTGGTGTGCTTGCGCCTGTCATGGATTGTACCCCCTGTCGGTGGCTTTTAGTGAGCAGTTGTCAAGGCAGCTCTGTCCTAGCCTTTCACTGGTGGGAAGTCCTGATCTTGTGGATCCCCTTCCACTGAGGAGACCTCACAGAGGGTGTATATCACTGTGGTGTGCTTAGAAGGGAGAACACAGGCTGTGCAGCCGAGGGAGAGAGTCGACCTTAGCAGTGGGCAGTGAAGACATCTTGAAGCTTTGAAATCCGAGCTGAGGGACACAAAGGCGCTACCAAAGTTTGGGCAGGAGCAAGGTGTCACAGCAGAAGTGGCCCAGGACTGCTGATCCAAGGAGCAGTGGGCGTGGCCAGGGAGGACAGGAGGCCTCCATGGAGTTACTGCTAGTCACCTCACACAGGCCTGGGTCACCACCTTGGTGTTGATGGATTTTAGTGTCAGAAGAAAGAAAGCCAGCTTGAGGTGGGTCCAGATGTTCCAGATGTTCTCCACATAACAATGCACCCTGCACAAAAGAAGCTGGGGGTGGAGGAGATACCCTTCGTTTTGCTGCCACTACAGCATTCATGGAGCTGATGGGGGATGAAGGCAGTTGGGAGGTTGGAATTACGGGTGAATAGTCTTCATAGCATGTGCAAGTGTCACCTTGGGCATTCTTTTGTGAAACTTGATGCCCTTGGGACTTAGGTTCCTAATGCAGCTGGTGGCGTGTACGAGTCTCCTGTTGAAGTGGTGACATGGGTGCTGCAAGGGGCATAAGGTCTGAATGACAGTGTCTGGAGAAGCCACCCCCTGCTCCTGCTTGCCCTGCCCTTCCCCTCCGCCTCTACCCCTCACCCCAGTTCCTGCGCCGGGTGCTTCAGGCTTGGACTTCAACAGTGGGGCAGACACAGTTTAATCTGTAAGACTGCATAAGTTATAACATCACAGAGCACGGGAAAGACAGGCCATGGCACATGAGGTGGGACCTTTCATTTACCCTGCTCCTGAGGCTACCTTGTGCTGTCAGACACTGACTGCTCAGCCCTGGCAGTTTATAAAGGATAGGAATTCACTTTGCAGTCCTAGAGGCTGGAAAGTCCAAGATCAAGGTACCAGTGTAACAGGATGGCACGTTATTCTGTGTCATAGTGTGGAGGGTGTTAACGTGGGTATGTGCGTGACGGTGAGGGGCATGGAGCGGGCATCGTGAGTGGGCGTGGGTTCACATGTTCACGGGCATCAGGTATCCTTCGGACAGGAGTCCTCCCTCTGAAGAATGCCCCTCCCTCTTGGTGCTTCTCAGCCAGGACCCTTCCCCCGCTGGCACTCTGCTGGATTTGCCAGATCCTCTGTCTGAAGCATGGTGATGCTTCAATGTGGGGAAAGAACTTGTCCTTTATAAGAGGCACACACCTGCGACAATAGCCTTAATTACTTCATGGGGGTGTGTGACCCAGACGCCTGCCACCAGGCTGTGGAATAGTTCATTTTCCCAAAGAAGTAGTTCCCTAGATAGTTTTCTGGAATTTTCTAGAACAGTTATACTGTTCTTGGCCCACAGGGACAGCTCTAGAAAAGCATGGTTTCTTTATGGGTAGGGCTTGTCTCCTTATTAGTGCCTCCTGCACAGGGTCTCCAGGCCCTCAGAACAAGACCTGCTGCTGGTTACTCCAGTGTGAACTGGATTCAGCAGCTGCTTACTGAAGCACTCAGCCTTCCAGGTGTTAACTGGCCTTCCCCAGCCTCAGCCTCAGTTATTTTCCTCCTGTACCCTCTTCCTGCCCTTGGTCAGTAGTGAAGTCTGGCCAGGAGCGTGTTTCTGCGTTGGTATTTGAAGCTGAAGCGGAAAGGTGATGCTGACGAGCACCCCTTAGCGGTGGGACTGACTGCTGAAATGGCTCTCCCGGGGAAACTGCCAGTGTGGCTCCACCGGGACCTCAGCCTGCTGGAGGGCTCTGAGTCTGTGCCGCCTCTCCAGGCAAGCCACCACCAGTGGGTCTGTGGAGGGCTCAAACTCGGCAAACAGAGCTGGGGAGTGGATGAGCCAAGGCAGGTCCCTCAGGCCGTAGGCACAGGTGTCTTGGGCATCGTGGCCTGCAGAAAGAGACAGAAGTTTAGCTGCCTGTTTCCCTACCAGTTCAGCCCTGGTACGGGTAAGCATGCACACTTCCTCAAGTGTCAGCTGGGGGGTTAGTGTGCACAGAGTTGAAAGTAAGTCGTGTCTTGTAACTGTGTTGTTGGTCTCTGAGTTTGGGTTTTGAATTTATAATGAAGGGAATTTCATCTTGGGCTTATATTTTAACATTCTAAACAGCGCAAGCCACTAAATACTGCTGCTGCACCAGGCCTGGGGCTCCTGCCTATAAATCCCAACATATGGGAGGCTGAGGCAGGAGGTTTGCCAGGAGTTAAAGGACAGAGTTATTACCAGGCCAGTCTGGGCCCAATGAGCCCTGAACTCTAATTCCTATTTAATTACTTATGTTTACACCAAGCTTTACTGGGAAGAACGTTGATGACGTTCTATACTAGACCTTTCAGATGAACTGCCCGCAACCAAGGAGAAGCCTGAAAAGTCACGGAACCAGTCTGACACTGCCCAGTGTGGCCTCCATCTAATCACAGCACCGGGGAGGCTGAGGCAGGAGGATCAAGAGTATCAGGCAGCCTGGCTGCGCAGACAGCATGACCCTGACTCAAAAGAAAAAATGAACAGGCTCAGTGGGACTGGAGGGAGAGCTTTTGATAGATGCTGTTGTAGCTGTCGCTGTGAGTAGCTTCCTGTTGAATTATAATGTCCACCTTAAAAAACAAACAAAAACATTCTAACTAGGCCTGGTGGCATACGCCTTTAATCCTAGGATGTAGAGACAGGCAGATCTCTGTGAGTTCCAGACTAGCCTGGTCTACACAGTGAGCGCCTATTACCCCACCACCACTACCACCAAAAAAATTTTAAAAAATTAAAAACCACTGAGCTAAACACTTGACCAGCCGTCTGGCCTGGCACTGGTCAGGACAGTGTGTGTACTCATCTGCTCTTTCATCAGAGTTAGCATCCCTCCCCGCCCTATAACCTATTTATTCAGATCAGTCTTTGGAATAGTTGTGAAATAGGGAAACTTGGCTCGTTTTGCTGTCTGGATCCAGGGTCCACTGCACCCAAGTGCACTGTTCAATGGGATGGCGTCCTTGTGCGGTAGCCGGTGCTGCCAATTAAGAAGCTGCCTGTGGATGAATGGCGGCACCCGAGAGGGTACTGTGCTGTGCTACAGCCTCTCTATGTCAGCCTGTGTGGCCTGCGGTTTGTACCCCAACATGAATGCACCCTGCTTCCATGGACGCTGCAGAGCACTGGGTGTCTGACATTCATTGGCATTGCACAGTGAAGCAGTAGCTCTCTCCAGAGCCACTGTACCTCCTCAACCAGCCATCTCCAAAACGGAGTTTGGCGTGACAGAGGAGCAATACTTTACCCTTCGAAAAGTCAGGCCCAAAGAACTCTGCAGCTTCCTGCACCCTGGTGTGTAACCTGGTCTGCTTTGCCATCGGACCTTTCATAACTGGCCCCATGATCTGACCTTCCTTCTGTGACTCAAACCAGAGATACCAGAGAGAGGGAGAATTCGTGGTTCCCGAGGGAGAATCCACCAGAGCAAAACAGACTCTCCTGCAGCAAGAACTACCTGGGAGCTGCTTGGGTTTCCTGTGCCCTGCCTGAACATCTTAAAACTGAGGCCAGCCAGGCATGGTGGTGCCACCTTCAGTCCCATGGGCAGAGGCAGGCTGCCTCTGAGTCTTTACCTGTACACCCCCTGAGACCATCTCCTTCCTCCGTTCTCCGTTTAGTGGCTCGGATGTGTCCTCCCCAGCCAGCCTCTGGTGTGGCGCCCGGAGCATCTGAGGGAGAGACAAAACCAGGGCACACTGCACACTGCAGCTCCGGCTGCAGTGATGCAGGCTCCGTGCTGTGGTCGCCCTCCGCGATGCAGGCTCTGCGCTGCGGTTGCCCTTCCTGAGTGTGCAGCACTGACCAAGGCCAGTGTCCGCTCGTGCCCTGGGACCATGCTGGGGCTCTGGGCTGCGTTCCCTCTGTCAGCCCTGGTAGGTGATCCAGGAACAGGCTAGCAGTGGGTATGAGAGACCACAGAATGACCAAGACCATTTCTGCTAGTCCCTGTTGGCAAAGTGTTAGCTAGCGATGGGCGTAGGCAGCCATGCTTGAGGCAGCAATCTCTGAAGGAACCAGTTAGCCTTTCTCAAAGATGACTCTGTAAACCTGCTTAAAGGATGGCCCCAGAGCTCCCTCAGAAGTAGGGGGTTGCCACAACAGCATCAGCTTTCCTATGTGGGGGTTTTGCTTTGTTTTGTTTTCTTTTCCTATTTTCTAGTCAAGAACTTACTCTGTAGCCCAAGCTGTACTGTATAGCAATCCCTCTGCCTCAGCCTTCCAAGAACTGTGATTTACAGAGGTGAACCCTTAGCACAATGCCGGGCTGTAGTGACTCTCCAGTAATATTATCAAGTGAATGTAAAAATGCAGATTTTTCTAAACATTTATGCTCAGGATTTCCAAAAGGCTCTGTTGGAGGAGACAGAGTGAGCCTAAAATATCCATGTTGGATGAGGACATGACAAGGCTGTCTCCCTAGCTCCCCACCCCTAGAACCAGAGGCCACCCCATGTTCCTCGAGTTGAAGGCCTTGTGAGATGCAGGCCCCGTACAAGGCTACAGCAAGACAGCTGGAAGAAACAGCCCTGCCACTGCCTGAGCGGACACCACGCTGCAGAGCTCTTACCTTTCAGTCGGTTCAGGGTCAGCCAGTAGTGCTGCTCTGGGCTGTGGATGCCTTTGGACCACTGTAGCATGTCTTTTGCACGGGGATCAGTCAGGACGAACCCTACAAACTTTCTTGTAAGTGCATAATAAGCGCTTCCAGAGTAAACAGTTAGGTTATGGGGTGGTTTTTGTTTGAACCTTGTATTTGGAGATATGTAGATATTTTCTTTGGGGCTGGGCTCAGGGAGACCTTGGCCCATCTCAGGGTCAGTGTTTGGGGGTGGAATCACCCCAGGAGTGATGTTTTTACCCTTCCACTTGGTTCTCATGTAGTGAATGATTTCTTTGTTGGTCTTGATTGGGAATTCCTGTCCACAGAGATTCATGACGTAGTCCCACTGAAATGTGGAACGGACTAGGTCTCGCATGCAGTTAATCTCTGCCTGCAGCCTCTTAAGGCTGTCGTAAGCCACCTTCTGTGTCTGTGATGAAATGAAGACATTTTCAAAGCAGTTGACGAAGGTTTGCACAGCACTCCTAAACTTCTTTGGGGCCTTTTCATCGATGTGGATACAGTAGACATTCTGAGGTTCGTAAATCGCTCTGAGCAGCCGCACAAACACAGCCAGCTCCTTTTGAACGCTTATGACATATGCCAAAGAGAAGTTCCCCTCCTCTGCAGACAGGGGTCTGGTTATGAAGCGCAGCCCCTGGGCCGTCTTGGAACAGTTTCCGGATGTGCGCAAATGAGCAAGTATTTCAGAGTGGTGAGGGGCTTTGCAGAATTGTGCGATTTGGGGGGCCGCCCCTTTCCCTTCGAATAAAGCTGAGCACAGTTCGTCTGGATAGAAACCACACTCTACCACGGCCAGACGGGTGGGCCCCTCCGCAGCCTCCTCTGGACCTGGATTCTGTATGTAAAGAAAGATGAAAGTGCAGATCACGCCACACGCCACAAGCCCAGCCCTCGAGGTCCGGAGCTGGCTCATGCTTCGAGCTCTCAGTGTGTTCTCGCCACAGGGGCTTGAAATGCTTTCCTCTCGGTTACCTGAAAGAACACAGAGAACATTTAGGGAGTGGGCTAGCCTGCCCCCGCCTCCTGAAGCACATTAGCTGAGGTTCTTAAGTATATCGCTTGGGTTAGGGATGCAGCTAGCTGGTTAGTGCCTGCCTGCATGGAGTCCTGGCTCCATCCCCAGCACCACAGGAACCATGTTATCCCTGCACTGGGCGTGGAGACTGGAAGAACAGACCTTCAAGGTCATCTTTGGCCACACAGCAAGTTCAGATGATCAATGGATGGGTAGACAGAAAGATGAACAGACAGGAAAATGCCATTTGATCAGATCTTGGTATATTGTCTTTTTTTATAGGGGTTTGTTATCTTACCCAAGCTGACCTTAAACTCATGGATTTAAGCAGTCTTGTCTGGAGCTCCTGAGTCTCTAGACTACAGGTACACGCTGCACACCTGGGTGTGATGTGACCCTTTTTGATGTGTGTACACTCTGAAACTATCACCACATCAGGGCAACTTTCACCCCTAAGTTTCCTTATGCCCCCAGCAATCCATCTGTCTTTCTATCCCATCTTGCAGAGCCATTTATGTGCTTTCTGTGTCGATGGGCTAATTTGTATATTCTGTAATCTGATCTGAGTAGAATCATGCAGTGCATTCTTGGTTGGGGGGTGGCTTCTCCTCATCGTGATTATGATCCTGAGAGTCAAGTTCATCACTGCAGTTCTGTAAGTTCTTTTTCATAGCTGAGTGATACTCCATCTCATGGTTGTACACTGTTCAGCTGTTGGTGGACAGAAGTCGTTTTCACCTTGTCATTATTACAAAGGTGTTGTAAACATTTGTGCACGAGTCTTTGTGCAGACATGTTTGCTTGTCTCAAGTGAATGTTGGATAGTGAAATGGCCGTCTCACATGCTGGATGTGTGCTTCACTCTGGGCTCCCCAACCCCCACCCATCAGTACAGCAGCAGGTAGGAGAGTTTCCTACACTCTGCAAATTGTCAGTACTCCATTTCCATGGCAACTATCCTAATTGGTTTGCAAGGGGTGATTCCCTGTGGTTCCACTGTGTCCCTGGTGACTGTCACCACTGAGCACACTCATGAGTTATTCCCCAGTATTTACGCCTTTCCCGCTACACCCTTGTCTGAATCTTTCCATAAAGGATTTGGGTGACAAATGGAGAGAAATTTTGTGGTTGCAAAGTTAAACCGGTTGAAATGAGCTGATGAATTGTTTTTAGGGATTAAAATTGAGGTGTGTAAGGACAGCTCTTGATGCCAACCTGGTGAACTGCCCAGAACCGCAGCAGGTAGGTGAGCAGGTGCAGCCGCAGCAGACAGCGCTGGGGAGTGCAGTAACCAGATGGCTGCTGCGAACCGAGGTCGTCCTGTATTTAGAGGAGAGCTGTCCAGGCAAGATGTCAGGCCGTGTTGGCAGGACGTCCCGCAGCTTGTGAACCCCAGTTCTGAGTGCCACACTCTTATTCTCATGGCAAATGGACGCGCGGCAGCGCTTTCCCTTAGATGTGACTTGGGGGCAGGCCGGCTTCAGGCTCCTAAGTCTCACAACCCTGAAAGCTCTGTCTGTTGTGGACGGTAGTCTCTTACCACCTAGCATGCTTGGAAATACAAAGCAGTTGCTGCCCTGGTTTGCTGGTCAGGGATTCAGTCAGTGTCTATCCATTGCCACAAGCATCAAATCTGAGGGTCTCCTTTTAGCAAGAGTTTATAAAGCATGCAAGGCTTACCTTCATAAGCATGGCACTCTGATGACTCACCGTTTCTGGTCTAGTCCCCAAAATCCACAGTCCCACCCCGGCATAGAAATCCGCCATGAAGGAGAGTCGGAGGCATGGGTCAAGCGTCTCACGACACTTAGATTCTTTGTTGTTGTCATTTTGGTTTCTATTTATTTTTCAGTTTAGTTTGTTTTTTTGAGACATAGTCTAACCACGCAGCCCTGGCTGTCCTGGAACTCACCATGTGTATCAGACTGGCCTTGACTCACAGAGATCTGTGCTGGGATTAAGGGCATGTGCTGCCACGCCCAGCAATGCTTAGGAATCTTGACCAAGGTACACAGTACCTCATGGCTTGCTACACCCCTCCTGGTGGTGTAGCTTTTGCCAGGAAAGAGGCTCAGAGGCTGCTTGGTTCTCACCTGTCAGCCCTCTGCCTGGACCAGCAGAGTGTGCCCCGTAAACCTCACGCTGTAGCCAAGCCCCAGGGACTGGCGTCTCAGCCATTTATATAATTAAATGAACACTTCCCGGGGTAGCCCAATGTCCTTCAGGTACTCCCTGGCCTAAGTGGCTTTCTGCCATTTGTAGGTGGATGAGAGCACCTTGTGCTTGTCACCTCCCCCTGATCTTAGCCCAGCTGACATGGGGTCTGACGGTGTCACCGCTCAGATGCCACAGCCCAGCCAGCTGACATCCTGGCACGAGTTTGCATAGTTTGCGCACTGTTTCTATTTGGCATTTTGGCACATGTTCCTCGTTATTACTCCTTTGGAGAATTCTCATTTGATCATCAGCATTCAGAGTTTCCTCAAGCTTTACTTTTAAAGCCCAGTTCCTTGTGCATGTCTCATACTGGGAGCCTGGTGTTCAACCTGAGGGCTAAGGACTCACCGGGGAGCCAGGCTAGCTGAGTGCCCCAAGACCTACTGAGCGTTCCTTCTCCCTCTGCACCAACAGGTGATCCCAGACCCATGTGTCAGAGTTCTCAGGGCTCTTTCTGTGTGTGATGACTCGAGTCACTGTGGCCACAGGGGGGCAGGTTCTCCTCTGTCATCTTTGTCGTCCCTGGGCTCAGGACAGTGTCTAGTACCTGAATGTCAGTTTTATAAACTCCTAGAGTATACCATGTTAGTAGGGCTGATTTGAACCCACAAGCTGTCCAACTGTCTGATAAGGTGGGTGTGTCCTTCAGTGTAGTTACACCAAGCCCTGTGTGCTGGTCAGCCGTGTGTCTGCAAGGCTGTTCTTCTCTGCTGGGGCGCGGTCAGCTGTGTATCTGCAGGAGTGTGCCCCTCTGCTAGGGCGTCCACAAACACAGCTGACAGTTCATTTTCAGTGCTGCCACAAATAAGAAACCGAGGCTTTGGCCATGGCCTCCGGACTGACTTAACAAAGTCAGGATTAAGACATGGTGCATTTCAACACCTATGAAATGTCATCTGTCGCATTCTGTGGAAATAGTCCATTGTGGTTTTCTTTGGCTTGAAGCCAGAAACCATGAGACTGTTTTTGAGGGGAAGGTGATGGTGGCTTGCCACACTTTGCTGATGTGTTTACATCAGAACTCACACCTGCTTGCCCTGCCGTCCACCAGCCCCTCCCTCCCTGTTGGGGACACACTCACCAGGTACAGTTCTGGTTCCTGGAGGGAACCTGGGCAGGTGCTGCCAATCACCTCTCCTCTGATCACCTCTCCTCCAGTGTTTCCTCTCTGATGTTTCCTCACCGCAGCTTCTGCTCCTCAGAGTCGCCTGGCAGGCTGGGTTGCCTTTGCATCCCTGGGGAGTTGTATTCTTGTTTATTCTGACACGTTAGTAGAAAAGACAGCCACTGTATTCGATCCCTGAGAATATTTCAGGATTGTACACCTGCCTGGGATAAAAGTAGGGAACATAAAGCAATTCGAGGTGTGACAGAGAACAGCCCAGATGAGGAATAGTCAGCCTTCATACTCTGAGAGTGCGGGAATGTGTGTGTGTGTGTGTGTGTGTGTGTGTGTGTGTGTGTGTGTGTGTGTTCAGCTCTCACACTTCAGAAACTGCTGGTTGGGGTGATGGTTTGTAAGATCATGGTCACATTCCTAAAATGTTCTTCAAAGCCTTTAATCCCAGCATTCTGTACTTGGGAAACTGAGGCAGGTGGATCTCTGAGTTCCCAGTTAGCCTAGACTACATTGAGCTCCAGGCCAGCCAAGGCTACATAGTGAGACCTATCTCAACAAAACAACAGGGCGCTAATTTTTATCAGACACTTCTGTCTTTAGGTTTACTCTGCATAGACCAGCCTTTTCACATACGTTCATTTATTTATTGAATAAATAATGCCACACACACATGCCACTGACCTTAGTGGAGGTCAGACCACAACTTTCAGAGGTCAGTTCTCCTTCCACCATGTGGGTTCCAGGGATTTTGCTGAGGCCCCGAGGCCTGGCAGCAAGTCTCCTTACCCGCTGAGCTGTCTCTGGCCCAACAGAGCTGTTTCAGTAGTGACATGAAAGGGGTCACTGAAAGCAAAAAAAAAGCCAGGGTGCTCCTGAGTACGGTGGAGGGGAGAGTTTATGGCAGACAGGAGGGAGCGCATAGCCAGAGGCAGAGACGTCTTGGGGAGTCCAGAGTGGACATGACCCTGAGCAGGCCCGTGTGAGGAGAGGGGATGAGAGAGAGGGGATGAGAGAAACCAGGTGCAGCTGCCAGGAGCACAAAAAGGGTGAAAAAGAGGCTGGATAACCAAAATGGCTGGATTATGTAGAGAACCACTGGCGAAGGGTAGGCCAGCCAGGAGGACCCACAATAGGTAGGACTGAGGGATGCTGGGAGGACCTGGCAGCCAGTGTCTGCTCTGATGCACCTTAGTGAGCACTGGGTTTGAGAACTTCAGTCATCACACTCCATGCATACCTGGGGTGTGGCTTGTCTAGCATGTTCCAGGCCCTGGGTTCCACACAGCCCCAGAGCAGAACACAGAGGTGAGAAGTACAACACTGAAGATGCGTCCCCTCCTGTGTTTCCAGATTCCTAAGTCAGATGGCGGGGTGGGTGGGTGGTCTTCACCTGCTGGCTGGTGACCGCAGGTCGCTAGTGTGTTTTGTGAACAGCTGTCACAGCTGCTATAGAAGGTGTCTTGGGTAGCTAGCATAGTCTTCGTGACCTTTGGGCCCGACCCGCATCAAGCCCTTGAGGAGGGAGAGCAAGTACAGCTATGCTTGTGTGGAGGTGTCGGGATTCCATCTCCTGAGCCTCTGGTTCTAGCTAGCAAGGGTCTTAAAAGAGCAGCCAGGCATGGTGCCCCAACCCAACAGTGGAGGCCAGAGGATTGAAAGTTCAAGGCTAGCCCAGGCTACAAGTGAGACCCTGTCTCAAGCTTAAGAAGATCTGGGCATAGTGGTTCTCACCTATCACTTGGAAGGCCGAGGCAGGAGAATCTCCATGAGTTCTAGGCCAGCCTAAATTATGTAGTTCTGAGCTAAGCTGGGCTACACTGAGATCCTGTCTGAGAATAAAAGAAAAGGCATTAATAATGAAATGTGGCTCAGTTCCCATGAGCCACCTCTGCCTGTGATCAGCCCTGCCCCTGCTTCCCACCTAAGGCAGCCCTGTCTTCATTGTGGAGGAGAGCTGGCTGCTGGCATGGTTCACTGCTTGCTTGCTTCTCTTACCTGCCCCTTAGGATGATTCACTCACCCACATTCACGGCCAAGCGTAAGGAAGCCCTCCCGGGGCCAGAACATGTGGTAATGTAGCCCCGAGGAGACTTGGGTGTCGGGACAGTCCTGCTGAGGTCTGAGCAACTAGTGGCATTGCGAGGTAATGGGGCTTCTGAGTTTTTGAAAGAGAGAGGGAGGGCAGAAGAGCGCTCTGGTTTTTGTTGTTGCTTTTGTGGCAGGGTTTGCTGTATAATCTACATTGGCCTGAAACTGTATAGCCCAGACTGTCTGGTTATTACTTATGCTGTGTGTGTGTGTGTGTGTGTGTGTCTGTCTGACTGCGTATCTGCATAGGTTTATGTGCACCACTTGCACGAAGGTGCCCACAAGGTCAAAAGAGAGTCAGATCCCCTGGAATTGGAGTTACATGTGGTAGGCCACTATATGGGTGCTGGGAACTGAACCTAGGTCTTTAGCAATAATAGTAAGTACCCTTAACCACTGAGACATCTCTCCAGTCCCAAATTCCTAACAGTTGATGACTAATTTAGCTATACATCAGTACTGGGTGTGTGTGCATGTGTGTGTGTGTGTGTGTGTGTGTGTACAGAATCAGGTCACAGCCATGATTCTTTCCAAAGGAGGTTGCTGCCAACATAGAGGAAAGGGAGGGAGGGGGAGTTAGGTGTCACCCAGAGTTTCCAAGTGGATAGTTACAAGTTTGAGGCCAAGCTTGGGCTACATGGAGAATTCAAGGCTAGCCAGAGCTGCTTAGTGAGACCCTGTTTCAAAGAGAAAAGCAGGTTTTAAGGCTCAGCTTCTTTCTGGTGCTGGGCTCTTTTTCTCTGCAGCGCCCTGAAGCACAAAGAGAATGGTCAGGAACGCAGTGCCTGGGGCACTGGTGGAGTCAGGTCTGCTGAACCGGACTAAACCTGCCTGTGCTGCTAGGTCTGGTCACCTGGGCACAAACCTAGACCCGCCTGAGAAGAGGACACCTAGGCTGATAAGATGCCTCTGTGAGACTGGCCCTAGGGATCCTGGGAGCCGGGGAGGCGTTTTCTTGGTTGATGAGATGGGGAAGGGTCCAGCTCACTGGGCCATGCAATCCTGGCAGATGGTCCTGGGTCACAGGAGAAAGCAGGCTGAGCGGGCAGCCAGCAGCTTTCCTCTAGATGTCTGCCCTAATGCCTGCCTCCAGGTTCCTGTCTCCACTTACCTCAGTGGCAGAGTGGCCTGAGTAGTGTTGTAAGTGGAAATAACCCCTCTCCTCACAGGATGCTTCTGGGCATGCTATCAAGAAACAGAAACCCTAAGACTGGGAATTTCACCCTCACAAAGTTCTAGTTCACAGTTGTGTCTTGCTTTTGTTTGACAGGTGTTGGTGTCAATTGTAAAATACATTGGGTGGCTTCTCCTCTGGTGTTAAAACAGCAGGGAGGCCCAGGAGCCTCTGGAAAGCTGTGGCTGGGACCTAGCAGGAGGCATGGTCCTGCGCTAGGGTCCCCCTCCTGGAGGCTGCGCTACCCCCAGGAGGGTTATTTATGTAAGTCCCCTTACACCACCTGCCCAGAGGGTCTTCCCCCAGCTCCCTGCCTGACAACATAAGCCCTCCACCCCAGTGGCACTCCCCTCTTTGTCATTTCTTTGGAGGGCACTAAGCTCTGTGAGTTGAAGCAAATGTCCTCAGTCAGTACTCCTCCTCAGGGCAACCCTGGAAAGGAGCAGACCTTGACCTGAGAGGTGGCTTCAGAGAAAGCCACTCCTGCGCCCTGGTGGATGGGGACACTGCGAGCACACTCACCTCCCTTGGGTGTGCAGGGAGGGCAGAGACCTTGGGCAGGGTTGGAGGCGCAGAGACCTTGGGCAGGGTTAGAGAAGACCCTGTTTGTCGGCTTTTTCGGAGGATGGCAGTGACCCAGAGGTGACAGACTGTGGTGTCCCTGAGGAACAGAGTAGCCGCCTTTGAGGGTCTCAACACTGGGGTTAAACCACCCTTGTAGCTGAGGCGACTGGGGGTCAGGGAGGTGGAGCCCAGTTCAGGGGACCTGGAGACATTGAGACATTGCAAAAACCTCAGTTCCATGGAGGACAGCCTCGCTCTCTCTGGCACCACTCCCTTCCTGCCGTGTGCTAGGCACTGTGTTCAGTGCCTAGCAACAAGGACAATATGGATAACACTAAGTCAGGTCCCAGTCTACTCAAGGCCTAGGACCTCACTCACAGGGGAGGAAGAGATGTAATGGTGTGGTGGCAAGTGGCAGCTTGCTTGCTTATAATTCTGTGAACGTGGGCAGGTGTACAACTGGCAGAGCTGAGCATGGGCGCTAACAAGGGTTCCTACTTCCAGGATGCCACTGGGATACCTCGGACACAGCTCAATCTCGTTCTGCCAAGATGTGTCTAGGGTCACACTTAGAATTTTCTAGAAAGACTATCGGGAGTTAGCAGATACTTGTACTGTCAGCCAGGGCCTATTGCCATGGTGTGCTGTTGGGACACAGCAGTGTGTATATGTCGGAGGAGCGAGTGAGCTGGGGTGGGGGCACGAGTGGCCACCGCCCCCAGGGTGCAGTGCAGCAGCTGCACACAGACTTCTAGAAGGAAAGCAGCTGTTCAGCACGGAGCAGTGTGTACAAAGTCTGGTGCCGTGAGCCACCCCGTTAGTTATCCATGTTGGAACCCTCCAGAGTGGGGTTGCCTGCCATGTTGCTCTGGGCACATGGACTTCTAGGCCAAGAACAGGAACTTAGCAAGGGCCGGAGGCCAGTGCTGAGTGAAAGGCGGGGCCATCGGTACCTTCTATGCTGACTGACCCTCCTCTCTTCTTGCCCTCAGTGTGGGGCTGCTTTCCAGGAGGATGACATCATTGTGCTCAATGGCACCAAGGAGGACGTGGAGATACTGAAGAAGCGGATGGAGGAGAGGCGGCTGCGGGCCAGGCTGGAGAAGGTGAGGAGGGCTTCGCCTCTGCCCCAGAGCCTGTGGCAAGCTGTGCTGCCTTAGCAGATGCTTCCAGGGGGTGCATGGCTGAGTTTTGTCAACCTGGGAGGTCTGGTCTCCAGAAACGGATTCAGGGCCTGGCTGCATTGGGCTTCATCACCAGTGAATGTGTGGTCAGCTGCTCAGGGCATGATGGCGTAGGGAAGATTTCAAAATGACACTCTGCACAGTGTGTGGCAATTGGGAACCCTCAAGAGAGGCAGTCACTGACTTTAAAAGAGCACACGTGGGCTGGGGATGTGGCTCAGTAGTAGAGCACGAGGCCTAGGTTCCATCCCAAGAACAGAAAAATGGGACCCATCCTCCATTTTCATAACTTAAGGCAAGAGTAGAGGTCACCATCGTCCCAGCAGATCTGAAGTTCCCAGGTACCTGACATATGGTCCAGCGAGGTGTGTGTGTGTGTGCGTGCACGCATGTGTATGTGTGCGTGTATGTGAGTGTGTGTGAGCACGCACGCATTTGTAAGGTGGGGGCATTCCTGGAGCTGGGTTTTCTTTTTGTAAGTTAGCATACAAAGCAATGGACTTTATTGTAGGCTCAAAGTAAACTTGGGCCTAACTTTGTTTTTACTAAGGTAGAAATCCAGATGTGGCACACCTTTAATCCCAAATCCCATCCTATTTGGAGACCCAAGGGGTGTGGCTCAGTGGTAGAGAGAGCCCCTGCCTCGTGCACAAAGCCGTAGGTTTGATCTCAGCACTGAAACAAACCAAACCACAAGGCCAGGTGCTGGGAGTGTTACAACTGTGTGGCAGGAGGCAGAGCGGGACGCTAGCAGTGAAGTAGCTAGCGGTAAATTGGCCTACACCTGCCCGTGTCACCCGACAGGTGAGGCTGTGATGACGGCAGGGGCTTCAGAGCCTTGCTTGTGCGTTTTAGTCACAGAAAGAACAGAGTCACATCACCCAGGAGTGACAGTAATTCACAGTTGTGCGGCTCAAAAAGCCCACGGTCACACATGGGACCCAGACTGTCAGGAGAAGCCAAGTCCATTCTCCTTTCCTCCTCAACCATCCCAAAAGATAGCACATGTAGCACATGCGAGCGTTCTGCAGCACTAGAGATTGTGGGCAACTCAGAAATTAGACGCCAAGAAATATTCTGTGGAACTGTTTACAAGATGGTAACACAGCATTCCTGAGAAATACTGAAGGCCACTAGGTCATTTAAGCTGTGTATGGAGGCTTAGAAAAAAGTGTGTGTGTGAGTGAACTCCAAATTGGTTTTCTAAGTTACTCTGCACTTACATGGTAAAAGCATAGAGAAGCCTTAAGTGCATCTAACAAGAGTCAGCAGCCAAAGGGATCTGCTTGCTTGTCTTTGCTGTCCTTGGTCAGTTTTTAAAAATGCAGAGAGGCATTGTGTGCTACAAGCAGCAGCCAGAGAGCTGCACGGAGCCCTGAGTGACTGTGTCACACTGTCCTGTCACAGGCGTGCTGCCAAGTCCTGCAGAGCCCAGTGGGATTAGATCCCCTTTGCAGCCTCCTCAGCAGAGCCTCTGCGAACACACCTAGATACTGCTACCAAGATACAAAATATTTCCCAAATACCCTCACCCTGCAGACAGGAGCAGCGTCTCCTCTGTGCTTGCCTCCAGCTTTTGAACAGCTCAGCTATAAATGGAAGGATTCTGAGCATTTGTCTCTGGTTTTGTTTTGTGTGGTTGGGGTGTGTGGACATTTAGTGTATATACACATGCAGAAACCCGAACAGGCTGTCAGGCATCTCCCTCTATCGCTCTGCTCTATTACCTAAGACAGAATCTCTCACTAAGTCAGAAGCTCACCATTTCGGCTTGGCTGGCTGTGCTGGTTGAATGAAAATGGCCCCTGTAGGCCCATAGGGAGTGATGCTATTAGGTTTGGCCTTGTTGGAGTAGGTGTGACCTTGTTGGAGAAAATATGTTACTGGGAGTGGGCTTTGAGGTTTCAGATGCTCAAGCCAGGCCCAATGTCTCTCTCCTCCTGCTGCTTGAGGATCTGGATGTAGAACTCGCAGCTATTCTCCAGCACCATGTCTGCCTGCATGCCACCATGCTTCCCACCATGCTGATAATGAACTAAACCTCTGAACCTGTAAGCCAGTCCCAATTAAATGGTTTCCTTTAGAAGAGTTCCTGGGTCACAGTATCTCTCCACAGTGATAGAAACCCTAAGACACTGACTGACCTGCAAATTCTCAGGATCCCAGACTCTACCCACTAGTGCTGGGTCACAGTCATGCTGCCATGCATGGCCATGCGGCCGGGCACAGCTTTCTACAGTGGCTGCCTCTGTGCTGAGACATCTCCTCGGTCTTGTGTTTTTTGTTTTTTTTTTTGCTATCAGCCTTTGAAGATCTGCATGTGCACATTTCATGTGTGAAATGAACTGTTCCTTACATTTTTTCCAAATGTGTTAAGTCACATTGTATGTGTTACACATTGAAAGCCACCACCAAGAAAAGTCTTTTGTTCAGTTTTCTTTTAGAGACAGAGTCTCATGGAGCCCGGGCTGGCCTTGAACGCCTCATTCTCTTGTCTCTGCCTCCCCACTGCTGAAAAGCAGGTAATGCTGCCTGGCTGGGCCGTGTCTCTTTGGTACCCCCTTTTTGGGTACTTACAGTTTAAAGTAAGCTGTGAACAGCCCTTCTGGTCGTTTGTACAGCTGAATGTAATTTCAGAGTGCCTCTGACATCAACTCATTGCTGGGACATACTGTCTTCATTTAACACTTTTGACAGTATGAGGCTAACACCGATCTGTACTGACTCAGCCTTCTGTGGGCACGGCTGCGTGCCTGCACGCATGTGTGAAGGTTGGGGTTTAGAGTCAGTGGGCTGTCAGGCTGTCAGGCAGGCCCTGACACTGTGGTCCGCTTACCCTCCGGAGTGGGTACTTTTCTATGGCTCTGCTAAAACACCATGACCAAAGGCAAATACAGAAGGAAGAGTCTGTCTCGGCTGACAGTTCCAGAGGGCTGAGTCCATCCTGGCGGGGAGGCACGCCGGCAGGCAGCAGACATGTCGACAAGAGCAGGAAGCTGAAAGTACCTCACCCACACTCAGGAGCAGTTGGAGTGGGCTGAGGCTGTCCACCCTCAAAGCCCCCATAACCTACCTCCACTTACTGGAGGTTCCATAAACTTCCAAACAGCACCACCAGCTAGAGGCCAGGGGTTCAAATACCAGAGCCTATGGGTGCACTCCCATTCAAACCAGTGCACCCTCCAACAGCTTCCTTCCTCCTACAGAAAACAAAGAAACCCAAGACAGCCGAGTGTGTTTCAAAGCCAGGTACAGCAGAAGGTAAGACTCCAAGAGATCGGGGTTCAGGCTGGCTCTGCTCTGGCTCAAGGTTTGTTTTGCTGACTCTGTGTCTTTTCCAGACTCCGCAGGGCCATCAAAAGTGAAGGCTGGCAAGTCTGAGGAGGTGGACCTCGATTCTAGAGAGAAGAAAAGTACCTTGGTTCCCAAGGGCACAGGTGGGTCTTACTGGCCAGCAAAGGACAGGGGAAGTTGGAAAACCAGAGCAAAGGGATGAGACAACTTAGCCTTTTCCTGGGCCTTCGTAGGCTGCTCCCTGTTGGCCCAAAAGGTTCTGGGCACAAATCTGCTTCTTTCTTACTGCTGAGCAAGCTTATAGTGTCACAGCACAGAGCCACACAGAGCAGATGCTACCTCAGAGAAGACAGCATTTACACCAGGCCAGCCAGGGATAGGCCCTGAGATTCTGTCTCAGAGAAAAGCAGGGGCAGGAGAGCTGGCTCAGCAGTTCAGAGCCGCCACTGCTCTTGCGGGTGATCCGAGTTCTAGTCGCACTACCCATGTCTGGCAGCTAACGACTGCTTCTAGCTCCATCCCAGGAGCTCTGACACCCTCTCCTGGCGTCCACAGTCACATATACATGCATGGCATACATTCACACAAAACTCACATACACATCATACAGAGAAAAAAGAAAACCCAGAACCTGGTAGCATAGGCCTCTCATCCCAGCTACTTGGGAGCTGAGGCAGGAGGATCAAAAGTTTGAGGCCAGACTGGGCAATTTACTAAAGTCCCGTATCAAAATAAAATGTTGAGTGAGCTGGGACTGTAGCTCAGTTGTAGAGAACTTGCTTAGCATGTGAGGTCCTGGGTTCAATACCCAGCACTGCAGAAAGTCAGACCACAGTTATTTTACTAGAGGAGCTCAGGTTTGTCAGGTAAGAGACAGTGAAACTGTGTTATGTCCTGCTGAACAGTGGCCAGCAGCTCCCGTCCTGGCTTCACTCAGGGTAGTAGACTGGCCAGGACAGGCCACAGAGATTTCTGGGCTCTCCTTGTCCTTGTGCAATACCAACCTGAAAAGGCCCGGGCCCTCACCCTGAGTACTGAGAGGCTGGGGCATCCTGGTGCCAGCACAGAGTGAACAGCAAGGCCGTACGTGGTGGAGCTCTGTCCAGCTTTCAGGAGACACTACTGAGAGTCAGCGCTTCAAGCCAGGCATGGTAGCATGTGCTTGCTTGGGAGTCGGAGTCAAGTGAATCACCTCAAGTTCAAGGCCAGCCTGGTCTACATAGTGAGTCCTGGGCCAGCCAGGGCTACAGAATGAGGCCCTGACTCAACTAATTAACTTAATTAATATATTGTGCGTAGGGATTGTAGCTCAGAGGGTAGACCCTTGCACTGTAAGCACAACGCCCTGGGTTCTGTCCCCAGCACTGCATAAATGGTGTGGCACACACTGCCACAGTCCAGCACTCAGGATCAGGAGTCAAGTGAGTCCGAGGCTGGCCTAGGCTGCAGGAGGCCCCGCCCCTGTGCTTCAGCTGTCTTTCCAAATAGCAAGATGCTGGGAGCTCGGAGAGATGGCATGCATGACTCAGTCCCTTTAAAACTTTGACATTTGGAGTGATTTTTAGTCCCAGCCTCACAGGTTTTGTTTTTGTTTTCTAGCGCCTAACGGGAGTGCTTCTGGGAAAGCTGGGAAGGCCCCTTGTGGGTCCCTGAAAAGGTCCATCGCAGACAGTGAAGAATCTGAAACCTACAAGTCCATCTTCACAAGCCACAGCTCTGCCAAGCGCTCTAAGGAGGAGTCTGCCCACTGGGTCACCCACACGTCCTACTGCTTCTAAAGCAGGGCCACAGCCCCCCCACAGCCTCCACGTGGTTCTGTGCCACGCTTGCCTGGTGAAGCACCGTGCTATAAAGCTGTCCTCTCTATCTCCAACCTGTGTGGTCACGTGCTATGAGACGTGCGGGTCCTGGGCAGGGGCAGCGGCTCGCAGCACGGAGGGCAGCCTCTCGCTCAGCCTGGGGACCCTGCTGCTTACAGTAGGTAACAAGACTGCAGGGTGCTCACTGTATGGTCCGCTCGTTTCTAACTTGTCAAGGAAGCAGGGCCGTGAGCTTAGGGACAGCGAGGGATCAGACCCCTGACTGCCTGGAACAAAATAAAGCCCTTCTCCTGTCTCCCCTTTCTCCTCTTCCTTGAATACCTTGGTAAGAAGACGGCAGCCACAGCCACGGAGATGAGGGTGGTGGGGCAGGAACGGCACCTTTTACATCCCACAGCCAATCGGGAACCTCTAGGCTTGCTCCTCGGAGCAAGGCATTTCTAACACCTGCCCGAGCTGATGGATAAAGCAGTCGCCACGCACACGTGCGGACCACAGTTTGGCTCCTCAGACCCTCTGTGAAAGCCAGGGGAGCACAGAAGCCTGCCGGGGTCCCAGCCCTCAGAAGGCAGAGGTGGGAGCCCTGGCAAGGCCGAGCTAGGGTTCCGAGCAGAGCCTGCCTCAGTTACTAGAGTGAAGTACAGTGAGCAAGACGCCCACTGTCGACCTCTGTCTTCTACGGGTCCCCAGGACTGTGCACACACAGAAACACCAAAGTCCCTGCTCCTAAAGCAAGCATGGGGGTGCTCAGTAATCCAAGCCCTCAGAAGGCTGAGGCAGGAGGATCACTGAGGTGTCGAGGCCGGCCATGGCTACGTAACAAGACCTCGCTCAGAAAACAACCCACTGCCCTCCGGGTTTCTGCTTCCAAGTGATGAGGCGTGGCCCACGTACCCTTGAGGCTCGTTCAGGACAGTGCCGGGGCGAGCGTAGCTGTGTGCAGAAGGATAAGACGTAAGGTGCACGCCGTCTAAGAACCTGGATGTCTGACCGTTGTGCGTAGAAAACTGAAGTACGGATTGTAGAAATGTTTGGGGTGTTCTTGTTTTTGAGACAGGGCCTCACTGAAGGCATGACTGGCCTCAAACTCAAGATCTTCCTTACTGTCTCGACGTTCCGGGTGCTGGGATTCGGCACGCGTTTGAGTTTTTCAGGGTGTGGCTCGCGGCATGCCCACTTGGCATGTATGGAGCCCTGGGTCCCATCCCCAGCAACCCCTGGTACAGGTGTGACAGACACCGTCATCCCAGCATTTGGGACTGGAGGCAGGGGGATCAGAATGTTCAAGGCCATCCTTGGGTACATGAATTTGAGGCTAGCCTGGGATACATGAGACCCTGTCTTAAAAAATAAGTAATGAATTTTTATTGTGTACTTTTCCAAAACAAAGATGAATTAGCTGTTTTATTTCTCTGAATTATTTTTGGTACAGTGAATTTAACTATTTCAGAGGGTTTTTTTTTTCCTGTTTAGTTCTTACAACAGTTACTTCATTTGGTTAGTTGTTTGTTTTGTTTTTTATCAAAAGAGGACTTTGAGGGCAAGAGGAAGCAAACTGTAAAACTCAAAGCTACTATCATTAAATTAACACCTTTTTTCTTATTGTATCTGTAAAAGTAAAATTAGTCCTCTTAAGCCTTATTTTACTAATTACCTTTAAATTTTTTTCATAATTTTTTAAAACCACTTTCACATTTTTCAGCCTTGAAACTTCAGTGTCTTCAGGCCCCCAGCCTCAGAAACTTCTAGACTGCTTCCTGGGCTCTGACTCCCTCTCTGCCCGTCCTGCCCCGCTGTCCCTGGAGGGGACTTCTGATAACAGGGAACAGGGTTTGTTCTGAGGTCCTCTCCAGCCCTCCCTGAGGGCAGAGGGCCTCAGCCCCTGTCTTAGCACCAGGTTGAGGGGCTGTCCTTCCCTGGGCCCTAGAGCTGGGCTCCACCCTTGTAGGCTGTTGTACAGGGGCAGTCTGCAAATCAAGCCTGTCTTCCCACACGCTCACCACAGCTACCAAATGCCAGAGCTGACTCCAGAAGCAGGCCCTGCAGACTCAGGAACCCCATCCCTGGAAAGCATTTTCAAGACCTTGCTAAGGGCCTGCTGAGGATGTCTCCCCAAACAGGCTGCTGTGCACCCCTGGCCCACAGCCATGCACCCCAGGGCCACCTGCTTCTGGAGTGGGCTTTTGTAGCCATTGGATGCAAAGCCTCATGTGGCACAAAGCCTGGTTTCTAACCAGCGGTAGGGCCTGCAACTCTCCAAGCCTGAACCAGTGTCTGGCAGGATCCCCTCAGAAGCAGAAGCTGTGCTCTCGGGGAATGCCCGTGGATACTTGGCCACCTGCCCCTTGACAGATGAGTCTGTGGAACCCATGTCACTCTTAGAGTACACCACCACTGTGAGAATGTCCACAGAAAGTCACCCTCAGGGTTGTGTGTGTGAGTGTACTTGCACACAGGTGCGTATCTGAGCGTGTGCGTGTGTGTGTACTTGCGCATAGGTGTGTATCTGAGCGTATGTGTGTGTGTGTGTGTGTATACTTGCACACAGGTGCGTATCTGAGCATGTGTATGTGATGTGTGTGTGTGTGTGTGTGTGTGTGTGTGTGTGTTTGCTCACAGGTGCGTATCTGAGTGGAGACCGGAGGTCAGCCTTGGGTATCGTTCCTCTGATGCAGTCCACCTTGTATCTGGAGATGGTCTGTCACCAGGTGGTTAGGCTGAGCGGGCAGCAAGCCCGAGCTCTGCCATCTCGGCCTACCCAGCACTGTGACTCCAAGAGCACACCCACACCCAGATTTCACGCGTGTTCTGGGAGTAAACTCAGGTCCTTACACCTGCGCGGCCACACTTACCGACTGAGCTCTCCCAGCCCCGTCGCGAGGGCCCTCGCAACACTAAGATGCTGGCGCGCCACTATTTTTTGGTGCGAGCCAGAGGAAAGACACCCATGACCCCTGATCGTCCCCCTGTGGCTAGCATCCGTATTTCCGGCTGGACCCAGCTCCACGGGGCGCGCTATGCGCTGCTCACCACAATGTCTGCATCAAATAAATGCCACCAGAGCTAGACGATGACTTCTCCCCGCAGCGTGCCGAGCTCAGCAACGGCATCCGGGCGAGGGCAAAGGCATTCCAGCTGGGAGACGGCTTCCTCCTCTGCTCCGTCTTCTGGAAGTCTCTCCCCTCCGGAAGTCCCCCGGAGCAGCTCGCTTGCCCTGAGCCTCAGTCTTCTCAAACCGGAAGCATCACAATGGCTGGCGCTGCGGGCTCGGGCCCTCTGTGACGTCACCAGGGCCCAGCACGAGGCCCAGTCTCTCCGGCCCCACGGCAGGCAGA
This sequence comes from Cricetomys ansorgei, assembly GCA_026225945.1. Classification (NCBI taxonomy): domain Eukaryota; kingdom Metazoa; phylum Chordata; class Mammalia; order Rodentia; family Nesomyidae; genus Cricetomys; species Cricetomys ansorgei. The sequence goes on from JAMJFZ010001249.1 coordinate 6,107,638, forward strand.
CCCACCATGAGCGGCTCCTCGCGCCACCTCTGCTCACCATGCGGACGCTGAGATGGTTGCCGCTCCTGCCCCTGTGCTTCTTTTGCACCTGCGCCTTCATGTTTTCTTCTCTGAGGGAGAAAACCAAGGAAAGCCCGGGGAAGGTGCCTTGCGGAGGACACTTCCGGATCAGACAGAATCTTCCAGAGCACGCCCAAGGCTGGCTTGGGAACAAATGGCTCTGGCTTTTTTTCGTCATTGTGATATATGCGATGCTGAAGTTTCGAGGAGACAGTGAAAGGAGTATTAAGGTAGGTGGTGCCGTGACCGCAGCCCTCGGTCTCAGAAACTTCCAGAAACGCGCAGGCTCTGTTCCGAGAGGCAGGACTACGGGGCTCTGCACTTGAACTTCGACCGGAGAGCCCTGTCAGGCTCCTAGGGGAAGACGGGTGAACTTGCTAGCCTCCTCGGTGATGGCAGTAGTCCCCGAGCTCGGTGTTTGTAAGTCTCGTGTTTCCAAACTGAGAGTAAATTCCAGAGCTCGTGGTGTGTTTCGCTCAGTCTGAAATGTCTGCTGCATACACTTGAGAAGCTGGGTTCTATCCACCCATAGAAAAGCCAGGCACAGTGGTGCGCCCGCACCCTAGAGCCGGGCATGGAGACAGGAGGATCCCGTTAGCCTGTCTAGCTGATCCTAGAGTTCCAGTTTCAGTGAGAGACCTTGTCTCAGAAAATAAAATGAAGTGGTGCAGGAAGACACCCAGTATCGACCCCTGGCCCTCCACACACGTGTGTATCTACCATACACCACACATGATGCTCTTCTGGCTAGAGCAGGGGCTGGCAAGCTGCCTGAGGGGGTCTATCTGTCTCTGCAGGCCATATAGTCTTGGTGGCAGCGACTGCATCTCTGCCTTTTAAGCCTGAGAACAATCACAGCCAACATGCAAATAACTGAGCTTGACTGTGTGCCAATAAAACTTTATTTACAAAAGCAAATGTCAGGCCAATTTGGTCACAGTTTGCCAACATCCAGACTAGGTTTATCATTCCATGTTTCCTCTTAGATGAGCCAAACTTTTGGAACTGTGCTGGGACTAGCAAGGCCAACTTAGTCATTCACCCTGAATATCTTTCTTGACAGGAGCAGAATCCTACTGGCCTTCGAGGTTGTCAATTTCGCTCTCCACCAAAGAAAACTCAAAATGTTTCCCCCAACAAAGACTTCACTTTCAATACTTTAACCCAGCTTGAGATGGAACTGGTGAAATTTGTGTCCAAGGTGCGGAATCTTAAAGTCTCCATGGCGACTGGCAGTAATCCCAGGCTGCAGATCCCAGAGCTACCCATGGACCCGCACAATAACGTTACAATATATGAGATATGGGGAGAGGAGGAATCCGAGTGAACGTCAGAGTTTGAGAGAAGACAAGTCGAATGCTGACAGTATCCAACTAATAAAAAAGTATTCTGAAGAAAGAGTCGTCCACGCGAGGTCTTTCTCCGCACCCTCTCCTTGTCTCTAACTGGAGCTTAAAATGATCACAAGTCCGGTAGCCCTGGAAGCCTTTTTCTGCTTTTCTTTTCCCAAGCCCTCCACAGGAGCGCACAGGGACATTCCCGAGCACAGACAGATCACTAGTCCTGGGCATCTGTCTCCCAGGCTCTGGAGTCTGGAGGCAGGTGCTGACATCATTTTCCCAGGCCCTCTTGGCTTCTATGTCCTATCTGCAAATACCTGATTCAGAATGGTTACTCCCATTACAAAGCCTACCTTTAACTATGGGTTTCCAGTGACAGTGGTTCAGTCAGGAGAGACAGTTCTGGAATCTCTTGCTTCTCTCACAACCAGGAAGTCGTGGCAAATCTGTTTTCTTCTGGCAGACTAGCAATTGCACGTGCTCTGGTTGGGTTTGTAGAGGAGAGAAACAGCTGGGTATAATAGCGTATGTCTGCAGCCCCAGCACCGGGTAGGCAGATGCACAAGGGTCTTGAGTTCAAGGTCAGCTGTGTGGACCTAGGGAGAGATGCCTTCTGTGTCTTGGGTTTAAGATGTAGATGAACTAAACAAGGAGTCTCAAATCAGTTTCTGTTTTCTTTCTTTTTTCTTTTTTTAGTTTTATTTATTTATTTATTATATATTTTTTGGTTTTTCAAGACTGTGTTTCTCTGTGTGGCCCTGGCTATCCCAGAATTCACTCTGTAGACCAGGATGGCCTCCATCTCAGATCTGCTTACCTGTCTCCCAAGAGCTAAGATGTGCACCACCACTGCCAGGCTCAAATTAGTCTTTTTAAGATATTTTATTTATTTTTATTTTAGGTACATTGGTGTTTCTCCTGCATGTATGTCTGTGTAAGGGTGTTGGATCTCCAGGAACAGGAGTTACAGACAGTTGTGAGCTGCCATGTGGGTGCTGGGAATTGAACCCGGGTCATCTGGGAGAGCAGTCAGTGTTCTTAACCACGGAGCCATCACTCCATTAGTCTTTTTAAAACGTACCTTTATATATGTCTGATGTGTGTGTGTGTGTGTCTGCTTGTCTGTATGTACACCATAGCATGCAGGAGCTGTCGGAGAACAGAGGGGTCCTGCCTCAGGTCCCCTGCCTTGGAGAACAGAGGGAGGCATCAGATCTCGTGTAAGGTGGTTGTGAGCCTCCATGTGCATGTTGACAACCATCTTTGGCTTACTTTAGCTTCAGGATGGGAGAAAAGAGCGGAGCCGGGGCATGGACGCAAGAGTTATTTTCGTAGCACGCACTGAAGAATCCAGAACGGGCAAGTACCAACGATAGCAGTCGAGAGGGCTCATGGCGGTTTCAACGTTTCAATACGGACAGATTTTAGATGTTCTCTGGCCAGTCACCATGCCTGTGGTTGCCAAGGTATACAGTTCGTTGGCCAAACCCGGCCCGCAGTCTGGTTTGTGTGTGGCTTTGCAAGCCATTCATTGTTTTTATAGTTTTAAGTGGTTGGAAAATAATCAGAGCAAATAATCCCTTGTGACATGGAGAGGACACATCAGTCTCTACATCTTCTCACCGGCTAACTTAAATGTCGTTGGTGGCTGCTTTGATACCACCAGGGCGGGCAGATGGACTACGACTGCAGCGGAATGAACGGGACACTCCGAGGAGTCTGACTGGTCAAACCCAGCGGAAGCTTGCTACCCTCTGTATACTCCAGTGACGACGGCGACACATCCCATCAGCCTTCCTCGTGAGTGTTTTATCAAAGATGCCCTGGTAGCCCTTGGGAAGGAAATTGAACTGTTGGGAGACCGGGGCGGGGAGACCTCTAGGACCCAAGAGGGGTCCCTAGTTAACAGGAAGAAAATGGGGCTCTCACCACTCAATGCAGGAGAAGGATCCACGCAGGGACTTGAGAAAAGAAGCAGAGCCTTGGGCGACAGTGCCGATGCTGATACCACTGAGAGACTGTTGCTTGAAGCCACAGGGTCTCTGGTAGTTTTCTCCCTTTTTTTTTTTTTTCTTTTCTTTCATTCATTCATTCATTCATCCTTTTGCCCAGGGCAATGTTCTCAGGACTTGCTGTGCTCAACAGTGCCCCCTGGGCCGGAAGTTAATGGCTGTTGCTGACAGAGGCAGTCCTGACGGTGCGAAGGCCATGGTTAAGGAGTCTCATGTCATTAGGTGTGGGCGAGTGTGCCCCCTTCTCTGTCCTGTGCTCTCTGCCCCTTTGCCTTCCAACATGGATCCGTAGCACACAGGCCTCCCCATAGGCCCACACCAGGCTCTGGATCTTCCCAGCCTTCACTGTGATCCACCAATCACAAGCTTGTACAAGCTGCGAGCCTCATGAGAGCTGCCAAAGAGACAAGACTGTCCGCCAGCTCCCGAAGAGTCTAAGCACCCAGCTCTCTGCTTACACGCGACATATGGAGGGACATTGCGGTCACTTCCGGATGCTGGCTTTTACACAGGCAGCTGCCACACAGGGCTGAGCACAGGGTCTGTGTGGACATGCATTCTCATTTCTTGGTAGAAATACTCAGGTGCACTGCTGGGTGACGTGATTGGAGTATCCTTTGGCCCGGGATGCTGTGTAATTTTTGTTTGTTTTTGAGAGAGGATTTCATGATGTAGACCAGGCTGTCCTGGAACTCACAGTGACCTGCTTACCTTCCTCCCAAGTATTGGAATGAAAGCTGTATACCAGTGTGTCCAGTATAAGTTTTTAAAACCTTTGAGTTAGTGGTGAGTGTTTTTGCAGAGATTTCATATCATGCTGTAGCATATTCTCAGGGAGACAGACAATAAAACAGCAAATACTTAGAATAAGCAAATTGCAGTATGCAAATTTTTTTATGATGTGGGGGGTTTCCCGTCTGGATTTAATCTCGGTCCTGTGTCCCCCACAGAGCTGCAGGTAGCATCTGAACCTACACCGGTCTCCTCCTGGCTATGCTAGGCCAAGCTCATTTCTGCCTCAGGATCTTTGGACTGCCCCCTCCCCAGAGGCTTTTCCCCTGCTGACATTGCTGGCGTTGGCTGCCATTCTGGACTTCCACTCTGCAGCCAGCCCCAGTGAGGCCTTCTCGGAGTGAGAGGAGTCCCTCTGCCCCTCAGCGCACTGGCGTGCACTGCTCATCACCTCTCCCTCTGCGCAGCCTGTCTTCATTAGACCTCTTGCTTGCCCATTCCCTGTACGGTCAAGCAGGGAGATGCTGTGACCCACAACAGAGATCGTCTGAGTCCCCACACTTCTCCTTAGCACCCAGCTCCAGAAACCCACGGGACTCTCAACGTGACCAGCGAGTCTGTGGGTGGGTTGGGATGGCTGGCCACCAGGATCACTGAACACAGGGTGGAACTCCATGCCCTTATCTTCCCAGAAAGGGGGGGTGGGGTGAGTTGTGGGACATGGTCTAGGGCCACGCTAAGAGAAGCCACCGTAAATAAACCCATAGGTGTGTCTCGTTTGCAGTGGTTCCCTCCTGCAGTATTTCCATTTTAACACCCACTTCTACCTGGCTCTCATGACTGACTGTGTACATGAAGGCACGTGAGGTCATGCGAGCAGCTACTGAGGCCCCAAGAGTCAAAGCTTTGGAGAAACTGCTTTTGAGGAAGCACCCCTCTTTCCGGCTCCGCTCCCATCTCTCCTTTCTCTCTCTCTCCCCCGGAGGCTTCCCGGGCGCAGCCCTGAGGGCCTCGGGTCTCCAGTGTGTGCTGCATTTCTCTTCCTTTGTCTTTTGCTCTGGTCCGTGTGTCTTCCTCAGGCCTCCATCTTCGTGGGAACGTAAGTGTGCCTGGACAGCTGTCGGAGGCCAGCTTATTTCCCTTCGCAGCTTCCCTCAGAGCACATCTCGTTTTCCCTCCAGCTTCGGGACCGTGAGTGTGTGTGTGGGTGCCTCTGAGTGTCCCACCACGCCCGTCTGTGGGGAATCTCCGGGAGTTTCCTATCTGTAGTCACAACCGCCTTGCGGCGTCTGTGCCAGGGAGTGTCTGGCAGGTGCCCTGCCGAGGGGAGGGAGAACTCTGACAGGCGTTTCCACGTTACCTCTATAGGGAGTGTGCCGTCTGTATTCTCACCAGGAACGTGGGAAAAAGGTGTCTGATCAAACAAGGGTATGTGACACAGCAGAGTCCATTAGAGCCAGGACACGTGGCTTGCAGTTGCTGGTATAGCCACTAGGTGGCAGACAAAGCCCACTGGAACAGTGAGCAGTTTCAAACCCTGTACTGGGGCTTTAAGAAGACCGGCAACCATAGTCACGTGATGTGTGAACCGAAGTTGGCTCTTAAATTTAAATGCATAGAGATCTTGACCATTTTGTTTTGAGACAGGGCCTGTAGCCCAGGCTGGACTCAAAACTCACTTTGTAACCCAGATTGCCCCTGGACGTGTGATCCTCCTGCCTCAGCCTCTTGAGTGGTAGGATTATAGGTAGGGGTCAGACACCTGGCTTCCACATTTGTTGGAGGTAGGGGGGTCTCAAACTAACTCGCTGTGTAGCTGAGGATGGCCTTGATCCTCCTGCCTCCACCTACCAAGTGCTGGGGTTTCAGACTTTGATATTTTCATGAACACGAGAAGACAAAACAGAAAACGTGTATTCTGTGGTGGGGAAGAGGGACCACAGGCAAATACCTAAGGGCTGGGTTGTCACTCTGCGGTGAGTGCTATTTAAGACGCACGTGGTCCTGGACGCCACTGCCTTGGGCAAAAAAGAAAAAAACTTAAGAAGCAGGTCCAAGCTGACTTGCCTGGCAGTCCTCACACCCTGGGTTAGTTCACACACTCACACGTGCACACACACACTCACACACACACACAACTGAATTCTCAACTGGTAGTTGAACTGAATTCACAACTGAATTCTCAACAAAGCTCAGTGGTAGAACACTTAGCCAGCGTGTATGGCATCCTAGGTTCCATCCCCACCAAAAACAACAACAAAAAAAATAGCTTAAAAAAAAAAAAAGCCCAGGTGGCATGAGTGGGCACGCTTGTGCCTGCGTCTGAACCTTCATCGGCCCCACCCGGCCCAGGTCTGCTCCCTGGCCTCCTTGGCTCCACTCCCCACCCCCAGCAGTGAGCCAGGCCAGTCAGGCGCTGGGCCTCTGAGCTGTGATTCTATGTGCCTTAAGAAAGTGCCCCCCTTTCAGCATTTAGAGTTTTTCTCGAATGGTTAACAGCGTGGAAATAAAGACGCACGTGTCATATTCCAAGAGATGTAATCTCCTCTGTCCCTGGACCCCACTGAGGAAGCTGGAGCAGGGGAAGGGATGGTGGCTGGCACTGGGCCAGGCCACTGGGGCTTCAGTTCCCTGGGGTGTCACAGGCAAAGCAGAGTTTGAGGAGACCTACCTAGGGGATGTGGAGGAGCAGATGAGTTGGATCCAGTTTGGGGGCAGGCAAACAGGAGGCTGAGCTCCTCGGGCAGGGCCACATCATAGGGCCTGGTATACCAGACGGTCTCAAGGCTGGTTGCCTTGAGGGACCCTAGAGTCCAGTTTCTCCCTACATGGCCACCTAAGCTCCCTGGCCTTGCCCACTCCCTTGCCCTCAGGGTTCAGAGCGCTGGTGAGGGGTCCCCCACAAAGCCCAAGCCCGCTATTAGGAACCAGCCTGCGGTACACCAGGCCTGGGCTTGCAAATCAAGGCAGAGGCTGGATCTACAGAAAAGACACTTTAGAGACCTTTGAACTCTGGGAGGCCAGGGGCTGCTTGGTGGACCTGGACACGCCGGGACTGGGCGCTCTGGCTGGACCCACTCAGCCTGCCAGCGCCTCACATGGCCTTCTTACTGCAGAGCCACCCTCTCTCATGGGTTCTCTCATCCTCCAATCGGACAGCCCTTCACCTCTCTGCTGTTCAAGAAGCACACGCCTGGTATGTCAGCACCAGGGAGGCTGAGGCTGGAGCATTACAGGTTTGAGGCTAGCCTGACCCACGAAGCAAGATGACAAGATTCAGTGAGCATCCCAAGGTAAAAGCTGAGGAGGCCAGAGAGACAAAGGCGGAGTGTGTGAGTGCTGCCTGCTGCAGGCCAGACAGACAGAGATGGAGGGAGGGAGAGTGAGAGGGAAGGAGGGAGGGCTGGCTGAGACTGCTGCTGAGATGCAGACACAAGAGTTGGAAACAAGAACCAGGACCCCTGGCGGCAGTTGCTGGACCAGAAAACAACCTGTCCACCTGCCTTGGAAGGCAGCATGGAGCCCTCAACAAAGTTAAAGGTGGAGAGCAGTCGGAAGGCTCAGCCAGGCACCCTGAGTAATCTCCTACTGAGCCCTTGAGCCTGGAGGCGGAGGCCATGTGACAGAAGGACCGTGAGGGAAGTGCAGAGGGCGTTTGAAGGAGGGGAGATAGTTATAAAATCGGAGGAGGTGCGGGGCAGACGCCATGGTCCCAGCACCGGGGGATAAGGGCAGGTGGACTAAAAAAATGGTTTTTCAAGATAGGGTTTCACTGTGTAGCGTAAATCCTCAATCCGGTAGGAGAAAAGTTCCACAAAGTTTGATTAAATTATTAGTGGAGATCCCCCCTGGGATGACTCCGTGATGGCCAGGACCACCTGGGGTCCTCCTAGGACTCCCCCATGGTGGCTGAGAGCTACAGCTCTGGGAGGGGGCGGGGTTAAGGCAGATCCCATGAGGCTAAGTGTTTTCTGTGTTTCTTATTAGGCCCAATCAGGGGTGAGCACTTTTTGAATATTTTTTACTTGGGCATCTCCTGCCTACCTGTTTTCTGTCTGGGTGTTCCCACCTCCTACCTGGCTATCTCCTGCCCACATCCAATCAGGGGCAAGCATATGTTCTGTGTCATTAATTAAGTTTGGACCCAGACTTACTGTAGCCCTTGACTGACCTGGAACTCACTCTGTAGACCAGGTTGGCTTCTAACTCACAGAGATCGCCCTGCCTCTGTCTTCCAAGTGCTGAGATTAAAGGCATGGGCCACCGTGCCTGGCCTATTTAAGTGTGTGTGTGTGTGTGTCTGTCTGTCTGTCTGTCTGTCTTGTCTGTCTGTCTGTATATGGGGGCCTACACTCCTGAAGTGGCTGGGTGAGGTTGTTGGATCCTCTGGGCCTAGATTTACATATGGTTGGCTGTGAGCTGCCTGAGTAGGAACACTGCTTCCAGTCCTGTTTTTGTTGTTAAATCAGAGGATGGAGCTTCTCCCTCCTAGAAGGGGTGACTCATGGCATCTCCATGGTAATCCGTGACTTGTCCTAGAAGACACTTTATCTTTTACATTTACACTCCCCTGCCCACCCCCTGCCCACCCCCTGCCCACTTCCTGCCCAACCCCTGCCCACCTCCTGCCCAACCCCTGCCCATGCCCTGCTCTCCCTCTGGCCACCCCCTGCCCACTTCCTGGCCACCCCCTGCCCACCCCCTGCCCCATGTCTTTTTCTCAGGAAAAAGAGAAGGTTCAAACCCTTAATAGCCCCTCCCCCACCCTCTCTCCCAGCCACTGGGTACTTCCTGTCAGCGCTCCTCCTGACAGTTCACACACATCATCTCACAGCGTGTGGCCCTTTACGTCTAAAGCTTGTATAGTGTGGAGGGAGGACCCATCTTCTTCAGGGATGGATAATATTCCACTGTAGGGATAAATTGCATTTTACTTATCCCTGCGTCCGCGGATGGGCATCTGGGTCTTCTGGCAAGCACCCTATGTAGCCCAGGCTAGCCTCAAAATCAAGGCCATGGAAACTAGGGCTCCAGAATCACAGGTGTGATTCCCAGCTGTGGAACTCACTCCCTGAATCACCTGCTTCCTCCGTGGTGGTCATGTGATGACACAGCGTACTCCATGTGTCTAAGCCTCACCCCCTCCCCACTGTGCAGTAGGCCCCACACAGGCCCCGGAAGCCCTGCCAGGCTCTCCTGGCTGTGGTCAGTGTGGAGCCTGGAGCCCCGCCCCGCTAACTCAGGCCTCTGTGCGACCTGGCTCCCTCCAGTCAGAGAGGCAGAGCCTCTCAACCTCCCCCTGAGTCTGCAAGGGAGAGGAGGCCCCTAGACCTGGGCTGGCGATGACTGTGGCTCCGTGGCGTGGGGGGAGGGGGGGTTGGCTGAGGGAGAACCGGGTCAGGAGCCCTGCTTGTTTCGATGAGCCCCAGCGGCGCTTCCTGCGGTTATGTGAGAAAGCTGAGCGCAGATGCTCCATTGACACTTTTACCCTACTTTTTATTTTTGCATTTTGGAAAGAATTTGCCAAGCAGGGTCATCATCCCCAGTTATCAGAGAGAACGGTACACACACACACACACACACACACACACACACACACACACACACACACGTCTTAACCCCAGGACGCTGACATTCCTGACGCTCCAATCTCTTATGTAAAATGATGTACTGTTTTACAGACCCAGCTTAGTGCCTTCAGTCGCTTTTTGGAAACAGGGTCTCAAGGAGCCCAGGCTAGACTTGACCTCCCTATGTAGCTGAGGATGATCCTTAACTCCTAATGCCCCTGTCTCCACCTCCTGAGTGCTGGGAGCACAGGGGTGCACTACCACATCTAGTTTATGTGGATGAGGATGGAACCCAGAGCTTAATGCATGCTAGGGGAGCTCTCTATTAACTGAGCCACGTTCCCAGCCCCTGAAGGGTCTGGGACGCTCCCTGCCTGTCTCTTAGTGTCCGGCAATTCTCAGTGTCCCTTGGAAGATAGCCCCAACCGTTTCTGCTTTGATGACCACATGGGGTTCTCAACAAGCACCCTTCTCATGGGGTGGGCCTGTCTGTATCTCTTTTCTAAGGATGTCAGTTATATTGCACTGTGGGTCTGCCCACCCTCTCTCAGGGTGACACAGGGCAATTGAACTTGAGTTCTGTGCATGCTGGGAAGTGCTCTACCCTCAAACTACAGCTCTAGCCTCTGGTTGGAATCTAGAATGACCTTCATAGGCTCCCTTTTGAGTTTGAATGCTGCACCCCTAGCTATTATGAAAGATGGGAACTTTTGGGAGATGAGGCTTGGCTGACCTGATTCGAGGGACAAGCCTTGGAAGGTTATGCCCACTCTGGTTTACCTGGCTCTCTGTATTTTCTGGCTCCTGGAGAGCTTTCACTCTGCCTCTCTGAAACCAGGGGCCAAGATGTATCTTTTTTCCCTAAGTTGCTTCTGTCCTGGAGTTTTCCACAAGGACATGGAAAGTAATATCAGGGCAGGACAGTTAGGGACAGTTAAAGTACTGCCCTTGCAGAGGACCTGGGTCATTTCTCAGCACCCACGTCAGGGCTCCCAAGCGTCTGTTACCCCAGGTCAGAGTGACTGTCTGGGAAGACGGGTGCTCTAGTTTCAGGGAACAGAGTGCAGAGTGGGCTGACCCCAAACACTGTCTAATGGAACAGAAATGGACAACCTAGGAGGGCAGCAGTGGGGCCTGTCTCCCTGGGAGCACATCAACCTCCCTCCGCCCTCGGGGACACACGTTTACAGGTAATGCTTCTGGGGACCGTGAACTGATGTTCTCCACACACCTGGCCTAATGCCAGGCAGAGTAAGCTACAGGCTCAATATCCAGGATCTTATGCTCCCACATCCAGCCCCCACCCGAAGGACCCTTGCCAAGTGCCCCTGGAGCAGGCTCATGTTCGCAGGGGATGTGAGTGGCCCAGCCCTGTGGTCCACCTTCAGGGACAGTCCGATCCTTCATCTTGGTGACTTGACAGAGCCTGGCTTCTCCTGTGGCTTGCCATCCACCCGGGGCCTTTTGAGAGCCTCATGCTCGGTCTCCAGTCCTCCAGAAACAGTAAATATTTTAACTCTGCGGGCTGTCTGCTTCTGTCGCCATCACCGCCACATCAGTGACAGCAACCCTCGTTCATGTGTTGTTTGTCGCTGCTCTTGAGACCATCTGGGCTGCAAAGCCCAGAGTTTGCTGCCAGGCTCTTCGCAGCGGCAGAAGAGCCAACGCCACCACTCACTGGGCACAGTTGTTCTTTCCAGTGCTGAGGACCGAACTGCACCCGGGCTTTGAGCACGCCAAGAGGGCGCTGTACCGCTGAGCCTCTGGCAGACCCGGAGAGCATCTTTCAAATCTGTTAATACCCCTCCCACACACAACACTTTCAGCTGCCTTTTGCTTCCCTTCCAAGGCAGCTTCTCCAGTCTTGCCAAACCCTTGGTGTGTCCTGCCACCAAGGCAGGCCCTTGATGTCGAAGCTCGGACAGGCTAGGAAGCAGACATCTCTAAGCTGCTTCTCTTCGCCCTCATCGCCCTCAATGGATGCTTCCCCAACAGCCCCGCACTGTCCCGTGGGGTGGTCTCCCTTGTGACTTCATCCCTGGCTGAGAAGCCTGCTGCTCTGAGCAGCTGTGCACGAAGAACTCTGTGAAATCACCTCTCCCCAAATTATAGTTTACAGTGGGTTACTGGGGGCAAGGAATTTCTGTCTTGCCTGAGGCCATTATAGATCCAGCTGGGCTGGGAGAGAGGGGGCGGGGTATGTGGGAGGCAGGTGGTAAGATCCAGGAAGCAGCTTCAGCCCAGAGCCAGGACCAGTTCTTCTGGTTCCCGGGCTTGTGTGCAGATTCCTGACTTTACCTCTCGTAGGTAGCAGCCCTACAGGGATTTTACTACAAGGAAGTCACTTGTTGGAAAGTATAGCCTCTTAGCTGCCTTAATGCCACTGACCCCTAGGGGCCTCTCATGCCAACAGTGGGAGTTTCCAGCATGCTTCTAGTCTTCATTTTCCACGAGACACCCCAAATGCAAACATCGCCTTTTCCCACCTGCTCTCAGATGCACTGGTAGAGACCGGAGGAACAGAGACATGATTATTATTCTCCAGTTTTCCGAATTTGGAAAGGTGCTGGTGTGTGGTACTGTTGGAGTTCACCAGCCAAACCTTCTGGGGGGTGTACCTGCTGTGGGATCCAGGTAGGGTTGGCGGGGTACTCCAGCTACCCCCAGACAGGAGCTCCAGAGAGCCAGCGAGCTGGGCTAGGAGGCAATGGAGTTTGAGTCAGGAAGAGGGAAGCAGGAACTGGACACAGGAGAGGACTGGACAAGCCAGGTTCGGGGCACGTGCAGTGCCTGTGGTCTCCACTACCTGGGTGAAGCAAGAGGATCATGGGAGCCCAGGTCTAGTGCTTACTAGCCATGCATCATGTCACATGCCTGAATCGGTACTTGAGGAAGCTGAGGCAGGAGGGCTGGTGCAAGTTCAAGGCCAGCCTGGGCCACGTAGTGAGACCCTGTCTAAAAACAAAAGCAGGCTGGGAGTGTAGCTCAGGCAGAGACGCTTAGCCAGGCTTCTCTCTGGTCAGCTGTAAACTTCTCAGAGCGCAGCCGTCTGCTAGGAGCGCCAGCTGGCGGGGTCAGCAAGACCCGTCTTCACTTCCTCTGGCTATGAGCAAGGCCCACTTTCACACTGACAACACACGTGATAGCCAGGATGGTGGCCCGGGCTGGGATGTGGTTCTGTCGGTAGAAGGCCTGCCTCGAGTGCACGAAGTCCCGGATTTGATCGCCACCACTGCATAAACCAGATGTGGTGCTACACGGAATGTCAGCACTGGGGAAGCAGAGGCAGAGGGATCAGGAGTTCAAGGCCTGTAGCAGCTTGAGGCCAGCCTGGCTATCTGAGACTATCTTGATAGATAAACACACATATGATAGTTGATAGATAGATAGATAGATAGATAGATAGATAGATAGATAGATGATAGATAGATGATAGATAGATAGATGATAGATAGATGATAGATAGATAGATAGATAGATGATAGATAGATAGATAGATGATAGATAGATAGATAGATAGATAGATAGATGATAGATAGATGATAGATAGATGATAGATAGATAGATAGATAGATAGATAGATAGATAGATAGATAGATAGATAGATGATAGATAGTAAATAGATAGTAGGTAGACAGATAGGTAAGAAGATAGATATATAGTAGATAGGTAGACAGACAGACAGACAGATAGATAGTAGGTAGATAAATGGTAAGTAGATATATAGAGAGTAGGTAGATATGTAGGTAAATAGATAGCTGTTAGATAGAAGGCAGGTAGGGAGAAGATAAGGCCAGTCCATCTTTCTATAAGCAATAGGACAGAGACACATCCTCTCCAGAAGGTCATGAGAAGCCATGTAAACATGGCCTTGTCCCCTCTGTGGAGAGTCAAGACGAGTGTGGGAGGCATTTGGGTGGTATCCACAGAGGAGACAGAAATAGGGGTGGAGGGAACTTTGCTCTTTCCTTTGTTTGTTTCTTTGCTTGCTTGTTTGCTTTGTGTATGTTTTGTTTTGAGACAGAGTCTTACTATTCAGCCCTGGTTGGCCTGAAACCCACTACGTACCTCAAACGTACCAAACCCACCTGCCTCTGGCTCCTCAGGTCCAGCAGCTTACTCTTCAAACTGGAATTCAGGAAAGTGTGTAGGCTCCGTAGAGCAGCTCTGCCAGAGCTCCCTGTCCTAAGTCTCTATTCCAGGCAACTGCAGAGCCCTTCTGCTCTGCCTCTGTCACCACAGGGTGGCACGGCCCCTTCCCCCCTCCCACTTCCATCTCACTTCCCGTTCTCCCCCAGTGTCAGGCCTGGTGTCTCTGATCCCTGTCACCTCCCCTCAGGGCTCCCTGAGCTCCTGACTCTTGTCCCAGTTCTGCCTGCTTTCCTTCTCACGATGCACTGCATTTTCTGTCAGTGGAACTTCCTAGCTACTCATACAGGGACTCCTCCGTGTACGACAGAGTCCATCCTAAAATGCCCTTAACTCACAGAACCCACAGATTGTCGCAGCTTAGCCAGCCACAGCTGGGCCAGACCATCTAACCGCCCAGAAAAGTGGTTGAGACTCCCATCATTTATTAAATTGCACAAAGTCCGAAACCCTGCTTGTGTGGGCACTCTCACAATGCTGTAGAGTAAAAAGACTATCAGACCACCCTCTGGAGTCAGAGGACATCAACATTTAGTGGGAAGAAGCTCAGCTGGGGCAATGGACAGCGTGGTCAGCTGCAATACAGTGTGCCCAGACGGGACAGTGGACCCGTGAGTGTGAGTGTGAGTGTGTATGTGCGGTGTGCAAGATGAGTGTGTGTCTACCCCTGTGTCCTTCCCTGTGCCTACACCTTGATTCTTTTTGACCAGGAAGGTTATGTGGCCCCCGCCCCACAGGGCCATCCTGAAATGAAAAGCCAAACCCCCTTCTATGAGGCTGTGCAATGAGACTCCCAGGGCAGCATCAACAAGAAGATAAAAGAAATCTGTATTTACTTTTATTGTATTCTATTTTATGTTGTTCTATTGTGTCTTATTTACCTAGCAGTATGGTCCCATGTAGACCAGGCTGGCCTCAAACTTGATATGTAGTTGAGGCTGGCCTTGAACTTCCAGTCTTCCTACCACCACCTTCTGAGTGCTGGGATTGCAGATGTGAAGCACCATACTCAGCTTATTTTTACTTTGTGTGGATGTATGTGGAGACATACATTATATTCGTGTGCATGTGTGCCTGTGTGTATGCACCAGTGGCCAAGGAAGCCAGAAAAGAGTGTCAGGTCCCCTGGACCTAGAGTGAAGGGATTAGAACCTGGGTCCTCTGTAAGAACAGTCAGTACTCTTAACCAGTAAGCCCTCCCTCCAGCCCTTCACATGTGTATTTAAGAGCTAGTATTTTAGTTTGACTAGAGGATTGCTCAGTGGCAGAGAGTTGCTTGCCACTTCAGGCCTATTTTGCACAGAGCTCTGGGTTCCATCCCTGGCATCAAAAGAAGGGAAGGAAGGGAGGGAGGGAATATCAAACCAAAGCACTCGATCCTCCTGGACTAGGCACACACCTGTAGGCTGAAGCTGAAGCTGGACGATGAGGCCAGCCTGGGCTATGCAGCCAGACCCTGTTTCAAAAAGCCAAAGGTGTGGATATAGTTCAATGGCAGAGCGCGTGCCTAGTCTGTGCAAGCTCATGGGTTTGACGCTTAGCATGAAGAAGATAGATGGAAGGTAGATAGATAGATAGATAGATAGATAGATAGATAGATAGATAGATAGAGATAGACAGATGGTAGACAGATAGACAGACAGACAGATATGAAGATAACTCCCATGTTTTCACGTCTTTTCTTTAGGACCAGCTTTCTCCAGCAGCACCGTCAACACCTGGGACAGATCATGTGTGTCAGCAGACAGCATCCTGCACATTAGAAGCTATTTAGTGGGATCCCTAACTGCTGCTCAGCAGCTAGCAGATCCCCCCCCCCCACCCAGTGTAACGTCTAGATGTGTCCCTGACATTGCGGGGTGCTTTCTGCAATGGAGGGAACTGTGTCCAAAGCCACCCACACTGAAAGGATAACGTGAGCACCCCAGTCTGAGGCAGGAGGATCAGGAGTCAGGAAAAACTTAGGGTGGTCGCTGTGGCTGTCCTTCGGTTTCTGTCCTACACGCAGGAGTGACCTACGACACAGAAACGTGGAAAACACTCTGTGTGTGAATCCATGCAAGCGTGACTAAACACAGAATGTCCTCAAAGCTCCACAGGAGACAAGCTCACAGGCAAGTGAGGACATGGTGACTGTTGGTGCTTCAAAGATCAGAGAGAGACACAGGGAGCCAGAGCAAGCGACACACCAGGCCGGCACCAAGTGACTTAGCTATGCCTGAGTTACTGAGCCGGCCTCCAGCTGCCCTGGGCACTCTGCATAAAGAATATGAATACCTCGGGGGGGGGGGGTGTGACCCAGAGGACAGAACAGCGGCCTTACCCCCTCTCAGATTTCAAACAGAAAGAACTATCGGACTCTGCGCGCAGAACCTTCAACTCCCTCTCGGCCTGACCTGGAACTAAAAACAAGAACCAAAGAGAACAAGGCAGAAGACACTTTCATAACCTCACTGCGGAATCATACCTTGCTCATTCTAGTCTCCTCTATCGATGGAGGAGGGGGAAAAATGTCCTCCACATCTGCTGAAGCTGAGGTCTTAAGGGTGGGTGGGAAAAGCCTCCTCCTCGGAGAGCATCCAGGGTAGGGTATGTGCCACTAACATGACTACCTCTGGAAAACAGTCTACCACACGTGGGCTTCTCTCTCTCTCTGTCTCTCTCTCTCTCTCTTATCTCTCTCTGTGTGCATGTGTTCCTGTGTGTTCAGTAGCACATGTGTTTGCATGCGCGCAGAGGCCAAAGGACAGCCTCAGATGTCATCCCTCAGGAGCCTTCTACCTTCTCTTTTGAAGCAGTGTCTCTCACTGGCCTGGGACTCTAATCCAGCCAGGCTAGCTAGCCAGAGAACCCCAAGAATCCACTTCTTTTGCTTCCCCAAAACCGGGATTACAGGTGTACACCAACACACTTGTTTACCTAGATTCTGGTGGCCGAACTCAGGTGCTTGTGCTTGCAAGGCTAGCACCGTACTGACTGAGCCATCTCCTCAGCCTCTGACCTGTCATTTTGAGTGCCTGCAGGTAGTCCCATCTCTGTGTTAGGGTTTGGATCCTAAGGTCTGAAGGTGTAGCCGCCAGCTTGTGCTACTGCCGGGATGCAGCAATTCAGCCTAGTGAGAGGAAGCCAGGTTATGGATGGGCCCTGAAGGGCACAGTAGGACCATGACCCCTTTCTCCCTTTGTCTTTTACTTCCTGTGTCACATGTTCGCTGCCATGATGCGAAGACCTCACAGAGACAACCGGTCACGGCTGGACACTCTGAGACCGTGGAAAAAGCAAAGCTTTCTCCTTTAAGGCAATACCCCTGAGCATTTGTCTGTAGCACAGAAAGCTGAGGGACGCCTTGGCAGCTGACATGGCTCACTCTGTCTCCTGGGATCCCGCTGATCAGAGTCAGAAGTCCTTCTGCCTGGCCAGGGTCAGGAGGACACGGTTACTAAGATTTTAATTGGAATACTCCCAGAGGGGATTCTGATGAGCTCAGTTTAAGTCTTAAATAAATAAATAAATAAATAAATAAAACAAAGCAAACAAACAGAACCACTAAAATGCCCACACGCCTAGAGGATTTTGGGTACATAAACTGTTCTTCCTAGGATGCTCCTTTTTACATTTAAGGTGCATTTCACTTTTCACCTTTTAAAAGTATTAAGCCATCTATCTATCTATCTATCTATCTATCTATCATCTATCTATCATCTATCTGTCTATCTATCTATATATCATCTATCTGTCTGTCTGTCTATCTATCTATCCTCTATTTATCTATTTATCTATCTATCTATCATCTATCTGTCTGTCTATCTATCATCTATCTATCTATCTATCTATCTATCTATCTATCTATCTATCTATCCATCCATCAGTTTTGTGAGGCAGGATTTCATTTAGCCTAAGCTGGCCTCAAACCCACACTATGTAGGCAATATTGGCCTTGAATTCCTAATCTTTCAGCCTCCGCTTCCCGGGTTATGGGATTCCAGGTGTGTGCCACCATGCCCAGCCAAAGCTTTTATTTCTTTACTTTGCATTTTTATTTTTAAGAGCTATTTTATTTTACGTGTATGTGTGTGCCTGCATGTATATGTGTAGTGCCCTTGGGGGCCAGAAGATGGCACTAGACTGCAGGTTAGCTGTAAGCCTCTCGGTATGGGGCTGGGAACCGAACTCAAGTCCTCTGGAGAAGCAGCAAGTACTCTTAGCCACCGATCCATCTCTCTTGATCTTATTTTTCAATTTTTTAAAAAAATCACACATTTAGGGGACTTAAGGGATGGCTCAAAGGTTAAGAGAACTTGGTCTACAGAGAACACAGGTTTGGTCTCCAGCACCCAGATGGTGGCTCACAACTGCCCGTGTTTCTGTTCCAGAGAATCCAACATCCTCTTTGACCAAGGCAGGCACCGGGCATATACACGGTAAACAGACATGCATATGAACAAAACATTTATATACATAAAATAATAGAAAAACTAAGTTTTTAAAAAATAATATGTGTGTGCACATGTTCTTATGTGTGTGCTGGTGTGCGTGTGTATGTGTGTGTGTGCAGGTGCATATGTGTGCGTGTATGTGTGTGTATGTGCCTGTGTATGTGTGCATGTGTGCGTGTGTGCATGTGTGCGTGTGTGCATGTGTGTATGTGCCTGTGTATGTGTGCATGTGTGCGTGTGTGCATGTGTGCGTGTGTGTATGTGCCTGTGTATGTGTGCATGTGTGCATGTGTGTGTGTGTGTACACATTGCATGCATGCATGTGCCACTGTGTCCTTGTGGAAGTTGGAGGACAACTTGCAAGAGTCATTTTTCTCTTTTCACCACATGATCCTAGGAATTAAACTCGGGTTTTCAAGCTTGGCAGCACGTGTCTCCGCCCTCTGAGGCATCTTTCCGGCAGTTGCTCTAATATAAGAAAAGTATTCCTTGTTTGAGTTACCCAGTGTTGCTTGGGTGGTGGCCAGGAACACAGACAAAGAACACAAGGAAGACCATTGGTTCTGGAAACTATGGGTGAAGCAGGAGGGAGCAGTGGCAAGCTCTCCTCCCCACCTCCTGCCTCTCCTGCCCCTCCTGCCCCTCCTGCCCCTCCTCCTCCTCTTCCTCCTCCCCCTCCTCCCCTCCTGCCCCTCCTCCTTCCTTGTTGTCATCATTGTTTTGGTTTGGTTTTGAGCAGGGTTTCTCTGTGTAACCCCAGCTGTCTTGGAGCTTGTTTTGTAGACCAGGCTGGCCTTGAACTCACAGAGATCCACCTGCCTCTGCCTCCCCAAGGGCTGGTATTAAAGGTGTGTGGCACCACTGCCCAGCTAAGCTTTTCTTCTAAATTAAAAAGAATTTAGTGTGTGTGTATGGGGGGGGGGGGTGTTCGATGATGTGGGTGTATGCACATGTGCGTGCCTGTGTGTACATGTGCATGTACAAGTACATTTGTATATACAAGTACATGTGTGTGTGCACATGTTAATGTGTGTGCACATGTACATGCATGCACATGTACATGCATGTGTGTGTACATGTGCATGTATGTGTACACATACGTGTGTGTGTACAAGTACATGTGTATGTGCATGTGTGTGCACATGTACGTGCATGTGTGTACATGTGCATGTGTGTTTACAAGTACAGGTGTGTGTGCCCATGTACATGTGAGTGTTAGAAAGGTCTGAGTTGATCTTGAGTGTCTTCATCAATCACCATCTCTATTTTTCGAGACAAAGTCTCTCACTGAACCAGAAGTTCCTTGACTTCTCTAGCCTGGCTGGCCAATGCCCTTCCTGTCTCCTCCTTGAAGCAATGAGATTACAGACATGCACTGCCACAGACAGCCTTTTACATAGGTTCTGGGGATCTGAACTCAGGAGCGTGTGCTTGCCTAGCAGGAACTTTAGTGACCGAACCATCTCCAGAGTCCAGGACTAGCAATCGTTTTCAGAGTGTAGAGATTCGTCTTGAAGATGTGTCTTAAAGAGCACATTCTTACCCAGCAGTGGCAAACATCTGTAATCTCAGCACTTAGAAAGTCCGGTAAGTGGATCAGGAACTCAAGGCCAACCACAGCTACTTAGTGAGTCTGAGGCCAGCCTGGACTAACGGAGTGGTTTGAATGAGAATGCCTTCCACAAGCTCAGATGTTCGAATACTTGGCCCCATTTGATGGCGCTGTTAGGGTTTTTTTTTTTTAAGGGAAGACTTGTTGGAAGAGGTATGTCATAGCAGGTGGACTTTGAGAGTCTAAAGACTCTGTCATTTCTGGTTTATTCTCTCTGCTTTGTATTTGTGGTCCAAGACGTGAGCTCTCAGCTTCTTACTGCTGCCATCATGCCTAGGGCTTGTGGCCACGCCTCTGCTTCACCATCATGGACTCATACCTCTGGATCTGTAAGTCAAAATAAACTCTCTCTTCTTTAAGCTGGCTTTGCTCTTGGTATTTTATCACAGCAATAGAAAAGTACCTAACAGAACATTGGTACCAGGAGTGGGATATTCTGTGAATAAGCTCACTGTGTCAGTTTTGGGAAGAATAACAAAGACTTTGGAACTTCAAACTAGGAAAGTGCTTGGACACTCTAAGAAGGCATTAAAGGCTCATTCTAGTAGGATCCTGGAAGACATTAGTGCTGACAGCCGTGTGGACTTCGGAGGCCCAGCTCAAGAGGTTTCAAAGGGAGTGGGGATTAGCAACGAAGCCAGAGGCCATTCATGTGATGTTTTGTCAGAGAATCTGGCTGCCTTCTGCCTGTGACCTGAGAACCTGCCTGTAGCTAAGTTAAAATGTTACAAACTTAATGTCATATTCCAGGTATGTTCTGGAAGAGAGGCTGTAATTGTTAAGGGGATCAATGCCTTTAATGAAAAACTCAATCTGTCTGAAACAAAGGGAAGGGTTCCCTCAGGGCAAGACCCCACACAGCACATCGTGAACGCAAAGGCCCAAGGCATTTACTGTTCCTAGAAAGTAACTGCAAACAAAAGCAGTTGCTAATAGAACAATTTTATTGACAGAGGAAATTTCCAAACATAACATTAAATCTGTGGCATGGTTATTACTAACAACTCTTATTCGGGTCTCAAAAAAAGGTACAACTGAGGCAGAAAGAAATGCAAAATGTACAGTTTGGAGAGAAGAAAAGAAGAGGCTTAATGTTTCTGCCATGGCAGAAGAGAGGCTGCAGCTGCTGAGAGAGGTCTCTAAAAGTGCCAAACAGCTAGCTTTCCAATCCCTGAGAAGGAAAGACAAAGCATTCTCTGTTCCTAGAAAGACACTGCAAGCAAAAGCTGCTACCAATATAGTTTAATGGGGTGAGGGTCCAACCCAAACTGGCTACAGAACTTGACAGTGTTACCCACTTGGTCCTGGCTTTAGATACATGAAGGATGCAAGAGTAAATGGTTTGTAGTTTCTTCCTCTGTGGTTTTAGAGAGCCACTGAATCAACGCAGTATGTAAAAGGGGAGTCCCTGTGTTGTATTGGAATATTTGAACCTATCTCCAGATGTTGTAAAGTTGTATGCACTATCTTTGTAGTAAATGATTGTTTGCTGTGTGCTCCTGTAACTTTAAGACAATTACTATGTCGGCTGCCTGGGCTGTTGACAGGATGGGTAACTTCTATGCTGTAAAAGCCAGCTTCCTGGATGTGAAAAGGCTGCAGCTTTTTGTCCAGAAAGCTGCTTGCTCTTTATATTTTAGTAATCAGTTAATGGTCTGCTTCCGATGGTCTGCTTGGATGGAGCAATTGATGTTCAAATTTATCTTGCCCACTTAGATCTTAATGTTGAAGGCATTTGATTGTTTTATTGCTAATGGAGGAAGTTTTTATGATCTTCTCCTTCATCCTAAGCATTGGACAAGGAACACCCACCCCGGGTGGCCTTGACCGACTCACTAATGACATCAAGTCAGCCTGCTAAAGGCGGGGGGTGTTGTGCTGTGGAGGTTCTGTTCATTATGCAAATGAGGCCCTTGTGTCAGTAGGGCAGAAATTTCAATTAATAAAACTCCTGAAAGAGATGGAGTTAGAGTTCAGTCTATCACAGAGGCTGGTCCCTCTGCCTGAGTGGTTCAGGCTTTACATCTCAGAGATTGTCTTTTATTCTTATTGAACCCACTCGAGTCATAATTCTATCTATACTGTGTGAAGGTCCCAAGAAGGTAGGAGGCTGCTGTGTGACACAGTGAATGCCTGGGTTACATCGGAGACCCTAAAATGCTGGAGATGCCAGAACCATGGGATATCTGCCAGGAAGAGCTGCAGACAGGAAGTGGAAACAGCCTAAGAGAGACAAGTGTGCTGCCAGCTGTAAAGCTGAAAGGCTAAGGCTTCTAAGCCCTCTGACATCAGACATGGAGCTACAGGATTTTGGAGTTTGCCCTGCTAAGTTTCAGTCTGGTTTTGATCCAGTATTCCCTCTCCTTGCCAGATTCCTCCCTGTTGTACTGGTAATGGGACGCAGAAGTTTATTTTTAGTTATGTTTAAAATGGTTGTTTTGTGCACTTGTTGGGGGGAGGGGCCGCCTAGGTCTTGGCATCTTGTGTTGTCTGCAGGCGTTGGCTGTATGTAAAAAGATGTTTGATTCCTCGTGATCTGCACGTGCTACCAACAGAACACCTGAGGAGCTTAGGTATCAATAAAAACATCTGAGATGACATGCTCTGGGCTCCACTGTCCAGAATGGAGCTTGCTGAGACAGCGGTTCCCTCTGCCGAGGTCTGGCAGGGTTTATGAAAATGCCTCCGTGTCTTCTTTGCAAACTGGCATAGTAGCTAACTCCTGCAGCAATGCATATTCTGTGCTGTTATATGTTGAAAATACGTGATTTGCTTTTTTATGTTGCAAGGGTCACAATTAAGAGATTGCCTAGAGTCTCAGAAAAGACTTTGGACTTTTCAGCAGTGGAAGAGAGGAAGACTGCGGAGACTTTTCAAGTCGGACTAAATGGGTTTTGCATTATGATATGGCCATTAGCCTATGGGGCCAGGGAGTGGAATGTGCTGGCTTTCATAAGAGTGTCCACTCTAGGCTCATCTATTTGAATTCTTGGTCCCCAGTTAGTGACACTATTTGGAGGTTTGGGGAAGGGCAACCTCAAAGGAAATATGTCACGGGAGGTGGGCTCTAAGAGTTTAAAGACTGCGCATTTCCTGTTCACTCTCTCTCTCTCTCTGCTTCGTGCTTGTGATGGTGATGTGCGCTCTCAGCTCCCTGTTCCTGCCAGCGTCCCAGCAGTGAGTCAACACGCCTCCGCTCTGCCCACGTGGACTCTCACTCTCTGTGACTGTGCCAGAGTATACTCTCTTCCTTAAGTTGCTTTTGGTCATGGTGCTTTCTTTACCGCAGCATCAGAGAAGTAACTAATGCAACCGCATAAGATCTTGTCGCAAATAACCACAAAATGAGGGCCAAGCAAGATGGCTCAGTGGACCAAGGAGTTGCAAGCAGGCCTGGTGTCCTGAGTTCCATCCCTGGATCCCACAAAGTAGAAGGAAAGAACTGACTCCTGAGAGTTGTCGACTGACCTCCACACACATGTGCCTGCACACACACACACACACACACACACACACACACACACACACACGGAAGAAATGCATGCTGGGGATAGTGATGCATACCTTTAATCCCAGCACTCAGAAAGCAGAGACAGGTAAATTTCTTTGAGCCCGGTCTACATAGTGAGTTCCAGGACAACCAGGGCTATATAGAGAGACCCCTGCTCAAAAAATAAAACAAAGAACCAAAACCAAAACCAAATGAAAAGACTCACATTAAATTGTACACTGTAGCGGTTTGCTTGTCTGTTACAGGGATACATCACAACCACCAAGGTAACTTATTGAAGGAAGGGTTTATTTGAACTTATGATCCTAGAGGGTTAGAGTCCATGATGGCAGAGTGGGGGGCAGCAGGAGCAGGAAGCTGAGGGCTCACATCTTGAACCACAGTGAGAAACAGAGTGAGCACCCTTGAAATGACCCAGATCTTTGTGTGTGTGTGTGTGTGTGTGTGTGTGCACTGATTGCAGTATGTGTGCTATGTACGTGCAGAAGCCTACAGAGGTCAGAAGTAGGGTTTGGTTACTTGGAACTGAAGTTTTAGGTGTTGTGACCTGCGGTGTGGGTGCTGGGTCCTCTGAAGAGCAGCCAGTGCTCTTAACTGCTGAGCAACCTTTTCAGCCCCTGGATGGACTCTTTAAACCTCAAATCATGCCCTCAGTGATGCATCTCCAGCAAGGCCACACCTCCTAATCCTCCCCAAACAGTATCACCAACTGGAGACCAAGAACTCAATGCCAGAGCCTTATGGGGGATGTTCTCATTCAAACCACCAGGTGTGCTTATCTGACGTGGCTTCTGTCTTAGTCCATCTCATTCTGCTAAAACAAAATACCTGAAATCAGGTAATAACAGAGAATAGAAAAGCATCTATGAGCCAGGCGTGCTGCACTCAGGAGGCAGAGGCAGACGGTCTCTGTGAGTTCGAGGTCAACCTGGTCTACAGAGCGAGTTCCAGGACAGCCTGAGCTGTTATACAGAGAAGCCCAGCCCCGAAAAGGAAAGCAAAGCAAAACAAACAAACAAAAAGGCACAGAGCATCTATGTTGTGGTTTTTACATTTATTTATGCTTTTTTTTTCTGTGCTGGGAATGGAGGCCAAGGCCTGGATCACATAAGCATGTGCTCTCTACCCTGAGATCTGGGATGTCTAAGAGCAAGAGACTGGCCTCGACCTGGTGCACAGCTAGGGTCTTCCCGCTGTGTAGTGATGGGGTGGGGAGCACCACTTTGGGGCAGAATAGCATGCTGGGGCAGGTCTCTCTTCTTCATCTTGTAAAGTCACCCAGGCCACCTGGGAGCTCGGCCTTCACCTCATGGAGTCCCGATCACCTCCCGATCACCTCCCAACGCTGTACCCGGAAATCTCATTAACAAACACTTTGGGAGTTAGGCCTGTAGCACACAGACTTTTGAGAGACACACTCAGACCTTATTCTGTTGTGAGGTACTCTGCAATAGTTATAAGAGCTCTTGGGACGTTTCTACTCTTGGACTAATTTGACCCCCACAACAACCAGGGAGGTTTTCTGGGTTTGTTTCTGGCCTTTTTGTTGTTCTTTTTGAGACTGACCCGAAACTCAGAGGATGACCTTAGTCTCTGATCCTTCCGCCTCCCCCTGCAGAGTGCCGGGATTTCAGGCACGTGGCACCACATCCGGTTTATATGGTGTTGGGGACTGAACACCAGACCCTGTGCATGCTAGGCGAGGACTCTTCCAACTAGCCACATTCCCAGCAGATAGCGAGTGCTTTTATAGCCCCATTTCACAGATGGGGAGACAGTAGTGCGTAGGGCTTGGGAACCCCTCTGAGATCTCACAGCAGCTACTGACAGGGCTTCTCACACAGACAGCCAGGCTGCAGAGACCTGCACTGGTCACCGTGGCTGTTTTCCTCTACCCTAGGAGACACATAGGGAGAAGGAGCAAGGAGCGTAGGCAAGCTTGGGCACTTGCCTTCTGAGAGCCTGGTTCTCCCCACTGGGAGTCATCGGGAGCCTTGATCACACCTGATTGGAGGTGTCCAGTGAGTAGGAAGTCAGGTTCTCACTGCTCGATGGCTTGGGCTTGAGCAGCCAACGTGTCTCGGAAGTGCTGTTGGTAATTTCTCCAAACCAAATGGAGGACAGGCTGTGACCTCATTGTCGGGAGCAGCAGCCTAGAACTTGATTAAAGGTGATGGCTGAGCACGTCTCCTCGGAATCTGCTCCAGAGAAACATCTTCTTGGGTCCTCTTCTTCCCTCCCTTAAATGTTCAGGTGAGCGGATGCCTTTCCTTAAGTAGCTGGGTAAACAAGGCAGGCCGCAAGCTCAAGGGCAGGGCTCAGCACTAAGGGAGGATTAGATCCTTTGTCTATTTCCCATCCTCTCTCTGCAGAGACAAGACCTGAAGGGTGGCTAGAGAGTTCCCTTGGAAACCACAGTTTCTTCAGGGCCTTCTTCAGCTTTCCTCTGTTGAGTGAAGCTCCCACCAGGTACCTTGATGAGGAAGTGGGTGAGGGCTGCCAACCTTAGAGCAGGTGAGCCTGGCCTTGGCAGGGAGTTGGGGGTCTAGGCACCCCATCTCTCAGGTACTACAGACCCCAGATGCAAGCCATGCCATGCCAAGGTCCCTCTGACCCTCGGGTCAGGTCAGGTCAGGTGACCACCCCAGCCAGCGCCCTCAGTGTGGTCCTTCCATTAGCTTCTTGCATCATGTTCCCCATAAGCCTCTGGGTCTGTGCTGGGACCCAGGACTCTGGTATCTACCTTCTCTCTCCCTCTCCTGATTGGTCTGTTGCTCAGACCCTTCGCTACCCCTCGGCCTATAGACATAGTTCTAAATAAAAAAACAGTCCTGCCTTCAGACGCCCCTCCATCCTGTACCCATTTCTTTCGCTTTAGACACAAATCCCTCTATACCCCAACTCTATTTCTTCCACTCCTTTCCAGGCTGCCTTCTGCCCATCCCCCTCGTGGTGGGTAGGTTTAAAAGTCAACTTGAGACAATCTAGACTCACATGTGAAGAGAATCTTAATGAGGGGTTATCTAGATCAGGTTAGCCTGTGGCATGTTTGAGGAGGATATTTTAATGGTCTTGACTGAATGTAGGAAAGCCCAGCCCACTGTGGGTGGTGTCATTCCCTTTAATGGTCTTGACTGAATGTAGGAAAAGCCCAGCCCACTGTGGGTGGTGTCATTCCCTTTAATGGTCTTGACTGATGTAGGAAAGCCCAGCCCACTGTGGGTGGTGTCATTCCCTTTAATGGTCTTGACTGATGTAGGAAAGCCCAGCCCACTGTGGGTGGTGTCATTCCCTTTAATGGTCTTGACTGATATAGGAAAAGCCCAGCCCATTGTGGGTGGTGCCATTCCCTTTAATGGTCTTGACTGATGTAGGAAAAGCCCAGCCCATTGTGGGTGGTGCCATTCCCTTTAATGGTCTTGACTGATGTAGGAAAAGCCCAGCCCACTGTGGGTGGTGCCATTCCCTTTAATGGTCTTGACTGATGTAGGAAAAGCCCAGCCCACTGTGGGTGGTGTCATTCCCTTTAATGGTCTTGACTGATGTAGGAAAGCCCAGCTCACTGTGGGTGGTATCATTCCCTGGTTTGGGAGAGAGTGAGAGCCGGGCAGCGGGCATGCATTCATCTTCTACTCTTGACTATGGATGTGACCAGTGCTTCAGGTCCCTGCTTCCTGTGGTTTCCCTGTGGGGATGGACCAGAACCTGGAGTTCAAGCTAAAATAAGCCCTTTCTTTCCCTAGTTGCTTCTCTTAGAGGATTTTATTGCAGAAAGTGAAAAGGAAGCTAGAACATGCCTTTTCCAGCCCCAGGCTCAAGGTGCCTCCTACTTCTTTTTTATTTTCTTTAATTAAAAAAACTAAAAGTGTGTGTGTGTGCGCGTGTGTGCGTGTGTCGTAGCTTAAAGAACAGGCTTGTGGAGCCCTCTCATTGCACCTTTGTATGCATTGCAGGGATCGAACTGGGGTCACCAGGCTTGAGCAGCAAGCACCTTTGCCCACTGAGCCAACTCGCCAGCCCATCCACCTCACAGATCTGTTGCCTGTTCCACATTCCTATGGTCAGTCTCTTGGATCCACATGCAGCACATCCAGGAAACAAGCCTGCTGTCACCTCAGTGACTCCCAGTGCTCCTGGGGGCAGCTCCCTACTCTTCTGCTGGATTCCTGGCTGCCTCATCCTGCCCTCCTCACCCAGACCTCCATCCCACCGGACGTCAGCGGTAGTTCTGACACCCCACCCCACCCCACCCCACCCCGTGTGCCTCACATCTGTTCCCTTACTGTGTACTGGTCCAGGCCACATCCCCGTGTCCCACACGGGGTGACTACCTCCCAGACACCTACCACCTCTGGTTTCTCGCGGTACAGCCATTAGCATGTTCTATAATGAACGCTGAGTCAGGGAGTCCCTTGTTTAAACCCATTTCATGCTCCCGAGGAAGACTTAGCTCCTCTACAGCCTCCATTCTGCCCTCTGGGACTCCAGACTCCAGGGCCACTCACGCATCTGCAATGCACTCCTGTCAGGACTGGCCAGACCCTTACTACCTAGAGTACTGGTTCTCAACCTTCCTATTGCTGCGACCCTTCAACGCAGGCTCCTTATTGACCCCCTTAGTGACCCCCAACCATAAAATTATCTCTGTAGGTATTTCATAACTGTGATATTGCTTCTGTTATGAATCACAATGTAAACATTCGGTTGGTACGACGAATGTTTACATTATGATGTAATGTAATATAAATGACCCCCAGAGGGGTCATTACCCACAGGTTGAGAACAGCTGGTGTAGAACGTGCTGGCTTCTTCTTGGAGCAAGCACTACTCTCTCTGTCTGGCCTGTTCCCATGTCTTCTTCTGTCCCTGGCTTGTCACTTCCTCCAGACTCTCCTGACGCATCTTCTCAGATCAGAACCAAGTCAGAGGAATCTCTGAGTCATCTACCCCCTCTTCCCTTCCAAGGATCCGGAAAGCTGGGCTTGTGTAGCAATACCCAACCTTCCACAGACCTTCTTTGCTTCTGAGGAGTGGAAACAGAAGGAACACACAAATGTAAAAGCAAACAGTTACCTGGGGATACGGATGTGCTCAGAAAAGCACGGGGAGTCGTAGATTAGTCCAATTCACACTTGGTTCACACTTGAGACCGTCCCAAAGGGACGTAATGAACACGGGGTTTGTCTTTCTTCTCAGTGGGTGCTCAGTTTTTCCAATGACGGATTGTAGAACCCTGACCGGGCTTGTATTAAGTAGTTACCTGCCAGCTCTCGGGGTCTGAAGGCCATCCGGGCCTACCCTTGTGTTCCTGGTGTCATTGTTTCTGGTGTTTGAGATGTCTTAACACTGGTAATGTTGGCTTTATTATTTTTTTTTTACATTTTCATTTATTTTATATGTATGAGTGTTTTGTCTGTTCTTATCTGTGAGTGCTGGAGGAGGTCAGAGAAGGTTCTCGAGGCCTCAGGAACTGGAGTTCCATGGTTGTGAGTCACCATGTGGGTGCCGTGAACTAAACCGAGGTCCTCTGGAAAAGCAGCCAGTGTTCTTAACTGCGGTGCAGTCTCCCCGGCTCTTTGAGGTTGACTTTCTATCACAATCAACTGTGTTCCAAGCGTTTAACAGACAGTGAGGGGGCGGGGGTTATGAATGGATGGATGGATGGGTGGACGGTGGATGGAGGAATGAAACTGTCCTCCACCCACGCTGTTGACCTCCAGCGCTGCTCCCCAGTCCCGTCGCTCTCCTCCCTTCTCTTTCTCTCTGGATCCTGGTGCATCCTGAACACTACTCTCCCACCGAGCCACACCCTGCCTCCTCCTCATTGGTAGTTCACGCCACCATCATGCTCACCAGAGATGTCACCCCCACTTGTGGAATCACAGAGCTGCAGTTGGAAAGGATGGGAAGGTCCCTGGAGCGGTCCATGACCACCCTGCTTCACCCACTGAGGCTGCTGAGCCTGCTGAGCCATATCTATCAGAGTGTGTGGGGCTGTGGGGGAAAGCAGATGAAGCAAGAGTTGGAGGGGGGGTTAGCGGTGCTCAGGTGCACCTGACGTCAGCTACTTTACAGTCAGACAGTCAGGACAGTCTGATGCATCAGCTGGCCAGAACCCTGCTTCTTTTTGTTTGACTGTTTTAAGGTCATTGCAACTCTCTCCAAAACCATATCCAGGCTTTAGAGATAGCAATCGAGACGAGGGCCCAGACAAGTGGAGCCTGCTTGTGATCTCAGCACAGAGGCAGGAGAATAGCTACCTGTCAAAGCCAGCATGGTGGCACACACCTTTAACACCGGGGAGGCCGAGGCAGGCAGATCCCTGTGAGTTGGAGGCTAGCTTGTTTATGTAATGAGACCCTGTGTCAAAAAAAGAGAAAGAGAAAAGCAGAAAGAGAAGGAGGAAAAATGGGGTGGGGAGGAGAGAAGAGGAGAGAAGGGGAGGAGAGGAGGGATAGTCACCATTGATTTGTGACACCCACCCTTTAATGGAAATAAATGCCTTACAAGCAAATGCCTGGCATTAGCTCGCCATCTTGTGGTCAAACTCTGGTATTGCATCCTTCCCATCCTTAAGGCTCCAGGCAGGATTTGGAGACAGGTTTGGGGCTCTCCCTCCTAAGTCCCCAGTGTAAAGGCCTGAGATACAGTCCTGCTCCTCACAACCTCAAGCCACAGTTCCCAGCCACAGTGTGCGTATGCGTGTGCGTGTGTGTGTACACGTGTATGTATGTGTGTATATGTACATATGTGTCTATGTGTGTGTATAGGCATGTGTGTCTTTATATGTGTCTCTCTGTGTGTAAGTATGTGTGTATTGTTTGTGGGAATTGTTTTTCAGAAGGGAAGCTGAGAACATCTTTCTTCAATTTCCTTTCAAAACAGCAACAACAGATACCCAAGGATTTCCGGCTCATCATGGAAGAGATTTGAGATATCATTATGCAAGATGGTTTTACTTTGCTTCACTACGTAGCCCTGACTGGCCTCAAACTTACAGTGATCCCCCTGCCTCTGTTTCCCAAATGCTAAGGTTGCAGGCATACAGCTCGGCCTTATTTGTGTTGCTGGGGTTGAACCCACGGCTCAAACTACACCCTCAGCCCTGGCCTTCCTTCAGAGAGGAAGATGTGAGGATAAAGTATCAGGTAAGACTCTTTCATTGATTTTTTTTTTTTTAATTTTTAGTTTGCATACCTAATAATGGTTTTCTTTACAGAAAACGCTGACAACATCATGAATTTGCATGTCACCTTTGCTCAGGGCTGCGCTAACCATTCTGTGTTTTTCCAGTTTCAGGACATGTGCGGACAGAAACTGAGATGGTTCTGGGGTCTGATTCGGAATGCAGAGCCTGGGGCTCCAATCTCCAGGTGGGGACTGACCAGGAGAGGTAGTAAGGCCGCAGGCTACTCCAGGCTGGGGCTCAGGAATGGAGTCAGTGAGGGCAGAAGTCACACCTCCCCTCCCCCCCTCCCCCACACCAGGCTCCTTCCTGCTGATGGTGAGGGCCCTGAGAGGACCTGTGCTCTCGGCATGTGTCAGGTGTGCAGAATGTCAGGCATCTGGTGAAGATCTTGCCCAATGCTCCCTGGCTTTCCAGAAGAGGAAACTGGACGGCTTGGGGAAGAGGGGCCTCGCCTCAGGACACCGTACTGTTATCAGGAGCTGTGCTCGGCAGCTGCAAACTGTGTCTGAGGTCACAGCCCTTCCTCCACATCTGACAGAGAGCTCATTCTCCAGCAGAAGCCTCAAAAATATATGCTTTACAGCTGTGTGCTGTCTCACCTTTCCAGAGGCCTCGCTAATAATCCTATCTCCACTCCACAGATAGGAGACCAGCCTGGGGAGAAAGCATGATACGGGGTGTCCAACTTATTGTCCAGGACAGCGATGTGGTCCAACGCAAAATCTGAGAACGCTGTAAAGCTTTCTTTTATTACACTGTAATTCTGCCCGGTTCTCAAGTGTGACCTTTATAGACGACAGATCCAGGTGATAATATAGTGTCAAAATGCTTTGTAAAATAAATATATGTGTGTTCTCACAACTCAGGGGCCATGGTTGGACATTCCTTTAAGACTAGGAAGTCTAGTCTAAGGGGGAGCTGACCCACCTCTGCTGGACCCCAGACAAGGGGCTCATCACCACTGAGTTTATGGTCCCGCCCCCGGGGGCTCTGGATTCCTCTGGAGGGTGGTGAGGAGAAAGCGTTGGGGCTGGAAGTGACTCGGTGCCTGCCTGCCACACATGAAGCCCTGGATTGGACCCCTAGAACCATTTAAGCTGGGTGTGGTTGACACATGGCTGTAATCCCAGCACTTGGGAGATGGAAGCAGGATCAGGAGTTCAAGACCATCCTCAGGTACATGCAGAGTTTGAGGACATCCTGGAATCCATAGGACCTTGTCTCAGGAAAGTGGGAGAGGGGACAGGAAGCGTTCTGAGTCAGGAGCACTTGGGAGTAGCCTTCAGATCTATATGATTTCAGGTACAGTCCTGGCATGGTGACCCACACTTTTAATCCCGGCACTCAGGAGGCAGAGGCAGGAGGTTCTCTGTGAGTGTGAGCCAGCCTGGTCTACATAGCGAACTTCAGGACAGCCAGGACTTCACGGAGAGACCCTGTCTCAAAAACAAAAAAACAAAGCAACAACAAGACTTTCTCTGTGGACTTGGTCAAACTAGTCCCTTGTTCACTGCTATTCATCTGTGAGGTGTGTATGGGGTGTGGCGTGTGTGTGTGTGTGTACATGTGTGCATGTGTTCCTGCATGTGTGTGTGCATACATGCACGTGTATGTGTGTGTATATTTGCATATGTGCGTGCATGTATGTGCATATACCTGTGTGCACGTGTGTGCCTATGTGTGTGTGCATGCATATGTGTATATGTGTGCGTGAGCGTGTATGTGTATACGTATACGTGTGTGTATGTACATGTGTGTGTGAGCGTGCATTGTGTGTACGTGTCTGTGCACGTGTGTGTGTGTGTGTGTGTGTGTGTGTGTGTGTATGTGGTACTGGGACTAGAACCTAGGGAGGCCTAGGTGTGTCGGCAAGCCCTCTGCCACTGAGGATGCTCACTCTCAGCCGAGGATGGCCATTTTGTTGCTTTCACTTCACGTTTTGAAAGCTAAGGACTGGACCTGCTGGGTGGGTGGAATGCTCGTTACACAAGTTACACCTGAATTTGGATCCCCAGCACCACGTAAGGAGTTGGGTGGGGTGGTATATGCCTAATCCCAGCCGTGGGCAAGAGGACAGGAGGTCCCTCAGCCTTGCTGCTGGACAGACAGACAGTCCAACTGAGTCGGCAAGCTCAGTGAGTCCGTCTGAAAAAAATAGTGACTGACTTCTGGCCTCCTCGTGTATGTGTAACCCCTGCCACATGTGTGAGTGTGTGCACGAACACACACACACACACACACACACACAGAGCCTTGCCTGCTTTCTTGGAGGCACTCAGCAGCTTCGTGCCACACACACCCTGCTTCGGGGGCCAGAGGCCCTGAGAACCTGTGTGCTTTGTGCCCTGACTCAAGGGCTGGGAAAGATGGACCTCAACAGCACACCCCAGAAAAAGCAGCTGGGTCGTTCCTCACCGGAAACACCCCAGTGCCCCGTCAGAGAGCAAGATCCCTGTCCCAGGAGACCTGGAACATCCTGATGAGAGAAGAGGGTGGGTGGAGGTCAGCTGTCACCCTGAGGAGAAGCTGGGTCTGAATTCTCCTCCCCACAAGCAGCTCAAAGCCACACTTTTTGGCTGACTCTGGGTGGGGCTCTGGGGCAGGGCATACATCGATGTGGAAGGATGGTTCCCATCCTCAGGAAGCCAAGCAAGACAGAATAAAGCTACACACTGACCTTGCCAGCTAATACCGGCTATAGGTAGGAAGGACCCTTTTTTGATTGCTTCCCTGTCCCTTCATAAATAGTTGGGGTTCAGCTGAGGTTGTGGTAGGAGTCTTTTCATCATGGGCATGAGAGGAATGAATGCTCTATGAAGGGAAAGGGGGCTAGGTGCTTTCTCTCTGGATCCTCTCGTCTCAAGACTCTTTGGGGCCAAGGTCATCTCCCCATCTCCAACAGTAAGGCCTGTCTGTCTTGGACTCTTTCTCTGGCTTTCAAGTTCAGGTGGCAATCTCTGTCCATTTTATGCTTTAGGGCCTGTAGCTTATGACACCCCAAACTCTATTCCCAGCCACATGTGCCCACAACATATGCTAAAAATATATATTTTTAATCAGTCTTCTTTTTAAAAATAATTTATTGTTTTTATGTGCACTGGTGTTTTGCCAGCATGCATGTCTGTGTGAGGGTGTTGGATCCCTGGAACTGGAGTTACACCGTTGTGAGCTGCCATGTGGGTGCTGGGAATTGAACCCAGGACCTCTGGAAAAGCAGCCAGTGCTCTTAGCTGCTGAGCCACCTCTCCAGCCCTTTCGTCTTTGTTGTGCTTTTTGTTTGTTTGTTTTACTTTTTAAATATTTATTGGTTTACTTACGTACTTGCTTAGAGACAGTGCAATATGGCCTGGGCTGGCCTCAAACTCACTACGGAGTCGAGTAGCTGAACTCCTGATCACCCTGCCTCCGCCCTCCAAGTGCCTGGATACAGGTGTGTGCACAGCACCACGCCTAGCTCATGCTTTCACTATTAGAGAAGATCCAGGAGTGGAGGAGGGACGGCAGAATGAATGCAGCAAGACCTTTCAGAGTGGGGAGATTCTATGCAAGTGGGTGTTGTTCAGTAGTGACACACAGGTAGTTACAGATGTAAAGGTGTGCCTGCACACAGCACATGTGTGCACACGTGTTCACACATGCTTCTGTCCTGTCCACCATGGCTTAAACTCAAGTCCTATGTTTGCGAGACAGGCAGTGTACTGACTGAGCCATCTCCCCAGCCCACATGTATGTTCTGTCTGTCACGTGTGTTAGGCCTGAGCTGCATTCCTCAGTTTCTGGGTTCCTAGAAAACAGTCCTCAAGATGTGGTCCCGCCTGGGCAGCAGTCTTGTGAAATTCCTGGTCCCACCCTAGGGAAATCAAAAACCCTGGGCTGAATGGGGCCGGGCACCCGGGGCCTGGTAACTGCCCAGGCGTCCTCATGGGCAGCAGCATCTGGCACTCTGTCAAGTTTTGGAAGGCAGCCGTTTGGGGAAGATGGGTCAGTTCTCAGCAGGAACAAGGAAGAACCTTCTTTTGAGGCTCAAAGAGAATTTCAGGTATTTCCTAGGCTGACTTGGCCACCGTCAGGCCTAAACAGAGTCCACAGTCACCTTCCTGGGAAGCTAGCCTGCACAGACACACATACACACACATGCACACACCCATGGTTAAGGCTCAACCTGGTTTATTCCTGTTTGAAATCTTGGCCTTATTT
The DNA here is from genome assembly GCA_026225945.1 of Cricetomys ansorgei. Taxonomy (NCBI): domain Eukaryota; kingdom Metazoa; phylum Chordata; class Mammalia; order Rodentia; family Nesomyidae; genus Cricetomys; species Cricetomys ansorgei. Next base: position 6,142,446 of record JAMJFZ010001249.1, read on the forward strand.
TTATTTTTCCAAAGGAACTACGTTTAAGTTATTAGATAACCATTTCACTTCTCTTTAAATTATTTTAAACATGTGACTCTATTACCGTATGTGTGTGTGCATGGCAGTGTTCACACCACAGTGCGCATGTGGAGACCACTCCAGGAGTCGGCTGTCTCCTTCCGCTGGGGCTCTGGGGCTCACACTCAGGAGGTCAGGTTTGCATAGCAAGAGCCCTACCTGCTGCACCACCCGCTGACCCTCTATCTAAATAAGAGAATTGTGTTGAGTGTGCGTGTGTGTGTGTGCGTGTGTGTGTGTGCATGTGGTGTGTGTGACTGTGTGTGTGTGAGTACATGCGTGTGAGTGTTGTGTGGGTGTTGTGTGTGTGTATGTGTGTTGTGTCTGAGTATTGTGTTGTATGTGAGTATGTGTGTGAGTGTGTTGTGTTGTGTGTGACTGTGTGTGTGAGTGTACATGTGTTTATGTGAGTGTGTATGAGTGTGCACATGTGTGTGTATGAGTGTGCACGTGTGTGTGTGTGTGTGAGATACACATGTGGGTGAGGAGGCCAGAGCAGGACGTCAAACGCCTTCCTCTATAGCAGGGGTTCTCAACCTTCCTTAGTGCTACACCCCCTTAACACAGTTCTTCATGCTGTGGTGACCCCCCAACCATAAAATTATATTTTTTTACTACTTCCTAACTGTAATTTTATCAATGTTATGAGTTGTAAACATCTGATCCGCAGATGTCCTAGGCGACCCTTGTGAAAGGGTCCTTCAGCCTCCCTGAAGGGGTCGCCACCCACAGGTTGAGAGCCGTAGCTCTAGATTTCTCTGCTGTCCTCACTTGAGACAGGGTCTCTCACTGAACCGGAAACTCGACTTTCCAGTCAGGCTGATGGCTTGCTCGCCACCGCCCACCCCACCCCCCATCCTCCTGTCTCTGATCCTTAGCTCCAGGGCTATAGACACCCACAGCCATGCCTAGATTTTTAGTTGGGTGCTGGGGATTTGCACTCTTGCCCACTGAGCTTTCTGCCCAGCTCTAGTCAACCGTTCATTCCTCTTACTGACAGGAAAATGGCAGCCGCTATCAGGTATCGAATACCACGTGCTTTGTTTAGGTGCTTGTCTATCAAATTTTTTAAAATCTTTTTTTTTTGGTTTTGAGACAGGGTCCCCATTTTGTATCCCAGGCTGAATTGTAACTCTAGGTGTAACCTGGGCTGGTCTCGAACTCCCAGCAGCCCTGCTTTGGTCCTAGCATTGCAAGTATGAGTTGCCACGCCTGATATTTTGCTTTGCTTTGACCTAGGACTGGGTGGTGTAGCCGTCTTCAGAAAAATCACTACATTGTAAGTCTCCCATTTTGTGTTCTCTCCTACAGGCCAGGCCATCTGGGCGTCTCTTTGGCAATGACAACCACACTGAAGATTAGCTGTTTCAACTTCACCTCCAGACAGCACAGTAAATCCTTCTCTCTTAGATTTTGGAGTCAAAAGCCTAGGATCAAAGATCCTAGCTCCTCATGGTGGAGAAATGGCTCAGTAGTTAGGAGCAGACACTGCTCTTGCAAAGGACCCAGGTTTGGTTTCCAGCACCTACATGGCAGCTCACAACCATCTCCAACTCCAGTTCCAGGGGATCTGATGCCCTCTTCTGCTCTCTGGGATCTCCTGCACACAAGCGGTGCCCATAAGCTCACACAGGCACACACACACACACACACCCATGAAAATAATGGAGTTGAGGGGGCTCGAGAGATGGCTCAGTGGTTAAGAGCATGGGTTGCCCTTCCAGAGGACATGGGTTTGAATCCCAGCACCCACATGACAGCTCACAACACCTCTAATTCCAGTCACAGGGGATCTACCTCTCTCTTCTGGCCTCTGGCAACAGACACGCATGTGATACACAGACATATATGTAGGCAAATACATAGAAAAATGAAGAAATACCCTTTGAAAAAATAGAGTTGAATAGGGGTTACCAGAGGTTGGGGCTGGGGCTGGGGGAGGGAGTAGAGAGAGGAGAATGGTTGATTTCAGGCATGGGTTAAACAAGAGGAATAACTTTTAGCGTTCTATAACGTAATAGCACTGGCATGGCTGACAATTAGCTGTCTGTTACAAAACAGCTAGGAGAGATTTGGAAAGTTCCCAGCAAAGACATGATGGATGTCGGAGGTGATAGGCACACTAATGACCCTGCTGTGACAGCGCAGACAGGGATCAGAACACATCACTGCAGGGCTGGGGTGTGGCCAAGTGGCAGAGCCTTGCCTACAATGCATGAAGGCCTGTGTTCCATCTCTAGCTCTGGGAGGGAGGGAGGGAGGGAAGGAGGGAGGGAGGAAGGGAGGGAAGGAGAAAGGGGCCAGGGAGGGAGGGAAGGAGAATTACATTATACTCCATAAAAATAAATATGGGAAATTATCATGTGTCAGGTTTTTTATTTGTTTTTTGTTTTTTGTTTTTTTTTAAATCTGCATGGCAGGACTGGAGCGATAGCTCAGCCATTGCTAGCTTTCCCTGTGCCATCATGCGTGCTAGAGTTTGGACCCCAGCGCCCACATAGCAAGGTGGTGTCCCATGCATCCTGCGACCTCAGCTCTGAGTGAGGCAGAAAGAGGAGACTGCTGGAAACTTGCTGGCTTGCAGCCTAGGCGAGGACCTTTGAGCCCAGGGTTCAGAGGGCGCTCCCGCCTCAAAGGAATCGGTGGGGCGCGGCAGATGACATTTGAACTCTGTGCACACGTAGGTGCTCACACTCACATACATGGGCGTATACTCACAGACATACACACATATTCAAAACCCCCAGACCCCAATACAGTGACAGGTTTTATAGTTATGTATTACGTGACGTCCAAGTTAACAGCCCAGCTCTCAGGGTCCTGGTCTAAATCTAGTTCCCACCGCTTGGGACCGTGGGGACACATGGTTGTCCTCAGCCCTGGCTCGGGCCAACCTGGATGCTTAGCAGAGCTCAGCGCTCCAGGAAGGCAGCGACCACATCTGCAACTGTCTCTGGAGCTGATCATTCCAGCCCTCAGGTCACTCAGAAACAGAGAAGATCTGGCTCCACTCTGCCCTCTTGGTAATCACCATCCCCAAAATCATTTTCATCACCTCCACCAGAACCATCACTCTTATCTCCATGACCACAATCACTCCCAGGACCACAGCCGTCACCATGACCACCATCACTCCCAGGACCACAGCTGTCACCAAGACCACCATCACTCCCAGGACCACGGCCGTCATCACCATGACCACCATCACTCCCAGGACCACACCCACCATCACCATGACCACCATCACTCCCAGGACCACACCTATCATCACTCCCAGGACCACACACACCATCACCATGACCACCATCACTCCCAGGACCACAGCCATCACCATGACCACCATCACTCCCAGGACCACACCCACCATCACCATGACCACCATCACTCCCAGGACCACACCTATCATCACTCCCAGGACCACACACACCATCACCATGACCACCATCACTCCCAGGACCACAGCCATCACCATGACCACCATCACTCCCAGGACCACACCCACCATCACCATGACCACCATCACTCCCAGGACCACACCCACCATCACCATGACCACCATCACTCCCAGGACCACACCCATCATCACCATGACCACCATCACTCCCAGGACCACACCCATCATCACCATGACCACCATCACTCCCAGGACCACACCCATCATCACCATGACCACCATCACTCCCAGGACCACAGCCGTCACCATGACCACCATCACTCCCAGGACCACAGCCGTCACCATGACCACCATCACTCCCAGGACCACACCCACCATCACCATGACCACCATCACTCCCAGGACCACAGCCGTCACCATGACCACCATCACTCCCGTCACCGCCATCACCTCTGTCACAGCCACCTCTCGTCATCACTTGTTGTGGGAACTCTGGCTCCCTGTAAGCACTTCACTTGTAAGAAGCCAACCCTAATGACTGTCACTGCGCATGATAACCATCCTCCTTTCAGAGCCGCCAGAAGCAGAAACACTACCCTCTCTTAGGATTTCTCAGGTAGGACTTATGTGTGGATTGGGGACCGACCCCAAAAGTCCTGGAAAACTGGATTGTGCCGCCCCCATCACCATACTTTGTGCTCAGCTCTCACAAACTTATTGCTATCCAAACCGACAGGACCACCTGGCCTGCTACGTTGCCTCCTCTTTGCAGATACTATTAAGGACACGTGCCTTGGTCACCGACTCGGGGGTCTCATTTGCAGCAAGAAATTACCCCTCCTGCATGTATGTATTTAGGTGAATACAGGGGTCTGGTGCCATGTGAAGACCCTTTCTGGGAGTGTTTTTGACAAGCTGCACACCCTCTCCAGCACGACTCAGCCCTGACCCCTGGAGCTTCATCTTCAATTCGGGGTGAGCGGTTGTGCTGGGACAGGTGCGGGCATGGCGGGGAGGGCAGTTTTATCTCCCAGCCTAAAAGCAGATAAACTGGAAGAGTGGGGGGCAGCAGCATTAAGGGGAGAGGTCACCGGTCCCTCAGGAAATGAGCACACAAAGGGCCATTCTGAGCTTGGAAGGGGAGGAGAGGCCGGAAGACAAAGGCTCTCAAAGGCGGAGACTCCGAATAACAGAATAACAGCGCAGGGGCCCTTGAAATGCTAAGTGCTTTCTGTCTGTTACCCTGCTGGGTGTCAAAGGATGAAAACAACCTTTACGTGTTGGCTGGGGTCCCTTTAGAAAACTAAAACAAACAAAAGGAGAACTGAAAAGGAGCACCCGGCCTACTGAGAGGAAAGTCAGCCTTGAGGACTCAAGGTTGTCCTTGGATCGATGACTCAGAAGCCTGGGTAAAAGCTTCACCTTGGGAGCTGGGCAGATGGCTCCGGGGTTAAGAGCACTTGTTGCTCTAGCAGAGGTGGCTAAGAACCAGGACTCCTCCGAGGGTACCAGGTTACACGTGTGCTCCACGTAGTACATACATGCAGGAAACCACATGCGTATAACACATACGTATACAAATACACACATGCATAAAATAAGACATCTTCAGAAAATCTTAGCACCCGTTTCACCAAAGCCTCAAAATTCAACCCTAGTTTCCTTCTGAAAGGGCCCACAGGAGGGATAAGTAAGATCTTCCGGTGGGGCCCCAGCGGACTTTGAAGATGGTCTGTCCTGTGGTAGCCTTCCTGGCTTCTGTTCACCACAGAGCCTGTCGCTACCCTTTCCCAGGTGTTGACCAGAAGAGTCCTCGGGCCTAGAGGTGTAGCCCAGTGGCAAAGCCGCAGTAATGCAGGCGCAGACGCACAGTGTGAGGAACAGGAAGGTGGACACGTGTAGGTGGCATCACAAAAGTTCTATTTTATTATACTGAGGGCCACGCACACAGCGTTCACGCTAAGTAAGTTCCTAACTGCTGTCCTCAACCTATCTCCTCGTGTGTGATATATCTTAGCTGAAGGTCAGGTCCGGTCTCTAACAGGAGTGTCTGATTTGAGAGTCAGGCTCCTGGGGGAAGCTTTCCAGCCGGAGAGCAGATCACGGTGGCGTCTGCCCCGGTGTGCGGAGCTGAGCATTGTTCTCGGTCTCTGCTTGTGTACTGTCCAGTGGTTGTCATGGGGTTCTAGACTTGTGTCTGGTTATCTTCAGTGAGTGATGTCACTGGGTTCTGGTTCTCAGGTGCAGCCTTGGGTATAGTTAGCAATCTTTTAGTAATTTATTTAATTTTATTTTATGTGCATTGATGTAAGGGTGTCAGATCCCCTGGAACTGGAGTTATAGACAGTTATGAGCTGCCATGTGGGTGCTGGGAATTGAACCTGTATCCTTTGCAAGAGCAGCCAGAGCTCTTAACCACTGAGCCATCTCTCCAGCCCCTAACTAAGCCATTTTTATATGTCTAAAAGGCATCTTTTTACTATGCTCGTTACACATGGACAGACAGACAGACACACACACACACACACAGGGAATGTGCTCAGTTGCCTTGCCTATCCCCCCAGAAACCCTGTACTCAGTGCCCAGCTCTGCCTAAACCAGGGATGTTGGTGCCGCCTGTGATCACAGCTCTCAGGAGGAAGAAGCAGGAACATCAGGAGTTCCACGGTATTCTTGGCTACTTGGTGAATTTGAAGCCAACCTGGGTCATACAAGACTCTGGGGAAGGTTGGAGGGGGGAAGGCTGGGCATAGTGGCTTGTGATTTTTGATCCCAGCACTTGGGATGCCGAAGCAGGTCAATATCTGAGTTTGAAGTCAGACTGGTCTACACAGCAAGTTCCCAGCCAACCAAAGGAAAAGAAAAGAGAAAACCCACACGCACTCTCCAGGTGTATTTATCCCAGAGAACACATCATCTCGGTAGAGAACTGCTGTACATAATCATGTATCTGGTAGTGCTGTGGTCCATGCGCATGCAGGGTTCCTTGGGCTCCGGAAGGCTTCTCCATCATGTGCTAGTTAAATAACTAGCACATGCTTCTTCCTTTGTGTTTCCCCCCTCCTTTTCCTCCTCTTCCTTCTCCCCCTACCCCGCCTCTCCTCTACTCCACCTGTCCTCAACTCTCTGTAATAGCCGAGAGTTACTCTGAAGCCCTACTCCTCCTGCCTCAGCCTCCTGAGTGTTGGGGTGACAGCTTCCTGCCGTACCATACTTGAATCTTTCCTGGAAAATCTATCTATGCTGATGGCGTCAGGGTCGCTGTGTGTGACACCAGGTCCCCTGGGTGATAAGCCGCTAACCCAGTAATGGCACTGGACCACTCAGAAGATGCAGCTGAAGCCACATCACTACCATTTCTGAAATGTGGACATCCAACATACTCGTGTCTGGTCCAGGTGTACGCAACGCTCTTTCAGGCCTAAGTAAATCGAGATAGACAATCTGAATGATATTCTGGAAGGCATTCAGCTGGTTCTAGAAGTTTCTACTTTAATAGCTCCCACCCGACCCACACACATCTACATAGGGCCAGAGGTGAATCTTTCCCTGCAGTTCTATGAACAGATGTAAAGGGTTCAGGCAAACAGTCATGACCCCCACCCCCCAAGCCAGGTCCCTGTGTTCTGGCAATTGTGGCAAGGAGCAGTAGGGTGACCCACAGACAGTAAATAAGAGAACAAGTAAAAAAATGTAACCTGTTACGCCCAGGCTGCCACAGCTGCCACCCCTACTTTGCACCATGGCATCTTCCCCAGCTCTTCATCCACAGGGTGACGTACCGGGTCTGTTCAGAGGGAAGCAGGCTTCGGGAGAATGGTGTCCTTGGAGCTACAGCAGGCGCACAACTCATCCTTGATAGATATTTGAACGGAGACAATGGGGAAGACAGTTGACAGACCATTCCGTGGTCAATGCAAGAAGGTGGTACACGTGGCTGTCACACCTGCTCCCTACGGTACCTCTTAGCCAAGTCTCAGGATGAGCGTTTGCCTGGCGCCACCGTGGTTAGTGAATGTCTCACTGAAGATGAACCGGGCTGAGCTTGCAAGTGGGGAGGTGACCCAGGGGTCTAGGAGAAGGCGGGACTCTGCTGACAGATGTTGGTCCAGCAACCACGCCCTGATGCAACAGTGCAGGGAGAGCACAGAGGGGAAGAAGGGGGGAGGGATCCATCACCAAGGCAGCTCCACAGGGGCACGGTGGCTCCTCCTGGCACTGGGGAGTTCGAGGCAGGAGGATCAGGAAGCCAAGGCAACCTCAGCTACACAGTGGGCCTGAGACCAGCTTGGGCTTCACGGGACCTTGTCTCAAAACAGACAACAAGACAAAACAAACAAAAAGCAAAGCAGACCAAAGCAACAAAGAGTCAGTCTCCATTTTTCTTTACGTTTTTCCTTCAGAGCGTTTTTTGAGATACGGGAAAGCTGACTTCAGTACGGCCCCACTTCTTTCACCCAAGAGGCCACAGTGCGCGGGAGCAGCAACAGGCAGCACTAGCTCAAACAAGAACCTCTGTCCGAGGTTAGCCTCCCCACCAGGACGGGACCTCCTATGCAAAGCTGGGCACTGGAAGGAACAGGCTCAGTCCTGGCCACAGTAGGAAATAAGTGATGTCTGTACTCGGGGGAGCTGGCTTAAGAGGGGGTACCCACAGGGAAGGAGGTACGAGAGTGTGGAGTCCAGACTGGATCCGGGGGACAGAGAGACGGCCTCTCATGCCTTTGTTAATGCTTAAGTCCTAATTATTGCTGGTATTACTCCAGTACTTAGAACAGTGGTTCTCAACCTGCCTAACGCTGCGACCCTTTAACACAGTTCCTCGTGTTGTGGTGACCCCCCCCCCAACCGTAAAATTATTTCCATTGCTACTTCGTGACTGTAACTTCGTTACTGTTATGAATCATACAGTAAATATCTGCTTTGAAGATGGTCTTAGGAGCGACCCGCAGGTTGAGAACCGCTGTCTCAGAATACTGCAGGCAGTTGCTCTCTGCTGCCGGGATGTGTCCTCAGACCCCTCTCTACTTTCTGTTTTGAGACAGGAACTCACGAGGTTGTCCAGTGTAACAGGCCCCCAGACCTTAGCACGCTGACGCCATGATGGAAATACCATGGGCCTAGGAGCCCAGCAGTAGGCAACACCGCCCGCCAAAATGAGAAGTCCCTAAATGTTCTAACCTTGCTTTGTGGCTTCTGCAGTTTGGCTTCTGACTCTGAGATGCTTAAAAGCTCACCCCGAAAGGCTCTGGACCGCACTCCGGTACCAAACACCCGGTGTAGTCGCCGGCCAGCTAATAAAGACTTTCTACTGACTTGAAACTGTGTCCAAACGGTCTTCTGTGGCGGATACCTCACAACACGGGCTGACCTTAAATTTGTCGTCTTCCTGCCTCAGCCAGACAATCCGATGAGCATGACACACTTTGCTTATCTGCTGTTTCCCTCAGTTTTTCAGGCTACCTTGAACTGGCTCTGCAGCCCAGCCCAGAACTTGTGACCCTGGGTAGCTGGGTTTTCAGACATCAAGAGGGTTCAGCCCAACTGCAGCTTATTTTTTAACAATTTTTCTGTTGAGTTTGTTTTGTTTTGAAACAGGATCTGAACTTGCCCAAACCGACCTAAAACTCACTATGTAGCTGAAGGCAGCCTTGAACTTCTGAGCCTCTTGCTTCTGCTTCTCTGGTGTTGGGGTTACAACTTACAGTTGGGTTGTTGTTGTTAGGTTTCATTGTGTAGCCTAGGCTGTTTTGGAACTCAATACGTAGGCGAGGCTGGCCAAGAACTCACATAGATCCTCCTGCCTCTGGCTCATGAGTACTGGGATTAAAGGCAAACAATTGGTTTTTAGTTATAAAACTGAGACACCTTCATGATCCACATCAAACATGGGAGAACAAAAGAAAGTAGAAAGTCAAAAGCAGCCGTTGAGCCCTCCACCTCCATAACAATTTCACAGGACTTGCCATTTCATTCACATCTGCACACTGAACCCCAGGACTTGACAGCAAGCCTATGGAGTGCTCTGGAGAGAGCTGCAGAAATGTGTTTATACCTGCCCCACCCTGAGATCAGCACTGAATATCATCCATACATAAACGCCCCGCCAACAATCACCTCCTCCAGAAGAAGGTATATGTTCTTTCTGGGAAATTCAGACTTCACCGGATGCTCTGTGTTTCCCGCCCTGGCTGATTCCCAGACTTTACCTAAGCAGGTTGATGTAAGCACGGACCACGGATTCTCAGTTAACAGGAGTGATTTTCAGATCTGTCAGCCTTCAGTTCTGGAATCTACCATGTCTGGCATTGGGTTGTAGGCCAGAGGTGACCTTTACTCCTAAGCAGCCAGCTGGCTGTCGAAAGCCCCTTTCTCTTCTCCTGGTCTTCACGCTACACATCCTTGGTGCTTCTTCGGTGCCCTGATTCCCCTTGATGTGGGAGGTTGACAACCAATCATGTCAGAGTGTGGCACAGGCAGACAGCCTGGCCTCTCACTCGGGAATGGATCATGCTGTTTTTCTTAAAACCCCTTGCCAGAGACTATGTCTCCAAGAGGTTCAAGAGTTGAAGGATCCCAACAAAGACCCTAGCCCAGGACAGAGCTCAATTGGTGAAGTGCTCCTGTAGCACACAGAAGACCCTGGGTTCCACCCACAGCACCTCATAAACTGGGTGAGATGACATTCACTGCAACCCAGCACTCGGAGGCAAGAGAATCAGAAGTTCAAAGTCATGGGCTACGTAGAAAGTTCCAGACCAGATAAACAACACAATTCCAGGTCAGGAAAAAAAAATTCCAAAAAAAAAGACCTAACCAAAAACCAAAACCTACCATACAAGGTAAACCTTTAGGAAGCAATTGATTAAGCAATTACTAGGCAATTTTTGCAGCACGCTGAGGGCTCAGCGTGAAGTTTCATAAAAAGATCATGACGCCCTACACACTGCTGGCCCGGGGCTACGGGAGGAGCTTGCCGCAGCTCAGATTCCTGAGACAGGTGAGCGGTGGTCACGAGGCTGTCCCAATCTCAGGACAGATCAAGCTCCCTGTCCCCAGGCTCCAGTTCAGGAGTTCTGAATGGACCCCAGCAATGTGTATTTCCAGGGTTCTTCCAGGAGAGCCTAATGCCTTCGGTAAGGCTGTTCTTTAGGAACCGAAGTTGGAACAGCCACTGGAGTCAATGATCCTGCCCAACCGGAGACCAGAGGCGCCTGCTCCCGTCTCAGCCAGCGTGGCTGACTGGCTCCTTGTTACACCGATTTGGGACCCAGCACTGACCGTGGCTCCTGGGAGGGAAACTGAGCTCTAGCAGGTGTCCAGCAGCCTAAATACTCAGTGGATTATCTTCTGCCACTGGCCACACACACACAGAGTGGATTCTCCTCGGCCACAGGCTTCTCACACAGTGGCTTCTCCTCAGGCCTCAGCCAGAAGTGAGGGCCCAACAGGCCCAGTGAGGGCTGAGAGGAACAGAGCCCCCAGGGGGCCGTAGCCTTGTGGAGTTCTATACCTATGGCCACAAGGTATTTTCCTACAAGGAAAATAAGAAATGAAATCCGCACAGAGGGAAATCTCCAGGTTCTGCTGTGTGAGGCTGACCTGTGTTAAGCGTGCTGTGTCCTGGACTTGAAGGGAACCACTGGTGGGTGTCCTAGTTGCCCCCCACCTCATTTCTTTTCTTTCATTATTTTGTTTTTTGTCTTTTTTTTGTGATCCTTACCCCTTCCCTTGTTACTTCTCTTGCATTTTTATATGAGATGTTTTTTGCGGGTCAATTGTGACCATCTTTTCCTTTAAGTCTTCACCTGAGTCTTGCCCATGGGTGAGCCTTTATATTTTCTTTCTTTAATTTTTATCACATTTATTTATTATTGTCTAGTTGGGAACTATGTAATTCGAATGAGGAGGTCAGAAGACAACTTTCAGGGAGTCGATTCTGCTTGTGTTGTTTGTGGGGGGACCCAGGGATTGAACTCAGGCCATCAGGCTTGCCGTAAGGGTCTTCACTCACGAGCCCTCTCGCCAGCCGGATGCTGGGCATTGGTGCTGAGGCTGCACCTTGAGGCCATAGGTTGATGCTCCCGTTGTTTGGAAGGTGTTCTATGGCTCCCCGGCACACACACATGCGATTTACTAAGTGCCAGTCCCCATGCACACAGCAGCCATTCTGACCCTTCACCTCTGGCTACCCTGGCGCTGATGCAGCACTTTATTAAAAAAAAAAAAAGAAAAGGTGTTGTACCCAGGAGAGGTGGTACATGCCTTTGATCCATCACACAAAAGCAGAAGCAGGTAGATCTCTGTGACTTCCAGGCCGGCCTGGTCCACATAGAGAGTTCCAGGCCGGCCAGGGATACACAATGAGACTTTGTGTCCAGAATAAATAAACAAGGGGGGGAGGAAAGAAGGAGGGAGGGAGGTAAGCAAGCAAGTATTATTATATTATTGCTGGGCATGGTGGCTCACACAGGTAATCACAGTACTCATGAGACTGAGACAGGAGCATTGGTACAAGTTTTAGGCTAGCCCGGGATACAGACAACACTTATTTCTAAAAACAATGACCTGGGGCTGAAGAGATGGATCAGTACTTAAGAGCACTGGATGCTCTGTCAGAGGACCCAGGTTTAGTTCCCAGCACCCACGTGGTGGCACACACACACACACTCACACACATATACACACACACACACACATACACACACACTCACATACACACACACACACTCACACACATACACACATACACACACACACACTCACACACACACTCACACACATATACACACACACACACTCACACACACACACATACACACACACTCACATACACACACACTCACACACACACACACACACACACACACACACTCACACACATACACACATACACACACACATTCACATACACACACACTCACATACACACACACTCATGCCTGCATGAATAAAAGCAATTTTTTTGTTTGTTTTCTGGCTATTTAGAGACAGGGTCTCACTGTGTAGCCCTGGCTGTCTGGAATTTGATTTTATAGACCAGGCCGACCTTGAACTCACAGAAATTCACTTGCTTCTGCCTCCCCAGTGCTGGGATTAAAGGCCTATGCCACCATGCCTAGCTAAAAAATAAATCTTAACAAAAAAAGAGAGAGAAAACAAGCAAAATGGTGTTTTGTTTTAAACGTGTTTTTCTTCCTTTCTGTTTTTAAATTTTGGCATGATGGTGATGATGATGATGGTGATGATGATGATGATGATGGTGATGGTGATGATGGTGATGATGGTGATGATGATGGTGATGATGATGGTGATGATGGTGATGATGGTGATGATGGTGGTGATGGTGATGATGATGGTGATGATGATGATGATGATGGTGATGGTGATGATGGTGATGATGGTGATGATGGTGATGATGGTGATGGTGATGATGGTGATGGTGATGATGGTGATGGTGATGGTGATGATGGTGATGGTGATGATGGTGATGGTGATGATGGTGATGATGATGATGATGATGATGTTGTTGTGAAAGAAAGAGAGACAGAGAACATGAAAACGTTGTCTCCTTCCACAGTGGGATCCGGGAATCGAACTTAACATCCTCAGGTTTGCAAGGCCACTGCTTTGACTTCCTGGTCTTGATGTAGGACGATTTCAAGATGGCGATGGTTTTCAGAGCTTGGTAGTAAACAATAGCTTTGCACATGGTACAGTTGAGAACAGCTTGGCCCTTTAAGACACACCCATAACTGCCCAAAAACGGTTATGCAAATGAGGTGCTGCAGAAGTGACCTATCAGCATGAACCACAGGGTATATAAGCGGCTCGCTCCTGGGGCTCGGGGCCATTCCTTGCAATTCTCTCTTGTAATAAACTTCCTGATTAAACTGCCTTGAGAAGGAACCAGTCGTGTCGTGTCTTCCTTGCTGGACTCTTCCAGCTCCTCCTTCCCCTCCTCTCATGTTCCCCTTTGTCCTGGAGATTGAAGCCAGGGTGCTTCACAGGCCAGATGAGCAGTCTTCACTGAGTTACATCTCCAGCCCCCACAACACACATTTTGTGGTAAGTGATGTTCCACAGAGTATCACATCCCAGTGGTTAAACTCTGGGTTAGCGTTTGCAATGAGATCAGGGAACTAGAACACACCACAGTAAGAATTTGATTCTAGCCTCCAAGCCTCAGGGTCAGGCAATGAGAGGGCTCTGGTCCCCAAGCCCTAGGCTCGGTTCCTTTCCATTTATTAGAAATACTGACCTTGGAGTTCGTAAGATGGCTGGGAGTGAGAATTATCTACAGAGGAAAAAAATGGGTCTACTGCTGGGGTGAAGGCTGAGTGAGGAAGCAGGGCTCCAACTTCGTCCCGTTATATGTGACAAGAAGTTGTTGTGCTGTGTGTGTGTGTATGTGTGTATGTGTGTATGTGTATGTGTATGTGTGTGTGTATGTGCATGTGTGTATGTTTGTGTGATGTGTATGTGTGTATGTATGTGTATATGTGTGTGATGTGTGTGTATGTGTGTGCATGTGTGTATATGTGTGTCTGTGTGTGTATGTGTGTATGTTTGTGTGATGTGTATGTGTATATGTGTGTGATGTGTATGTGTGTGTATGTATGTGCATGTGTGTGTATGTGTGTATATGTGTGTGATGTGTGTGTATGTGTGTATATGTGTGTGATGTGTGTGTATGTGTGTGTATATGTGTGTGATGTGCATGTATGTGTGTGTATGTGTGTGCATGTGTGTGTATGTGTGTATGTGTGTATATATGTGTATGATGTGTGTGTATGTGCATGTATGTGTGTGCATGTGTGTGTGTATATGTTGCATGTATGTTGTGTGTGTGTGTGTGTATGTTGCTCTGCATGGAACTTCGGTCTACAGGATTGCAAGGTAAGAGCTCTGTCCCTGAGCTACATCAGCCTTGCAATGCTGCACGTTTGATTTCTGCGTCCTTCCTCAACAGCCCAGGAAGCCCACAGAAGACACTTCGTGTGCCCAGAGCAGGTGGTCACAGGAAGTACCTGATGGGTTTTTGTGGGTCACCAGTGAACCTTGCTCTAGGACCGGTGCTAAGGAAAGGCATGTGTGGACACAGAAGTGTGTGCCAGAGGGATTTTACCCATGAGCAGGCAGGTTCCCTGCGGCTAGAGCTGAGTCCCCTGAGGCTGTTGGGAAGTATATCGTAGGGCACAGATTTCCAAACAGGACAGACCGTTGCATGCGGTAATCAGCGTAGATGCAGAGACCCTGTGCCTGTGAGTAACCAGGCGCCTGTGAGTAACAGGTCACTCATCACTCAGCTGCTCTTGTCTAAACATGGCTAAGAAGCTGATTTTCCACTCAGTAGATCCAGGAGGTGGAGGAACCTCACCTGCCCATACCCTGGGGTCTTTGGGATTCAGCTGGGGCACTGATATTTTGCTACCTGTCTTTGGACTGGGCAATCCAGGCTCCTGGCTTCCCAAACACCATATTTGGGGAGCAAGGAGTCATTTTAGGGTCTTGCTGCCTCCTGGTAACAGGGATGTTCTATATTCTTCAGGAACAGTCTCTCAGCAACTAGAATAACAAAGCTTGCAAGTCTTGGTCTTCTACCCCAAATATAAACAAAAAATATGGCCTGTATTTCCGACTGACATGAGGATGTAGCTTGGTGAGACAGTGTCTACTTGCCGCAAATGTCTACTTGCCGCAAACAAGTCTAGAGTTTGGGTCACTGGCACACACGCCACCAAAAGCAACTCTAAACTCAGATGGGTGGAGATCCTATTAAATGTGTAAGCTACGTTAGGAAGTAGAGGCAGGAAGTTCATCAGTTAAGGCCATCCTGAGGTAGAAGAGACCCTGTCTCAAAAAACAAAAACAAAAACAAATGAAAAAACGATCTGGAGCAGTGACTGAGTGGTTTAGAGCACTTGCTGCTCTTAGGGGACCTGATTTAGGTTCCCGGCACCCATGTTAGGAAGCTCACGGCTACCTATAATTCCAGCTACAGGAAATCTTGGACCCTTTTCTGGAATCCTTAGGTACCGGCACATGTGTGGAATACATTCTCCCTCTCTCTCTCTCTCTCTCTCTCTCTCTCTCTCTCTCACACACACACACACACACACACACATGCACATACACTCACGCACAGATACATGCACTCACACATACAAATAAATAAATAATATTTGAAAGAATAAAATCAACAAATAAATAAAAAGTTTTTTAAAAATACAAAAACAAAACAAAACGGAAGATGAACTGCAAATATTAAAGGTGAGATACAGGACTGTAGACATCAGCTTTGCTGGTAGGATGCTTGCCTAGTGCACTTTGAACCTGGCCTGGGGGTGCACATCTGTAATCGTAGCACTCCTAAACTCACGATTTTCCTGCCTCTGCATCCTGAGTTCGGGGAGCACAGTGGTTACCACACCAGGTCAGTGTAGTTCTGAGTGGTAGTTAATTCTAGTGAAGAGGCAGCCGTTGGTCCTCCTGTTACCGGAAGGCCAGAAAAATAAGAGGCCTATCCCCTCCCGGAATGCCTCCTCAGTTTGCAAGTTGAAATTCCTCCTGATCTACATAGATTACAGGCCAGCTGTACAGCCAGGTGAGACTCTGTCTCAGAGAGGGGAATGCTGGGGGCAGGTGGGAGATGCTAGCCGAATGACACGAAGTGGGTTCTGGGATCTTCTGTACAGCCTGATGACCACAGTTAATGCTGATATGTGGAACACTTCAGAAGCACCCAGAGAGCAGGTCCCTGGTGTCCTCACCACAAATAAAGAGATCGGAACGTGAGGTGGTGGGTATATTTAATAGCTCGACTAATCCTTTCCCTGTAAGGCACTGTAAACTCGGGCGATTTTCATTTGTTGATTATACCTTAGTAAATCTGGGAAGATAACGAAGGGGGAAAGGAGACTTGCCGGTAGAGAGATAAATAATAGAGAAGAAGCTGAGTGTGAAGGTGCACGTCTTTAATCTCAGCACTTGGGAGCCAGAGGCAGGTGGATCTCTACGAATTTGTGGTCAATCTGGTCTATATATCCAGTTTCAAGCCAACCAGGACTGAAGAGTGAGACCCCGTCTCAAAAACAAAGAAACAAGCAGAACGAAACTCTAACACACACACACACAAAAAAAATGCCCAATAACACTAGGTAGGTAGCGGGTTTATGTTAAATGACAAACAAAATCTTCTTTATATGGTAGCTCTCTGTAGAGATGGTAGGAAATGGGACACAGGGAGCTGGCAGTGTAGTTCAGTGGCGTGGCACAGCCTAGCCCCCACGGCTGAGTCAGTTCCATCACCAGCACCACAAAGGGAGATGAAAACCGCCGAGATTATTTACCAAATTTCCCCACTCATCAATGTATTTGTTTATTTATGTAGAGAAAGGGTCTCAGTCCACAGTCCATGCCGACCTGAAACTCACGATTCTCCTGCCTCTGCATCCTGAGTTCGGGGAATACAGCGGTCACCACACCCGGTCAGTCTTCTGAACCGTAGTTACTTCTACCGCAGAGGCAGCCCTCGGTCCTCCTGTCACGGGAAGGCCGGAGAAATGAGAGGCCGAGCCCCAGCTGGAATGCCTCCTCAGCTCACAATCTGACTTCCTTCGGGAAGGAAGCTTGCGAGAGGCAGAGTTTGTCTTCCTCCATTCAGCACTAACACAGATCTGGACAGTTCTCTAACTCAAACACACATGTGCGTTACTTGGTTGTTAGAGAGGATAACACGGGACATTAAAAATCGCAGGTCACTGCAAGTCCTAAAGAGAAAATATGGAAGGCCCGTCCCCACCCACTGACCTACCCTCCTCTTTCCAGGTAGCCACCCATAAACTCTAGGCCCTTAGATGTGATTGCTCCCTTGCAAATAAATGTTTTTGTTTCGAGAAAATGTTAATAGCCCATGGCTTTTGCAGTAAAATTGGATGTTTGTTCACTGGCTGTGGTCACAGGAAAAGAGGAATTACCATTAACTCCTTCTGCCAAAAACAAAACAACAGAAACAGAGAAAAAAAGGGGAAGACAAAGATGACCCATGTAGAACCGTCTGAAGACAGTGGGCTCGCATCTAGACCTGCAGCGCACACAACTGTTGCACCTAGACCTGCAGGGCACACAACTGTTGCACCTAGACCTGCAGGGCACACAACTGTTGCATCTAGACCTGCAGGGCACACAACTGTTGCATCTAGACCTGCAGGGCACACAACTGTTGCACCTAGACCTGCAGGGCACACAACTGTTGCATCTAGACCTGCAGGGCACACAACTGTTGCATTTAGACCTGCAGCGCACACAACTGTTGCACCTAGACCTGCAGCGCACACAACTGTTGCACCTAGACCTGCAGGGCACACAACTGTTGCACCTAGACCTGCAGGGCACACAACTGTTGCATCTAGACCTGCAGGACACACAACTGTTGCATCTAGACTTGCAGCACACACACAACTGTTGCATCTACACCACAACTGTTGCATCTAGATCTGCAACACACACACAACTGTTGCACCTAGACCTGTAGCAAACACACAACTGCTGTACCTGCTGCACACACACAACTGACCACTGGCTTTTTACACTAACGCTGTGAGGGTAGGGCCGGCTGCTGTTACACCCCTGATGCTGTTTCCACCCTGGCTGTCAGCTCCTTTCTTTAAAACAGATGCACACAGCTTGGGGTGTTGCTTGGTTGGTGACGTGCCTAGCATGCAAGAAGCTTGGTGGCACACCCCTGTAATCGCAGCATGGAGGAAGTGGCGGCAAGAGGATCAGAACCTCAAGGTCATCTTTTGCTACACAGTGCATTTGAGGCTGGAGGCCTGGGCTAGAGACCCTGTCTCAAAACAAAATTAGAGGGAAGGAAAAGGAAGACAGAAGGAAGCGGGGAAGGGAGGAGAGAGGGAGGGAGAGAGAGAGGGAGGGAAGGAGAAAGAGAGGGAGGGAGGGAGGCTGGAGACATGGCTCAGAGTGATTATTGTTGATCAGAGGTCCTCAGTTTGGCTCCCAGCACCTACACTGAGCTGCCCACAGATGTCTGTACTCCAGCCCCAAGGCATCCGATAGCCATTCTGGTTTTCATGAGCACCTGAGCATACACATGTGGATAAACAGACACACACTAAAATAAATCTTTTTGTTGTTGTTGTTATTATTGGAGACAGGGTTTCTCTGCTGTAACTCTGGCTGTCCTGGAACTCACTCTGTAGACCAGGCTGGCCTGGAACTCACAGAGATCCTCCTGCCTCTGCCTCCCAAGGCAGTGCATCACCGCTGCCCGGCAACTTTAAAAGGAAAACAAAAAACCAGCGGACACCCTGGTTCCACTGTTCTTTCAATTACCATCTAAAACTTCCAACATGTCCCAAGTGGAGGGAATTACAAGTGGACCCACTGCTCGCCAGGGCTCCTAGAGCCACTAACATCTGCCCTCTGTGCTCTGCCCCACTACTCGAGTCTCAGGCCTTCGCCAGAGAGACACAAGGTCCGTGGGCTTCCTAACAGATAACTTCATGTGTGTTTGCTAGTCTAAGCACCTAGCCCTGACACGATTGTCGCTCCCAATAGAGGCTCAGATACATAAATTCATTTATTTATTTCATCTACATATCCATCCATCCATCATCTATCAACTATGTATCCTGTACCTGTATATGCATTATCTATCTATCATCTATCTATCTATCATCTATCTATCATCTATCTATCATCTATCATCTATCTATCATCTATCTATCATCTATCTATCTATCCATCATCTCTCTCTCTTTCTCTATCATCTATCCAACTATCTATCTATCTATCTATCTATCTCTGTCTGTAAGACAGGATCTCATGTAGCCTACGTTGACCTTGAACTCACTATGTAGAGGAGAAAGTCTTCAACTTCAGATCTTCCTGCCTTTGCGTTTCGAGTGCTGGTGCCACAGACACACCACACCTGGCCACCTCTCCTCTCCTTTTCTTTTTTCTCCTCTCCCTCCTTCTCCTGCTTCCCTCTCTCCCCTGCTTCCCAGTGTTGAGGAGAGCACCCCCTTGTCAACTTTACATCGTTAAATCAGGCCTCGGGAAGAACTAAAAAGCTTTGAAAACTAAGCAAATGCCATAAGGCATTTAAACAACTCCGTTCCGGGTTGAGCTGGCAGCAAGCAACGTATGACCCCAAGCAGACTGTCACTCCAGACTCAGGCCAGCTCCAGGTCCTCAGAATTCAAAACCCCAGTCTACAAAGGGTTGGGGAAAGCAGCAGCCACCGTGAAAGTGTGAGAATGGCCGCAGAGCCCAGACGCATGAGTCCTTTTCCTCCGACATCTCACCTTGCTGCACAGGAGTGTCGCCGGGCAGTTGGGGACAGCCGGGGGCCTGCCTTTCCAGAGACAAATGACAATTGCGATGGCCACATGTCAACTAAGTCAACACTTCCAAAGCCTGTTCAAGTCCCCCAGCTCTCCTCAGCCTCCCGCCTGCTCTCCTTTGCCGTCTCCTCCTTTCCAGGGGCCCACCACACACCTCGTGACTCCTGCCCACCGCCTCACTCCCCACCGGGAAGTGAGACCCATGACCTCCTCACACACCACACCTAGGACGTGTCTGGTCATGTAGATGTGTCCGGTAGAAGTTACGCCGTTGACCAATGCGTCAAAACCCCCGGCAGCCGTCAGTGTGCAAATCAGCTACTTTTCTTAATTGTTTCGATCTGTAGGAAAGTTTCCTATTAGAAAGATCCTGCTACAAACAAATCTGAGACTGGGGAAAAACTGCTCTCTACCCTAGGGGCCCCTTAACCTCACCTGGGGCAGACAGCCTGGAGTGGCCACGCCCCCACCAGGAGCAGCCCTGGGTGAGTCACCGCGGAGCTCTGTGCCCTTGTGGCCGGCTTCCCGATCACCTCTTTGGAACTGTATCATTTTCTAACCGGAGGGCTCTGGGTCAAGGAGCTGTTTGGCTGTTTTTTTGGTTTTCTCTTTTTTCTTTTAAACCGTCCTTTCTGGAACACCGGCCAAATCGCCCCACCATTATATAAGGACCCCTAGACCTCTCAAACTTTAGCAACTCATCCACTGTAATTCCACTCAGAGTTAGAGGGGCAGTTGAGGGGAGGAGAGAGAGGACCAAACAGATTCTAGAACTCTGCAGGTGAGCCCAGGGAGATGAAGCTGGCACCGGAGAGGTGATGGTTCCCTCTGGTACCCACGCACAGATCAAGGTCCTGTCTGGGTCACAAGCCCAGGTGAGGCTTCCTCCCAGCACAGAGTTCAGTCCAGACCACAGATAAGGGAATTTGGGGAAACAGAGAAGAAATGACTGGGGCTGTAAGTAAATGTGACCTAATGCCATCGGCTACTGTCCGTCTGTTTGAGAACAGTGATCTGGAGCTTCTTCCCCAGGCTCTAGCACATTCTACAGCTCCATGTACACTGGAGACCCAAAGCCAAGAAAAAGCAAATTACGAATTCGAAAGTGCTTGAACTGAGCCGAAGGCAGCCCATTGGAAACGGGGGGGGGGGGGGGGGGGGGGGGGGGGGGGGGGGGGGGGGGGGGGCGGGGGGCAGTTAGTGCAAACAGGCAATTCACAGAAGAAGAAAGCCAAGCATCCAGGAAGACAGGAAGAGGGTCCTCATTGCACTGTCCCCGCCGTCAGAACCTGCAGGTCCACAGCACGGTGACCTCTGCCTGGAGTTGACAGATGGAGGGAAAGACTGATGCCTGATCATAAGGTCACATGTGCAAAATAATAAAAACCTGCAAAACTGTACAAGGCCACCTTTACCCCCAGCACTCTGGAGACAGAGGCCGATGAATCTATGTGAATTCCAGGGCTGCCAAAGCTACATGGTGAGACTTGAGGTGGGGGGGGGGGGGGGGGGGGGGGGGGAGGAGAAGAGGAGGAGGAGGGGAAGGAAGAGGGGAAGGAGGAAGAAGAGGAGGAAGAAAAAGAAGAAGAAGAAGAGGAGGAGGTGGAAGAGGAGGAGGAAGAGGAAGAGGAGGAGGGGGAGGAGGAGCTTGGAATTGTGTACAAAGACAAGACTCAGAGGACACAAACATCTCCACTGTGTGATGATCTCTTCAGAGATGCTGAGGGGTTCCTATTGGCTATGAGTGTGCAGTGGGGTGTCCCTCTGAGTAGGTTAGAGTTGTGAGCTCTGACGCGCCTTCCCTCTCTGCGTGCCTGCCTGAGTCTTGTGCTTTCTGAGTAGTTAGGTCTTTAACTTGAGCACAGCATTTCCCAAGTCTCAAGGCCCTGGGTCCCCAAGAGCCTGCAGATGGCTTCTGCTTAGGCCACTGGTGCTATGTAAAGGTGTCTGGGCCAGGCAGGGTACTAGTCAAATCCCTAGCAAGCACTTTAGCATCTGGTAAGAGATTATCTCCATCTACCTGCCTGGCCTGGAGAGGCAAGGCTGCAAAGCTGTTTGCCTGGGGGACCCTCTTGTGTGTGAGACTTATCTTGGGGAGTTATCTTCATCTAAGAGAGACCTTCCCACCACTTAAGATACCAGCCCCTTCCCTCTGCTGCCTTTCTTGGCTTTCACAGAAGCTCCTGGTATAGGGCTTTGTGGCCACTGGCCCTCCTCCCCAACCCCTGTGACCTAGCTCCTCAACCAGACCTAGCTGTTGGAGCTCAAGTGTCTGTGGGACAAAGAACTGGCTTAGCTGCCACCGTGCAACTTAAGAAAGCTGCCTGTCGCTTGGTTTGGGCTCCAGCATTGACACAAAAACAGCCATAGTGGTCCAAGTGTATAACCCTAGCATTCGAGAGGTAAAGGCGTGAGGACCAGGGTTTCAGGGTCATCCTTGGCTACACAGCAAGTCTGAGGCCAGCCTGGACTACTTGAGACTGTGTCTTAAAAACAAAAACAAAACCAAAACAACCTAAAAACTGCCTGTTCACCAGCTGCTGTCTTCTGACTGCGCAGATAAGGACACCTGCTTGTGACGTCAGCGAAGCTGTGGTTTACGCCCCAGGGCCTGGATTCTACCCCCTCCCTCCGCTTCATCTGAGGATCTACCTGGTCCTTAATGACCCTGGGGATTTCGGGGAAGCCTTTTCTGGGAAGATGCCTTTCTCGGTCTCATGGAGCCTAGCTGTTTGGTTTCCTCTTACAGCAGCCCCTCCCCGTCCCTGTGGCAAGCAGAATCTCTGTGGCTGTGGAGCTCCTTACTACTTCAGCGAGGTTTGTATCCTGCTGTGCAGAGCAAGGCCTCAGAGTCAGGGGTCGGGGCGCCTAGCACCCGGCCTTGATGTGTTTGGAATGCAAGGGCAGAGCTGAGGATCTCAACTGGCCTGAGTGGACAGATAGACCTGATGCCAGTCCACAGGGGACCGGGTAACTGGGCCTTGTCAGATGCCCATGCTCCTGAACCACACAGACACAGGACCACTGATGCCAGTCCACAAGGAACCGGGTAACCGGGCCTTGTCAGATGCCCATGCTCCTGAACCACACAGACGCGGGCCGAGGTCCTCCGCCACATCTTTGTCCTCCACATGCTAACCCACATTCTTCTATCTTTTATTCTATTTTAAGACAGGTTCTCATGTAACCTAGGGTGGTCACAAACTCTCCATGGAGCTGAGGGTGACTGTGAACTTCCTCCTGCCAACGCCTCCCCGGTCCCAGGATTTCAGGTGTGCACCAGTGTACCCAAGGCTCTGCGGCGCTGGGAGCCGAGCCTAGGGCTTCATGCCTGCTGGGTAAGCACTGTACTAACTGAGCCAGGTCTCCAGCCCCAAGTTTGGTTTTAGGGGCGAAAACTGAAGCATGGACAGGTTAGAGAGGGCCTAGTGAGGGGTGTAGGCAGAAGGAACCCTAAACTCCGGGACCCTAGAAGCCACCCCAGGTCGTTGTGGAGCAGGTAGCATGAAGGTCACTACCTCAGACTAGAGCACACTCGGTATCAGCTAAACCCACAGCCTCTCTGCACTTCAGTTTCCACATCTACAATGGAAATATTTTCAGGTCACCTCTCATGAGGCCAATGGGAAAATCCAGAGGAGTTGATGTCCAGTACCGAGCAGGTCTGGGCCCTACAGGGCTGGGTACCAGCATCCTTACCCTCCGCGGGGATGTTGTGCATCCAGTGGGTACCAAAGGAGCAAAGTCATTTACCTGTGCTTATCGTAGATGGGAACCCATGGTCAGCATCCTAGAATTCTCCTTCTTTCTGTGAGAGGCAGGAAAGCAATGGTTAATGCCAAGCCCTAGGTCCGTGCCCTGAGGCTCTGCTGGCCTCTGCGTGCACTAACTCCTCTGTGAGTGACAGGAGAGAGGCCTGCCTGCATGGCCATCTCCTCAGGGTGGTAAGAGGACTCAGAAGTTCAGGCCCCGCGAGGGTGTTTTCCACTGTCGCTATTGCTCCCCCTGCCTTGGCCTCTGCAGCCTGCCACAGTTATCACTCAGGCTGCGAGTTCACCTGCGCCGCCAGCTCCAGTTTTGGAAAGGAGAGAGCTGATCCTCCACGGCTGGTGCAGCTCAAGCTCACAAAGTTAGTGAGTGCCTTGAAGACGAGTTTTTGTTCAGATGAGCTGTGTGTGTGCTGACTGCATTAGAAGCTGGGTGGGGGGCTGGGGTACAACTCAGCGGTAGGACACTCACCTAGCAAGGGTGAGGCCTGGTGCACAAAACAGCAACATTCAGTTTATTATGCTCTAAGAGCTGGGAGGTGGAGGCAGAGGATCCTGAGTTCAAGGCCAGGCTGGGCCATATGCACTAAACCCTGGTCTACATAGCTGAACTTTTTCTCGAAAGAAAAAAGAAAAGAAGAAACAAAAAGAATTGCCTCTTCCCTTTTTTCTGCACTAGAAGTCACTGTGACATTTAATAATAGTGTATAACCTATATCGTCCCAGCTACACTAAGTCTCAACACACTGAGGCAGGAGGATTGCTTGAATCCAGGAGTTACAGTCTCACATGGGTTCTGCCTCAAACAATCATACATCCTAGAAAAGTTTATTTGTTAATTTGCTTATTGATTTACTAGTTTGAGACACGGTCTCACTATGTAACCCTGGCTGGACTAGCCTTCTCTATGTAGATTAGGCTGGCCTAGAACTCACAGGGATCCATCCACCTCTGCCTCCTAAGGGCTGGAATTAAAGGCATGGGTCACCAAGCTCAGCCTATTTATTTATTTTGTCAGCGTGTTGGGTGTGGGCTTGTATAGAGGTCAGAGGGTGCCTTGTAGGGGTCCGTTCTCCACTTCCATCATGTGGGTCCCGGGGGCCAAATCCAGGTCATCCTGCTTGGTGCCATCTCCCAGGTCCTCCGAAAAAATTCAGTGAGAACAGTTTCCATGGGTCCTTTTTGCAGTTATCGGAGACAACTGGGCCAGGTGTGGTGGCACATACCTGTGACCCCAGCACTTGAGAAACTGAGGCAGAAGGGCTATTGCCAGTTCGAGGGCTACAGAGTAGGAACAACTGCCTCTGCCTTCAATGTGCTGTGATGTCACATCTCAGGTGGACTCTGGAAAAATACCCCCCCCCCCCCCCCCCCGTGACCCTGCAGCTCCTCCCCACAGCCCTCTCTAGGGCTTCTCTTTTGTTACCTCTGCAGGGCTGAGTGTTTCCCTGGAGACTTAATGTTGCAGCTGGCTCCAGTGTGTAAGAGTCTGAAGTGTGTAGCTCTGGCTAGGACCCATGGTGTGTGGCCTTGGGCAAGCTATGTGGCTTCTCAGAGACTCATTAACCCTCTTATAGGTGAAGAGAGAACAGAGATTTGACTCATTGGGGCATTCTGTAGCATCAAAGGAAATTTTACAGCTAACCAATACTTACGACTTGTACGCAGGTAACAATGAGCGGGGTGGATTCTTTGCAAGTATTTGATGTTTTAGAGAAAAGATGGGTTTTCATCCATAAAACAAACATTCCCTGGTAACCTCCCACCTGCTTGATGCTGGGTGACACCCTGAGGTATCCAGGCTCTCATCGTAAAGTCTTATGTGAAAACGAGGCTGAAGATGAAGAGCTGAATATGGAGCTGGTTTGATGGTATGCTTGCCTTGTTTGCACAAGGCCCTGGGTTCAAATCCCAGCACTGCGGGAACTAGGCGTGGTGGTGCAAGCCTGTGGCGCTAGGACTCTGGGAATAGAGGCGGGAAGATCAAGAATCTAAGTCCTTGACTACACATACATATCTAGCTTGAGACCTGCCTGCATGAGCCCCTGTCTAGAAGAAAAGGGGATCTAGTGGTCTAATAATTTTGAGAAATTTTCATATATCTGTACGTAAAGATTTTAAAAATTATTTTTATTTGTGTGTGTACGTATGAATGTTTGGCATGTCCATTTATGCCCTAGGAACCCGGAAGAAGATACCAGAAACCCTGGGGCTGGCTATACAAGTGGTGGCGAGCCATCTACTCTGTGAGTGCTGGGAACTGAACTCACGCCTCTGGAAGAGCAGAAATGCTCTCAGATGTGGAGCCACCACCCTCATCCTGTATGCCTTCTTCTTAAAAGAAAATTAAGTAGAGGAATAGGGCTGGAGAGTTGGCTGGGTGCTTATGAGCACTTGTTGCTCCTGCAGAGGACCCAGGTTCGATTCCCAGCACCCAGGTGGTGACTCACAGCTGTCTGAACTGCGGTCCCAGATCTGACGCCCTCTTCTTGCCTCCCTGGGTACCAGGTGTGCGCGCAGTACACAGACACATACGGAGGCAAACCACTCATAAAACAAGGGAAGCAGTGCTCTCTCCTGGTCTCTGTGGGCACCAGCCATGTTGTAGGCCCAACCATATAAAATATATAAATTAAATTTCAAAAAACAATTAAATACAAGGTATGTAAGCTAAAGTGCCACATCTTAGTATGGAGTTCAACCAACACTTGCAAGGTCAATGACGTCTTGTAACAATGCCTAACATGGAATCTAGAACATTCTGTTGCCCACGAAAGTCCCTTCGGCTTCAGTCAGGAAGCAGAGAGAGACTGGTGCTCAGCTCTCTTCTGGCTCCCTAGCCTTTTATTCAGACCCAGACCTCAGCCTATAGGAGGCCACTGTGTTCAGCGTCTTTCCTTCTCCCTCCTCAGACGAAGTTCTCTGGAAGCTCTCCCCAAATAAGCACCCCGAGATGTGTCTCCCGGGTGACTCCAAATCCAGTCAAATAATAACCAAGTTATTAACCAAGATTAACGATCTACTTTAGTTACTTCTGTATTGTTGTGATAAAACATTCTGACCAGAAGCAACTTGAATAAAGTTGAATAAAAAAATAAAGAATAAAAGTTTAATTTCATCTCGTGCTTGCGGGTCTGTGGTTGAGGGAAAGCCAAGGCGGGAACTTAGAAGTGGGAACTGAGCCAGGGACCCGGGAGAAGCAACATTTGCTCTCAGACTCACACTCTGCTGGCATGGGATATTTTGTAGCTATGGGGTCATACTCCTGCTCACTGTTTAGGGGGAAGGGTGCTTCCTGATGCCTTGCAGGAATTGTCTCCCACACCTGCTAACACCTTTGTGCTAAAAACAATGGAGTGGCCCCAGGATCTCCATATGAACAGTCCATTTGTTTACCTTATGCAGATGAAGGTTACCTATGACCCTCAATGCTCTGCAGCTTCAGAGAAGACTCTGGTTCACCCCCAGCTTGGGGGGGCGGGGCGTGCGCTGGGATAGGCCCCATGTCTGCTGGCAGACCTTGTTAGGTTCCATTCATTTGTATAAAGAAGGCCTGTGTGGAAAGAGAGGGAGTTTTGAATGAATAAAGCACCTAGAGGCCGAAGCAGAGGGAGGCAGAGATGGGCAGGGCAGAACCATGAGGAGAGAGGTGCGAGGAGGCCACGGAGAGGATATGGCGTGAGCTCTCTGCCTAAGCCGCCCGGGTATTGCATCCCTGAGAGTTGTCATGGCTCCTTAGTAACATAACGACGCTGTGTTAATAAATAATACTTCAACACTCTGCTTCCTTTCTTATACAGCTAGGACCCACCTGCCTAAGGGTGGCACCGCCCACAGTGGGCTAGGCCCTCCTCCTTCAATCAGCAACCAAGCAAATGCCCTCCAGACATGCCCACGGGCCAATCTGATGGACGTTTCCTCTCCCCAGGCATGTCAAGTTGACGACCCTGATTAGCCATGATAACTTTACAACCACTATTTGGACTTTTGCCACCAGTGGCAAATGCCCTCTACTCATGAGCTTTCTCTCAGTGTCTCCACTTCCATATCTGGAAGCATTCCGTGAGTCTCACAAATGTCCATTCTGTTTTATTGTGTAGACACCATTGTAAACAGAGACCACGCTTAAAAAATCTCGTGTGTGTGTGTGTGTGTGTGTGTGTGTACATGCTTGTACATGTGTGTGCATGTTCATGTGTGAGCTCAGAGGCCAACCTCCTGTGTAGATGCTCAGCTTCTACTTTGTTTAGAATAGAATCTCTTGGCTGTTGAGACGGCTCAAGAGCCTGACACCTGAGTGGGATCCCTGGGACCCACAGGCGGAGATAAAGAACTGGCTCTCTGACGCCCATGAATGCCACACCGTACCATCTCCCCACCCCTGTTACGCACACATAAAAAATAAAAATAAACAAGCGTACAAAATAAAAAAGGGTGGGCTGGAGAGACGTCTCAGTGGTTAACAGCACCGACTGCTCTTCCGTAAGACCTGAGTTCAATTCCCAACCCACACATGGCATTTCACAACCATCTGTAACAACATCTACACCCTCTTCTAGTCTCTGAGGGCACCAGGCGTGCGTGTGGTACACAGACGCACGTGAGTCAGGTGGGGATACACATAAAATAATAATAATAACAATAAAGTAAGTTTTTGAAGGTAAGAGTCTCTCGTTGTTTGCAGCGGCACATGCCAGGCTAGCTTCGTGGGACTCCCCTGCCTCTGTTTCCCATCCTGAAAGCAGAGTGCGACCACATGCAGCTTGACATGGATGGTTTCTGGGGATCTGAACTGAGGTCCTCATGCTTGCGTGGCAAGTACTTTACCCACTAAGCCGTCTCCTCAGCCCACACTTTAAAACAGTAGTCTCAGAGACAGAACCCAGGGCTTTGAGCAAGTTGTGTGAGCACTGTACTCCTGGGCTATGTGTGCGTCCTTCTTCTGTTTGTTTGCTTGTTTGAGACAAGGTTTCTCTGTTGTAGCTCTGGCTGTCCTGGAACTCACTCTGTAGACCAGGCTGGCCTTGAACTCACAGAGATGAGTTCCCAAGTGCTGGGATAAAAGGGGTGCACTGCCGCCGCCAGGCGCACCCATCTTTTTTTACCTTGTATTTAAGGCAAGGTCTCACTAAGTTGCCAGGCTATCCTCGAACTCACACTGTAAGTGTTTTGGTTACAGTGTTGCTGTTGCTGTGATGAAACGCCATGACCAAGGAGACGTATAGAAGGAGGGCTTTCTTTGGGCTTATGATCCCAGAGCTATCAGCACCCACGAGGATGGCGCTGAGCGACAGGTGGCAGGCACAGAGGCTAGCACCGGATCCGAGGGCTCACATCTCGAAGCATAAGCTGGAAGCAGAGGGAGTGACTTGAACTTTTGATTCCCTTGCCTCTGCTTCCTGAACCGCTGGGGCTGTAGCCCTGCAACAGCACACTGGCACAGCCCGACACCACAGATCATCTGTCAGTTCTTCCGACTGTCAAAGACTCTTGGTTTCTCTTTCCAGTCTAGAACTGCTTCCTCCCTGCTCGGTGCCAACTTCACCGTCCCTCCTCTGACCGCAGAAGGCATCTGCAGACATTGCAAATGCTCCACAGGTATAGAATTGCCTCCTTTGGAAGTCACTGGCTTAGTCCCCAAAGCCTGCCTCAGGTGCTGGCTGTGCCTCACGCCGCTTCTTGCTTTCGGCTCCAGGCTTGCGTGTGAGCTCTCGGCTTCCTGTTCTGCCCGCCGCGTCTGCCTGCTGCATACATTCTTATGCCTCTGGAATCATATGCACAAACACACTCCTCCTCCTGTAAGCTGCCGTGTTGACAATGTTTTAACACAAGAATAGAAAAATAGCTAATACAGAAATTAATATCAGGGACAAAGTATGACTATGAAAAGCTTGGCCACGATGTTTTCATCTTTGTTTTAGAGGAATGTGAAGGCTTTAGGACTTTAGAAGTGCTTGGACACCATAAATGGACATTAAAGCAGCGGTTCTCAACCTCCCTAATGCTGTGACCTTTAAATACAGTTTCTCATGTGGTGGTGACCCCCAACCATAAAACTGTTTTCGTTGCTACTTTGTAACTGTAATTTTGCTACTGTTATGAATCCTAATGTAACTATCTGATATGCAGATGGTCTTAGGTGACCCCTGGGAGAGGGTCATTTGAGCCCAAGAGATTCCAACTCAAGCTAGCTGTAGAATTGGCAGTGTCATCCACTTGGTCCTGGCTTTAGAGGGAGGCATGAAGGATGCAAGAGTAAACGAGTCATGGACTCCTCCTCTGTGGTTTCAGAGAACTGAGGCAGGGCAGCATGTGACAGGGGCTCCCCTACATGAAGGCCCTGAGATGTCAGGAAGGGGCTCCCCCATGTGAAGACCCTGAGCAGCATGTGGCAGGGGTTCCCCCATATGAAGGCCTTGAGCAGCATGTGGCAAGGGGTTCCCCACACGAAGGCCCTGAGAGGTCAGGAAGGGGTTCTCCCATGTAAAGGCCCTGAGCAGCATGTGGCAGGGGATCCCCCATGTGAAGGCCCTGAGATATCAAGAGGCCCTGAGAGACCATTGTGTGAAGTCATAAAAATGAAGCCTAGGTTGTGTTGGAGAGCCCAAGATGTCAGAGGTGTCAGAGTCGTGGGATATCTACCAAAGAGAGCTGCTCGCAGCTGTAAGCAGGGAGTGGAATCAGTCTGAGAAAGAGATGTATGTTGCAGGCAGCATTGCTGGAATTGCAGAGCCATCTAAATCCTGATACCAGATACAGAATCACAGGATTGGGAATTTTCCCTGCTGGGTTTCGGTCCAGTATTTCCTCACCGTGCTCCCTTTCCTCTCTTTTGAAACGGTAATGCAGATTCCGTGCCAGTGTGTGTGTTGGAAGCGTGTCATTTGCTTTTTACTTCCAGGCAGTTATAGTTAAAGATTGCCTTGAGTCTTAGAAGAGTCTCTGGGCTTGTCAACAGTATTGAGACTTCCAAAGTTGACTTGAACACTCAGTCCCGAGTTGGTATGTTGTTTGGGGAGGTTTCCTGGAACCTTGCTGCAGGAAATGTGTTACTGGGGGCAAGCTTTAGGAGTTTATCACTTTACTTTCAGTTCCCTCTCTCTGTGTCTCTCTCTGTCTCTCTAGCTCTCTCTCACTCTCACTCTCTCTCTCTGTGTTAGAAGGTGTGAGCTCTCAGCTTCTTGTTCCTGTAGCCATGATTGCCTGCTGCCACGCCCCCGGCCACGATGGACCGTAGGCTCTGAAACCGTGAGCTCAAACAAACCCTGCCAACTTCGAGCTAGTTCCCTTGGCCATGGTGTTTTGTCTCAGAAACCGAAATGCAACTGACACACCGTGCTACATCGGCGTCCTTCCTACAGCAGAACGTGACCTAACCCCAGTCTCTATCCCTTGGGAGAAGGGAGAGATGTGAAAGGCTCTTTCTTCTCAGCTCAGGCTAACTGTGAACTCCAAATCTCCCCGCCTGTGCTAAGGGTGTTGGGATTAGAGGCCTTTCCCACCAGGCCTAGGAACGTTGTAGCTATCCATTCTGAGTCCTGCCTCTGGGACCTGAAGAAAGTTTGTGTGTGCTGTAGGGCTGGAAGGGCACGGCATGCCTCCGCCTTTCCAGAAGACAGAATCAGGCAGGTGAGATGTAAACTCGGCTTGGCATTGGCACAGGAACGGACTTGGGAGAATTTGGGGGGATGGAATGGAAGAAGCAGAAGAAAGGTCAGGGAGAGGTCTGGTTGTAGAGAGGTCAAGTAGCCCTCCCTGTAGGTGGCATTGCAGTCTGCCCTGCCTATACTGGAAGACAGCTGGCTGTCATTCGTCCATTGGTCTGCTTAACCTTCTATTTTGGGAAAGATGTATGCATTTATTTTTTTATGTCTACAAGTGTTTCAACTGGATGCGTATCTGTGCACCATGTGCATGCAGGACCCACAGAGGCAAGAAGAGGGCTTTGGCTCCCCTGGAACTGAAGTTACAGACAGTTCTGAACTCCCTTGTGGGTACGGGGACCTGAACCCCTGTCGACAGGAAGAGCAGCCAGTGCTCGCTGCTGCAGTCTTTCCAGAATTTGCCCTTTGTGATCTCAGTCCCAGCCTCTGCTGGGGTGGGGTAGGGGGGTAGGGGGTGAGGGGGGTGGGTTAGGGTGTGGGGTGTTGGGGGGGTGTCAGGTGTGCAATAGCAAGAACTGTTTCTTCTGTTCACCTCTTCTAAAGCCTTCATGGTTTCCAGAGTGAAACCTCAACCGGTGTTTCTAATCCAGGCCTCTGGGTGGGAAGGAGGAGATGGTGGAATGAGGACCAATAGGAGTGAGGCTGGGTGTGGGCGTGTCCAAGCCCAGGCTGCTAGGCTCCACCTCCCAGCTTCTGATGCAGGGTGGAAGTTCTACACATTTCTACACGGTACCCCTGGCCTTTGAGAACCCCTGCTTTAGATTAAGTTCAGGATTATGTGATTAGTAGCATCCTCCCTGGAAAACACACAAGACTGGACATGATTCTAACAGGTCTGTTTCCAGAGCAGCAGGCACCTGCCAACAAGATGAACACATTGTGGACTCAGGGTGAAACAGGGTAGGGCTGACTTCGGAAATTTCTTTGAGTGTGTCTAATTTTCTTATAAAAAGGAAATGTAGGCTTAAGACAACTCTAATTCTTGGTTTTGAGGGCTAAGGATTTTGTTCAGAATATGAGTGTGTACACATACACATATACCTACACCTGTGTATGTGTGTTTTCTAACTTGGCAGGGAGTTAATAATAGTTATATTAAAAATGATTTGGGGGTTAGACAGATTGTTTTTAAGAGTGCTTGCTACTCTTGCAGAAGACCCAACTTCAAATCTCAGCACCCACAAGGTGATCATAACCATAACTGTAACTTCAAATCCAGGGATCAGTCTGGGTGGTGGTGGTGCACATCTTTAATCCCAGTACTCGGGAGGCAGAGGCAGGCGGGTCTCTGTGAGTTCGAGGCCAACCCGGTCTACAGAGTGAGTTCCAGGGCAGCCAGATTACAACAGAGAAACCCTGTCTTGAAAAACCAAATAAAATAAAACAAAAAATCCAGGGGATGAAAGCCCTCTTCTGGCTTCCATGAGTACTAAATGTGTGTGGCGCACATATATACATGCAATCAAACCCTCTCATACACTAAAATTTTTAAATCTTTTAAAGGTCTGTGTGTGTGTGTGTGTGTGTGTGTGTGTGTGTGTGTGTGTATGTGGCATTTGTAATCCCAGCACTCAGGTGGCAGAGGCAGGAGGATTCAAGCCATCCAGGCCTATGTTGTGAGAACCTGTCTTAGAGAGAGGGCTGGAGATGATGCTTGTTTCATGTTTTATACTACAGAGTAGCTCTCAAGCCTCTGAACATAGTTTTCTTTCGGTTTCTGGATTTAATTTGGTGTTGATATTTACTGGAGAGTTTCCCTCTGGATCCTTGGGTTGCCATGGCGACATATTTGGCCTTTTGGTGTTGTTTTGGGCTTGCTGCCGGCTACAATGAGTTCTGACAAGACTCTGAGCTTGGCGTCTGGGTCGGGAAGATGTTTATATGCTTGTGTGCCCTCTGAGGGGTCCTAAGAAGACCTGAAGACATTGCAGTGTGGTTTCAGGGGCTTGAGGAAGTGGCCAGAGGAGAAAGAGAGCCCTTCAGTTGCTGCCACTTGCCAGGTGTGCCACCATCTCAGTGGGTGGGACCTTAGAGGGGCGGGGCCTCTGCTATCTACAGACTGTTGGGTTGCTGTTGTTTGTTTTTCCAGCTCTGTGGATGGAACCCAGAGAGCTTTTCCCAGGACAGCCAAGTGCTCCACCTCCAACCCCCCAGTCACAAGTTCTCATTTGTTTGTTTGTTTGTTTGTTTGAGACACGTTCTTGCTCTGTAGTCCTGACAGCCTGGGGCTCCCTCCAGGGGCAGAGTGGACCAGAGTGGCCTCCAGCTTTCAGAGATCCTCAGGTCTCTGACTCCTGAGGTGGGGTTAAAGGTGTGAGCCAAGAGTCCAGCCCCGGGAGTGCTTTCTCCTTCTCTCTTTTCACACAGGGGCTCCTGTACCTAGGCAGATCTCAGAACTATATACGTGGTCCAAGATGACAGTGGATTGATCTTCCTTGTCCTCATCTTCTTTCAAATGTGGATCAGAAGCATTAGCCACCGAGACAGCCCCAATGCCAAATTTTCTCAATATACTCTGATAAGACAAGACACTCCGGGCTCTGGAGGCAGATAATAGATCTCACTTTTTTCTTTTTCCACAGGGCCTTGTTAAGGAGCATCAGGCCAGGCTGGAACACACAGGCCTTCAGCCTCAGCTTTCTGAGTGTTGGGATTACATTTAGTTTCTTGTATGTTTTGAATCTCTTTGGTTTATTTTTAAATTACAAGAGTAATATGCAATCAGACAGTAAGAGCAACCTCCCCCGCCCCCACTCTCAGAAACCTGGAACGACCACAATAACCACCACCGCCACCACAACAACAGCAAACAAAACTTCTTTTTTGGAATGAAGTTTGAAATAAAGCCAGGATGTGCAAGGCTGATTAGAGCGTTTCTTTTGAAAGATCATTGTGACATTAATTGCAAACCCCTCCCCAAGGAAAACAAACCCTACTGCAAGGAAATGCGTCAGCTTTATCGCCACCTGGCCCCTCCCCCAGCCTCATCCTGTTGCTTCAGGGTAAAGTCTGGCTTGAGTCCTCCGTCCGGATGGATTCTACGGAGTGGCCTGTGCTATTAGGATGAATCATATTACTAATCAAAGTCCCCAGAGTCCAGCTGGATGGAGAGTGACCCCGAACAAACGCCAGGCTCCAGAATTCAGACTCTACAGCCAAGCAAAAGAAAGCTAGGCGAACAGTGGTGGCTCAGCCTTGGGAGGCTGAGGCAGGAGGCTCCACTACAGAATTTTTTAAAGGAACACACACCCACACACACACACACACACACACCACAAAATCCTAGTTACACGTCCAAGTCTGATTGGTTTCCTCTGAGTTTCTGTGTTATATTCTTTGCCCTAAGAAGAGACCAGCAGACAATGTTAAAAAACAAAAAACAAACTCATTGTGTTGCCATTGTGTCTGAACTGCAATCACTGTACTACATAAAAAAAAAAAAAAATTACATTTCTTTCTCTGAGTGGTTCTGCCATAAAAGTCTCTCCCTGCGTTTAAACCAGACACCTCTGAAAACTCCAGAGCCCTTGAAGGCATCTGGAAAGGAGCTGGGTGGAAGTTGCTGGTCCTCTTTACCCTCTTTCTTTTATAAGGCACTACATTAGAGGAATTCAGGAAGCAACCTCAACCTTTCCCTTGGGACGGAAGCCATGTAAGTTGCTAGGATAGGGTGATATGTATCAGAACCATCAAAGACCCAGAGAATGAGAAGTGATGTCTGTTTGAGTTCACTGATGGCCAATTCATAGCCATCACAGTAGGTGGTCAGCATGTATATGTTTCTGTTGTGTTCTTTTGCAGCAGGATCTTACACTGTCGCCTTGGCTGGCCTGAAACTGTGCTATTGTGGGCTGGGTTGACCTCACACTTTTTAATCCTCCTGCCTCAGCTACCCCAGTGTAGGGTATATCTGTGAGCTATCACACGGGCTTCCGTTTTGTCTTACTTAACTGTTCTTGTACTTTTACTGTACACTTTGATGGGTTGTTTCCTTAATGACCAGATGCAGAGGCGTTTCTCTGGCATTGAAGACCCCCACCCCAGCCTCAGCCCCTTTGGCTGTCACCCAGATAATTCATTACCCCCTCCACAATATAATTTTAGCTAGATCTGGGAAAGTGGGAGGTGTCTGAAGTCAGATCAAATCCAGAAATGAAGCTGAGAATTCATGGGCGTGTCAATGGCTTGTGTGGGCCTTGGAAATTTAAAAAAAAAAATTAAGATTTACATACACAAGTAAACATTAAAAACCTCAGAGGAGACCCTTTCAAAGGTGGAGTTCTCCATGGTGTGGGAGGGAGGCCAGGTAAGAGGGAGGAGACCCGTTCAGGTGTACCTTCCAATGGCGACAGCTGGCCGCCATGGGAATCTCTCCACCCACCCTTTTATGCCTTTAAGAAATAAACGCTCCGAGCGAGTTTACAGCTCACTCCTCGGCCCTCGGGGAGCCCTTTCCGGAGCACTTCTATCTTAAACCCCAGCTCACCGACGGCTCAAGAGCTAACGCCATGAGTTTCCAGTTGCTGAGGGTGAGGAGTGTACGGGGTCTGAGACAGAGGCGACAGGAGGACCGCTCCCGGTGACCGCGGGCTGGATGGGGCGTCCTAGGGCGCAGGGTCGCTCGCGAGCTGGCGTGTCGCCGCCCTCGCCAGTCCTTGGCCACCGTGGGCCTCCTCTTCGCCTGGCGGCGTCTAAGATAAGTGACTTGAGGCCGCGGGGCTCAGCTGGCCTAGAGGTGTGTGGAAGCCTAGGACCCTAGGAGGCCTCTGGGTGGATGGGTCTCCCGCCTGCGCTCGGGGCGCTCAGGTCGCTCGGGGGATGGGCCCCGGGATGCCTGGGGAAGGTGACAGGCCAGGATCTACCTTCTAAGCATCCGGGGGTCCCCGGGGGCAGGGCAGGGCAGTCTCTGTTTTGTCTCCTTCGGGGTTCTGGAGCCTCTAGGAGAGAGGCCGTAGATACCAGGCAGCTTTGTTGCTGGAAGGAAGTAAAATCCAGATTCATCTTGGCTCCTCCGGAAGAGAGCAGATGGCTTTGGTCAGCGCTGAGCAAGGGGGCCCCAGACCTGGAACAGAACTGGGTGCCTGGGAGCCTGGTAAATCCGAGGATCCTTAACTCCGCTTCATTTTCCTGTTTGTAAGGAGTTGCCGGGTAGGAAGATGGGAAGGCGGAGAGGAACTGCTTCAGGCCCCTCGGCCTTAAACTAGACACAGAGCAGTCCACAGAGCTGAGTGGGGCTAAGGCCAGGGCTGCTATGGGTGTGCGGCCCCCCAGCGTGGAGTTTATTCTGCTAGGGACTTAAAAATCGATTGATTTTATTTTGGAGCGTCTGAGGTCTGCTGTCAGCCGCGCCCCTGGGCTTAGTTCTGAAAGCTTTCTGTTTTTTAGAGGTATGTATTTCTCTGCGTGTGTATTTAGTGTGCGTGCGAGCTAGCGCGTTCCACAGCCTGCTGTGTGTCTGTTCGTGGCCAGCTTGCGGGAGTGGGTTCTCTCATCATGTGGATTGGATCCCTGGGATCCAACTTATATTGTTAAACTTGGCGACAAGCGTCTTTACCCACGGAGCCATTCTGCCGGCCTATTTGGGAGTTTTTATAAGCCCTATGTCCAGCGCGTGACCGTGCTAAGATAGGAGAGTGGGGGCGTGGATGGACGGGCACCCTCCTCCCGAGATTTGCGGCAGAAATCGGTTTCTAGGGCTCTGCCCAATCGGGGCAGGCCGGTAGTTGACAGAGGCCCTTCACTGTCCCGAGGGTCTGAACAGAGCCCCGGCACGTGGCACCGCGCTTGCGAAAGTGCTTGGGGTCCACCCGCTCTCGGGAGCCCCTTCCCTAAAGCGAAAAGAGGAGGCCAGTTTTTTAGGTAACTCCAAGCCGCCTTCTCTGGCCTTGGGTGGGGGGCGGAGACAGGAGACTGCCACCACCACCCCCAACTGCGTTGCCAGAGGCACCCTCCCTTGCATCCTGGGAGCCGGCGAGCACTCGGGGTTCCGGTGGACACACACCTGGTCGCCTCCAATCTGGTTCCGGGGCCATCCGCTGGCCAGGGAGTGGGTCCTGGGTTGCCAGGGTGTGAGTGACTGCATGCTCCCTAGGGGGCGGCAGAGCGGAGCCCCTGACAGCCTTCCACCTCTGCTTGGCTATGCGGGGACCTTACAACAAATTCTCAGTCGAGGGGGTGGGGGAGGGGGATGCAGAGTGGGCACCATCCCGGGCCCTGGCTGCCAATGGGCGCAACTGCACGCGTCCGCGTCTTTCCGTGGGCGAGGGTGGGAGATTTGTTTAGAGTGCTCGAGCCACGGGATGAGAAGCTTGAGTTCAAGGAAGGCGGAAGCTTCGCACACCTGGACTGTGTGTCCAGGTCCCGGCCTCCAAGCCGGTATGGGTGTGGCAGGGTCCCCGGAGTCGTGGAGATCATGTGTGCATGCCGCCCTCTCCATTAAGCGCTGCGCTGTCGCTCTAGAGACAACGGTGGCCTTGTCTAGCGGTCCCCCATTCCCCAGACTCCTGGGGCGACCGCCGACCCTCATGCCCGTCGCCAGCGCCGAGCGTTCGGGAGCAGAAAGGATTCCATCCCTCTGGGCTACTTGGGCTAGCGCAGCGGCGGGAAGAAGGAAGGCCTGGGAGAGGGTGAGCGGCACCCCAGGCCAGGAAAGGAGGCGAACCCCACCAGGCATCTAGTCAGAGCCTGGAACCGGATCTTCCCAGTCCTAGGCACCGGCGTGCCCGCGGTACTGAATCCAATTCTTCCTGGAGCAGGTGCCCTCTCCTCCCGCTAATGCCAGGGCCTCTGCTTTGGAGGCGTAGCGTCAGGGTCGCTTGCCTTTTGGACTTAGCAGGAAAAGCCCCCTCGGTTCCCGCGGTTCCGACTTCCTGGGCTTGTTAGTGCATGTGGTCCGAAAAGCATCTCGCATGTGACTACTCTCTAAGGCGATGGGGGGACGGTTGGCTTGGAAGACATGTGTTTTCATTTTAGTTACTTTATTTTAGGCCTATCTGGGTCTTTTAAAATGCTCGCACGGCTCAAAAGAGGAGCAGGAAGATGGTAAAATGGCTTTATTCAGTGGATAGGGGAGGCGGGTCCACAACAGGTCCTGGCCACTGGGCTGATAGGTATCAGGATTGCATAATTGGCTTCAGAATTAAATCGAAATAGTCCCTGCCTCCAATTCCCTCCGAATGTGTGAAGTCAATCCCCACATACTGCTGGGATAGACCAACAGAATTAGCTCTCGAGAATTATGGACTTTCTGTTTGGAACGAAAAAAATCAATTATAATAACTGGGCCGATTAATTTCGTTTCTTTGAATTAAAAATAAAATAACCCTGAGCATTGCTTTTAGGCTTGAGTGGTAAATCTTGGGGTTCAGCAGCATATTGTGGAAGGAAGCTTTGCTTCCTGCCTTCTGTGGGATGAGGTGTGCCCATCTCTCCAAGGGTGACCTCTCTGTAGCGCCCCCCCTCCCCACGCGCGCACACACTTCCCGATCCCTCCTCACCCCACCCGGCCCCGTGACGCTGGAGGTTTATTCTGCCTGGAATCTCTTTTCCCGGGCGAGTTGAGGCTTCTGAATGGCTCGCCCGTGCCAGCTGCGGAACCGGCACTCTGCAGGGCTGGGCAGCGCAGCAGGGATGGGCCTGGGCGGGGGAGCCCCGGGTCTCCTCCGGCTGTGGCCAGCAGCCAGAGATACACCTTCGGGCGACAGAGGCGACACGGCGTTGTCCGATTTATTCTGAGCAGGTATTACCGTGAGTTGCCTCTTCGGAGCTGGGGAGCAGACTCCTCGCAGGTCCTCCCCTCCCTTTAGCCCTCCAGCGGGCAGGACAGTCAAGTACCCAGGGAGAGGGGAAACGGGAGGCCTTAAGACATAGTGGGGCTTCAGCTGCTTCCCGGCCCAGTCCTTAACGTGCCGTTGGAGCGGCTGGGGCGGGGTGTTAGGGAACCCCAGGAGCTGAGACACCCCGGAGTGAGGAGTCTCCAACTCTAAGGTGCCGTCCATCTTCAGAAGGATGGAGGGAGGTTCTTCAGGTGGGGAAATCCCGGTTGTCAGCTCTGCAGGTCAGGTGTGCAAGGAGGCTGGCAAAGGAAGCCCGGCTTGGGTACCAAGCCTCCCAGGGCTGCGGTTGTCGCAGCCTGCCCACTGATGCCCCTGCAAGCCCCTCGCCGTGCCAGGCCCTGCGAGACGCCAGGCAGGGTGCGGGGCGGAGCTAGGCGGGGACTGGCTGGGGGCTGCCCCGCCCGGCGCCTGGGCTCCGCGCCGGCCCCCGGGGAGGAGTTATGATAATTTCCTTCTCATTAAGGCGTTCGGGTCCCCCGGCTATCGCCGGGACACACTGTGAGGGAGAGGCTTCTCCGGTCCACGGCGGCGGCCTCTACATCTACGCGCACAGCCACCGATGCGCGTCCAGTGACCGGGACAGCGAGGGCCCGCGCGCGGCGGGGGCGGCGGCAGACGCCTGGCCACCGTGACCCCGATTGTGGATTTACCGCTCGGGGGGTGGGGGGAGCCTGGATTTAACTGGCGACTGTTTTGGGGGACGCCGGACGCCATGTTGTGGAAAATAACAGATAATGTCAAGTATGAAGAGGATTGCGAGGTGAGCGGGGGCTGGGGGACGCAGCCCCGCCGGCGGAGCAGCGTCCGGGGGTCGCCGGCCGAGGCAGGGGACGTCCGCGCGGATCCCCCGCCTCCGGGCCGGATGGGGGCCGGTCCTCGGGGCGCCCCTGGGCCATCTCCAGGGCCCCGTGTTGAATAGGGTCTCGTCCCTCGGGGACAGGGCCCGGCCAGAGCGTGGCGGACCCACCCGCAGACCTCAACAGCGGGTGCCTACGAAGCGCACGGCCCTCCTTTACGTTTTCTCGGAAGAGCGGTGTGGCTCCGACTCTCAGACGTGGCTTTTTCCCACGAAGTCTGTCCAAAGTGTCCACGGAGGCGTCCCCGCCGGCGACACCTTTGCGGAGAATCCTCCAAAGCAGGCTTGTCACCAGCCCCGCTACCTCCTCGGGAAAGGAAAAAACAAAAACAAAAAAAATCCAAACTACTGCAGCTTGGTTTTCAAGAGAAGTGGGGGCTGGGGACTGTGGGGTGGGGGTGAGGCCAGATGGGGCCTTGAGCGCTCGCGAGTACTCCAGCCTGTCGGACAGGTTGGGCTAGAGTTTCGGAGAGTAGGAGGGAGGGAGGCGGCGAGCGGGAAGAGGAAGAAGACGCAGGCGGCGCGAGGCGAGCGCCGGAGCGCGTGGAGAGGGGAGCCGGAGCGGCCATGCAGCGGGAGCGCTCGGCGTCCGCAGGACCTCGAGGGGCTGCCCCCTGCCTGCAGGCCCGGGCGCTTCCGCTAGGGGGCGACAGCGCCCCGCTCCTGTGTCCCGGCTGCTACCCTTGTGACCCCCGGGACTGATGAAGACACATCTTTTAGGAATTAAGTCTGACCGCCTCGGGGCGAGGGGACGTGCGCAGGCAGAGGTTGCCCAGTTTGGAGGAGTCTTTTCATTCCTTCTCTGCACCGGGATGGGCGAGAACCGTGGCCGGGCCAGGAGACCTCGCGTCCCAGGGCGCAGCGCGCACCGGCCCGGCTGGCTAGAACCGCAGCTCCAGCCCGAGCGTGGGCGCCCGAGTCTCCGCAGACCGCTTCACCTCTCTGGCCCTAACCTAGCAGCGTAGCTTCCTCGGCGGTCTGCGCTCCAAGGGCGTGACTGAGATAGACCCTAGGGCGGGGAAATGCGCTCGCCGCCCACACTGCGCATTATCCGCGCCGTCCCCTTTCCTGTTGGCGCGCCGCTGCAGCATGGGCGGGCTGGGGAGCGAGCGCGCTCTGCGCAGGGTTCGCCGCTCGCCCACCTCCTGGGGCGCGGGGCGCCGCCAGGGCCGCGGCCTCTTCGGGGCGACGACGGCCTGGAACCCGCGTTTAGCACATCCGAGCGCCGCTCGCAGCGCAGCGCCGTGGCCTCCGCCGCCGGTGCGCCCGAGGGACGTGTTCCCCCCGGGGTGTTAGACGGCGGTTTACAACGAAGTCCCCGGGGCGCAGTGTCCCCGGCTGCCCTCGGGCTCGGGGGGGGGCGGTGGTTCGAGACCCGGGGGAAGGGACGAGCCCGGTGGGCGCGGGGGTGCCCTTCCTTGGCTGGCCTGTTCGCTGTAGCAGGGTTTCGTAGTAACCGGGTCTCTGCTGTCTCTCTCCCAGGACCGCCACGACGCGAGCAGCAATGGGAACCCGCGCATCCCCCACCTCTCTTCCGCGGGACAGCACCTCTACAGCCCCGCGCCGCCGCTGTCGCACACCGGGGTC
This sequence comes from Cricetomys ansorgei, assembly GCA_026225945.1. Lineage (NCBI taxonomy): Eukaryota > Metazoa > Chordata > Mammalia > Rodentia > Nesomyidae > Cricetomys > Cricetomys ansorgei. The sequence continues at coordinate 6,183,976 of JAMJFZ010001249.1, forward strand.
GCGGAGTACCAGCCGCCACCCTACTTCCCGCCGCCCTACCAGCAGCTGGCGTACTCGCAGTCCGCCGACCCCTACTCGCACCTAGGGGAGGCTTACGCCGCGGCCATCAACCCCCTGCACCAGCCCGCGCCCACCGGCAGCCAGCAGCAGGCCTGGCCCGGTCGACAGAGCCAGGAGGGCGCTAGCCTGGCCCCGCACCACGGGCGCCCCGCGGGCCTGCTCCCCCACATCTCCGGGCTGGAGGGGGGCTCGGTGAGCGCCCGGAGGGACGCCTACCGCCGTTCCGACCTGCTGCTGCCGCACGCGCACGCCCTGGAAGCCGCGGGCCTGGCGGAGAACCTAGGGCTGCACGACATGGCTCACCCCATCGAAGAGGTGCAGGTGAAGGGCGAGGGGGTGGGGGATGCGGCGTGGGGAGGGGGGCTGCCGCACCGCCTGGCTTACCCTCCGGCCCCTTCGCCTGCCGCCGGAACTTAAAGGAGATTGTCCTTTCCTCCCTCCTCCCAGAATGTGGACGACCCGCACCTGCTTCTACACGACCAGACTGTCATCCGCAAAGGTAAACATTGGCTGTCGGTGCCCCTCTGTCTCCGCGCGGCCCCAGCCTGTGAAGTTGCCCCTTCTCTGGCAAGGTTGGGGGTATTAAAGTGACCAATGTGGGTTTCCTAGTGGTGGAGGGGCCTGTGACTCCAGGAGACGACGTTTCTAGGAGTAGAAAGAGAGGCATTATTTTCTGACCTGAACGAAAAGTGCTCTGAGGAGCTGTGAATTTTTAAAGATTTTCCTTGGCGCTGTTATTTCTGAAAGAACGTTTCACTCTGTAACCCAGAGTGGCGGCGACCTCCGGGTTCAACCTCCCTAGTGCTGGCGCTACAGGTGGTGGTGGTGGGGAGCCTGTAATTTAACTCGAAAACAAGACCAAAAAAAAAAAAAAAAGACACGAAAAGCATCTTAGTTTTCTAATCCTGTGACAGTTTTTTATTGTTGAACGAATTGACTCAATTTTACTTTTTAAAACTACAGTTATTTACCTGCACGTTGGGGAGAGGCTTGTACAACATCCAGAGGTCAAAATCCAACCTGCACAAGGTGGTTTTCTCTACTATGTGGGTTCCTGAGACTGAACTTGTCAGGCTTGGCAGCCTCTGCAGCACTGACTGCAGAGCTTGTCAAGTATAGAAGGGCCCCGATTCTGACAGTATTTAATCTGTTTCAGCTAATATACCACCTTAATAAAGACGGTCCTTGGGTATTTATAGAGCGAGGGGATTGGGGAAATCGGATTACAGAGAGTGGGTGGCTCTTGATTAAGTTATACAATGATAGGGTTTGCAGTCTGTTTGAGGGGGACCTAGAATCGTCCTAAATTACAGGTGGTTAAGGTCTTGAACTTGTCAACTGCATTAGTAAATTGGAAGAGGGGTGGGGTCTGGGAGAAGAGCCTGGAAAACTTAACATTCCTGAGTAAGCTTTCACAGAACGGGTTAATCTGGATTTCTGAATTTCCTGGCTGCACCGAAGGCTCTGACCATGGATCTAAACGTCCCGCGGTTCAGTGCACTGGAGGGGGAGGGGGAGGGTACCGTTTATTTCGTATTGAGGCAGTCTTCTGAAAGCAAATGTTTTAATTAAACAGATTACCCGTGGTGGCCAGAGACTGGGAGGAGAAGGAAGAAAAAAAAAAAAAAACAAACCACAACTCCTCCATGCGTGGAATCTTGACTAATTAAGGTTCCGGAGGTGTTAACTCGTGATTTCAGATTCCAGCCTTGAAAGAGAGAACAGGGCTTTTAAAAGCCTTCTTGCGATATGTGGTTCCGGGTGCGGGCTTTTCCGAAGGCTTCGTTCGGTGTGCCATCTTGAAAAGGTCTCTGCCCTATCCCATTCTGGTGACAGGCCTGTTCTACTGTCTCCCCCACAGGACCTATTTCAGTGACCAAGAACCCTTTGGGCCTCCCCTGCCAGAAGGACCTGGTGGGAGCTGTCATGAACCCCAGCGAAGTCTTCTGCTCCGTCCCTGGAAGGCTGTCCCTGCTCAGCTCCACATCCAAATACAAAGTGACCGTGGCGGAGGTACAGAGACGACTCTCGCCGCCCGAATGCCTGAACGCCTCGCTCCTGGGAGGCGTGCTCAGAAGGTGACACTCGTTCAGGGCCCCCTGGGAGGGTGGGTAGTCGAAGGTGAATATGTACGAGGGCCTGGAGGTGTATTTAACATTTATGTAACTTTTATATCTTAACGCTGAATTCTAATCCGCGTAAAGAGCTTTTTAGTGCAGATCTGCCAAATGCAAAAGGTGCTAAAACAGCAGTAACAGGTTATCATTTGGTGGGATTAAGAGGCAGCAGCTGTGGGGAGGTGGGGGGGGCTTCTAGGGTTTCATCCCCCCCAGGGAGTTTCTTGGGGACTGCGACAGTCCTAAGTGAAGATTTTTCTGCACCCCTACTAGTGACATCCGAGATGTTTTTAGGGGGAAGGGAGGTGTGATCCTAGGGATGGATTTTTTTTTTTCTTTCTTTCTTTTTTTTTTTTTTTTTTTTTAAACTTTAGAGGAATTCGTTAAACGAGGCTCCCGGAATCATTTTCACTGATGATTGGCATTCGGTGGCTAAGTCTTTGAACTTGTGTCAGTTTTGAGAGGAGCACTTTAGGAAGGTTGAGTTTTCAAAACCTGGTTTGTTTTTTATTTTTTTTGAAAGTAGCCAACTTTTTCACGCAGAGCAAAATCCAAAAACGGAGGCCGGTCCTTGCGGGAGAAGTTGGACAAAATCGGGCTGAACCTTCCGGCTGGGAGACGGAAAGCTGCCCATGTCACTCTGCTCACGTCTCTCGTGGAAGGTCAGTGCTGCTAGGTTTTCACTCTGACTGACTTCCAAGACTGTCCTAGAGAGAAAAAAAAACAAAACCATTACTCCTGAGCACATCGCCCACAGAGAAATGAAAGCAGTTCATCCGACAAGGTGACATTGTTACCAAAAATTTATTTATTTTTTTTTTCTGAACCTATGAAGAGATCATATGGTAGGTTGGCAAAACTTTCCCCGTAAGGTGAACTGATTTCACCTAATTTCAGAGCTGAAAAGTGCAGCCTGTCAGAATTGCTGTTTTTCTGACTTTTTTCTTAAGCTATGGAGTATTTTTCTATCTGTGCAGTATCAGGATTCTGATCAGTGTGTACAATGGGCGCTGGCTCAGCTCACTATTTCTTTCCTTCAATCAAAAGGGGGGTTAAAAAAAAACAAAAACCGAAATCCACGTTCTACAAACGAGTCCTCCCCATCCCTGTCAGTCCAGTGTTTGAATGGAGACCCTTCCCCCAGCCTGGAACGGAGCCAAGAATGCCATGCAGCCTTTAAAAGGAAAGTAAATACTTTATAGTCGTTACCGGAGCAAGGAAGGTGGGCTTAGGCACCAGTGACTCAGCCTAGGTCCCTGGGCCCCTGTGTAACCGGCCCAGTGCTGGCTAGCTTAAGGCTGAAGATGGCCACAAGCAGTGGGCTCTCCAGAGCCGGGACTAGGGCAAGGAGTGGGACTTGCCTGTCCGCCCCCCCCCCGCCCCCACGTGTCTTTTCACTGTGTCTTTGGAGGTCAGGGCAAGCAGAAAGCCTAGCAGCAGTCTCCCATGGAGAATGGGGTGGGTGGGTTTCTACCGTTGCTCTGCCAGGCTTCCTTACCCGCCACACCGCCACACTGAGGAGTTTAAACAAGAAAGCGGGAATTCCGACAGTGGCGCCTGGATTCTGGCTCACCTCAGGCCTCTCCACAGGAATTTCAGAATTCTTTAGGCTTGAGTCTTGAAACCAGGTCACCTTAACTGGGTTTCTCCCCTCTTGCTCTGCTCCCGCTCCCCCCCCAACCCCTGACGGTGAACCCGTGAACCCCGGGGATCTTTGTTTTCAGTTAGGAAGCCCCCACCCTCCACTTTTTCCTCCTAATATTGCAGATTATTGTGTGAAGTCCGCCACAGCCGGGTCTCAGCCTGGGATGGCTGTGCACTTCAGCTTCTTGAGTGCTGGGGTTGCAGGCGTGTCAGGCTGCTGTAGGGCTCCTTCCTATTTTAATTGTCTTTGAGACTGGGCCTCCCGTGTCCCAGGCTGGCTGTGTAGCCTAGAGAGACTCTGGACTCTGTGCCTCCTTCCTTCACCTTCCTGGAACTTGTGTCTTCTTTTAAAGGAATGGTGGCCTACACCTTTAATCCTAGCATTCGGGGAGATTTCTCTCAAGGCAAGGCCAGCCGGTCTACTTACTTAGCAAATTGCAGGCTAGTCAGGGCTACAGAGTGAGACACAATCTTGAAAGAAAGATTTTAGATTACGACCTCACGAAGCATGGCACACTAGAGACCCTGCCTCAAATCTAGGAATGAACCAACTCCTGAAAGGTGCCCTCTGACCTCCATTCCCGTGCAACAGCGTGCAGGGACCCATACTCAAACATGCACGCGTGCATACATAGGCAATTAAGAACGAGAAGGACGTCTCAAGTGCCCCCACCTGATCTCCCTTTGGAAGGCCACAGCCGCTCTAGGCCTTCTTGCTAACTGCTGGTTACTGCAGGCGAAGCCGTCCACCTGGCCCGGGACTTTGCCTATGTCTGCGAAGCTGAGTTTCCCAGCAAAGCAGTGGCTGACTATTTAACCAGACCACATCTCGGGGGACGGAATGAGATGGCCACGCGGAAGAGTATGTTGCTGGCAGCACAGTGAGTATTTGACCTGTACAGACCCCACGACTCAAAACCAGAAAGCCGTCACGGGAGGGAATGGCAGGAGCTTGGTCGGTCAGAGCAGCAACTTCTAGTAGTTTAGAAAAGGGAACCAGGGCGACTCGCTGCGTGCGACCCAGGTGGCAAGGGGCTGCTGACTCGCCTCACAACACTCACGACGCCCTGTTTATTGCAAATGTACAAGAATCTGTGTGGCTCAGTAGGGTTTGCCTAGTATTCATGGAACTCACGTAAAAACTGGCGGTGTACGCCTGTGACATCAGCAGTTGGGAAGTGGAAGCAAGAAGACCAGCCGGTCAAGGTCAACCTCAGCGGCAGAGTGAATTCCAAGGCCAGCCTGGACTACAAGAGACCGGCCCTCTTGACCTTGGCCAAGTGGCTGGACTTGATCTACTTATCTTTTCTCTTAGCAGCAGAGATGGAATTGAGATAGTGTTCGGGAAGCCCTTAGTTCGGGGCCTGGGATGGGGTGGGTGTTAAGTGGCTGTCAGAGGGTAGGGTTGGTTATAAACCATGCTTAGAGGAGAGTACTTGTGAGCTCGGTGCTGTGGAGGTAGAGGCAGGTCATCCTTGGCTACATAGTGGGTTCAAGGCCAGCCTCCACCTTTTGAGACTATCTCAAAAACTCTAAATAAATACATTGTCCTTTCTGAGGTCATTCTATTAGGATGGGGGGTGGGGTTTGTTCTGTCAAGAGCCAGGTAAAGCTCACCAACTGACTGTCTTCACAGGCAAGTGTGCAAGGAATTCACAGACCTTCTCCATCAAGACCGAACACCCAACGGGAACAGCAGGCCCACCCCGGTCCTGGAGACAAACATACAAAACTGCTTGTCTCATTTCAGCCTGATAACTCACGGCTTTGGCAGCCAGGCCATCTGCGCGGCGATATCTGCAGTGCAGAATTATATCAAGGAGGCTCTGATCACCATTGACAAGTCCTACATGAACCCGGGAGACCAGAGTCCGGCTGATGCCAACAAGACCTTGGAAAAAATGGAAAAGCACCGGAAGTAAGGTGGGGTGCCCAGAGGCCAGAGCATGAAGGAAGAGGACCGAAGCCCCCACCTGAGATAGCCCAGGAAGCTTCCATCCCTGGGCAAGTGCTTCCTGCCCGCCTCACTCTGGACCTGCCCGGTTGGAATTCTTGTGACTTTTCTGTCTAACCCTGGACGTGCTATCCTGAAAGCGATTTTTGGTTTGGTTCTTTTATCATTAAACATTTGTTTTTTGGAAATCCATTCCCTCTCTGAAAGGTGCTATGAGTTTTAGAACCCCTCTGTGAAAACCCCCTGGGCTAACAGGAAACCCTACAGGCCGGTGGGTAGGAGTGAGATAAAGGGACCGATCGTAAGTTATTTTTCTTTTTCAGTATTAAGATAATGGCTGGCGTTTGTGCCCACTAAAATATTTATCTAAAAAGAATTTAGTATTTATCTAGCTTTCCCCACCCCCTCAGTGATCACACCTTCTGGTAGGAGGCGAAGGTTGGATGTTGTTCGAGGCTATTCACGGTGGTATCTGACAGGCTTCCAGCCCCAGGTTCAAAAAGGGGTCTCCTGGTTTTAAGGAACTTAGAAAACAAAGCCTGCTGATTGTTCCGTCTTTTCTCCTCCTTTAAAAAAAAAAAAAAAAAAAAAGTTTAAATTCTTTAGAGAGTAGAATTTTTTAAATGACCTGTTCTTTAAGGTATTGAAGCTTTATTTGCATATTTATTTCATACCTTGATTTTTTTTTTTTTCCACATAAACTTGAAGAGGGTAGACACACAGCGGTGCCTGTCGCCTGTCACCCCCAAGTCCCCTTGGAGGCTCTGTGTTGAGAAACTGTTGAGTGTACAGATTTTATTTATGCATAATTTAATGGGATCTGTAAATACTTCTTATGACTTTTTTGAAATAGGATTCAATTTAAAAATAACTTTTAAAGTGGTGATGGGTAATACAGCATCTCTAGGTTTTATGCACACGACAGGGTATTGACTGGAGATGATGCCGGGCTTTGCTCTCGGCCAGTTGGGTACCCTTTAATTGGAGCTGTTCATAAAATGACAGAATGTCTTCCTGCGGGCCGAACCGGAAGAGTAGGGTATAGTCTGTGTGGGAGAAGCGTGGATTGGGATTGACCGTCTATGGCTGTAAGTGCTCCCTAAATAACTGTGTGTATGATACCTGTATAATAAAAATATTCTCGATAGAATCTATGAAAGTCTGGTTCTGACCCATTTTTCCCCCCCGGCACCTAGGACGAATAGAATGGGGGGTTAAATTGAGGCTTGACTGTGGCTTAGTTAATTCTGTAGATGGAGTGAGAAAGTCTTGGGTGCTGTGGAAGGATCCTGAAGCTTCTTTCCTCTCCCTGGTGAGGCTGCCTAGCTGCCCTGTATCTTTCCTTGCGCTCTCTCTCTCTCTCTCTCTCTCTCTCTCTCTCTCTCTCTCTCATATCTCTCTCATTAGTCAAGTACCATCTCTCCACCTGGGGGTGGGGCATGCTGGGGAAATTTCAGGGTAGGGCAGTTTGTCATTGAGACGGCTTAACTTTCTCATTTGTCTTTTGGTGATGGGTCTCCGGTATGGCCAGGGTGTGCTCTACGGCTTTTTGGCACCCCCAGCCGTAGGGGTACTGTGTTGAGAAACACTAAGTACTATCACCGCAGACGACTTTTAACCAACAGGCGCTGGTTGAATGGACATGGGGTCTTGACAGGTGATCCTCTGGACAGATCTTTTTCGTTTGGTTTTGGTTTTTCGAGACAGGGTTTCTTTCTCTGTGTAGCTCTGACCGTCCTGGAACTGGATCTGTAAATCAGGTTGGCTTCGAACTCAGAGATCTGCTTGTTTCTGCTTCCCAAGTGCTGGGATTAAAGGACTCTCTAAGCCACCCTGCTGCTTGGGCAGATCTTAAAGAGAGGAAACGACACCTGTCAGACCCAAGAACGGTGACCCAAAGTACCTGCGTTCAGTGGGATGGGAATTCTCCATCACTGTAGACAGTGAACGCTCCGTCCCTCAGTTTCCTCATCTTGTCTGACTGTGGGGTGAGTTAGAAGCAATTCAGGAGCCCCGGGGCCTGGGTGCTTGCTTGCTGGTACTTAGAACTTGGATGCACACCGTATTTGGTTTCTATCTAGTTCAAGTGGCCTGGCATAGCCTCCAGGAAGTGAGAGGTTAATAGTTTGGCATGCATGGCTAGGCTTCAAAGGGAAGTGGAGGTAGGAGGATTTTCCACTTTGGATAAAGTCATGGCTTCAGCTCCGTTCTTGTAATCCTTAATTCCTAATTCCCTCCCCGGTGCATAACCACTCCTGACTTCACATTGGCATGGGGTGTTCTTAAGTAATTTAAGCACTGCCAACCCCATATTTGCTCTTGGCAGCTTGTCCTTAGGCCCTGCACATCCCCATTAAGTTGGATTTATCTGGTTGATACGTCAAGATCACAATTGGTTTTGCTTTCAAGCAGAGAAAAGAGGTCTTAGGCTGGCAGTTATTTCTCAATCAAGACTTTAGACACTGGGCGTGAAAAGGAAGTCATGGGGGCTGAGGGCTAAAAGAAAGGATTTTCTCATCGGCTAACCTGCTTTGGGACCAGGGCTGGGGTTTGCATGCACTGCATTCTGGGAGCTTCCTAAAGTCAAAACAGTCACAGATAGGCTCCCGGTGCTTACCTCTCATGGGTCCCCTGAAAACACAGGGCAAGTTTGTCCAAAGCCTCTGAGCTGGCGCCCTGTGCAGCAGAACCAGGTACTTTACAGGGAACCATAGACACTTTGCCTGCTGACAGTGTTCCCAGAGAGATGTAGCCCAGTTGTAAAAGACGGGGCTGTGCCCTTTGGCATCAGGCTGGAGGACCTCTTGCTCTCCTGAGAAGGACGGGTTCTCTGTTACACTTAACACAAGTGAGCATCCTTTCCACTCTGCCCTGCACTCTGCATGTTTCTTTGTGTGCATGTGGGTGCATGTGTCTGCATGCTTGAAGAAGTTATGTCAGGTGTCTTCCTCTATGGCTCTCCACCTTAATTTTTGAGATGGCATCACTCACTGAACCCAGAGCACACTGATTCAGCTAGCCTGCTGGCCAGAGAGCTCCAGGGAGCCTCCTGTTAGCGTCACCTGTACCGGTGCCCCAGGTGTGTGCCGCTGTGCCTACCTTTTAAAAAAAGATGTATTTATGATTTTCATTTTCTGTGTATGTGTGCCTGTTTGTAACTGAAGTTACAGGTGTTTGTGAGCCACCAGGTGTGGGTGGAGGGAACCAAACCCAGGTCCTCTGCGAGAGCAGCAAGTGTTCTTAACCACTGAGCCATCTCGCCAGTGCTCTGTGCCTGGCTTTTTTGGTGGGTGCTGGGGATCCAGACTTAGGTCCTTATGCTTGCATAGTAAACACTTACTGACTGAGCCATCTTCCTGTCTTGCTATGTAGCCACGACTGGCCTGAAATACACCATGTAGCTCAGGCTGGTCTATAATCCTCCTGTCTCCACCCCTGGGGGGCCTAGGGGGAATTAGAGGCGTGTACCACCATGCCCAACTATGGACTTGCTTTTTCTAAGGCACATGCTGCCCTCTGGGAATACTCTCCAACAGGCTCCTTTGTCCCTGATTGTTGAAGGAAACCCAGCATGCCTGAATTCCCCTATAAGGGAGGTCTCAGCAGGACTGTACATCTGTTGGCTGGCAGCCGGGTACCTGGCACCTAGAAAGTGCCCCCCTACCCTGAACACGGCACACCTGTGGGTTCCCCTGAGAGGCTGGGGAAGGTGTTTTCCATAGCCATTCATGGTTGTCTCATCTTCCACGTGTGTGTGATTTGAGCCACGGGTTAGGCAATAGAAGAGGCGGCTGTTTCTCATTTGAGATGGTTCCCTAACAACAGCGGGTATTCTTTTCTTTTGGGGGGTCTGATGAGAAGCTGAGCTCTGCGACCTCAGCTTCCTGGATTTGAACGTTAAAAACCAAAGTGAAACAAGGTAGGGTCATGGACGGGTGAGAGACAAAGAAACTTCTCCGAGGGCCGGGCGGAGCTAGTGTGTTTCTGAAGAGGCTGCAGTGTCTTCTAAGGGCCTCAGAATTTCTCCAGCCTTCACTTTCTGCAGGTGGGTGGAACAGTGTCCCGAAGTGGTGGTTGAACCTGCCTGCCTTTATGTGCACAGGAATGACTGAAGTGGCTGTTGTCCGCTGTACAGTGGATGAGTGTGGGTCCTTGAAATGTGTCTGACAGATGACAGGGCTCTCCTTGGGCCTTGTGTTGGCAGTGGCCCTTTACAAGATCATGTCTAGCCAGCTGAGCCCAGTGGGCTGTGAAGTCTCTCCCGGTTGGAGATGGAGGAAGGTCTTTCTGTTTTCCATACTGCCGGGCTGTGACCGGCTAATACGCCTTCCGGATGAGGTGTTTCTCTCGAAGGATGTATTGACTTTCCGATGCCAAGCTCGGGCCTTGAGCTTCTCTTCCTGTTTGCAGACTTCATGGGCCTCCCTGAAGCCTGCGGGTCACTCTCCCCCGGGAAGTGTGGACACTCTGGGTGCTGTCAAAGCCTGACCCTTCTGATGCTAAGCAGCAGATCTCACCTTGAACGTTTTTGCCGGTAACCGGGAACACGATCTTCTGCAGAGATGAACGTGACCTCGTGATTTTTAGGATGACTTACACAAGAGTCCATATTTTGTAGGTCACTCATTGTCTTTGGCTCACGGATACAAGTGACTCCCTTGCTTCTTCTGGATAACGTCTCCAAGGGTGAAATGGGTAGGGGAAAGGATGGAAACAAGTTGAAAGGCCTGATTACAGAGACCTGCGCAAGAGACAGCTTTGCTAGGAAGGTTTTCAAGGTCAAAGCTATTTTAGGGTTAGGGTGTGTGATGTGTATTATTTGTGGATTGTCAGCATTCTAAGGAGAGGTTTGACAAATGAACCTCACAGGTGACAAAAAGATGTCATACCACGTGGCCGTCACTGGCTCTGAGGCCACTGGGATGGAGGGGGGGTCTATCTGTCATATCCCCCACCCCCATATGTTAAAGTTGGGCCTAGGGAAATAGCTCTGTCAGTGCGGTACTCAAGCAAACGCTAGCACCTGACTTAGGACTAGCAAGCACTGGACCTGAGTTAGGTCCCCAGAACCCACATTTAAAAAGCCAGACATGGTGGCTAGTTTGTAATTCTAGCACTTAGAAAGTAGAGACAAGAGGATCGCTGGCTCAATGGCCAGCCATTGAGACCTAACTGGTGAGCCTCAAGGAATTGAGAGATTGTCTCAAAGGAAGTAGGCAAAATTACTGACACTGGAGGCTGTCTTCTGGCCTCGACCGTATGTCCATCCCCACACTGCGTGCGTGAGCGCATGCACACACACACACACACACACACACACACACACACACAGAGAAAGGAAAGTGTGCTGCCTGGAGGGATGGCTCAGAGGGTAAGGGCATTTGCTCTCAAGCATGAGGATCTTAGTTCGAATCCCCATCAGCCACATTAAAAGCTTGGTGGCTGGAGAGACTAGTCAGTAGTTAAAATCACCTGATGCTTTCACAGAGGACATAGGTTTGGTCCCAGCACCCACACAGAGACTCACAACCATTGTAATTCTAGTTCCAGGAGATTTGGACCACTCTTCTGACCTCCAAGGGTGTGAGGCTTGTGTGTGTTGCACAACCATATATGCGGGCAAAACAGCCATAACACGTTTGTGACTCTGGCATGGGGGGAGGGGCAGTGGGGGAGTTGTCAGGACGGGTGGATCCCAAGAGCTCTAAGGCCGGCCTGCCTTGCTGAAATGTGAGCTTCTGGCTCAGTGAGAGACCCAAGGATGTCTCAGAGCAATAGGACATGCATGCACAGGGGAAGACACCTGTGTCAGGTTTGTACAACTGCCCGCACAGTGTGCGTGGACCACACACACGTGATAGGCTCGAGTCCTAACCCCCAACACCTCAAAATACGACCCTAGTCGGACGTAGGACTGCTGCAGACCTTGTGGATCACAGTGGCGCGGACTTTCGTCCAACACGACTGATTACAGCGTGATGAGAAGAGCAAAAATCAGTGATTCACAGCTGTGATCCCAGAACTCAGAGACAGGTGGATCTCCGTGAGTTTGAGAGCAGGCTGGTCTACATAGCAAGTTCTAAGCCAGTCAGAGCTACATAATGATACCTTATCTAAAATATATTTTAATGTATTTAGTGTGTATGTGGGTCTGGGGGGGGTCATGCCACAACATGCATTTGGAGAGATTTCAGGTGTGCATCATCACCAGGCACACCACCACACACATGCGGAGACCAGGAGACAGCTTGAGATTGCAGGCATGCATCATCCCCAGGGTCCCCTTGGTCATTTACTCACCTGCTTGTGGTCACTTTGGAGCCACTGTGCTTTCTAGAATGTTCTGTAAGTGCACACAGTGGCATCCTTTTTAAGCCCAGGTCCCTTCCCTCGGCACAAGGCTCTTGGGATTGGTCCAGGCTGCTGCCTGTGCCAACCAATAGTCTGAAGCTCTTGTCTAGTACTGTGTGCACCTGCCATGGTTGTCTGACGCCATCGATGGTGGACACTTGAGTTGCTTCCCCTCGTTATCTTTCCAAAGAGCACTGCTGAGAACGGTCGTGTACACATCTCCACGTGGTCCTATGCCTTCCTGTCTCTGGAGAAACACCTCTCTTGGGTGGCTGAGTCATCTTGCAGTTAAGACACAGCCTTCCCCTACTGACTGTGTCCTTGGTGGGACACAAGGGAGTGGCGAGAGGAGCGGGCTTCACCGGCCCTCTGTTTCCCAGGGTCTAGGTCCCTCTTGTTATCTGGAAGATTCTAACATCATTCTGGGTGCTGGGGCCCAGCTTTCTCCTTTTTTCTTTTGAATTCTCATTACATTTGTTTATTTGTTTATTTGGCATGCGTGTGTGTGTTTGCACATGTGTGTGTATATATATGTGTATGTATGTGAGTGTCTGTGTGTGTGTATGTATGTGTGTGTGTGTGTGTATGCACATGTGTGTGTATATGTATATGTATGTGTGTGTGTGTGTGTGTATGTGTGTGTGTGAGTGTGTGAGTGTGTGCATGTGCACACACACCAGCCATCGCTTTGGGGAGGGAGAGTGCAGGACTCAATGCTCCTCTTCGGCCATATTGGTCCTAGACTCTTGTCTCTGTGTTTCTGTTCACCCCCCCCAGATTGATGGGGGTGGATCAGAACAGCTTCCAATGTTGATCTTAACACCCTGGTCTAGGTTCCGGTCCTCAGTTCTATCTCTTGTCCAAGAACAAGGCCCAGGCTTCGTTTTGTCTATTTCATAGTTAAGACCAATCCAGAGGATCAAACAAAAAGGAAACAGAGGGGGCTGGAGAGACAGTTGGGAGCACCGGCTGCAGAGGACCCAGGCCTGATTCCCAGCACCCACGTGGCTGTTCACAACCACCTGTTCCTCCAGTCCCAGGACACCCGAGGCCCTGTTCTGACCTACTCAGACAGCAAGCATGCACACACAGTACACACACATACATGCAGGCAAAATACGTACACATAAAAATAAGTTAAACTTCATAAATATAATTAAAAATTTTTTAAAGAAGACGCCGGATGGTGGTGGTGCACACCTTTAAGGGAGGCAGAGGCAGGGAGATCTCTGTGAGTTCAAGGCCAGCCTGGTCTACAGAGTGAGTTCCAGGATAGCCAGAGTTACAACGGAGAAACCCTGTCTGGAAAAACAAAACAAATAAAAAGAGGAAGGCACACGGAGGGGTTGGTGACAGGTGGCGGGGGTGGGGGGGGCCCTGCAGAAGAACAAATTTGATCAGAGCTGGGCTCAGTAGCAGAGCACTTACCCATTAGGCATGAGGCCCGGTGTTTGATCCAAGCCTGGGGCTGGGGACACAAAGAAACCATAAGGGAGAAAGGGCTGCCAGAAGGAACTGCTCTCCAACACACTGAAGCGCTGGTTTATCTCCACAACCACACAACTGGGTATGGCGGTGCATTCCTATAATGCCTGTGCTTTGGAAGTGGAGACTAGATTAGTTCAAGGTCACATAGCAAACCAGGGCGGCCTGAGCCTATTAGTAACTGTCTTCAGTTAGGCATATTGCACACACCTGTAAGCACTTGGGAGGCAGAGGCGTGTGGCTCTCTATGAGTTTAAGTCTAGCCTGGTCTACAGAGAGTTCTGGGACAGCCAGAGTTACAACAGAGAAACCCTGTCTTGAAAAAAAAGGAAGGGAGGGACGGAGGAAAACTGAAAGGCATAGCGAGACAGCAGACCGGACATGGCAGTGCATGACTTTAATCACGCAAATGATAAAATATAAGTCTTGTGAAATGTTGATGAAGGTTGCTGGTCACCTCCTCAATTTTCCATCACCATCTCTATCCCGTTCTGACAGAGGTGTCAGGCCGGGCTGCCACTGAGTCACACAGTCTCCATCTCTGCCTCCCCTCCGCCCACAGCTACCACTCAGTTCACGTCGGGCATCCCGAGTGCCCTTTGCCCTACTTCGGCCTTTTCCCATCAGGTAGCTCAAGCGATGGGGCGATAATGGAGCCACACCTCGCTGTGCACTGCTTAGCGCCATTCCTTAGCACTGGGCTGGGCTGACTCATTCCCTCATCTTACAAGTACTCACTCCCCTCCAGCCTCACTGTTGGCCCAGGCTGGAACCCAGCTCATCCTGTCTCAGGACCTTTGCACCTGCCGCTCTTGCCCTGGAGACTCCCCCTCCTCCTTGTTGCTCCTCCTCAAGGAGAAATGCTAACCTCACGGGGTCGGGTGATCCCGTGCCATCTTCATCAGTGTGGGTACCAGACCAGAGTCAGCTCTTTTGCTCTGAGAGGATGCCTGCGTCACCAACACTTCCAAGCCTGGAGCTGAGGTAGCAAGCTAGTAAAGGCCATCTAGTTCTAACCGGGGTGGGGTGGGGCTGGGGGTCTCCTGAGACCTCCTGGAAGCTGCACGTGTGGCTGTGTGACAGCAGCGCTGGGTTCACAGAGATCTTGAATTTCACATAATTTTCAGCTGTCTTGAAACATTCTTGCTTCAGTGTTTTCTCAAGCATTAAATAATATAAAAGCCGGGTGAGGGAGCTGGCTCAGAAGGTAGAAATGCTTGCCGTGAAAGGCTGATGACCCAAGTGAATTCAACGGCCAGAACCCAGGATGGAAGAAGGGAACCAACTCCCCACAGCATTGCTCTTTGGCTTATAAATGTGCCCCACCCCAACATACCACACCCCTCAGCATGCACCAGGCAAGCGTGTGGTGCACAGATACACATGCACGCAAAACCCCAATGCACAGACAATAATCAAATAAATCTTAAAGAGGTTTCCGTTGTTGTTGTTTGGGTTTTTGTTTTGTTTTCTTGTTTTGTTTTGTTTTTTTGAGACAGGGTTTCTCTGTTGTAACTCTGGCTGTCCTGGAACTCACTCTGTAGACCAGGCTGGCCTCGAACTCACAGAAATCTGCCTACCTCTGCCTCCCAAGTGCTGGGATCAAAGGTGTGCGCCACCACCACCCAGCATCTTAAAATGTTTTAAAAACATAAATTAGGGACTGAGGAGGTTTCCCCTCAAGTATGAGGGCCTGAGTTCAAATCCCACCTTCTATGGCACCTGTGACTGACTGACTGAAGTTCTGATGCCCAGAAGGTAGAGACTCGGGTGTAATCTGTGTAGAGAAGGTAGCTGAATCTCAGGGTTCAGTTGAGACACCCTGAATCAGGATATGACAGAGGACAATAGAGGAAGACACCCAATATCAACCTCAGTCCCTCCACACATACACATAAGCTTCTCATGTGTGCACAGGCCACTGCACACATGACCACAAGCATGAAAGCACACATACACATTCACACGCATGCATACCACATACACATGGGGAAAAGAATGTTAAAACTAAGAGGCCTATGCCTGAAGTACTAGCTACCAGGGAGGCTGAGGCAGGAGGATCACATGAGCCAGAAATTATAAACCATCCTGGCAACATGCTAATACTTATCTCAAAAAACAAAAGCCAGGAGTGGTGGCCCACGCCTTTAATCCCAGAAGTCAGGAGACAGAAGCAGGCAGATTTCCATAAATTCAAGGTCGGTCTGGTCTTCAGAGCAAGTTACAGGCCAGTCGGACCTACAGAGGGAGACCCTGTCTCAAAACTGAACACATACACAATGATAGACTCAGTGGCGCACGCCTTTAATCCCAGCACACAGGAGGCAGAAGCAAGTGGATCTCTGTGAGTTTGAAGCCAGCCTGATACACAGAGAGAGTTCCAAGACAGCCAGGGCTTTGTAGAGCGACCCTGTCTCAAAAAAAACAAAAAAACAAAAAACAAAAAAACAAAACTAAAACAAAGCAGACAAAGTCAGGCACACACCTATAATTTCAGTGCTCAATGGAGAGATACAGACAAGAGGATGCCCATGAGTTTAAAGACAGCCTGAGCTTCCTAGTGAGTTAGTTCTAGGATAGCCTGGACTACACAACAAGACCTTTTCATAAAAAGAAAGCAAACACAACCAAATGAAAACAAGCCCTGTGTGGTACTGTATCATTGTACTCCTACGATCCCAGCACTCAGGAGGCAGAGGCAGGTGGATCTCTGTGAGTTCGAGGCTAGCCTAGTGAGACCCTGTCTCAAAGACAAAACAACACAAGGACAGCATACCAGACAAATGAGCAAAATGACAAGGCAGGACTGGACGGGCATGAAGGCTCCACAAAACAAACCCATCCTGGCGCAGTCAGCCTGTGCGTAGTGCAGAGTCATCGGCCTATTGAGAACGCGGGCTTGGCTGTCTTTTCTTGGCATTTCTGGATATCTTCTGTGCGTTCCACAGTCTGGCCCATAGCTGGTACCGGTTTGAACTTGTTGGCTGTGGTTTGCAGTGTGAACTGGCATGCAGTCATCTTTAGGGAACTGGTAAAGATCCCTGGAGTTAATGAACTATTTTGTTTGGACAGGGTCTTGTGTAGCTCAGCCTGGCCTTGAACTCCTGAATACAGAGGTGCAGCACCATGCCCAGTTTATGCATTGCAGGTGATTGAACCCAGGGCCTGAGCAAACTCTACAAGGACTCTTTGGAGCTACGGCACCCTCAATCTGGTAAGTGAACTTTGAACGAGGTAAGGAATGAGTCCTGTTCTCTGAATGGGAAAGGAAGCTAGTCGTTCTCATTCCAAAGCCAGGACTGTATAGAAGACTTCCTAGTCTTGGATGAATAGTGGATAAGGCTCTTGCAGGGAGGTTTGTCCCCAGCACGTAGATCTGGCTGAGTGACCTTAGGCAAGTCTCTTCACCCCTCTGAGCCTCTGTTGCCTCATCCTTTAATTGGGGCTCTTAGAAGTGGGCAAACACTGCCAGATCTGCGGCTTGCTTGCCTGCTTCTCTGTAAATGGCAGGTGCTAGAGCATTGACTTCTCCCTGGCTGAAGGCTTAGGAGTGTGGCTGGACAGTGTCTGTGCCTTGTGTGGCTGGAGAAACCTGAGACTGTCCTCTAGGCTGGAAGCTGGCCTTATTTGGGTCCAGTAGCCACACCCTGACCACCTAACTTTGGCTGAGCTCTGACAGGGTCACTAGTGTCCTCTCAGCAGCTGCAGGTCAGGCTCAGGCTCTCAAGTCACCTCCAGCTTCTAGAGCCTCGTTCCTTCTCTCAGGCCCACAGTGATGTGGTTGGAAGCCTTTACTCCATAGTAAACTCTTTTGCAGACGGTGTTCTGGGGGCTGGGGATGTGCTTGCCTAGATTGCAGGGAACCTGGGTTCCTTCCCCAGCATCAAATACACTGGATGTGGGAGCACATACCTGTACTCACAGCATTTGGAGATGGAAGCAGGAGCATTAGGAGTTGAATCCCAGCACGGTGGATCTCTGTGAGTTTGAGTTTACACAGCTAGTTTCGGGGCAGCCAGAGTTACAACTGAGAAACTGTCTCGGAAGACCAAAACCAAACCAAAACCAAACCAAAAACAGACCAGGCGAAGACAAGGTTGGTGCGGGACCCTGCTGGTGTGCGGTTTGCAGATCTTGGCACTTCCCAAGCAGGCACTGGCTCTTTGCATTAGTTATCACCCAGCAGGGCTCTATTTGAAGCCATCAGCCTTCTAGGCTAGGCACTAAGTGACAGAGAAGCATCCAAGACAGACAGACAGACAGAGCTGTTGGAGTTCCCAGCTTAGGGGGATGGGGAGACTAAGACCTAAGGCAGGAGGGAAGCACCCAGCAGACCCTGTCAAAGTGGACTGAGTAGACTTCTAGAAAGAAGGGACATTTGTCTGAGACCCAAATTGTTAATTCTCAAACTGAAGGCTGAGGGACCTGGCCACCACTTCTCCCAGCATCCCTCCCCCCCAGCCCTCCCACCCCTGCTACCCTGAACTCTCCAGACCCAGGCGGGGGAGGGGGGGGTAGGGGCGCTGGACTGCTCTTTCCTATATAAGCCAGCCATTTTGGTTACCTTTTCTCTTTCGGGTCTCTTTTGGACTTCTTAGCATCTCGGTCTCCAGGTTCCTTTCTTCTTCTCTCTCCCCTCCCCCTCTCCTCACGTGGCCCAGCAGCCCAGTCTGGTCACGTCCACCCTGGAGTCTCCCAGGAGTCTCTGCCCCTGGCTATGCTCTCCCTCTCGTATCTACTATGATGTTCTTCCTCTTACCCACAATAACCTTTCTCCTCCTCCATACCTCACAAATGACAAGAGTAGCCAGGCACAAAAGCCAGGGCAGGAAGGCTCGGGAGTAGAAAAGCAGCTGCATCCCCTTACAGGGCTTGCTGGCCCTGATAGAGGGCTTGGGTTTTCTTCTATCAGCACTCTGGCATTAAGTAGAGCAGGGTTTTCTGTGGTCCTGTTTTAATGATCCTAGGCAAGAGTTTTTACCATTGACCTTTATCCACAGCCCTCTCTCCTTTTCTTACGTATAGTAGAGGTCCCCTAAGTTGCCCAGGCTTGCTGTACAGCCCAGGCAGGACTTGAACTTTCCTTCCTCCTGCCTCAGCCCCCAGAGTAGCTGGGGTGATGGACCTGCACCGTGGAGCCCAGCCTAAAGTAGGTCTAAACTCAGCCTGTACTTATTTATTGGTACTAAGGATCAAGCCCAGGCCCTGTGCTGGTATCAAACCCTGTGCTTTGAACTGTATCCCGGTTGCTATGGAAGAAATGGTTGCACTGACTACACAGAGGCTCTATCAGTCATCCAGGGCGGTGGGGGCTGGGGGGAGTGTGGATGAATAGAGAGAAGTGGGTAGAGAGAGAGCTTGGTGCCAGTATGATTTGTTGGTGGTGCTGAGGGCTTCACTGCCAGGCTGGGTGAGAGACACCATTAGCACCTTTCAAGTGGTTGTAAACAAAATACAGTGGCTTCTAGAATCTGACATTTCTCCTGGGCTCCAAGGGATGACTGAGGGAGGGCTTCCTGGCTTACACTCCTTCTAGCAAAATGTCCACTGCACTTCCCAGAAGGAGAATTTTGTGTGTGGGGTTGGTGGGTTGGGGGAGGCTGAAGGACAGTTCCTTCAAAACGCTGGGAACCGTGGATCCTTACACACTGGATCTTCCCACAGCTTCTCCTTCTCCTCAGGAGGCACCCTAAGGGTGGAGGCAAGCCTGAGCTGGGCCCTGCTTCCTCACAACCTGACCTAAAGGCTCCCTCTCCATGTGCCCGCAGGGACTTGGTTATGGAGGAGTGTCCCTTAGGATCCACAAGGCTGATCCTGCATTGACATTAGAGCTGTTGGGATCCCCTGTGGGAGACACCTTTGTCCCCTTATAGATGGAGGGGGGGAGGCCCATCGGACCATCAGCTGAGATTCCAGCCACTCTCTCCCTCACCCCTACCACCCTGTCATCTGTAAATCCCAAATCAGTAGAGTAAGAAATCATTGCCACACTGTGTTTTAAGCAAACTTTTGATACTGGCCAGTAATGGAGGAAGCTGGCCAGAGCCACATAGAGGAACCCCTGGGATCCCTCCATGACAGCCTCAAGCTGTAGCTTCTGGTGGTTTTAAAGGCAGATTCCATGAGGCTATGTGCTTCCCATCAGGCCCAATACACATCCTGATGTATTTCCTACCTGGGCATCTCCTGCCTACATGCTTCCTGTCTGGGTGTTCCTACCTCCTACCTGGATATCTCCTGCCCACATCCAATCAGGGACAAGCATATGTTCTGTGTCATTAATTAAGTTTGGACCCAGACTTACACCCCCTCCCACCTTGGCCTGTGTAACTCTTTCAAATCTTTGAAAGAGAGTAAATATTACTTAATATTGGGACTTAAGAACCATGAAATTAATGGCATCCAGATGGGAATTTATCTATGTACTTAAGGCATTAATGGTACAAGGGCCAACAGTAATGAGCAGAATCAGAAGAATTAAAGGCCCTCTGATGGCTCACATCATTTAGAACCATCTGAGCTAATGAATCTACCTGTTGATAGATCTAGATCTATTTGACTTTTAAAGAAGTACCCCTCCTGGTATGTCAATAGGTATAACAGGCAGTCATTATGTCCCTGAGGTCAGGGAGTTTTCTTTTGATTAAAAATTCTAATCTGAGGAAATGGGATGTCTTATTCTCTTCTGGACTGCTTCCTGCTGAAACTGGACGTTATAGTCAGAGGTCCCAGGAAGGCTGGTAAATTAGCCAAAATTTACTGCAAAAATTAGTCAAAAATTAGCTGCATGGGGGTTGGGGTAGAGAGATGGGGGAGCATTGGTGGGTGGTGTTGGGGTTCAGGCAATGGGGTACTCATCAGACAGATCTGGTTCACTGACACAGCTGAAGGGACAGGAGGGATCACATCAGCTGGACTGGTCTGTGTCAGCTCTCAGCAAGTTTAGGGCTCACAGCTGTTTGGAGCAGCCTGTAGTCCATAGCTGATTTCTGGGTGGTGTTTGTCAGCTGAGTGGAAATCTACTGAAACATATATAGACTAGGGACAGAAGTAAACTTTTAGGAAACTTAAAGGAAAATCTTACATTTGGAACTTTCAGGTTCATAGTTCTGGCAATTGGGAAAAGGAAGGATTTCTAAGACCAGGGGGGAGAGAGGGAGAGAGGGAGAGAGAGGGAGACAGAGAAAGAGAGAGATAAATCATATTCTCAGGAATAAACAGGTGGGAGTCTTAAGTTGTATTCATCTGGAATCTCTTTGACCTGTGGGAGGTAGATCCAAATCCTGTGACTCATTGGATTCCCCTAAGCTTACATGAATTTTAAGTTTACCAAAGGAAATAAAAGTTAGCATTACCATTGTTTATAATCTGTACTGAAATCCATATTGTAGGTAAAGCAGCTAACAGGTATCTGTAAAATAGCTAGAGTGGACTTTTAAGTCATAGCAAAAGCTAAAACCATGAACATTTTTGTCTGTTCAGAAAGCTGAACTGAAATGTTTTAGCTTAGTAAACATCTTTAAGTCTATACTTAGAAGACCACCAAAGGAAATCTATAAATCATGAGTTTGTGGCTGATGATAGTAGTACCAGCTTATTAGAACTCCATAAGAACATTTACAGATCCCATTAGGCTATGCATTTCCCATCAGGCCCAATCAGGAGTGAGCACACATCCTGATGTATTTCCTAGCTGGGCATCTCCCTCCTACATGTTTCCTGTCTGGGTATCCCTGCCTCCATCCAATCAGGGGCAAGCATATGTTCTGTGTCATGAACTAAGCTTAGACCCAGACTTACACATCCTGCCCTACATGTTGTACTTTGGGAAAGCTCTAGAGCAGTGATTCTCAACCTTCCCAATGCTATGACCCTTTAATACAAGTCTTCATGTTGTGGTGTCTCCCAACCATAAAATTATTTTCGTTACTTCTTCATAACTGTAGTTTTGCTACTGTTACAAATCATGATGTAAATATCTGATATGCAGATGGTCTTAGGCGACCCCTGTGAAAAGGGGTCATGACCCACGGGTTGAGAACCACTGCTCTAGCACGTAGAGGAGGTGGAAGGAAGGCTGACTAAAGGGCAGATTCCATCTATGCAGCTCTCATGAGTCACTGGCCACTCTGGTGGCTTTCCAGTGATGTAGCTACAAGGCCCTGGGGATCCTGTAACAAACCCCAGTAAACTAGAGGCTTCCTCAAGCCGGACTCTGGTGTGTCAGCACCCTCTCTATGAGAGATGAATAGAAACAGACTCCCCTTAGTGGTTAGTGTTGACAACATGACAGAATCTAGAAACACCTGGGAGACCTCTGGGCATGCCTGGGGTGACTATCCTGATGGTGTTAACTGATGCGGGAAGACTTATCTTAATTGAACCATTCTCTTGGAAGGGAGACAGGGGAGAAAGCAAGCTGAGCTCTAGTGTTCATTTATTAATCTCTTTTTTCTACTGTGGACACTATAGCACCAGCTTCTTCAAACTCCAGCTGCCTTGACTTCCCTGCCATGATGGGGTGGTTGTGCCTTGAACTCTAAACCAAAATAAACCTTTTCTTCCTTAAGTTGCTTCTGCAGGGGCATTTTATCTCATCAGCAGGAAAAGAAACCAAGACAATGCCCCAGGAGAAGTCATGTGACCAAGTGATGTCAGAGGAACGTAGAATAGGTGGAAGGTCCCCTTTCACTAGGTGAAACATTTGGCAATGTCTGGAAGTATCTCGCTTGCTATTATCCAAGGTGTGTGTGGTGGGGGAGGGGCGGCATTTCACTCAAGTGTGCCTCATCTAACTATGAACATGGGAGCTCCCTGCAAACAACACCTCCCCTGCCCATCACAAAGGGTCCACAGAGTGAGAAACAAGTCTAAAAACACGGGAAAATGAGGAGAGTGCTGAGGATATAGCCTGGGTGGGTGGAGCACTCGCCTAGGGTGCTGGAAGCCCTAGGTTCATCCCATGTAAGAGAAAGAGAGAGAGAGAGAGAGAGAGAGAGAGAGCAGGACTCAAACCATGAACTGTGCTGATTGTGAGTGAGTGTGTGTGTGTGTGTGTGTGTGTGTGTGTGTGTGTGTAGGCAGGACTCAAACCGTTGAGCTGTGATGATTGTGAGTGAGGGTGTGTGTATAGGTAAGACTCAACCGTGATCGGCGATGATTTTTCGGGCGGATTGTCATTTCACCTCTGGTGTGAGTTAGTTCATAACTGAAAAAGGACTTGGAGCCAAGCCCAGTGAGTACATTCCTGTCTGTCATCCCAGCACTTAAAATACCGAAGAGAATCAGAAGTTCAAGCTCATCATTGTCTACATGGCAAGTTCAGTACCAGCCTTGGCTACTGGAGACTGTGACTGTAGCCTCTGGAAGGAGGCTGAGGCTTGCTGGGCTAGAGAGTGGAACCCCATCTCAGCAGAGGAAGGGGAGACTTTTTTCTTCAGTTGCTTATAAGTTGCCCATGTTCCTGTACACCGTCCTCCCTCCACGCTCCTGTAGCAACCCTAGTGAAACTCACTGGGTCATTAAAAAGGATCAAGTGTTCCTCTGCATCTGGGTGATGCTAACTCTGAGAAATCAACTCGGGGATCTGCAGGGCTCTTGGTCCCAGGCTCCCCTTCTACAGTGTTGGCTGCCCCAACTCACCTGCCTGTCACATTGAGTGGGATCCAATCTGTGCTTGGCTGCAGTGAGCCTCAGCTGCAGGAAGGGTTCTCTGCAGGAGGCTGGGTGCGTGAATGCCACTGGTGCTTTGGTAAAGCCCCAGCTGTAGCAGAGGCTGACTTTAGAGGAAATGGAAATCAACACACCCTTGCTCTTCAGTGACTCTGCAGATATTCACCGTGTCCTTGACACGGGGCGGCGTGAGCTGTGCACGCTACAGAGATAGGGCTCTCTATTCAGAAAGCAGCTTAAACTCACACGAAGACAGTGGGCATTGATTATTTAAGCTAGCCTCTAGTAGGAAGTTCAGACGGCACAGGCGGCATGTGCAGAGGGCGGCTCCTACCAGGCTGACTCCCAGCCATCTCTCTCGATGGCTAGGGAGCTTCCTACCCCGTCACCAGTTAGGCCCACATGGCAATCGCACACATATTCTGTCCCGCCGCTCTCTCTGCAGCTGTTTCTGTTGGCGGCTCCTGACCAGCTTATTTAGCAGCTTGTCTTGGGAGCTGTCCTCTGCCCACATCTCCTGCTGTTATCAGAGGCCTGCTTGCTCACAGGTGGCTTCCCACATTTCCAAGCTAACCCCTGAGTTGTTTTTTTTAGTTTGGTAGACCCCACCATGAGACACGAGACTACAGCCTGGAGCTCCTGGGAAGCTCGGAGTCACCTCAGGAAATAAGACCTAAGACAGGGGTGAGAGGAGCCCTCTCTGCACAGGGTGCTCCTAGCTGTAGGACCAGAGGTTACCTACCTGGCAGAGGATGAAGCCGGAGGGCTGAAAGGACTGGATGTAGCCTTCGCTTGAAAAGTCAGACTTTGAAAGGGGCCACAGGAAGCCATTGGACGGTTCTAAGTGAGGAGACAAATGGTTGCATGTTCATGGTTGTGGCTTAAAATGTATTTGGCTATTGTGAGTGTGCACGGGCTCTGCACACTTGTGGAGGTCAGAGGACAACTTTGTGGATTCAGTTCTCCCTTTCTCTCTTTACAATGGTTCTGGGGATCAGACTAAGGCCGTTAGGTTTATACCGTCAGGCCTAACCACTGAGCCATCCTGCTTGTCCCATTTTCATGCTTTAAATCACTTACGTAAGACGGATGTGGTGGCACACACCAGTTATTCCAGCACCTGGGGAGCTGAGGCAGGGGGATCTCCAATTCTAGGCCAGCCTGGATTTTGTGAAACCTTGTGTCAAAACATATCACAATACAACACACACGCACACCAAAAATAAAATAACCACTCTCTGGGGCCAATGGAGAACTGCTGTCGGGAATTAGAGAGCCCCTGCGTGAAGAAGTAGGACAGACTATAGCTGACCCTCTGTGGGAGCTGAGGAGGCCGGAGTAATGTCAGAAGCATCTGGAAGCCAGAGCTGACCGCATGCTGCTGGTGACTCAGAAGAGGCTGGCCAGCAGATGAGGCTCTGGGAAGATTGGTGAGAGCAAGGCTTGGGGTACAGCAACTTTGACCAAGAAAAGGAAGGTTCAACGTAAGAGCTCTGGAGGAGGCCACCCTCCGAGGACTCAGAGCTGGGCCACATCTTCAAGGCAGGGCCCTTTAGGCTGGCCAAGGTCTTGGAGGGGCTCAGCATTTGTTCCTTCAGATGCTTGACAAGGTGCAGGATGTCACAAGGGCTGTCTTTGCCAGGAATAGACTGAAAGCCAGACCCCCAAGGAAGTCAGGGAGGGCAGGGTCCAAGGGTGTGGAATGGGAGAGGCCCTGGGAGTGGGGTGGGGGTTGGGTCGAGTAGGTCATTAGAATTTTATTGACTGTCAACAGTGGGGGAGGTCAGAGGCAGCTGAGGGACAAGTAGGGAAAATGTGGGGGATGGTAAATTGCTTTTATATTTGTAAACAGTCATTTGAAAGAATTAAAATAGCAACAGGGAGTTTACGGAGCCATTGTTAAGCAGTAAGCTAACAGTTAAAGGCTAGGTTCCCATTTAAACTATTTCCCAAAGCGCCCTCCACAGAAGTCCCTCCTAGCAGTCCCAGCTGACCCCTCCCCCCCAATTTCTGGAAAGTAAGTTTGGATCCTCTAAGGGCCGGTCAGATGCATAGAGTCCTTTGTACCTGAGACTAACAGTAGTCGGGGCTCCATTGGTTGTAACTGCTGGCCTAGGAGGGCGCTTCACCCCATTTCTCTAGCAGTCCCCAGAGAGGTTGACCGGGGAGATTCTTCCACCAGTTCCCACAGGATGGAGTCTTCTGCTGGTACCAGGTTGGTATAGCTTTTTGATTTTTTGAGACAGGGTTTCTCTGTGTAGCCCTGACTATCATGGAACTCGCTCTGTAGTCGAGGCTGGCCTTGAACTCAGAGATTGACTACCTCTTTCACCCAAGTGCTGGTATTAAAGATGTGCACCACGACCACCTGGCTGGTATATTCTTGATTTTATTTTAGAATTCTTTTCTGAGACAGGGTCTTACTATGACACCCTGGCTGGCCTGCAACTTCCTATGTAGACGAAATGGGGACAGCCCCCAACTCACAGACACCCCACCCCCACCGCCTCCGTTCTTCCGGTGCTAGGATTAAAGTTCTGGCCATGACAGATTAAAAATGACCAGGTGCTGGTAGCCCCTACTCGTGCCCTCAGCCATCTTCTCCTGTGGCGTGTTTCGGCTGTGAGGTCTCCATTACTGCATGCCACATGTGTCTAGGTGCCAGGGACACGCCAGAAACGGCACTGCCCCTCCTCGGTCCATCCTGGAGGATCAAGTGTGAAAGATAATCATGTTAGATACATTCAGAAAGAAAAATTAGAAAATTTACAGGATCCGAGCATTTCTGGCTTGGGGGAAGAGTTGTAAGGAAGGTGGGCAGAAATATTTTTATATTATTATCTTGAGACAAGGTCTCACTCTCTCTCTTTGGCTGGCATGGGACTCACTCTGTAGACCAGGGCTGGCCTCAAACTCAAAGAGATCTATCTGCCTGTCTTACTGGGATCCAAGACATGAGCCACCACACCCAGCTGGGGAGAATATTTTAAAATTGCAATGATCCCCCCCAATTTCAAAAGTTATCAAAAGCCCCAGAATCATGTTTTTTTTTTTTTTTGAGATCTGTTTTTCTTATTTTAAAATTATATGCGTGTCTGTAAGTACAGGTGCCTGCAGGCGCCAGAGGTCTTCCGTTGTCTGGAGTGGGTGCTGGGAACTGAACTCCGGTCCCCGTGCTCCTAACCATTAAGGAATCTCTCCAGCCTTGCCAGGCTGGACTGGCATGAACTCACTATGTAGGTTAGGACGATTCTCCTGCCTCCACTTCCCCAGTGCTGTGATGACGAGCGTGCACCACACTCCTGAGAACTGTTTCTCGTATTCCAATGTATCATATTTTTTCCTTGTTTCCCTAAAATAGCGGCGCTACATCTGGTCGTTTTTATGGTTGCACCCTAGTCTAACATTCATATCATTTATGGAATCCTTGACGTTGCTTTTACCAATAAGTTACGCTTGGTGGAACACACCTGTCATCCCAGCACTTGGGTAGGCTGAGGCAGGTTTAGGACAAGGTCAATCTGTGCTTCGTAGTGAGATCCTGTCTCAAAGCAAATAGACAGGAAACCAAACCTAAAACATAATTGAAGCCGACTTCTCAGCCGCAGTGACAGGGTACCTGTTTTTGACCCAGGCAGCCTGGAAGGCCAAGCCTCCTGTGTGCCAATTGACCCAGGATGGCTGCCAAGTGATAGGGACAGCTGCAGCTACTCCTGCCCAGTCGAGGGTCTGTCCAAAGGCCTCGTCCCAGCTGGCCCAGGGCCAGCTGCCTTTTCTGCAGCCAGGGATAGAATGCCAGCTGGCTCTGATTTCAGACTGGGTGCCAGGAGCCTAGGTTCAGTGCATTCACCCCACTGACTCTCTCCGGGCTTCCAGGAGCTGAGCAACTCCGAGGTACCCTGCGTCTCCTCCCAAGTATGGACGCTCTACATGGGTTGAGCGTGGTGGGTGCCTGAATCAGGAGCCAGTGACCTTCATTTAGCCCACTTGCCCCAACGACTAGACTATTTCTACCCACGCCAATAAGAATCTTTTCTTCTCTCTGCTCTAGTTAGGACAGATTTGTAAATTCTGATCACTAAGGCTGATAACTGACAGGTTGATCAGAAGTATTCTTGATTCGGTAGGGGTATAGATAGCTCGGATGGTAGAGAGTTTGCCTAGCACGCAGAGGCCCTGAGGTCTCCCCATT
Source organism: Cricetomys ansorgei (assembly GCA_026225945.1). Lineage (NCBI taxonomy): Eukaryota > Metazoa > Chordata > Mammalia > Rodentia > Nesomyidae > Cricetomys > Cricetomys ansorgei. The sequence continues at coordinate 6,211,451 of JAMJFZ010001249.1, forward strand.
TGCTGCATAAAATGGGCATGATGGTGCATACCTATAATCCTAGCACTGGGAAGGCAGAGGCAGGAGGATCAGGAGTTCAAAGCCATCCTCAGCAACATGATGAGGTAGAAGCCAGAGACTGTCTAGAAGCTACCAGCATTCCAGTGGCAGCTGGGGTGACTGGGCAACTCAGTAGTGTCTCCTGTCTTCCTCTCTGGTGTTGAGGATTGGAACCAGGACTTTCCACATGCTAGGAAGAGCTACATATACCTCTGAGCTGTACCCTCGGGCCCCCTTTAGCTTTTTACTTTGAGATAGAGTCTCACTAACTTGCCTAGTCTGGCCTTGAACTCATAATCCTCAATCTTGGGGGACAGATCTGAAATCATAGTAGCCAGGGCAGCAGCAGTTTGACTGACTGAGCACACAGCCTGACTTCCCTGAACTTCCTTTGTACTATGGGATGGGGCTGTTAGGAGATAGGGTAGACAGAGGTGTCCGAATGCTTTCGGCTATCTGAATAGGAGTCTAAGTCCTGTCCAGCACCCAGATCACCCGCCCAGGTGTCAGGAGACACGGTCTGTCCCAGCAGGAGGGCCAAAGCTTCAGAGTTTAGCTCTCTGCCCTAAGCTCTTTCTCATGCAAAGGACACAGTAGCACTCACTGCTTTCTTTTCTTAGGCTGTAACTCCCTGCCCCCCTACCCCCTTGCTGGGGAGCTGGGGAAGTCTGTGATGGTGATGGGGGACAGGGTTGGAAAGGAGGGTGTAGAGGGCCATCCTGGGATTGGCTGAGTCTGAAGGGCCTAGGTGAGGTGGAACCATGGTGGGCTGAGTGAATGAACTCCATACACTGGTGTGATTCCTTGCACACGCATGCCCCTCCCCCAGCAAATGCGTGACTCAAGCGCACATCCTCAGCCAGCGCACCCACTGAACCCGACAGAGGCTCAGCACAGGGTCTTGCTTCATTGCAGCTGTGGCCCAGTCCTTCTGTAGCCTGTGGCCTGGAGATGCAGGACTGGCAAGAGTCGCCAGGAGGCTGGGGCCATATGCACTCAGGCTGGACGGGCTGGCAAAGCCATCTGTGGCCTCTTGTCACAGCCTGCCAGGCTGGGCAGAGCCACGTGCCGGGCTGGAGGGAGCAGACCCTGGTGAATGGCCTCTTTGGAAAGGAGGCCATTGTTTGCTTGCCACGCAAACAAGCGAGCAGAGCAGGGCAGGCTTGGCTTTGCACTCAGCGACCCGACCTTGCGACAGAAAGGGCTGAGCAGCCCTGGAGAGTAAAGGCCTCCCCGCGGATGAGGGCAGGAACACCGCTGTCTCTTTTCAGTCCTCTTTCCCTCCCGTTTCTCTGTCGGTAAGCACAAGCTGCGAGGGACTTGACCTTGGATGGCTGGGCCAGCCTCCCTTTCAACCCTCCCCCTGATTGGCTTGTTGCATTCTAAGTGGCTCTGCTCAGCTGCCAATCATAGGTCGGCTGACTTGGGCTACAGACGGACTTGAGAGCCGATCCTGGAGCCCACAGAGGTCATCACATAGAATGTGCTGGACCACTGAAAGCTGGCCTGTCATCTTCTGGACGCTGGGAAACACTCTCTCCCTTTGCTCACTCCAGTCTCTCCGTCTTGAGTTCCCAGTGACAAACTGTGGTTGGAAAGATTAAGAGGAAATGCACGAAAAGGTTTTAAAAATTGTTTCCCCTCCTCCCTCTCCCCCTTCCCTTTCCCTCTGACAGGGACTTGATGCGCAGCTCAGGCTGGCTTCAATCCAGCTGTTCCTGACTCAGCTTCCCTACTGAACCACCACACCCTGCTCAACAGTTCTCAATTTTTAAAATCACATGACATTCTAAGCCACCAAAGGGGACTCTGTTCCATCCCGCCCGAGACACGAATCCACCCCGTGGGTGCTACCCACCCGGGTTTATCACTTACTATCTACCTAGGTTATCAGATCCCTTGTGTTCACATAACTCTGTGTGTTGTATGTGATTGTGTGTAGTGGAATATTTAAACTTATTCTCAAATTAATATTTCCATCTACAATTGTGTCTGTGTGTGGGGGGGGGGCGGAGACAGACGGACGGACAGACAGACAGACAGAGGGAGAAGTTGTGTGTTGGGCTTAATTTGTGGCCAAGGACGACATTGAACTTCTGACCCCCGCCACCCCAGGGCTAGGACCGTGAGTGTGTACCACCACGTCTGGTTTATGCCGCGCTGGAGAGTGAACTCAGGGCTTCATGAATGCTGGGTAAGCACTCTACCAACTCAGTTATGCCCCTGGCCTGCCTGTTTTCTACATAGCGTCTGTTTCACTCCACAACTGTATAGATTGTGTCTTGATTTGTTTAAAGTTTCCTTTCCGGGCTGGAGAGAACACCGGACACTGCTGCAGAAGCTGCAGGTTCAATTCCCAACACCCACATGGAGGCTCACAACCGTCCTTAACTCCAGTTCCGGGGGATCTTGCACATACGTGGTGCATAGACATACGTGTAGGCAAAACGTTCCTACACAGGACTATGTAAGTGAAGACAGATGCCGAACCCTCCACCCCTGTCACTGAGCCACCTCCCGGGGCCCAGCTGTCCCCCCTGAAGCCCCTTGATTTCCTCTAAGCCCCCTCCCTGCTACAACCACCCTCTGCAGGCCGTGCCCATCAAGGAAAAGGAATCTACCAAATGTCTGATTCTGATGTCTAGAACCTCCACTCTTGACCCCGTTAGTAAGGGTGATGGCAGTGAGGAATCTAGCCACATAGGGATTCAACCCGAGCGAGCTGGGGGACCCGATTACTGTCCGAGGAATCACAGGTGACAGGATAAAAGGAAAGTAGCTAAGGTGCTCAGGAAGAAGTCTGCCTGCAACAGCGCTGTAATCCAGAATATGGAGGAGCGATTCAGCTACAGGGTGAGCGGAGCAAGGATTAATGCCAGCTCCTGATGGGAGACTGGGCAGGCTGAGGACGATCAGCTTAAGGCTCCTGGGTTCTAAGTGCTTGTGGCGCTCTGAAGCCTAAGTGAGCATGTCCTTGCAACAGGTCGAATTTCCATTCTGTCACAAGTTTACAAACCTCACAGCTTAGGCAGTGTAATTATTTAGAGTCCACTTTTAACTGTTAACTAGTGTAACTCCTTCATGCAATAGGTTGAAAGGAGCCAAGAAAGAAAGGAAAAAGGGAAAGCAAAAATCAAAAACACTCATACACACACAAAAAAAAAAATCAGCAAATCTTTTTTAAAAATTCTCAGTCTGGCTACACGGTGACAGCTTCAAGGCCCTGTCCCGGTGCCTCTTGGTGCCCGATAACAGCAGTTACTAATGAAAACTCTGAGTGAGCTTATGAATGAGTAGGCGAAGTTGAACTCCAAAGCTGGCCTTGCTGCTCACTGCTAACCATGTTGTGGTTGCATCAGGTGCTGTTCTCGCTGCTAGGACAAACGCCCAACAAGGAGCAATTTAAGGGAGGAAGGATTTATTTTGGCTGGAGGTTGAAGGGTACATATGGTCCATCCGGGTGTGCATGCGTGCGTGCGTGTGTGCAGCTGCTCTCAGTCGAGGCAGCAGGAGTGCATGAGGCTGCTTGTTCACAACTTGGCAGATCAGCAAGCAGACACACGAATGCTGGTACTCAGCTCACCGGCTCCTTTTGTCCGTTTGATTCAGTCCCAGGATCCCAGCGCATGGGATGGTGCTGCCCACAGTTTAACTCTCAGTTAATGCTCTCTGGAAACGCCCTCTCTATTGCTAAAATTCCTTGCCTGGAGGAAACATAAAGCTACATTTACCCCTCTTCCAGGCTCCCAGTGACAAAGCGGGGCACGATTCTGCCAGAGGCCACCCTGAAGGAAAGGTTTTTGTTTTTGGCTTCCTTACAGAGCCTAGCTAAGGGGTCACTGTCACAGTTGTGTGGGCACTCCTATCCCAACCAGCCACACCCAGAAAGCCTTACCCAATAGAGATGAACCCTCCTCCTCCACCATGTGCTCTAGCTCATTTCCCAGACACGGCTGCGTTGCCATGTGGTTGGGAGTAGCTGGGTACCCAGGTGAGGGTCTCCTTCCCTACTTCTAGACTCTCTGCTAGGGTGTAAACTGTCAAACATCTCAGCTGAGGTCTTGCACAAGGGGACACGGCTGAACTCCCCAAGATGGCAGTTGCTTGGGTCATCCTGACCCAATCATGAGACTCCCTGACATAGCTGTTACTCTCTAATGCTGCATTTTGTTTCTATTTTTCTGAGATGGGGACGGGGGTTCTCACTACATAGACCTGGCTGTCCTGGAACTTACTCTGTAGGTGAGGCTGGCCTTTATCTCAGATCTGCCTGCTGCTGCCTCCCAAGTGCTGGGATTAAAGGCGTGTCCCACTACACCCAGCTTTCCTAATGCTTCTTGGTCCAATCACCATGCAGACTGTTAACCGAGTCCGTCTTGTTCTAGTGTTCTAGAGCAGCTTTTGCTTCTGTCCTTTTCCATGTGTGTTACAGACATTGAGCCCCCAGAACCCCTTGCCCCTCAGTGTAGCCACAGAGTTCCTGTCCTCCTGAGGCCTCTGCTGATTGGCTGGAGTGCTGTGATGGTCTGCTGCTCCCCTGGGCTCTCAGAGGATGTCCCCATTCTGGGTCAATGTCCAGTTCTGCACTTCAAGGTGTCCTCAGGGCAGTATGTATGGGCATGTGTGGCTAGGTCTGAACTGGTGTTGCTGCTGTCCTATGGAAACTGATCTGTGTTTTCAGAAGCAGTAGCCAGCTAATCTTCAAGCCCAGCTGTGATCAGGTGACCCATGCTAAGCTAACTGGAGCTCTTTTCCAAGATTCCTTTAGTGTCTGGACAGGGTGCCACAGGAGGACTGAACTGGCCCTGGTGGCTATGGCCATGGCCCCACTGATGGCCATTTATAACACTAAAGCTGACACCTAGAGAATCAAGGCCAAGAAAGAGCCGAGAAGAACCAGGGCTGGCTTCTTGAGCATCCTTCCCGCGTTCTTCCTGAAGCGTCTCTAACACCAGCTTCCTGGTCTGTGGTAAATAGGGACGATGAAGCTCTGGAGGAGGCGTCTTAGGTGCTTGCCTAAGGTCTTGGCATGGTCAGGCCAAGGTTCCCACCCAGCAGAGGGGTATGCCAGCTAACCTTGCCTCATCTGCCCTGAACAGGAGGGAGCATCCCTGCCTCTTGGGGAACCCCTGCCTTAGGCCTTCTTGCCTCAGAATTGTTGAGAGCACCCTCTGGGCAATTCTTATCACTAGAAGCAGGTGTCACCTGCTAAGCAGCAGGAGAGAAAGTGACTAGGGCTCAGAAGCTCCCTCCCTTAGGCCACTGCAATGAACACCTGTGGAACAAGGGCTGCCTTCATGAAAAGACAAAGTCTCTAGTTCAACACCAGGCCTCAGGTGGTAGTCAAACAACAAACAACTGTAAAGCACAGCCATCACAAGGAAGCCTTTAAAAGGCCTGCCAGCCTTTGCTCAGGTAGCCCTAGCCCCAGAGGCCAGGCAGACTGCAGCTCCCCGTGGCTCCGGTCCCCGTGCGGCACCCAGAGCAATAGCTGGCAAGCTTCTTGGAGCTCCCAGCCCTGGCTGCCCCAGTCACAGCCGAGGACGAAGCACACTCATCGAGGGGCAGCCGAGGGTGTCTCTGAAAACAAGAAGGTCCCTCTTTGCCAGAGTTAAGCCACTTCAGGATGCGGAGAGAGCCCGGCTCACCACATCCCCTTGGCGGGCTTAGGCAACAAATGCAGCGCTTTCAGCCGCTCTTGTTTCCCATCAATGGCTTCCATTGTAGGTGCGGAGTCTCGGCTCCGGGGGTTGGTCCCGTGCCCTGGCCAGAATCCGAACCTGGGGACCGGGCTCCCTCCCTGCCTTCCTCGGGTTCTGAGGCTTGCAGGGTCTGAAAAGCCACCCCGGGAGGCCCCCGCCTGTCCCCTGTCGGCAGAGGGAATGAGAGGGCTGTGACCCAGAGTAGCCACTTGGACAGCCTCTCTTGACCGGGACCTCCGAGGCCTCCGACGCCGACTTCTCTCTGCTGCCTTCCACCGAATAGTCCCCATTCCAGGCCAAGTCAGGGACTGACCAGCAACCTGTGGCCCACCACTTCTCCTAAACAAACGGCTCATGCTCAGATTGTGGATAGTGGCTTTGCCCTGCTGCTTGCTACAGCTGAGCAGAGAAGACAGAGGCTTTGCTGTTGACATTGCCTCCCATTTACTCCTGGCCCTTTAAGGAAGAAAATTGTCCTCTCAGATTTTTGTTGTTGTTGTTGCTTTTGAGACCGGGTCTCACGCTGTCCTGTTTAACCTTCGGTTTTATTTGTAGCCAGAGCTGAGGCTGGAACCCAGAGCCTCGCGTATGCAAGCAAACACTTTACTAATGGAGCCACACCCCAGCCCCTTTGTCCTTTGAGACCGGGACTCACGATATAGCCCGAGCTGACCAGAAACTTTCTGTGAAGCCCAGGCTGGCTTTGAATTAGAATCCTCCTTCCTGCTTTAGGTACCAGGGCTGGGATTACAGGCATGTGTCACCATGCCTGGCTGGCTGGTTCATTTCTTTAACTCTTGAAAACTATTCCCTGAGCATCTGCTATGCATGAAGAAGCACTGAGCTGGGAGTTAGAGAGAGAGCGCGTGCAACGCCTAAGGTAGACACGTGGCTGCCCCCTGGGGAAGCTGGGCTGGTGGCTGCTACACAGGTACATCGCCTGTCATTTTGCGGTTGGGTTGCTAGGTACATAGGAGAAGGCAGTGTCTTCCAAGGATCCAGCCCAGCAGGCAAGGACAGATGGGTAGCGTGAGTGACAGGTGGCAGGATCTGGAGGGTAAGTGGGGGCCATGGGTCACTTGGTTGGTGTAGGCAGACAGTACTTCTAGACAGAGGCCCTTGGGCGAGGCAGATAGAACTGGCTCCTTCCAGGGTTGGAGTTACGGCTTGGGAGGGAATCTGATGGGGAGAGGGGAGGGGTCATGAGATGGCGCTGTGCCTCTGCCATGACCAGGTCCTGGGGTGATAGAGATGAGCGCCTTTCCTGGAGATGCTAAGGAGGCTCAAGAGTTCAGTCTTTATCCAGACCCACGCGTGGTTTGTGAGGGGCAGCCGCCCAGGCTGGTGGCGGGAGCCTAGGCGTGGTAACGTGAACTGAAATGTAAGTGAAGCTGCTTGGCCACTGTCCCAGCGCTCAGGAGGCAGAGGCAGGAGATGTCTGATTTTGCGGCCAGTCTGGTCTGTGAAGTGAGATCCTATGTCAAGACAAATAATTTATCATTGTTACTCATTATAATGTTACACATTACTCAGTGTGTGTGTGTGTGAGTGTGCGCACACGCATGTGTGCTAGAGGGCACGTGAGTGTCACAGATCAGAGGTCAACTTTGTAGAACTGGTTCTCTCCTACAATATGTGGGTTTCAGGGCTCAACCTCAGATGGTTGGCTTATGTGGCAAGGGCTGCTACCCACCACTTGCTGAGCCATCTCACAGGTCCCCACAAAACTAGTTTAAAGACAGAAGACCAAAAACTGAATGCTTTGAGAACCAGCAATGACACAGGAGTGTGCTGAGCCCAGCGTTGGGGTGCTGGGGTGGCTGCAGTGCTACACAAGGGCCTGGTGTCTCTCCCAGGCTTTTTCAAGCTGCTGACAGGAGACCAGCAGCCCCAAGGCCACCTGGGCCTCCTGGTGCCAGCACAAGGGATTCTCAGGGCCCAGGGTTATTGACTTCTGAGTCACTGGTTCAGGTGGGTCATGTGTTTCTCAGTGAATCCAGGAGCCAGAGATCTTATTGGCTCAGGCACTCTGTGTTCTCCATGAACTGAGCAAGAGCAGACAAGAAATCAAAGCAACAAAATAGGAGAAAGTTGAGTGGACTCCAGGCTCAGAACCACAGAGTCGGCCATAATGAATGCACTTGGCACCTCGGGCCTGAGGTCTGGGGCACAACTGAGGCTGGCTTGGGCCCTTAGGGAGCTTGTATTCTTAGGGAACTCTGCCTGATAGCTCCTTCTTCCACTACCACCACCCCCAGGAGTCCAGAGAAGAGCCTCCTCCTCCCTCCCTCCTGACCCCAGTCCAGCCAAGAAAAGGAATGAAATTAACTGCCCATTGTTTCTGTGACACTTCTTGAGAACAAAGGACCTTTTTACCAGGGAAAGTGAAGCAAGCCAAAGCATAACCTGGAAGTCACTGAACTCAGCTGCGTTGGTGCCAGATGGGAGACACCCAACAGGCCATGTTCAGAGTAGGAACTGAACCAGGTCGGCTGCACAGAAAGCCCGTATATGGCCAGCCTTCCAGGTATGCTGTGCTGAAGTATACGGCATCCACTAGATACTCAGAAATAAAACCCATGGAAGGTTCTGGAAGAACCAGTGAACATGGGATCTCATTCCCTTCCGGGTTTTGTCTTTCTTCTGCTAAGTCCACATAGCAGTGAGCCAAGGGGAACAGAGATGTAGAGACTTCTGACACAGTCTCCAGCTTCATCTGCTTCCAATATACCTCTCAACAGAGAGTCCCACCAGAGGAGGCGAATGATCAGTCTGGAGGCAGAGAGCATGCCGGAACTGATGGAGCCGAACAGGGAGCAGAAAGCAGGAGACAAAGCTGGACTTGGGGCTGTGCACAAGCCTGAGGGAGTGTAGTGGTCCAGGAAGCTGGCTCCATCTTATCCTGCATCCCTGGTGTCCTAGCGACAGGGTAGGAGCTGGTTTGCCCAAGGCAGCCCTAAAACAGCAAATACTCATTCTCGCAATGTTCCAAGATGGGGGCTCAGCCACCTCCCCTGATGGCGCCAGGGCAGTGGTTCTCAACCTGCGGGTCATATGACCCTCTCACAGGGGTTTCCTAAGACCACCTGCATATCGGATATTTATACTATGATTCATAACACGAGTAAAATCACAGTTATGAAGTAGCAATGAAAATAATTCAATGGTTGGGGGTCACCACAGCATGAGGGACTGTATTAAAGGGTCGTAGCGTTAGGAAGGTTGAGAACCACTGCTCTAGGGACAGATCCTTCTGTTCTTCACCTAGCTCTTGATGGCTTTGGGGATCCTCAGTGCTCATTAGATTACCTGACACCCCTCAACCCTGTCTGCCTGTGTCTCTCCCTTGACTTTGTCAGTGTGTGGCTTCGTGTCATAGAAGGACATCAGCCATCCCATGTAGGGTTTGCTCAGGTCCAGCGTGACGTCATCTCAATTACACCTGTGAAGGCTGTTCCCCAACAAGGTCACCTCGGAGGTCTAGCTGGACAGTGATTCTGGGGGCGGGATCTTCTTTGACTCAAGACACGGTTATATCTAGGCATGCTACTCACTCATGGAGGGACTGCATTAGCACAAGGAAAAGCGCAGGGAGCCATCGTGAACACGGGAAGAACTGGGAAGCTGGAGAACGGACAGATGGAGGATATGGGGGGGTGGGGACAGTGATGGAAACAAAAGATGTTCAGGTGGGAAAATGAAGAGGACCTGGAGATGGCTAGGACACCGGCTGAGTAAATGCTGGGTTCTAGAACATTCCCCAGGGGGCCTCTGGCTTCTGAGCCAGGTCATCAGCGACCATAGTTCCTGCAAGGCTCAGGATGTTATATTAAGTCCACACGCAAGAGGGGGAGACGAGCTCTGAGAAGAAAGCAGAGGGCTGGAACCCACACGCATGCCAGGAACTTGCCCCTGGCAGCAGGATGCCAGGGACACTCCAAACCTCTTGGCTCAGCGCGTGGGCACCCTTCGGAATTGCTGATGGCTGACCTAGCGTAAATACCCCTCCCCATGAGCTCACGCTTCAATTAGGCTTCCGTCTCCCTCCCTCAGGCTCACTACCTTCCTTCCCCCTGCTGTCAGGGTGCTGCCTGGTAACAGTGGTCCATTGCTCAGGACCATGGCCCCTACCCCCAAATGTTAGCGGGAGAGCATCAGCTTTTCCTCGGAGGTTGTGCCCTTTGTCGCCTGGGCCACCAAGATGCAGAGCAGGATGCTGGGGCTTCCTGCTTCCCAAAACCCCCACGAACTTGGGGGATTAAACAACCAAAACTAACTCTCTGAAGGTTCCAGAAGCAGGCCTCTGAAGTCAGTGTCACTGTGCTGAAATGGGGTGTCAGTGGGGCCCCACTCTCCCTGGGAGGATCTTCATACCTCTCTCTGCCTCTCCCCCCTTTAAAGCTAGCATCTTTACCCCCACCACTGGAAAATGCCTACTCTTTCCCTCTTACACATGTCCAGACATGTGACTGACTGCAGCGCACACAGATAAGTCTGGGGGGCTTTCCCATTTCCCGCCTCTCCACCCCCTCTTTGGATGGAGTTGTTCTGTAATGACTCAAGCTGGTCACCAACACACGATCCTCAGGACTGCTGGGACAGCAGGTGGCATTACCACCATACCTGCCTCCCTTTCTGTTTATTTTCTGTGTTGAACTGCTTGGCCTGGAGCTTACTATGTAGACCAGGCTGTTCTTGAACTTGCAGCAATCCTCCTGCCTCTGCTATGGAGTTACAGGCATGAACTACCATGCCACCTCGATCTCCACATTCTGAATCCAGTCTACAAAGAATGCCCCCAGTGCTGTTTGTGCTGCTGGGTCCCAGGCCTCGTGCTAGGCAAGCCTCCACCACTGAGCTAACACTCTCAGATGAAGACCGTGTTCCTTTCCAGATGATGTCAGACTCTGGGAAGTGGAACCCAGTTCGCCCAGATAAAACTTCTCCACTTAGAGACTGCATAGGCAAGCATCCATACTGCATCCAGTTTCCTCACATGTGAACACCAGGGCACCTTCTAAAACTATCTATCTATCTATCTATCTATCTATCTATCTATCTATCTACCTACCTACCTACCTACCTACTTATCCAGCCATCCATCCATCCATCGTGTGTGTGTGTGTGTGTGTGTGTGTGTGTGTGTGTGTGTGTGTGTGTGAAGGTCAGAGGATAACTTGCAGGAACCAGTTCTCTCCTACCAAGAGGGCCCTGGTGATTGAACTCAGATCGTCAGTCACTATATAGACCAGGCTGTCCTTGAACTTCCAGCAATCCTCCTGCCTCTGCTATGGGGATCACTGCTAGTACATCTTCTATATAGCCCCAAGATGGTGATGGCTCGTGAAAAACCAGATGTAAGCTAAGGCCCAGCCTCACACTCACAGGCCTGTCTTCCAGAAACTCCTCCACAGCGCCCCCCCCCCGAAAGTCCACATTTCATCTTCTTTGTTCTCTTCCCAGCCAATCAAAATCAGATGCCCAAACCCTTCTCCAACCATACCTCTATTTTTCCCTACCCACCTAGAACCCCATATAACCTGCCATCTTCCCTAAGGGCTTTTGTCTGCTTTCCCTCTATCTAGAGGCAGCCCTTTGTCCTTCTGGGGACAAATACTCCTTATCCCCTATCCTTTCTCCCCTTTTCATCTCCTCTGCCCTATTTCCTTCCCCCTTCCCCTGTCCTCTGTCCCTCTGGAGCAAATACATCTCCTTTGTGCTAAGAATCTGGTGTCTGTGTGTGTTCTGTGCTGACCTCTAAGGTCCTTTTGGTTACGTGAACTACCATGGCAAGAGCTTATGCAAACTACCATGGTGAATGCTTGTGCCAACTCCCATGGCAAGGGCTCACAGTCATTGAGCCATCGCAGCTGCCCTGGTCTGATGCAGAAGATTATCTTTAGTTATGTTTAAAATGGTTTGTGTGCAGTTTTGGGAAAAGAGCTGCCTCGGCCTTGGCATTTTGTATTGTCTCTAGGTGTTGCCTTTATGTCAAAGATGTTTGATTCCTCATGATCTGCACATGCTCACTGTTCTCTGGCAGAGCCAGTATCAATAGTACGCCTGAGGACCTTAGGTATCAATAAAAACCCCCGAGATGAGACGCTTGGGGTTCTGCTATCCAGAATGGCATTTGCTGTGACAAGTGGTTCCCTCTGCTGAGATCTGGCAGGGTTTGCCCCTGTGAATTTTCTCCTTGTCTTCCTTGCTGAGCAACACCATGAGTGTACTGGTACTCAGGTCCTTTAAAACAGGGTTAAAATTTTTAAATAAATTAACTTAAATTTTTTGTGCATGTATTCGTGTGCACATGACATGGGTACAGGTGCTTGTGGAGGTCAGAAAGACTGTGTGGGATCTCCTGGAACTGGAGTTACACATGGTTGTGAACTGCCGGATGTGGGCGCTGAGAACCAAACTCGGAAATGAACCCAGGTCCTCTGGAAGAGCATTTCTCCAGTCACCCTGGGTCTTTTTAATAAAGGACTGTACTTCCCTGGCTCCCTCGTAGGTGCAGGAGACTACATGCTTGTTTTCTAACCAGTGAGATCCCACCATTTGATGGGTGTGATTTATGGCTGAGACTTCCTCCTTCCCTCTCCTCTTTCATAAAGATGGAGTCGATGTTTTCTTTGGAGTTTGCTGACCTTGCAGGGACTCATTCAGATGGCCCTGTGACGAGAAGCTCGGAGACAGTTGCATGGTGTGTCCCATACGTCACACCTACAGGTTGATATTTTAGTCGTTCTTTGTTATGAATAAAAACAGCCAATTACTGAGCAAGCCTTGTGCTGGGCATTTAACATACCTTGTTGCCAAGGTCGCAGCAATTACTATATGAAGTCACCATCCTATAGTAAGTATGTCCTGTTATCTTTATGAGAGTCACAACTATGACCTGTGGTTTACAGGTAAAGGGCCAGAGGCAGCCATGGGTGGCACCTGTTCACATCTCAAAGCTAGCTGGTTTTGTGTGCTTGTGCCCTGTCTCCCGCTTCGCCCCATGGTCATTTTGGAGCGGCAGGGGATTAGTGTTAGTGACTATGAGATTTGGTGCTGTGAGACCATAGGGTCTGGACACAGGAAGGGAAGGTTTGCATGGGACCAGGAAGAATAGACAACATAGAGACAGAATGTGAGGACCAGGTTCGTTAGATGGGGCTGGACAGCTGGTCCTGGGATGAGGCTGAATCTGAGCAAAATGGTGTTTCTTTGTTTGGTCAGAGATTTAGGTTTTATTTTCCTCTTTGCAGTAAAAAAAAAACAAAAAAAAAAACAAAAAAACATTAAGTTGGGCGTGGTGAACACACCCATAATTCCAGCATTCTGGAGGCACAGGCAAGGGGATCAGGACTCCAAGGTCATCCTTGGCTATGTAGTGAGTTGGTGGCTAACCTGGTCTACATGAGACCCTGTTCACCAAAACTACAAAATTCTAAAACAATCCTCCTCCCCCCAAAATACAAGACAAAAAACCCAAATCAACCCCCAAACAAAAGGCCAGATGATGGTTCGTCGTGCCCCGCCTCAGTGTCCTCGGGGTCACGTTACCGGCCAGTACTGCTGCCCAGAGACGACCGTCCACACTGCTGCTGCTTCGTCTCCCTGAAAACGCTCCTCAGTGCACACCTAGATGTACGCAGCCTTCAGTTTCCTCGTGTGCTATTAGCATTTTTAGTTTTGGCTAAAACTTACTATTTCAGGAGGAAGTATCCTTTGTTTCTTTGAAACAGTTAAAATGGCTATTTCCAGATTATTCTAATACATATTCCACACATACTAAATTAAAATTTTAAAAGAATTTTATACATTGTTTGAATTATGCTGTGGAAATATCCTTGAAGCTGGCTAAAGCGTACTATCCTTTCCCCTCTGTACCAGGCACGGAGACAGGACCTCCTATCTGCTAGGCAAGCTCTCTATCACTAAGCTACAACCTAGATCCAACGTTTACTTTCTAAGACGGCCTCCTTACAGCCACCATGCTTCTTAAAGGCCTGATATTACACGCCCGGATACCACAGTACACACAGCGCCCTGATTTCTACCCTTCCAGCTGATGTGGGGGACACACTCTTGCTCCCCGGGTCTCCCTCTCTACAAAAGTCTCTCTCTACGTAGCCTTGGCTGGCCTGGAACTCGCTATGGTGACCAGGCTGGCCTTGAACTCTTCATGCCTCTGCTTTGCTTGCTCCTTTTTTAAAGAGAGAACCCTCTCTTTTGGCTCATCTCAGGCCGGAGGTTTTGAGGTGCAGCAGACAGGAACAAGAGAGGGGAGGAAGGGGAGCTGGAGCCAGTTCAGGGGTGTGGGGACACACAGAAGAGCTACCAGAGAACCGGGTGTCCTGGTCTGGGTGAGGGATCCTCTGACCATCCTGCGGAAAGGACCTGGGGAAGGAGTGCTTTCTGCTCCCTCTGTTTTCCCAGCAGTCTTTTGGGCCGCAACCCGACGCGGGCAGTCATCCACAGGAACCCGGGCGGCCAGACAGGTTACAGACATGGTGACACACAGAAAGAGAAACAGTCTCTCTTTGCTTCTGACTCACTTGGTGTTCTACTGACAACCCCACCCCCACCCCCATGTACCCTTGATGAACAGGAAACAATGTCCTTTCCTCTTGACTGGTACCTGTCGGACACAATGAGCCTTGGGGCTGGGCTCCTGCAGGGTCCTACCCAGCTGAGCCCCCCACAGATATCATCTGCTCAGAGAGGTCTTTTTGGCCAGAATATGTAGTAGTATATAGCTCAAGGGTGACAGGGAGGCATAATCATAGATGCAAATTCTACCTGGCTTCAACAGAGGGAACCACCATCCTGGCCAGCACCATACTGGACAGTGGAGCCCCGAGCGTCTGATCTCAGTTTTAATTGATACAGAACTCCTCAGGTGTTTTACTGATAACACATGCAGATCATTAGCAATTGAACATCCCCCACAGAAATCCAACACCTGCAGACGGTACAAAATGCCAAGACCTAAGCAGCCCCTCACCCAACAGTGCACAAAACAGTTTTTTAAACACAGCTAAAGATAAACTTCTACAACAAGAACAGTTCTCTCAGCGCCTGTCCTGCTAGAGTTCTTCTATAAATGTGTGTCGCCATCCAATAACTGTATGTGTGCGGTCTTCGTCTGTCTGTCCCCCTGCTCTTCGACGCCAGCCCCTCAGTGCTGAGAGGGAGGCTCGAGCAAGCTGACCCTTGAAACATCCTGGTGAACGAATAGATGAACAGATGCATGAAAGCAGACAAGAAAGTGAGCCTCAAGGTCATCCAGCTGCTGGCAGTGGGGTCACCAGGCCTGGCGCACTGCACGCACAGTGGTGGAGCTGGATTTCCAGAGTAGAAGGAACCTTCTGATGTCAGAGTCAGCTGGTTACCTGCTGCATCCCGAAGCCTCGTTGGCCAAGGAAGATCCTGGCAAATCCTTCCAGAATGTGTTAGATCATTCTCTAAACATCGGAGCGAAATAACGAATGACCTGGGTGTGGCAGAGTTTGGAACCTCAAAAAGACCAGGCCTTGAGCAAACGCTGTCTGTGCTGACGCCGGGCACAGAGCCCCGCTGGGTATGCTCAGTGCCTTCCCATGCGGTTACAGGACAGACCCCGGGAGTGTCTCGGTCGCGCATGTGCATGGTGAAGGCAGCTGGTTTGACAGACGTTTTCTGCTTTTGTTTGAAATGTAAGAGCCCCGCAGTGGTTGGGACAGACGTAGGCTCCTCTCACCTGGGCGTGACGGTGTCCTACAAATCCTCAGGCAGAGACTGGCACTGTAGTGGGCTATGGATATTCCAGACCAGGGATCCAGGGCCTCAGCTTCTGTGAGGCGCCTCAGCTGGTGCAGGTGGGGCATGTACAGACTTCGGGCCGGCTGCCGGTCAGGGAGGGGGTCCAAGCATGCGGCCTTCCCTCTGCCTGTGTCTCTTTTTGTCTCTCCATCTCACGCCTGTCTCTTTGATTCACTTTCTGTCTCTGCCCCCTCATCCCCATGTCTCTCTGTCTCTTGTCTCTCATTTCTTTATCTCTCCCTGGCTCTCTCCTGTTTCGTTCTCTCCCTCTCTGTCTCTGTCTCTTTCCTGTCTTTTTCCTTCCTCTCTTATCTCTTTCCAGATCTGTTGCTCATTCCTTCTCTCCATCCCCCCCACCCCCCCACCCCGTCCCCATGTCACTGTCTTTGTCTTTCTTGCTCAATCGTTCTCTCTCTCTCTCTCTCTCTCTCTGTGAGTCATGACATCTTACTGACTTGTCAGGTTTTTAAGGAGAAGAGAGTAAACTGATCTTGTTGGGAACAGATGTTGGGCTCTTAGTCTCCGTCATGCTTTTTTAACCAAAACACCCAAATTTATTTTTAAAAATTCCAGGGCAAGACTTCCAACTCCTCAAAGAGATTGAATTTCATCTCCATTGCATTTCCCAAAGGTCACACACACATTTGTGAAATGTTGGGGTGCCCGTTGTAAATGTAGCCCATTCCAGTTTAGGATTTAGGAAGAGGCAGGCTAGGTCCCCATCTATGATTCATTCATGAATTCATTCATTTATTCATTCAAGAAGTTGCAGGAACCAGATGCATGCCTGACTGCTCTAGGCAGCTGGCTCTCACTGAATCAGGCTCTCAAGAGCAGGAACTGAGAATTCACAGCAATGAAATAGGTGTGTGCCGAGGGGTGAGGCACCAAGGAGGACTTCCCAAAGAGGTGCCCTCCTGAGCTCAGGCCCCCGTGACTGGAAAAGCCAGGAAGAATTGGCTGGATGCAGCTTTCCAGGCTTTGGGGTCAGCACATACAGAGACCTACGTAAGGAGCAGGTGGGCCTGTTTCGGGGACTGACAAGCTTCGATCCAGCCTGACCGATGCCCCTTACCCCTTACCAGATGAACTGTCGGTATCACCTGGAGTGTGCTGCGTGTGGCTCCACTGATTTCAGGCTCTCTCTGCTGCACTGTAAAGATTCTAAGTGAATGAAGGTAGGAGCTGGTGGCCCTAGAGAGGCTCCACTAGATCCGGGGAGGGCGATGGGGAGGCAAGTCACAGAGGGTAGGGTCTCTGCCAGAACCACCTATGCCCCACAGGCGTATACTTCCCTCTGACACACTGGGAAGCTGTGACTTGGCGCTTCTGATGTCACACCTGGCATGCCAGGGTCATGTGACATGCCAGAGTCATGTGCGACAAAACACCTTTAAAAGCCAGAGTTGAGGGTCAGGCCTCGGTGGGATCCTGACTGACTGGAAAACGAAGTCCCCTTTCTCAGCACACCTCTGAGGATGTCATAAAGGTGGGCGGGGGACCGCTTTCCCTATCGCCAGCACCCCTAGCTCACACGCACTCTAGCCAGCAGGAGGCAGGGTCCAGCTCATTTATGGAGTCACAGCTGGTCTGCACCAGGACAGACCCTCCGAGCCTGTGACGCTGCCTGCTGACTCCCTTCTCTGCCCCTTCCTTCCTTCTTCCTCCCCCTGGCCTATCTTTTCCTTCCTCCCTGCTCCATCAGATGAAGCCCAGCATCTCACACTTGCAGCTCACTGCCACTGAGCCTTAGGTGTTCACACTCCCTCAGTTCTGGGGATCTATGTTAAGTTACAGGCTGTGCATAGTGGTGCACACTTGTAATTCTAATACTTGGGAGGCTGAGGCTGAGGCAGGAGGATTGTAGTGAGTTCAGGGGTTGGGGTGTGAAGTCACACTGCAAGGGAATGCGTATCCAGGGAAGCCTGAAGATTTGGAAATTTTATGGACCGATTGGCCACATTTTCTAAGAGAATTGGGGCGCCTTCGTGGAAGGGGAAAGGTGCCAAGCAGATGAAAGCGGTAAGAACTGCACCCAGGGTTTCCAGTGCGACAAGATGAGGCATTGAATCCAGGCTGATCGAATCCCAGGTTAGATGGGAAGCACCGTTACCTACTGAACCATCTCATCCCCCTACCCCCTAAGACATTATTGACTGAAACACAGAACGGGAAGGTAGCAACCTGTGACAAGAGTCAGCTGGAAGGATTGGGGAGCCGCTGTTGGTGTGGATCTGTAAGACCATCACTTATCTCTGGGATTATGGGAAAGAACAAGGCTTATCACGTGGGCCACTCCGAGGCAGTGTTCCCTTAGATGTGTCCCTGCACATCCTTAATGAACCACAGTGTCCCCAGAACTGACTTGTTAAAGTCCTTTGGTATGGGCAAGGCCACAGAGGGTGAGAATTCTCTACCCTGTGGCCATCTGGGGCTGTGGCTCTCTGAGGTTTGGCTCTGTGGAGAACTGGCTGTTCAGGTTTAATTCCCCTCTCTCTAAGATCCATCACTGCCAAAGCAGGATTTCCAATCCTGGGCTTCATTGAGCCTTTGTCTAGATACTTCCTCTTGGTGGGGACCATCCTGTGAACTGTGGGGATTCATGAGGGTTCGTAGGGAATGAATCGCCCCTCTTCCAGAGCTGTGACAACTCAGAACATCCCTCCCTGGGTGGTGTATATGTGCAAGAAATTAAGCACTGGTGAGACCCAGTGGACCCAGTGGCTCACCCTAAGATGTGAACACACTCTACCTGGCTGGGAGCCCGCCCCCCTTGTCTTTTTCCCTTAGAGTCCTCTTAGTCACCCTGCAATCATCTAGGACAACCCTCACAGGACACGGGGGCGGAGGAGAGACCTTCTCCAGTGCCCTGGGCTGAGCCAGACCCCGAGGGGTACTCATATGTCTTCCTCCAAGGTCACCTCTACCAGACTGAAGTGGGGTCATGATGAAGTTTGGAGATTTATTTTCACTTTTATTTTTTGAGACAGGGTCTCACCACGCCCAGGCTGGCCTCAACTTCCTGTCCTTCTGCCTCCACCCCCTGAGTTCCAGGATTACGGGAAGGCACCACCATGCCCAGTGTATGCACCACCGTGTTAGAACCCAGGGCTTCCTGAACGGTAAACGAGCTCTCTACCAACCGAACCGCAGCCCCAGCTACTGGCTACCTGACGTCTGTGACTTGGCTATGAACTGACTCCTGTGAGTATGTCTCCTTGTTACAAAGCTCTCCCTGAGGTACCTTGGATGGGAAAGCAGGAAGTGGGACTTTGGTGGGGTGATGTCACATTTCCAACACCCGGATGAGCTTTGAGACTACAGACCCGAGGCAGGAAGATCACTTAAGTTTGAGACTGGCCTGGTCAATACGCACATTCCAGGCCAGGTGTGGAGTGTGTTCTGGTTTCACTCTGTTGTGATAGAACACTCTGGCTGCAGGTGGATTGGGGAGGGAAAGGTTTATGTGGCTTACACTTCCAGGCCACAGTCTATTGCCAAGGGAAGTCAGGACAGGAACTCAATCAGAAACTTGAAAACAGAAAACATGGAGGAACCCAGCTTCCTGGCTTGCTCATTGGCTCATTTCTGGCTAGCTTTCTTTTTTTACAAAAATTATTTTGGGGCCTGGAGAGAAGGCTCCATGGTTAAGAGCACTGACTGCTCTTGTAGAAGACTCAGGTTCAATTCCCAGCGCCCACATGGCAGCTCACACCATCGGTAACTCCAACTCCAGGGGATCCAGAATCTTCTTCTGGCCTCAAGTGCCAGGCAGGCTTGTGATGCACAGACATACATGCAGGCAAAATATACATGCATACTAAAATAAATAAAATAAGACATTTAAATGTATTTACTTCATTTTGCCTTTCTGTATGGCTAGGTGATGCTTTCTGTGCCTGGTGCCTGAGGAAGCCAATAGAGAGTGTTGGATTCCCTGGAACCAGAGAAAAAGAAGGTTGTAAATCACAATGTGGTGCTAGGAATTGAACTGGGGTCCTCTGGAGGAGCAGCTCTTAAATGATGGCTCTTAAACAATGAGCCATCTCTCCAGCTCCCTGGCTAGCTTTCTTATACAGCCTACTGTCAGCTACCTAGGGAATGGTGCCGCTCACAGTTGGCTGGGCCTCATGCGTCAATTAACAATCTAGAGAACTTCCCACAGACATGTCCACAGGCCACTCTGAATCGGAAAACTCCTAAATTGAGATTCCTTTCTGGGGTGACTCTAGGCTTGTCAAGTTGACAGTTAAAGCTAAGTAGGACAGAGTATAAGGTCTTAGATTTCAGGGTTCAAGAGGGATGGTGAGGCAGACTGTCGTTTTGAGTAAGAGATTTATTAGAAGAGTTATTAAGGTCACAGACTGATAGACAGGGACATAGCAAGGGTTGTGAAGAGAGTTCAGGCCCACATGGCTAATCAGGGGCTCCTCTTGTACAGGTCACAGAGACAAAGTAGAGGTTCCAAGCCATGCAGTTGATTGGTATGCCATGGTGAGCACCTGCACTAAGTCTGTCTCTGATTCTCCATGGCAGGGGAACGGATCAACGGATCTAGTTAACGTGTGTCCGTCCTGCGGGATGTGTGATCTGTGGCTTCTGAGAGCTTAGGGTGTCTAGTAAACATCCTTCTGGGAAGAGAGGGTTGTAGAGACACAGGCAGCTACAGTGGGGTGCCTGCTGTTACGTTGGCAGCAGCTGTGAGGTGAGAGAAGAGGAGGCTGCTACAGGTGAGCATGCCTGAGCAGCCCCAGTCCACACCTCAGAGGGGGTGGGTAGGCCTCGGCTAGCAAGCCCCTCCCAGGAAAGAGCTCAAGAGGTGACACCCGCTTGGCCAGCATGCATGTAGGAAGCTGGGCATGTTTAAGTCTGTCTGACATCTTGGAATGATTAATCCAACTTTCTGCTTTCCTCAGGGAGGCCCCGCCCATCATCACGGTGCATGTTCTGCATAAAATAAATCAGAGCTGCCGGTGTCTGTCTCATCCTCCCCGGATGAGGCAGAAGCAGGGCTGTCCATTAAGGGCACAGAGGCATGCCCTAAACTCTGCCCTCTTGAAGCAGAAGGTACCCAGGGCCCAGAGAGCCAGCTTAGTGCTGGCCAGGCTACAGTCTGTGATCTCCCCCAACCCAGGCAGCTCTGCCCCACCACGCACACCGTGCCTCTCAGAACCCCAGGGTGGATTCATTCCTGCCAGCATGGGCCTCCTTTCTAATCTGGTGTTTCTGGGACCAGTGCCATGTTCTTCAGAGACTCTGTTCTTCCTGGTCAGCTCTCCTCCGGGGCGCTCTCTGAACCGGAAGCGCATCTTTCTTAACCGGAAGTGCTCTTCTCTCACACAGGCCTAAAAGGGGCCAGAGCCAGCAGTGGCCACTCCTTAGCGCTCAAGTTTCTCACAGGCCTGGCGTAGCGCTGAAAGGAGCCATGGGGGGGTTGGGGTCCTGGGCTGGAGAGGCTGTGTGAAGTTCAGTGGTCAACCAGCAGAAACCAGTGCTCTACCACCGAGCCATAGTCTCTGAAACACTTCCAGAAAAGGGTTTGGAGGTTTTGAAGGGGAGTTGAAGACAAGGAACAAAGTTCAACTTATTAAGGCTGGAGGAGAAATCTAGAACTGCCCCCTACAACTCAGTATGTGCTGAAGGATGACCTTGAGCTCCTGATCTTCCTCCTCCTACCTCCCTGGTGCTGGGAATCACAGGTGTGCATCACAGATAAAATAGCCTTTTAGGGGCTGGAGAGATGGCTCAGTGGTTAAGAGCACAGCATGTTCTTCCAGTGTTCCTGTGTTTGATTCCCAGCACCCACAGGGCGGCTCACAGCCGCTGTAATTCCTCTTCTGGTCTCCATGGGTGCTGCACGCACATGTTACACACACAGCAGGCAAAATATCACATCCGTGAAATAAAGATAAATCTTAAAAAAAAATTAGCAAAATAGCTTTTTAGGTGTTAGAAAACTTCTAGATTTTCAGAAAAATAACCAAGATGGTCTGGAGACTTGCCACAAAACTCTTGCCCGGTTATTCTGATGATTAGCATCTTATAACATTTGTGAACTAATTATGATTTTTTCGGGGGGCGGGGAGAGATAGCAGGGTCTCACTATCTAGACCAGGCTGGCCTTGAACTCACAGATATCTGCCTGCCTCTGCCTCCTGAGTGCTGGGATTAAAGACGTGCACCACGCCTGGCTGTATACGTCGTTACAGCCAAAATCAACACTTGATACAATTAGTTTTCCCTGATCAAGGATTTCATTTAGGGTCCTGTCTTAGTTTCTTTTCCTGTCTCTGTGATAGAGTACCCTGTCAAAAGTAACCAAAGGGAGGAAGAGTTTATTGGGGGATTTGTGGGTTCAGGGCTACAGTCCATCATGGTGGGGAAGTCAGAGCATCAGGAGTTTGAAGCAGCGAGTCAATGTCCACAGTCAAGGTGCAGAGGGTGATAGGTGCCTGCTCAGATCTCTCTTTCTCTCTCCCTCTGTATGTATGTCTCTCTCTCTGTGTGTATGTGTGTGCATCTCTCATTCTCTGTGTATGTCTGTGTGTGTATGTCTCTCTCGCTCTGTGTGTATGCATGTCTCTCTCTGTATGTGTGTGTACCTCTGTGTGTATGTCTCTCTCTCTCTCTGTGTATGTCTCGCTCTCTCTCTCTCTATGTGTATGTATGTCTCGCTCTCTGTGAATGTGTGTGTCTCTCTCCATGTGTGCGTATCTCTCTCTGTGTGTGTATGTCTCTCTCTCTCCTCTCTCTCTGTGTCTCTTCTCTTTCTCTGTGTATGTCCCTGTGTGTGTGTACGTACGTGTATCTCTTTCTCCCCCCACCTCTGTGTTTAATGTAAGCAGGGTTCAGACAGGGAATGGTGCCACCCACAGTTTAGATGGGTCTTCCTGCAGCAGTGCACGGCCCCAACCACACAACTTGTAAGTCAGCTTGTTGTTCTGAATTATTCAGCTGCTGAGGTTTTATGGCTAGCCTGCCTTAGGAATTTTTCCTTTAAACTCTAATAAAATTGTCCTTGAGCTAAAGCAAAGATGGGTCTTCCTACATCCCTGTCATAATCAGGACAACCCTGCAGACATGCCCAGAGGCCCTCCTTCCAGGCTCTGCCAGGCTGGCAATTAGCAGTCATATCAGTGACCCCATGCGACATCTCCTCTCCTCTTGGCTGTGACCGATTCTTGGTGAACTTGATGACCTGGCCAGGTGTCTGTAGAGTGCTCTCAGCTCTGAGTTCTCTAGTATTGCTCTCACATAGAGACTGTGGCTTGGTGTCTGGGAAGGCTAGGATCCATTTTCTCACAGAATTCTTGGGGTTCAGGGCTTGACCTTGCTCACCTGGCTGAGCCAGGGTTTCCTACTGTGCAGTTTCTTTTCTCCTTATCAACCCTTCTTAGCTTGACTCATTCACTAGTCCACAGGGACACAGGACATGATCTTGTGAATGCTTAAAAAATATACTCCAGGGGGCTGGAGAGATGGCTCAGTGGTTAAGAGCACTGACTGTTCTTCCAGAGAACCCAGGTTCAATTCCCAGCATCACAGGGTGGCTTACAGCTGTCTGTAACCCCAGATCCTGGGGATCTAACACTCTTCTGGTTTCTGAGGGCACTGCACACACATGGTACCCAGATATACATTCAGGCAAACACATAAAATATAAATAAAATCTCCAAAAAATTAGGTTTTATCTGTTTGTGCGTTTGTGCGTGAGCCTGCCTGTGCTATGGCACACCTACAGATGTCAAAGGACAACTTTTAGGAGTTGGCTTTCTCTTTCTACCACGCAGGAGGACCTTGAGATCAAGCTCAGGCTGGCAGGTTTGGTGGCAAGCTCCTTTACTTGCTGAGCCGTCTAGCCAGCCTTTATCCATTTGATGCAAGAAGAGAAATGGAATTCCCTATCAGTTGAGGTGTCTGGAGCCACATGCCTCTGTTTTTGTGTTTTTAATCATCCTTTCACAATATGTGGTTTCCTCAAAGGAAGGAATATCCTGTCCCAAGTGCTGTCACCCTCAAAAAGACCGGGCATGGTGACATACACTTTGTTTTTTTCAAGACAGGGTTTCTCTGCTGTACCCCACCCCCTCCCGCACCACCACCACAGCCTGCTGACACACACTTCAAATTTCAGCACTTGTGAGTTCCAGGCCAGCCAGGGATGTATAGTGAGATCCTGGAGGGGGCTGGGGGGGGGGGGGAGAAGGGGGAAAGGGAGGGGGGAGAAGGGGGGAAAGGGAGATAGAGAAGGGAAAGAAAGGAGGAGGGAGAGAAAGGAAGAAAGAGAGAGGGAAGGGAGGGAGGGAGAGAGGGAGGGAAGTAGGGAGGGAGGGGGAGGAGGATTTAGAAGGGAACTTTAGTTTTGTCTCCCAGGGTGAAATCACCCAGATTCGTGGAACCACTCCTCACATCCTGGAGATGTCTCTCGAAGATTTTCTGGTGCTGGAGATGGTGAGGGGACCTGGGCAGCTGGGGAGTTCTCTTGAGGACACAGTGCTTTAGACACACTGTTGCTTAAACAAACCGATCTGTGGTCTCCTCCACTGCAGGTGGAACTTTCACCTTAAATAAGAAAATACCCAGAGCAGCTCCTCTGTGTTCCTAAGAATGTGACCCCCCCCAAGCTATTTTTATAGCTAATTAAGAAGCTTAGATTCTTCCCTTTGACAGCTGACTTTCCCCCTTTGCTTTGTACAAACTGGCAAATAGCCCTTGCTGGAATTCTGAAGGTGCTGTGAAGGCTGTCGAGTAAAGGCGATTGCTGCCAAGCCTAACAATTTGAGTTCTATCCCCAAGACCCTCATCGTGGAAGGAAGAAGGAAAAAAATAAAACGCCTCCCACAAGCTGTCTTCTGATTTCCACACGTTTCCCACCTCCCCATAAATAAGTGTAACGAGGCGACACCCTGAATCACAGGCACAGGACTAGCCAGATGCACGATGACTCCATTCTGAAGGATGTGCTCAGGAACCGGAAACATCTGTTTGCTGGTTGCCAGGGGTTCTGGAGCCCCGCGACTACCCACTTCTCTGGGGACCGTGAAGCCCTTATGTATGGCTCCGGGACCAAGTCATGTCCTTGCATGGCAGTATCCACTCCTTCGTCTGTTTTTAGTGGTGTCCTGGTGGAAGACCCTCAGCTCAGACAGCAAACGTGATCATTCGCCCATGCTTCCCCAACCCTACCAGGACCAGAGAGCCCAGCCACGAGCGGTGAGCACCGTGGGGCATCTGGACTAGCCTGGGACCAGAGGTCAGCGATGCCAGGAGCGGCAGTGACAGCTTGCAGGAGGCTGACCTCCCTGCTCCGGAGATACAGCAGCAGCAGGCTTCTGCCCTGGCTGATCACTGAGTTCTGGACCTGAGAGAGGCTCTCATTGGCTCAGCTCAGCTCAAGTGACCACTCGGGGTCAAGGGATTGGGCCATCTGGAAAGCAGGGGCTCCCAGAGGAGTCACGTGGTGCGGTGGGGGTGGGGCACGAGGGAGAAGGGAGGCTCTGCTCTTTAGGAGGAGAGGAAGCGGTCCTGTGACACGGAACGGTCGAGGTCCGCTTACTAATTTAACGTGAGCACATGATTAGAAGGCCCCAGATGGGCTGTTTTGTCTGTTCTTGTTTGTTCTCTAGACAGGAAACACTTCTTCTGTTTAAACGGGTTACCAGCCTTTCTCTCTCCCTCTCTCCCTCCCCCCCCCCCCCCCCTCTCTCCCTCTCTTATATCCATTTCTCCCCCCCTTCAAGGCAGGGCTTCCCTGCAGAGCCCTGGCTATCCTGGAACTCAGGAGATCCCCCTGCCTCTGCCTTCTGCGTGCTGAGGTTAAAGGCATGCTCCATAATACAGGCTGACTTCTGGGTTTTCTTTTCAGTAGGGTGAACTGAGTTCTCGGTTTTTAGCTAATCTGAAAATCTGTGTATTTGGAGCATTTTCCCGGACAAGCTATACTGACAATGAACTCAATAAAAAGGGCATTTTGTTTTTGTCTTCTTTCCCTCCTCTACTCACCAATTTGGTTATTCCTTTATTTAAAAAAGATTTTGTTTTTACTGGGCATAAGGTGCCTTTCAGATCTCTGAGTTTGAGGCTATCCTGGTTTACAAATGAGTTCCAGAACTGTCAAGGATACACAGGAAACTGTCTCAAAAACAGCAACAAAAGATTTTATTTTTAATTATATTTTTGTGTGATGCTTCTGAGTGTGGGTTTGCCTCCTGGAGTGCAGGTGCCTGTGGAGGCCAGAAGAGGGCGTCAGATCCCCTGGGGTTGGGCTATGAGACAGTGTGAACTGCCTGACATGGGTGCTGGGAACTGAACTTCCTGAAGTCAGTATCATGGGTGTGGGTTCACCACCCTCTGACCTGGGCAGTCACTTTCCACCACATCTGCCCACACACACGCATAACTTAACAAAGCATATTTTTATTTATAATTAAAATGTTTATTTGTAAGCAATAAATAATTCATAAATCCTAGACATGTGTTATGTTGAACCATGTGAAACTGCCACTTTTTACAGCCCAACATTTGCAATTTCATGTGGCTTAATGCTTTGACAGCTTGTTTTTTTTGTTTTGTATTGTTTTGAGACAGATTTTTCACTTTTAAACCCAGGCTGGCTTTGAATTTATGGCAATTCTCCTGCCTCCAACTCTCAAGGGCTCGGATTTCAGGCATAAACCACCACAACCATTCCTTGGCAAGCTTTTATTTGTTTGTTTTGATACAGAGTTTCTCTGCATAGCTCTGAGTGTCCTGAAATTCTTCTGTCTGCCTCCCTAGTGCTGGGATTAAAGGTGTGGCCACTACATTCCAGCCCTTGGTAAGTTTTTAATAATATTCATTGGTGTTTTGGCTTCATGTATGTCTATGTGAGGGTGTCAGAAACCCTGGAACTGGAGTTACAGGAAGGTGTGAGCTGACATGTCGATGCTGAGAATTGAACCCCAGTCCTCCGGAAGAGCAGTGAGTGCTCTTAACCACTGAGCCATCTCTCCAGCCCCACGTTTTTTTTTTTTTTTTTTTTTTTTTAAAGTATTGCTAATAATCCCAGCACTCAGGAGGCAGAGGCAGGTGGATCTCTGAGTGTGAGGCCAGCCTTGTCTACAGAGTGAGTTCCAGGACAGCCAAGCCAAGACTACATAGAGAGACCCTCAAGAACCAAAAATAAGTAAAATAATAAAGAAACTAAATTAAACTTAATTAGGAGGCTCATCTTGACACAGTAGTGCATGCTTTTATTCCCAGCACTCGGAGGTAGAGGCAGGGGGATGGATAGTTTGAGACCAGTCTGAGTTATACTGTAAGACTGTTTCAAAACAAAGCAAGGGCCGGGGACATTCGTGGGTAAAGGCGCTTGCCACACAAGCCCAGTGACCTGAGTCTGATCTCCCAAACTCACATTAAAAGCAGGACATAGGCATGCACGGGAGTCCCTGCACTCCTGCAGAGAGGTGGGAAGCAGAGACTGGAGACTGGCTAGCGCCCTGGGGCCAGCTAGTCTGGGCTATGCCGTGCAGCTGGGGAGAGAGAGACTGTGCCTCAGACTAAGGTAGAGGCAAGAACTGACCTCTGAAGAGTTACCCTTTGACCTACACACTCAGCCAAACTCTCAGACACAGGCAAAATTGGGGGGGGGTTCAGTTTTATGTTTCATCTTTCAAATAGCACAAATAGACTTAATCAGCTTTGGTGACTTGTAGGTAAGGTATCTGCCACCCTGAATCTAGCTTCCCCATCTGTATGGGCAAAAATAGCCAATAAGTTTTGTTGTATGCTTTTGAAAATGGAATTATTTCTTATTGTAAAGGTACAATAGTATTATTGTAAAACCAAGTTAATTCATGCTCGGCTCAATCTTCTGCATCTATCTATCATCTATCTATCTATCTATCTATCTATCATCTATCTATCTATATCTATCTATCATCTATCTATCTATCTACCATCTATCTACCATCTATCTACCATCTATCTATCATCTATCTATCATCTATCTATCATCTATCTATCATCTATCTGTCTATCATCTATCTATCACCTATCTATCACCTATCTATCTCTCTCTATTATCTATCTATGGACTATTTATCTACCTACCTACCTACCTATTTATTTATTTTAAAGCACAGTCTTTCTACATAGCCCTGGCTGTCCTGGAATTCTCTCTGTAGACCCGGCTTGCCTCTGCCGCCCTACTGCTGGGATTAAAGGCTACAGCAAGCATTCTTATCTGCTAAGTCATCTCTCTGCCCCGTTACCTGGGTTTTTTGTTTGTTTGTTTGTTGTTGTTTTGTTTTTAACAATTATTAAACTAAACTCATGTTGATGGTATTCTGGCCTTTGACCCTTTCGCATTCTTCTAGAAGGCTTAGTGCACTGCTGTTTGGGGTAAATCCCAGCTTGGGCCAGCCCACTCCAGCAGCCTGCTTCCCTGATGCCCTGGGAGAGAATGTGACCAGGTAGAAACTTAACAAGTCTTGGGGTGCAGCGGAGTTCCAGGGAGCATCCATAGAATGAGGTGGATTATGCATGCTGATGGAAGCTCAGATAACTGAGGTTGTGAAGTGCACCCCGCTGGGCCTGCAAAGGTGCCCCCTCTTTTGTGATTTTAATTTGCCCACAGCCCACAGCTGCTGAAGCTGCTAGGTTTGCAGATGACCCCTTCCCTACCCCTGACTTCCTTCCCTGTCTATTTTCTGTCTACCTGAAAGCGGAAGAGCTTTTTCTCAGATTCAGCTAGTAAGTAGCTAGATAGGGGGACACACGCCTGTGAACTGAGCACTGGAAAAGTTGAGTCGGGAGGAGTTTGAGGCCAGCCTGAGCTACAGCAAGAACCTGATCTCAGTGTGCAGAGGCAAGAGTGCACCTTCCCTAGGATACGAAAGACAAGACGCAGATATTCTGACCTATTTAGTGGCAAGAATGGATAGCCTAGCTAGCAACTCTTTCATCAGCTGTCCTGAATGTCTGCTTTTCTGTGGGCTGGGCCCTGTGCCTGGATGCCCACTAGCAGGAATCCGTAGGTAAGTCAGGAAGAAATTCAACACCACAGCACGTCTCAGTGTTGAGACTTTGAGCCTCAGTTTCCCCATGCAATTGTGGGGCTTTTGAGTATCAATCTAGGGCCATGAGGGATTAAATGCAACCTACCAAGAAAGATGTTGTACTAAAGGGAAGCCGGCCGTCATTCAAATCCCTGTACAGGGCAGGCAAAACCGCGGAGGAGAGTGAAGAGGATGGGCTTTGGGGGAGATTTGGGTCAGTAAGGACGCAGGCAAAAGGCTTCTGGGAGGTGACCAGCCTGCCAGTAGTGCCCCCCACAGTGTGTACTTGTGCATGAGACCTTGGCCTTTCTTGTCTACCAGCCGGCCCTGAAGCCTCCTCAGGTGCTGTCTGGAATACGCTGGACTGGGTTGGCTTTCAGTGCACCTCTCCATCAACCTCTCCTTCCTCTCCAGCCCTACAGGGTCCCTTTTGAAAGAAAAGTGCACAACACCACCCAACAGGGTCTCACGCAAGAGGTTTATTGGGGTGGGGTGAGACA
The DNA here is from genome assembly GCA_026225945.1 of Cricetomys ansorgei. Taxonomy (NCBI): domain Eukaryota; kingdom Metazoa; phylum Chordata; class Mammalia; order Rodentia; family Nesomyidae; genus Cricetomys; species Cricetomys ansorgei. Next base: position 6,240,524 of record JAMJFZ010001249.1, read on the forward strand.
TGGAGTGTCCGCTTCCGAGTGGAGGAAAGAGGAAAAGAGAGAGAGGAGAAGGGGAGAGGGAGAGAGACAAGAGAGGAAGAGGGAGGGAGGGAGAGAGAGAGAGAGAAAGATCCAAAGAGAGATCCAAAGAGAAGAGAGGGAAGGCCAAAGAGAGACAGAGAGAGACAGAGAGAGGGACAGAGAAAGGCAGAGAGATCCAAAGAGGTGGAGCCTGAAGCCCACCAGGATTATATGGGACTGATGACACAGGACAGGTGCCTATCTGGGGGCAGGCACAGGGGTAGTACCTGGCCAGAGGGTGGGGAGCTTCAGGAGCATGGGGGATGGGCGAGCTCCAGGGAGGGAGCTCTGGCCAATTCACAACACCTTTGCTTCCTCTCTACGCCTCTGTCCTCAGACCTGTCATCCTGGCCCATCCCACCCACATGCCCCTTCTGTTGGTACAGGCCACAGCTGTGTGACTCTGGACTCAGCCAGTTATAAGACCCCCCTCAGTGCCTTACTGCTGTACCTTTCCAGCTTTGATGACCCATGAACCCCTGGTGAGGATCCTTGTAGAATCAGGGTCCAGTTCATCAGGTCTGGGTGGGGCCCAGGATCCTGCGCATCTGATGAGTTTCCCCACCGGCCATGCTGCAGGTCGTTGTACTGGCCTGCACACATATACTGGCCTGGTGGTATCAGGTTCAAGGGTATATTTACTTATTGGTGTAAGTGCTGCATAAGGGGCTGAAGTGTGTTGCTTGTGGGGAGTGGGGGTGCCCTTAAACCCTGAGGCTAGCCCATTAGGTCCTGTCTTTTCTCTGCCACATAATTGATTTGTGTGCCATGGCCGCCCTCAACCTCTTCCTATTCTGTCTCAAGCAGGATGGGCTTTCTGAAGCCCCCATCAACGGCCTCTGGAGGCTCAATCTGCTGTCTACCCCTCCTACCCAGCCTGGCACCAGAGAGGGGCCCCTAAACCATTCACTGAAAGAAGGTCGGTGTGATGTCAGGGGGCCACAATCACCTCCCGGGGTTCTATTATCCCTTGGGCTCCGCCCGTCATCTGCATGCGAGCTCCCGATTGGTCTGGGGAAAGGTTTAGTTCCTCTCTTTATCCTACAAATAAACTGAACATAAAACCGAGCTGTAGATAACCCCCAGCCTTTGGGAAAGTCGGTACCTGCCACAGGGGCTTCAGGGCCAATCCCAAAGGCACTGCTCTCCAGGGTGTCAGGGCTCAGGTTCTAGAGGGGGGCAGCTCCCTGACTGGGTCCCCTCTTTTCTCTTTGTTTTAACTTCTGTGTGCCTCGACTTTCTCTTTGCCTTGGAGACAATAAAGCCACTCAGATTGCCAGGAGGGTGACTGAGCAGTGGCGCCAAGTGACGATGGCCCTTGTTTTCAACAGAATTGGGACCCTTGAGAAAACTTTCCCAACCTCTACCTTGCTGGAGACAAGTGGGCCCAGCAAGACCGCTGAGCTCTAGGTTTTATGTCTTCCCACTTGATCCCAGTTTGGGACATTTCTAACCCAGATCAGTTTGCTTAAAGAACTAAAATTTGCTCACCATTGTGCACAGTGGGGTTCCCTTCAGAGGAGGGTTAAGTGCATGAACTCATCCCTGGAGCCAAGAAGCTGAACATCCAATCTCTCCTGTGAATGGGTGAATGGAATCTGTCATATCGCATCAGTGGGGGCTCTGGACAGCTTTGCCTGCCCCAGGCATGCCCTCACTGAGCAGGATGCTGGCAAGGTTTGGGGCAGTCATGGTGGTGGTTGAGGGGGCAGCTGGTTTTCAAAGTGTGGGCCGTGGCTTCCACAAGCCAGAGATACAGAGCCATCTTCTGGGACTCGCTTCCTGAGACCGTCCCTTAGCCACACTGAGGAGAGCCCAATTCTGTGTAACCCTGAAGCACAACACAAGTTTTACATTGTAGAGTGATCCAGGAAGGTAACTTTTGTATAGAGTGCTGAGTAGCCCGCCATTTTATAGAACCTTATTACTGGGCACGGCTACTTCCTAATCTTGTCCTCAGAAGTTATGAGTCTACTGGGAAGATGTCTCCTCACTTCACACCCCTAGCTCCAGTCCCAGGTCCAGGTCCAGTGTAGGTGAGCACCGAAGGCCACAGGACCTGGGTGCCCAGCACTGAGACTGGAGGCTGCCACCTGACTTCAGGGTCTGCTTTGGGCACTGTGTGTCCATGGGGGAGTCTGTAGCCGCCGTCACTCTCAGCTTCTGTAGCTGAGAAAGGGCACCCCAATGTACCCCAATGCATGAGATGGCACCGCCATATTATGTGTTCAATCCAGTCACAGGGCCGCTCATGTGAAGAGTAGGGGTTGGGGCTGTGGCTCAGTGGGTAAAATGCTTGCTGTGCAAGCCTGAGGGCCTGAGTTCAAATCCCCGATGGGCATCTAAGCCCCAGTGCTGGGGTAGGGGCAGAGGCAGGCTAATCCTGGGTGCTCTCTGGCTGCCAGTCTAATTGAAACCGCATGCTCCAGGTTCAACAAGAGCCCTCTCAAAAAATGAGGTGGGACGTGATCAATGAAGATGCTCATTGTCTACTTCTGTCCTACACATCCGCAGGCACAGTCAAGGACATCAGTGCTCATATACGTGCACACACACACACACACACACACACACACACACACACACATACACACATACACACACACATACACAGATTCACACACACACACATACACACACACACACATACACACACACATAGACACACACACATACACAGACTCACACACAGACTTACACACACACATAGACACACATACAGACTCACACATACTCACACACTTACACACACAGACTCATACACACAGACTCTGTCACACACACACACAGACACACACAGACTCACACACCTAGACTCACATACACAGACTCACACACATACACACACACACACACACACACACACACATAGACACACACTCACAGTACATAGGTGGGTGAGTCAGCAAAGCAGACCCAGGACCATGGTCCCTATTCCCTCCACAGTGTGGAATGGTGGTTGGTCAAGTCCATGGAGCTGGTGAAGACAGTTCAGTCAGGCATAGGTCCGCCTCACGCTCTTTGTCTGTATTCATTTTACCGGCAAGGAAACAGGAAACTTGTCATGATCAGTCCCACAGCTAGCAATTGGCAGAGTCAGGCAGGGACACCCTCTGGTGCTGCTCTGTGTTGGGACCCTGGGTTGTGTGTACCAGTGTCCTCTGCCTGCTATCAAAAGTCACAACATGCTTGTGAAACTGCAGAGCATTAGTGTCTTTCCATGCTGGAGATTGGGACTCTGAGGTGTAAGCGAGCTGCACTCCTTTCAAGGCTCTGTCTTTTTAGTTTCTGGAAGCTTCCAAATCTCTTGGCTCGTGGCCCTATCCCCTACCTTCAGAGTTCAGCAGTGTTAGAATCTCTCTCTTTCTCCTCTTACTACCCATCCCTGGAGGGGGCCAGTGGATCATACCCAGGACTCCACACGTGCCAGGCAAATGCTATAGCGATGGGCCACACCACGGTTTGCTTCTTTATGATGCTTCCTGGGGTACCCAGGATCACCTCCTGTTTGAAGATCCTTACAAAGTCCCTTTGTCTGGGGAGGCAGCACCTTCTCAGTTTCCAGGAGTTTGGGGGGAAGGAATCTTCAGGGATCACATTCTGTCTTCCTAGGTGTGTCTAGGGGGAGAGAGCAGCGTTCTTCAACTGGCCTCTCTGTGCCTCGCTTTCCTCATCTGGATTATGGGATGAGACAAACATCTCTGTGGTGCAGATGGAGGGGCCCAGGGATAAATCACTTCCAAGTGCTGCCCGTTGCTTCAGGTACCCCACTGTGAGGAGCCACCGGACATGCGCCCCAAGGAGGATAGTGGGAAGACAGTCCCTCACCCACCTGCAGTGTCCACCCTGAGCCAGGAGTCGGCAGGAGTAGTGACTTTGAAATTCTTTCTCAGTTTTGATTGAGTCGCCCCCCACCTTTTGTGTGTGTGTGTGTGTGTGAGTGTGTGTATGTGTGTGTGTGTGTATTTGTGTGGGACAGAGATGGGAGAGACACTGTGAAATGTTTGTATTTTATGCCTTTTGATGTAATTCCAGCCAAACCAGATTCTAAATCATGCAGGAGGAAGCTCCTTAATTTTTTTTAAATTTGTTGTTTTTCTTAGAAATGATTATTTCCACATTGAGCCCAGAGACACTGGAGTCGCATCCTGTTTGCCTCTGTTTATTATCCCCCAAACTCCCCAGGCGGGGCTGTTCATGCCCGCCAATCAGGTGGGCTTGTGCAAGCCCCTGTGGTCACCCAGGCAGGGGCAGTTGGCAGGGGCTCCCAGAGGAAACCCCACGTGGGGATTCCTAGCTAGAGCCACACTGTGTTTTGTGGATGGGCCCACGGGGGCGACTGGAGCTGGGGGACTCGCAGCCTGGGCTCGGTGCCTTGAGAGATGTCAGAGCTTGATTCGCTGTGCAGCTGAGGGTGACTTTGGACTTTTGATTCTCCTGCCTCCATCTCCAGAGTGCTGGGATATAGGCGTGTACCGCCATGCCCAGTGTATGCTGGGATCAAACCAAGGGCCTCATATATGATAAGCAAGCATTCTACCAACTGAGATATTAAAAGTGTTGCCACCTTACATACAAATAAATGGATTTAAACAAATCAATTACGTACCCAGGCGTGGTGGCCTTTAATCCCAGCACTCAGGAGGAAGAGGCAGGCGGATCTCTTAGTTGGAGGTCTATCTGATCTGCAGACTGAGTTCCAGAACAGCCAGGACTATATAGAGAAGCCCTGTCTCAAAAAACAAAAAACAAAACAAAAAAGCACAAAAAATACAAAACAAAACAAACAAAAAAATGGAAAAAAGAAATCAATCATGCATATTTCCATTTATTTACTTTTTATTTTTTGCGTGCACGTGTGTAGGTGTGCACACACACACATAGGTGTGCATGTACACATAGATGCACAGCCCACGTCACGTGTGTGGAAGTCAGAGTACAACTTCCTGGCGTCTGTTCTCTCCTTCCCCGCTGTGGGCCCTGGGGATGGAACTCAGATCGTCAGATTTGGCAGTAAGTATCCTCATCTACTGAACCACCTCACAGGCCTAGACCAATGGACAATGCGACACACAAAGTCCTATGCGTGTATACTGCGGTGTGGTTTTTTTCCTCTTAAATAGTGGTTTGGTTTTACTGGAATTTCCCGAAGATTTCAAAAGAAACATGTAGGGCTCATGTGAACAGGGAGACAGCACAAGGGTCTGGAGGGTGAAGGACCACTCCCTTCCTGCTGAGAAACCTGTCCTGCCATTCTTGTTACCTATGAGACTAGCAGGGGTTAATTTTGCAAAGCATTCCGGGTACCGCAGGGCAGTGCTAACTCTTGCCAGGTTCATCTCACTCAGGCCTCAGTGCACAAGCCTCTGTGCTCATGCCTGTCTAATTTAAAGATAGAGAAACTGAGGCACAGGGCCCTCATCCCTCCTGCTCAAGGAGGGCTGGCTCCCAGATGTGCCAAGTTTGCTGCTCTTGCTTAGGATTCCAGGGTATGGCAGATTAGATTTGTCAGAATCTCTTTGCCAGGTGGATTCACAGGACTGGGAAAGAGCCTGACAATGCGCATTTCTAGAAAACTCTGTCACTCTGGGGACTTTGAGAGCCACTGATGTATATCTATATGTGTGTCTCTTAGGCCGGTCTTGGAATCTCTGTGTAGTGGAGGAGAGCTTTGGGCTTCTGATGTCTCCATCCCCATAATGCTAGGATTACAGGAATCCACCCCACACCTGTGTTTGCAGACCAGAGCTAGAACTCCAGGCCTCACACATGCCAGGCAAGGCTCTCTAACAACTGGGCCACATCTCAGATCCCTTAAGCCACTTATAAAGGAAAATACAAAGATGTGTAGGTGGCAAGGTACAGCCAAGTCTCACCAGGGGACCGTAGAGCCCACTGGACCATAGAGTCATATCAGCAGGGCTGGGAAAGGATGCCAGGCCATCCCATGGCAGCCGGCGGCAGTGTGACCCCGGACACCTCTCCCTTCATTTCCAAGGCTTTTGAGGGCTGCTAGACTCAGCTGGGCACAGCTCTCCTGGGCTCTGGACATTGGGCTGTAGACTGGTGGGCCACCTGTCCCTGTCCTTGAGGGCTCGGATAGAGTACCCTCCTTACCGCCTCTGTGCAGTGGAACATTGGAAGAAATTTTTGTTACTTTGGTTTCTTTAAAAACGCAAAATGGAGTTTGGATTGGGTTTGCTGTGGGGTTTGGAATGCTTGATGCAGGTGGCTATGATTTGGTTAGGTGCAGTCGTTCTGGCACCTGTAGCTTGTTCTTGGGATTATGTGCCACTTGGGTTTATGGGAACTTTTTTGGCTTAGGGCATAAAAGGTCTGAAGCCCTGAGAGTTGAGGTGTGTGTTGGTTGGTGTTTTGTGTTAGTGTGTTAATTCTTAGAAGAACAAAGCTTGGAGGGATTGAGTTTACAGACCGTGAGCTGAGATTCTAGTCTGGCTCACTGCCAGCTAGTCCTCTTCAACCTTAGGACAGCCTAAAAGAGGCTGTGAAGATGTCTACCTTTCTCTCATTCTGTATCAAGGCTGCTTGCAAAAGCAGTGATTTCTTTATGTTCTTCCTTTCTCCTTCCCTAAACTAAAGGTAAAAGACAGAAGTTTACAACTATACCTTTGGGTCTTCCTACTACGGACCCTTACAGACACCCCTGCATCTAAACTGGAGACAGAAACCCAGGCTTCCGATGGGTCTTCAATGCCACTGGCCACAGGCCTCCTGAGACCCCGCTGCTAGCAGGATTTGATTCCTGGGTGCAGTCAACACCCAGAGCTGACAAAGAGTGCCAGGTCCCAAAGTGCACACGTTCACATTGCTAAACAGACACACACACACACCACGTCCGCATGAGAAGATGGTCCACAGGCTGGGATTGAGCTCACTGGCAGGGCAAGGCCCTGCAGTCAATCACCAGCACTACTGTGGGGGTGGGGGTGGGGGGCAGAGATGTCCTACAAAAGCCTCACCTAGACTCCTGGGAAACGTGTCACACAAGACGAGAGCAGAAATGACAGCAGGGAGGACTGATGCAGACGGATGGAGGCGATGTGACACCGTCTCAGCGCCAAGGACAATGCTGGGGACAGCTGGGGACACTGGGATGTGCCCGGCGGCCGCGGATAGCATGGGAAAGATTTCATTGGTATTAAGATAATGATGTGTTCCTGTTATGTAGGTGGCATGCTTTACACCAAATAATGGGAAACTTGTCATTATGTGTCAGCATGTCCTTAGGAGACGCACACTGAACACTGGAGGTAGGAACTGTAGAGACATCAGGAATGCCTATGTATGCATATATGTGTGGACACACGTATGCACACATGCGCACACACGAGTGCTCTCACACCCGTGCACACACATGCACACTTGGACCCATGCACACTCCTAGCTATACATACACACTCACATGTATACGTACATATGCCTTTGCACATGTACACGCCACTTGCATGCTTGTACACATGTGCACACACAGGACACTCATACGTGCATACTTGTGCACATAGATGTACATGTGTACATGTACCATACCACATGTACTACACGTGTAAAATGAAGCAACACTCACAATGCACAGACATCCACGCACACATATGTTCATGCACGGACACATGTGTGGGCACACACATACAAGCACGTCTCTAGCAATATCGTGAGGAACTAGCTGACATCACGTGGACAGTCATTCTGCTTCTGCTTTTTAAACTCACATCTGGAGAACCTGAGCAGCTCCTTCCTACACACCTCCAGCCCCTAGTCCATTTACTTTAAATCACTGTCTACACAGGAAGAATCTGCCTGGCTTCCAGGCCCCTCACAGGTCGCCTTGGTGAAGTCCCGTTGTGATGATCAGGAGCAGGACCCGCGTCAGAGCCAGCTGCCTCCCGTCTTGTTCTCAAAAAGCTGCAACTGAAAAGCTGCTCCCACTTGCTGTGGTACCTTCCATGTCCACGACCTCATAGGATGGAAGTGTCATGCTGTGTCACACGGCTTCAACAAGACAAGCCTTTACTTCTCTCACATGACCTAAAGGTCAGAAGGGGAGGGGGGAGACCGGCTGTCGCCTCTTTGTTTTGCTGCAGAGACTCCCCGTTTCTGAGGATTCCTCTTGGGTTTTCATGGCTTCTGGAGCTCCAGCCATCACACACACGTTCCAGCCGCAGGAAGAAGAAAGGAACAAGACAGAAATGGGGAAAAGCTAAGCACTTGCTGCCTTCTGAGGGAGCCTTCCAGAAGTTTCATTTGCATCTGGTTAAGTAATCAGTCGCATGCTTGTGCCTAGCTTCAAGAGAGTCTGGCAATATGGTCTTTTTAATTTTTTAGACAAGGGAACTGGAGTGGTGGCTCAGGAGTTAAACATGCTTAGAGCTCTTCCAGAGGATCCAGGCTCAGTTCCCAGCACCACAGGGTGGCTCACAACTCCTGTAACTCTAGTTCCAGGGGACCCAATGCCCTCTTCTGGCCTCCAAGGGTACTGCATGCATGTGGTTCACATATATGTAGGCAGAACATGTACATAAATCTTAATTTTTCAGAAGAATGGGTCTCATGTAGCTCAGGCCGGCCTTGAACTTACTACAAAACCGAGGATGACCTTGAACTCCTGATCCTCCCGCCTCTACCTCCTGAGTGCTATGATTACAGGCCTGTGCTATGTGGGATGTTTAGGATCGCATCTAAGCCCTGTGCACACTTGGCAGACATTCTACCAACTGAGCCACAGCACACGTCGAGGATGTAGTCTGTATTTCAGAAAGAGACTTTGTGCCTACCTGAAACTCAAGGCTTCTCTTCCTGCAAAAGGGAAAAGGGAGGCGATAAAGACCTCCGAGCCTGCAGGGGACCCAGCACATCCTGAAGAGCCAGGAGAAATCATCCCCCATGGCACACCTGGCCACCCGCCTTTTCTTTAGAGCCCACAAGCTCAGAACAGCTCACATTTTTTGCATGGTCACATTTAAAACGGGGGTCCAAGGGGCTGGAGAGGTGGCTCAGTGGTTAAGAGCACTAGGACCTGGGTTGAATTCCCAGCCCCCACATGGTGACTCACAACCACCTGTAACTCCAGCTCCAGAGGATCTGACACCCTCTGCCAGCCTCCTTGCAAGAGGTACACAGACATACACGCAGGCAAACAAACACTCATACATATGAAATTTTTAAAAGAATTTTTTTTTTAAATAGAGAAATAAAATGGGAGTACATTTGTTCAGTTTGATGGGATCTTGAATCGCCTTGGAGACAAACCTGTGTCTGTGAGGGATGTTCTGGGTTAGGTTAATTTAGAACAGGGAGAACCAGCCTAAGTGTGGGCCGCATCGGACTACAGGCTGGGCTCCCAGGTCACACGAAGCTGAGAAAGATGGCTGAACTCCAACATCCATTGCTCTTTGCTTCCTGACCACAGACACACTGTGACCAGCTGCCTCTCACTTTGTCACGCCTTCCTCCCCTTCTGTGGTGGGCTGTTGTAGTTGTACACTTACTGTGGTGGCTCACTCAAGAAAGACAAGGAGGCATCCATAACCACAGATGCATATTCTGCCAGACCTCAGCAGAGGGAACTACCATCACGGCCAGCGCCATACTGGACAGTGGAACCCCGAGCATCTGAGCTCAGGTGTTTTTATTGATTCAGAACTATTCGGGTGTTCTACTGATAGCACGTGCAGATTGTTAGCAGTCAAACATCCCCCACATAAACCCAACACCCGAGAAATACAAAACACCAAGATCTAGGCAGCCCCTCATCCAACAGTGCTCAGAACAATATTTTAAACATAACTAAAAATAAACTTCTACAACAGACTGTACCCTGCAACTGTGAGGCAGATCAAAGCCTTCCTTCCTCAAGTTCTGTTGGTCATCTATTTTGTTTCAGCAATGAGAGCATTTAGCTTACACACTGGGTGTGGTCTATCTCTATCTCAGGAGGCTGAGGCAGGAGGCAAAGGAATGCGAGGCCAGCCTGGGCTATCCGGCAGGAGGATCCTGTTTCATGAAAGCAAATATGTAAGAATGTAAGAGCGTTCCTTAACAACCTGGGTGTTGTCTCACAGGCAGTAAAACCCGAAGCACTGAGACCATGTGGGAGTCTTGAACACTCAATGAACGTGTCAAGTTTTGTCCTTTTGCGTACTGGCCATTCATTCACTGTCCACTGAGCCCTGAAGCCCAACATCAAGCCGCCCTCACCCTCCCAGGGCTCAAGGCCAGTAGGGAAGGAAGACCAGAGGAGTGGCGAGTAGGGATTACTAGCACTGGGCCTCCTGCTCTGAGAGCAATGGGTGCTAGGAATGTAGAGAATGGGGGAGATGACGTGGAGCCGTACGGAGGGCTGAAGGGCTGGCTAGATGAGGTTGGTGAGGAAGGTGTTGGCCAGCCTGATTAGCCAGGCGAGGTGTGTGGGTGTGGGTGTGGGTGTGGGTGTGGGGTGCCTATGTATGTATGTGTAGTGTATGTATGAGTGTGTGTATATGTGTGTGTGTATGTGTGTATATGTATGTGTGTGTATGTGTGTGAATGTGTGTGGGTGTATGTGTGTGTATATGTATGTGTGTGTATGTGTGTATATGTATGTGTGTGTATGTGTGTGAATGTGTGTGGGTGTATGTGTGTGTATATGTATGTGTGTGTATGTATGTGTGTATATGTATGTGTGTGTATGTGTGTGAAGTGTGTGTGTGTGTGTATGTATGTGTGTGTATGTATGTGTTTATGTATGTGTGTGTATGTGTGTGTATGAGTGTGTGTGTATGTGTGTGTATGCGTGTTTGTGCATGTATATGTGTGTGCATATGTACGTATGTGTGTATTTGTGTGTGTATATGTGTATGTGTATGTATGTGTGGGTATGTGTGTATATGTATGTGTGTATGTGTGTATGTATGTATGTGTATGTGTGTGTGTATGTATGTGTGTGTATGTATGTGTGTATGTGTGTATGTATGTATGTGTATGTGTGTGTGAGGTGTGTGTGTGTATATGTGTGTGTCTGTGTGTGTGTGGTGTGTGTGTATGTGTATGTATGTATGTGCGTGTGTATGTATGGGTGTGTGTGGTGTGTGTGTATGTATGTGCGTGTGTGGGGTGTGTATGTGTGAGTGTGTTTATATAAGGAGGAAGGATGGGGACGAGGGGCAGCAGAGACAGAAGGAAGGAGTCCCTCCTTTCACAGGGGTCTCAGCAGGCCTGTAGGCTATGGCCGGGCACCTGTCTGCTTCAGCTGCCTCCAGATCCCTCACTCCGCCATTTCTCCAGTGTCCCCACAGCCTCTGCTCTCATCCCTGCCTTCCTTCCAATGTCTAAGAGGGGGAAAAATGCAGCAGTTCCAGAAAGACAGGTCCAGCCGCATGGAAAGCGGCCCAGGAAACAGCCTGGCAATGGTTGGAAATGCCGTGAGAAGAAAATCATCCTGTAATTGAAGGGAAATTCTTTATGAGGGCTGTTGAGGCCTCCTGTGAGTGGCTTTCATCTGCGGCTTGCTCTACACTTTAATTAACCCTGACCCAGGAGCTTTCCAGAGCCTCGGGTGCTACCCACCTCTTCTGGGGAATCTTGCTTTCCTGCTGCAGAGAGAGAGAAACTGAGGCTCGAGAAGCCCCGGGGGCACAGAGGTCAGGAAACAGTCCTGAACCAGAGCACTGGTTTCTGAAGGCTTCCAGCTTCCGGCTTTGGGGAAGGAGCCCAGAGCCAGCTGCTTCAAAGGCAAGGAAGGGCGGCTATCTCTAAAAATGTGTTTTTGTTATAAAGCTGGTTAAATCCCATTTTCTAAGTGACTGTAAAAAACAACAGACAAGCACATGAAAATTCATGACCTTTTAAAGTCTTTTAATAGACGTATAATATGTATGCATATTTATGAGGTGCCGTATGATAATTCGATACTCATAAGGGTGGAATTTGGCCAGTTAACATCTCCAACCTCACAAATATTTATTATTTCTATGTGTTGGGAACATGACCTATTTCATATTGTAATTGGGCTCTTTTTTTTTTTTCCTTAAATTTCGACTGAATTTCAACTCAAACTGACTTAAATAAAACTGGTAGTTCACTGGTCCCCAGGCTAACAAAGTCCAGGAGGAAGATCCACTTCCAGACACATCTGGATCCAGGAGCTTAAATGATAACCCAAACCCCCACCCCCACCCCACTCCTGCCTCCTTCCCTCCCTCCCTCCCTCCATCCCTCCCCCCCTCTATTTCTTTTCTCCTCTCCCTCCCTCTCTCCCTCCCTCCCTCCCTCTCTGCCTCAGTCCCCCTCTCCTTCACACTCCCTGACACGCATGTGAATTCTTTCTGTCTTCGCATCCTCTCTCTCTTTCCCCTCTCCTCTCTGCCATTAGATTCTCTATGATGATGCGTCAGCCGCTCAGCTTTTGTTAGGTTTTTTTCCCAGGCTTCAAGCGGACACTTCTCTCCTCCCGAGGAAACCCCGAGGGGGAAGCAGCACGCAGAGGTGCGATGGGGTATGCAGGCTTGCTCCTTCAGGGCTCTGACAGCATCTTTTCCCTGCAGGTGTGTGTGTAGGGAGGGGGTAGGGTGGGAGTTTAAGTACATTTGCAAATCTAATCGTTTTCAAGTGTATTTTGTGGTGACTGAAGTGTGTCTTTGAAACTGCATAATTTTAAGTCTGGCATAGTGCGGCTCACATCTGCAATCTCAGCACTAGGGAATTTGACAAAGAAGGATTTCTGTGAGTTTGAGGCTAGCCTGGACTATAGAGTGAGTTCCAGGCTGGCTTTACACAGTGACCCAATCTTAAAATAGCAGCAGCAGCAGCAACAAGAACATCAAACCAAAGTCAATCAAACAAAAAAATCAGAGACAATAGAAAGAGACACCTTCCACATCCCCCCTCATTACCCCCCTCCCCCCATCAACACGGGCGCTGCTCCCATTTGAGAGACCCATCTTCCTCTCTGGTCCCTACACACGCCTGTGCCAGGCTTAGCTGCAGCAGTAACAAGACTGGCAGCTTGTCGACATAAAGCTATCATCTACGTATCTGATGCTCACGGATCATGCCACTGAGGCTGGAGGGATGGCTCTGCAGTTAAGAGTTCCAGGGCTTCTGCCGCTCTCCTCTGACCTCCTGGGGCATCAGGCATGGACTTGGTACACAGACATACCCGAAGGCAAAACACCTACACACAAGATGCAATTGTAAAAAGAATCATACCAGCAGAGGTGACAAGATGTCTCAGCAGGTAAGAGCACCTGCTGACAAGCCCCATGACTTAAGTTTGATCACACTGTGGAAGCCGAGAACAGACTCTCAAAAAGGTGCCCTACAACATCCCCACCCATACTGTGGTACACACACACACACACACACTAAATATATATAAATGTATTTTAAAACATTTACAATGCAATTGAGCTACCAAAAGAAAAATCAAACACAAAAGAGAAAAATCTCATGTTTTAAGTAAGTTTAGGATTTTGTGTTGGGCCGTAGGCTACAGGTTGGACTTTACTTTGGAGTCAGATGGCCTTAGTTCTGGATTCTGGCCCATTCTCTCTTATAAAGATTTATTTTATTTTTAATCGTGTGTGTGTGTGTGTGTGTGTGTGTGTGTGTGTGTGTGTGTGTGTTTGCACGCAGTGCCTGCAGAGGCCAGAAGAGGGCGTAGTGTCCCTTGGAATTGGAGTTACAGGCCATTCTGAGACCCTTGATGCCGGTGTTGGGAACTGAACCCAGGTCCTCTTCAGTAGCCTGGCATGCTTTTAACCTCTGAGCCATCTCTCCAGCCCATACCCTTTAATCCTTACTGAATAAACAAGGTAGCAGGAAATGGAGGAAGAGTTAGGAGGGTCTCCAGGTTTGGAACAAAAGCAGTGCTGATTGACCTCTGACCAATGCCAGAGCCCACACAATACCACCCGCTGACTGGCTTAGATCTGGATTCCCTCAGCCAATCACCGTGGTGGGCAGAGAGGGCATCCGTCATTGGCTGCTAAGCCTTAGGTGGACAGGCTGTCAGGGTGATGGGAGCGAGCTGCTGGGAGGGTCCTGGGGAGTGGAGCCGGCGGCAGGTCGGGCTTGGCTTCATCTCTGGGCTCAGACCTGGGCGCTGCTTTCCACCTGCACCCTCTGCCCACCCAGCTCTCCTCTGAGCCAGGTTTCTGCCACCGTCCCAGCCCACACCCGCCTCCTGGGCTCGGTGAGCCCCAACTGCTCCTTGGGAGGACAGACGGTTTTTTGTTTTCCCCTTGGCAAAAGATGAATTCTCTTTTCTGAGAAAATAAAGGGATGGAGGAGGAGGAAGAGGAGGAGGAAAAAGAGGAGGAGAAGGGTGAAATCTCATAAAAATAAAAGCCCGGATCTCAACTTCAGCGGCAAACCGTACTTCAAATAGTTTTTAACGAACTCGTCTGCTGGAAGCCAGCGCTCGAGGCTTGTTTCCCACGCAAGCAGAGCCCAAGGAGAAAGGACGAGGGGTTCTCTGGGAAGAGACCCCCAGGTTTCTAAGGCAGACCCAGCAGATGCTGTCAGCACCAGGCAGCTGAGCACTGTGCAGAGGACTCTGAGGCCCAGAGGGCAGGCGGCTTTTCCCAGGCATGGTGTTTGCAAGCAGCCCTCAACCCTGTACCCCTTTCTCCTAAAGCTGGATGGCCAGAGCCCTTTGCCACCCCCTCAGGTCTGGGATTCAAGAACAGGGGGGAGATGCAGGTGGTGGGGGAGGCAAGGAGGCTGCTTCACACAATGTCTGTGGAAAGTCTCGATTGTCCTATGTTTGGGGTTGAATTTTAGGGCTTTTTCAAGTTGGATAGGAAGTTGTGTGTGTGTGTGTGCGTGCATGTGTGTGTGTGTGTGTGTATGTGTGTGTGTGTAAGTGCTCACACATGCTCTCACACAGGTGGAGGTCAAAAGACACACCTTGCAAGAGTTGGTTCTTTCTGCCACGTGACCCCAGGGATCAAAGTCCTGTCATCAGGCTTGGCCGCAAGCACCTTCACCCACTGAGCCTTCTCACTGGCCCATATCTTTGAGTTCCTGCTGCCCAGATTCTCCCAGAGAGCCCTGGGATTTCAGGCAGCTGCAGCCCTCTATCTTCTCGTTTTCTAGATCAGAGGGAGGCACCACTCAGGGCAGGATCCCAGGACTGAGGAGCAGTGAGAGCTTTTCCCTTCCTTATGCCACGGAAAGAGGACAGACTAAGGCCATTGCACCCAGAGAGAGGCCTGAGCAGGACGGTGGCAGGGAGCAGGGGAGGGGGAGGAGGAGAGGGGTTGCTGGAGGCGCTGCTTTGGGTGGCTGTCACAGAGGACTGTCTGGGAGGTGACGTTTATGCCGAGCCCTGCGTGGAGGCAAGGAACCACCGGAGAATCTGATGAAAGGGCGCTGCAAGGAAGGGAAGCAGCAGGTTCAGGCCGGCCTTGGAACGGTGCTGACAGTCACCTCACAGTGTCGCCAAGCAGGCAGGACGGTCCAGCACACTCGGTCTGGACATCGGTCCCCTTGGCCTGTCGGAAACATAGACACAGCTGTCTTTCCACCATGTCGGGACGTAAGCACTAACAGTGAGTTCGCAAGCTGTGTGGGTTCTATCGGCTGCGGTTTGCCGCTTACCCTGCTTTCTCTTGGTCTCAGGCCGAGGCAAATGCAGATTCTCTCATTCAAATTTTAATTACTAATATGAGCTCTCAGCTAGCACGTCACACTCAGCAGTTCTCTCTCTTCTCTCTCTCTCTCTCTCTCTCTCTCTCTCTCTCGTGCATGTGCGTGTGTGTGCGTGTGTGTGTGTGTGTGTGTGTGTGTGTGTGTGTGTGTGTGTGTGTGTAGTTTACAGAGGTTAAAGAGGTCCCAGCAGAATTCAAGGAATCCCAAAGTGGGCAGAAGCAGAGTGAACCGACCGATGCCAAGAGAGGCTCCTCCAGGGAGGAGGCTGGGTAAAGCCTGGTGGAGGTCCTTTTGCAGGAACCTCTGGAGAGTTAGGTCCAGACTCACATCTTTGAGCTGAGCCGCAGAACTGCGTCAAACTGTAGAAGCAGAAGGTGTGGGCTGTGAAGGTTCAGAGTGGGGGGCGGGGCCAGACACAGGCCGGTGACTTGAGCGACAGCAGAGGGACTGGCAATGGTGACTCAGCAAGAGCTGAGCCGGCTGAGGTGATGATGGTGACAGAGTTGAGCTGCTGCCATGGGGCAGTCAGGAGTTGTCTGCCCATTGGTCCCTGACGCACACAGCGTGGGCAGGGGACAGGTTGTTGGGCTGTCACTATTACAATAATAGGTGTCCTCCTCTTTATGGGATCCAGGGGAGGATGTCGCCCTTCCCTTGGTCTGGTGTCCAGTAAATTCTCAGGTCTGGTTTTCCTGATATGATTTAAATCTGCCCATGTGCTTATATGGTAAGTTTATAGGGTGGCATTCTTTGAAAGAACAAGTTACTAGCAGTCTGTGTCTTGTTGGTGGTGATGGTTACACATCCACCAATGGGCAAAGCCATCCAACTTCTGTGCATACTCAAAGCAGAGTCAAGGGGCTAGAGAGATGGCTCTGTGGTTAAGGGCACTTGCTATACAATTATAGCAACCAGAGTCCAGAATCTAGCACCCACATAACAAGCTAGGAATTCCATACATGCCTGTAACCTCAGCTTCAGGTGAGCAGAGACAGGAGGATTGTTGGGGCTTGCTGGCTTCCAGCCTCACTGAGAAAACGCAAGTCCCACGTCCTTAGCTCACAGAGAGACCCTGCTTCAAAGGAACGGGCGGAGAGTGATGGAGAAGGATGCTCTTCTGGCCTCCGTGTGCACACGCAGGCATGCACACACACTCACACGCAGACACACGTAACGATAATTTTTTTAAAATGAAGTCAAAAGTTGTGTGTAAAATGCAAGGCATGACACAGACTGAAAGTCACCATCACACACAACGCAGAGTAACAGTTGGGTAAAGTACAACCTAAGCTCAGCAGTCTACACCCCAGGGGTACTCCCAGCCTGGTGATAAGTGACCTGTTTTGTGTCCCAGGCATGTAGTCCCTGGTCCTGCGTGGGTGACACATTCTAGGTGGGGAAGGGAAATAGTAGGTGAACACAGGGTGGCCCGGCCCCTCCCCCAGGGGGCTCCCTCCAGCCTGGAAGGGGCAAGAGGAGTGCGGTTGTTGACATCCCAGTCACTTGCAAAGGATTTTCTTTTTTCTTTCTCTTCCGCTTTCCAGTTCATAGCAGAAGGCACCTCCTCACCCTGCAGGCATCAGCCAAGTTGTTTTGCAAACGTGAAAACCGATATTTGCTCTCTGAGCTGTGCGCTGTCTTCTCCTTCCTGGCCCTCCAAGCAAGTAAATAAGAAAATGTCAGTTTCCGGGACCAGATGCGGTAACTGAGGACCTTGGCGCCCAATATTTGATGTGGATGGTTAATATTCAGGGGGTCTGTTTAAACATTCCAGATAACCCAAATTATACCGTGAGCAGCCCTCGAGGAGGTACTTAGACAGCCAGGCGAACCGAGTGTGAAGACTCGGGGCTCCCTGTATCTTTGCTTTCTTTCCTGCTCTGGGAATTTGTTAAGCTCTCTATCATCCATGAGCCTCAGTTTACTAGCTTAATATTGAAACTAAGGGTCTGGGGCCTTGGCTGGGTTGGTAGAGTGCTTGCTTGGCCTGCAGAAAGGTTCCATCCCCAGTACCACATAAGCCAGCCACGGTGACACAGCCTGTGGTTTCAGCATGGGGGAGGGAGACAACGGAGGCAGGAGGATCAGAAGTTGGAGGTCGTCATTGGCTACAACAGCCAGTCTGAGGGTAGAGCCTGCCTCAAAAAACAGAAACAAAAACCCCAGAACAAACAGGAATAAACAAATAAGAGCCTGGAACAAACCCCACCTGCACATTACTAGATTGGTAGTAAATTCTTATTGTTTTTGATATTTTAAAACCTTGAGCATTGCTTTACTTTACCCCTTCTCTCCACCCCACAACTCCTCCCATGTTCCCCCTTCCAGCCCCTTCTGGAATTCATGGGCTCCTCTTTATTCAGGTCCGCTGAATTACTACTGTCCTTATGTGCATAGGGCCAACCACTTAAGACTGGACTCCTGTCCTGAAAAACAAACAAACTCGTTCTCTCTCCTTGAGCAGCAGCCATCTGCCTGCAGGTCTTCATCTCTGGGGCCTGGTGAGCTTTCCCTCCACGTTGGCGTCAACTGGTGTGGCTCTGTAGGTCTTGTGCAGGCGGCCATGAGAGCTCACGGTGCAGCTTCCACAGCCTGCCTAGTAGACACTCACACAGCAATCATCCTGGTCCTCCGGCTCTTACAGTCTTTCCAACCCCTCTTCTGTAATGTTCTCTGAGCCTAAAGGGTAGAGGTTGTGCTAGAACACCTATAGTAACTTCTTCTTTTAATTCTATCTATCATCTATCTATCTATCTATCTATCTATCTATCTATCTATCTATCTATCTATCTAGAGACAGAATCTCTCTTTACATAGCCTGGGTGTCCTGAACCTCACTATATAGGCCAGGCTGGCCTCAAACTCACAGAGATCCACCCACCTCTGCTTCCTGAGTGCTGGGCTTTAAAGGCATGGACAACCACGCTTGGCTAATTTTTAAAAAAACATATATGCATGTATACACGCTACTTGTCGGGGGTACCCTCAGAATCCAGAGGAGACCATCAGATTGGTGGCTGTGAACTATTTGATACAGGTGTTAGGAATCGAACTTGGATCCTCTGGAAGAGCAACAAGTGCCCTTAAGGGCTAAGCTGTCTCTCCAGTCTGTAAGTTACTGTCATTCTGGTGCCAGGGACTATCCTTCCCAGAGCACACACTTGGCGCTCTTGTCCCCGATATCATCTGTGTCTGCGGAGGTGCCGAGCACACAGTAAAAAGACCATCACATCTTTCCGACTGTGTTGTGAAAACGAGATGGGAAAGCCACGCCTCACACCAACTTCTCTGCTGATGGGGAATCCTACGTCCTCTTGTCAAAAGGCACACTGGGAGGTTTAGACAGGAAGCATGCGCGCACACACCACACACACACATACACACACACACACACCCCAGTCCGCCGAGCAGGTGCCTCTGAGCCAGCAGCAGCGGAGGGAGCCCCCTTTCTCCAGCGCTGGACCCTCTGCGATCAGATCATCGACTCTAGGCTACACCAAGGCCTGCAACCAGGCAGGTTGAATAAACGGTTTCGAGGAGGCTCCTGGTCATTTGGTGCAGCTTTGTGTTCACAGGGGCGCTCCTGGAGCTGGAGCTGCGAGGGGACAGCGCAGTGTGGCCCTTTGCAAGTTGGGACACATAGGCTGCGGGAGGGTCGTGCTGGGTCTGCGGCTAGACAGAGGAACTGCCAGCATCCTGAGGGCTCTCCCTTGTTCCTAAGCAAGATGACCGGAGTAATGGCTCCATCCACCACCCTCCTCTCTGGGCCTGTCTTCTGCTCTGCAGTCTCCTCCGCTCTCCCCCGCGACTCGCTCTCTCTGTCTCCTTCACACCTGGAACCTAGGATCCGGCACTAATGTCACAGGGCGATGCTACAGACCAGGAAGAACGTTCTGAAGACACGCCTGGACTGACGGAGGGGAGACTGGGAACTCCCTTCCTCCACACACTCCAGGGTTTCCCTAGACCTCTTCAGTAGGAGGATGTGCTGCTGGACCAGGGGCACGCAAGCGCAGGGCGGATGTGGAGGCGGAGGCTGAAGCCGCCTGGACCACCGCGCAAGCGCAGGGCCTAGTGGCACCAGGAGCCTGCAACAGTCCAGGGGAACAAGAGGGCCCAGCTTCAACACGATGTGCCTCTCAAAGCTGTTGTCAGTCCTTCTGGGGCAAGTCAAGACACATGTCTGCATCACAGAGCAGGGTGAAACTGCCTTATTGATTTGTCAATTAAAATGCGACTCCAGATACATCTAACCTTGCTCCAATCTAGTCACACAGCTAGCTTGCCTGGCACCTTGACCCGCCGAGACAAGATGCTTCTTTAGCTAGGAATATCATGGCAGAAATGTTCACGTAGCACTCACCTTGTGTTTTTAAAAAGTTTATTACTGTTACTGTGATGATGACGATGTGTGCCTGCACACTCATCATGTAGAGGTGGGGGCGTGGCGTCGCAGAATAAGTGGAGGTCAGCGGTCAGAAGGAGACTGTAGGGTCCGTTCTCTTCTTCCACCTTTACCTGGCCTGGGGTTTAAACTCCGATTGTCAGGAAACACATTTTTCTATAAACAAAGCACCACTGTGTTTGGTTCTGATTTTCCTGGGTTGAGAGGTTAGAATAGAACGTTCTGAACTTCAGGCATGTCCAGCCAGTGGCCTATGGCCTCATGAGTCCCAGGACAGCTATGAAGGTGGCCCAACGCATTTGTAAATGGTAGCACTGTATCTCATCATCAAAAGGTTGGTACCGCTGTGGGGAGTGGTGGGGAGCGGTGGGGAGGGGTGGTGAGTGGTAAGGAGGGTGGGGAGAGGCGGGGAGGGTGGGGAGAGAGGCGGGGAGCAGCGGGGAGCAGTGTCTGTGTGTTGCCTTGAGCTTTGTTCCTGCTCACTGCAGCTAAACCAGCTGGAGGCTTGAGGGGAAGTGCTAATCAGTAGGGTGGCACATAACTTTACTCCTGGCACTGGGAGGCAAAGGCAGGGGCATCTCTGTGAGTTCAAGGCCAGCCTGGTCCTGCCAAAGTTACATGGTGAGACTGTCTCAAAAAGAAAAAGAGAGAGAGAGGAAAAAAAAAGGAAGAAGAGGAAGGCAGAGATGGGTGTTCATCAGAGCTCAATGGGTGCCTCCACAATGTTATCTCATAATCTCAATATTTGGGGGGCTGAGACAGGAGAGTATTGGTGAGTTCAAATTCAGGTTAGGTAAAAAACAAGAAAGGTTAGTGGACAAACTTCCCAAGCATTTAATAGCTTGCTTTGGCCACTATTCCACTTTAGGGGAAATCAAACCCTCGTCAACATTTAGGGAAATTGGAATATTTCACATGAAAGCCTGGGTTTCCGGGTTCTCTGGGAAAACCAGAAGATCTGGCCAATCTGGCACCATAATCACACGTGGCTACAGTGGCTGGGTATTCACTCTCATTTGCTACAGTCTCCACCACTCCCTATGACTCTACCCTGGGAGGGCACTGCACTGGTTTATTTCAACCGCCCGACTGGGTCCACACTCACCTCTGCAAGCCTTGTGGCTGTTCTTGCTCGATTTTACATCCATCCACCTATCTATCTATCTATCATCTGTCTGTCTGTCTATCATCTATTTATCTATCCATCTATCCATCCTCTATCTATCTATCTATCTATCTATCCATCTATCATCTATCTATCTATCATCTATCTATCTATCCATCTATCATCTATCTATCTATCTATCCATCTATCTATCATCTATCCATCTATCATCTATCTATCTATCTATCATCTATCTATCTATCTATCCATCTATCATCTATCTATCTATCTATCCATCTATCATCTATCCATCTATCATCTATCTATCTATCATCTATCTATCCATCATCTATCAATTACCTATCTATCATCTATCCATCCATGAGTTCATGTGCCACACTGTACATGAGGAGATCCAAGGACAACTGAGCATCTGAGCTGCACGTGTACAGGCGTGGATGAGTGGGCGCTGACACCTGTGCACATGCGCGCAGAGCGCAGAGGAGGACTTCCGGGTCCCGCTCTACCGCTCTCCCGCTCTCCCTTGAGCTTGCAGCTAGGCCAGCAGCCGACGGGTTTCAGTCATCCCTGTTTCTATGACCCGTCCTCCAGCGCTTCCGTGAGTGCTGGGATCTGATCTGCGGCCCTGGAGCTCGCACAGCGACTGGTCTTACCCACTGAGCCGTCTCCCCAGCTCCACCATCTTAAGAAGCATATTTTATGAATTATTATTGTGTTTGCACACCTGTGAGTGTGCACATGGGTGTGCCGTGATGTGTTTATGGATGACACGCATGATGACAACTTCTGGGCGTCGGTGTGGGTGTGTTCCTTCTACCTTGAGTTTTAGGGACTGAATCCAGGTAGTCAGGCGAGAAGAGCAAGCGCTTTTACCCACTGACCTATCTCTTTGGGCGCTGGCTCTTTATTTTTAAATTTATTGTTACTATTTAAGACAGAGTCTGGTTGTATAGCCCAGGTTGACTTGGAGCTTGCCATGCAGCCCAGGCTGGCCTCCAGCTCATAATCCTTGAGCCTCTGCCCCCTGAGCTCCCTGAGTGATAGAATAGCAGATGTAGACCACCATGTCTCCCCATGCCCAGTGAATTCCTGCCTTTTACATGCAGCCATGCCTTCCTCACCTCCACTGGAAGCCGAATGCAGTCCTAATTGAGCAGCTGGGGTTTGCAGGCCCCACTCCTGCATCCGGTCTGGTTTGTTAACGGGCTGTATTGATCAGGGTTTGGCAGGCTGCAGCCCTGCTGAGCTAGGAACGGTGTGAAGTGGGATTTGGTGTTTGCATTCAGAACTCTGTGCGAAGTTCTCCTACCAACTAGGTCGCAGTTTTCAGGTCTAGAAAACAGAAGCAACGGAAGCTACTCTACAGAATCATCAGAAGCATGGAGGAAGGATGTGCGGGACGGTGGGGGCTAGCCTCGGGCACAGCGTGTGCGTAGCATGCACAAGGCTCTGGGTGTGATCCTCAGGACTTCAAAAAGGAGAAGTAGTGCACTGTGCTTAACATCGGACACTCAGCCCACATTGACTTCTGTGGTGATGATGATGACGGTGGTGGTGGTGATGACGATGATGATGGTGATGATGGTGATGGTGATGGTGATGATGATGATGATGGCGATGATGGTGATGATGATGATGGTGATGGTGCTGATGATGGTGATGGTGGTGATGATGGTGATGGTGATGATGATGATGATGGTGATGATGATGATGGTGATGATGGTGATGATGGTGATGATGGTGATGATGATGATGATGGTGTGATGATGGTGATGATGGTGATGATGGTGATGATGGTGATGATGGTGATGATGGTGATGATGGTGATGATGATGATGATGGTGATGATGGTGATGATGATGATGATGGTGATGATGGTGATGATGGTGATGATGGTGATGGTGATGATGATGATGATGGTGATGATGATGATGATGATGGTGATGATGATGATGGTGATGATGATGGTGATGATGATGATAGTGATAGTCATGGTGATGGTGGTGATGATAACGGTGGTGGTGGCGGCGGTGGGGGTAATGGCAGTAGGATGGTGATGGTGGTATGATGGTGGTGATGATTTCAAATTGTTGCATTGTTTTTAGCTTCAGGTTTGCTGACCCCCACTTCTCATAGGGCATTTTGTCTGACAGTGACATATGGACCACTCTATGTCTGAGTGTGCTGGCTTCCACGGCTCCTTTAGTAAGTCACCATATGCTGGGTGGATTCGAATGCAGCAAACTGACTCTCTCAGAGGTCGAGGAGACTGGTGTGCAAAACCATGGCACGGGCAGGTTGGTTCCTTCTGGAGGCTGATAAGGAGCCCCCCAGACCCACTCCTGGCTTCTGGTGACTGTGGTGATCCCTGGCCAGGAGGCCTGCCATTCCAGTCTCAGCTGCATCTTTGTTTGGCCTTCTCTGTATGCCTGCGTGCTGCCTTGTCCCTCACAAGGATGCTCCCTGGATGGAGGCCCTACCTTGCTCCAGAGCATCCTCTGTATTACCTTAATTATAACTGTACTGTGCTATTTTCAAATGAGGTCACACTTTGGGGTTCCAGGTGTGGCGTGACTGTAGGGAGATACTGCTCAGCCCACTACCCTGATGTAAGTCAGTGAGAATCCTAGGGAAGGGCTGTGGCGTGTCCCACCCCTGACAGCCCTCTGCAGCGCTGTGGTTGCTTCCCTGGTGCTGTGGTAGCCACTCCTGCTCTGTCAGGAACCTCCGACCAGCTCCTTGGCGGCTTCCCTTTCAACCCTTAAGAGCGGTGACTCACTCTGGAGCAGCGCTGGCGTGTGCCAGGTCAGGGTGCCAGCGGCCACCTGGCTCAGAGCTCTCGGAGGCCAGGGTGACCACTGTGGGCTCTGAGAGGTAGGGTCCCAGGCCAGCACCCCAGTCCTTCTCTGGGGTACCAGGAGGCTAGAAGTTTGTGGCTGAGCACACGGCATTCAGTAGGGAGCTGTGTGTGTTTTCCTTTCGTGCCTTTAAAAGTTGGAAAAAGAAGAGGGGTTTGGCCGTCTCGGGCAAGCTCAGACCTGTGCAGAGAGCTGAGCCTCTGCGCCTGCTTCCTGGTAGCACAGAGGGAATGCAGACCTGCGTGATGAATTTCTGCGGCCACAGGAAGCCAGCTTCATAGGGACTTGTTTACTGTCGGGAGGTGGAGAGAGAAAGGGTTATGTCTGCCCTCTGCTAGGAGTCTCAGGGTTACTGCTTACCCTTTAGTAAGAGTGAAATAAAGTTCTGAACTGTCTCACTTTTGGGTGTCCTCCTCCTCAGTCTTCTCTGTCTCCTGAGGTGTGGCTAAGCCACTCGTTAAAAAAAAAAAAACAAAAACAAACCAGCATCCAGAAAGGGAAATAATGAGCAATGGGAAACCCTTCTTTGCATGTGTCCAGGTGGAGTAAGGGGTGATCACAGGTGGGGCAGGAAGGAGCGTATGGATATTAACGTTCTTTTGCCTTATGGAGGGAAGGGTAGGGTTCCCTGGGAAGTCTCCCTTTGGTTAGGAGCCTGACTCCACCATGCAGGGTGCGTGGAGATGCTGGTTCCCTATGGAGGGCATGGATTGGTACCTAGAGTGGACACAGAATGTGGTCTGTGCTTTTAATACATCCAACAGTGCTACTGAGGGGGGAAGCCAGGCTCGGAGGGCTGGAGGGACGGCAAGCCAGGCTCGGAGGTCTGGAGGGACGGCAAGCCAGGCACACAGGGCTGGAGAGACAGCTCCACAGTTAGGAGTACCCGAGCGCAGTTCCCAGAACCCACATGGGACCCAAAAGTGCCTGTCCCTCCAGCTCCAAAGGTGGTGACCTCTGACCTCTGCTGGCACACATGCATGTACAACCCTGCCCCCACGTATACACAGAATTCAGAAAAAAATTATTTTAACAAAGAGTTTAAGGGAGAGAAAGAAAGAATGAAAAAGTTGATCAAGTGACTTGGGAGAGAGTCACACTAAGGAGAGCCACAGTGCCGCTGGGGGTGTTAGGTGGAGGGGGCAGACCTGAGCAGCGAGGGGGTCCCGGAGGCTGCAGAGGACTGGGTGAGTTCAGAGGAACAGCATGGCGCCTGAACCTGGTCGGGGAGCTGTGGAGGGATCCAGCAGGCTCATCAGAATTGGGGGAGCCGGAACCGTGGATCTGAAGCGTATGGAGGCAGACAGGAAGACAAGAGAGGCCAAGCAGGGATAAACCAGACCCTGTCCCCTCCTGAGACCAGCGGCCACTCAGCTTGGCACGATTCAGGTAGGCCTTCCCAGCTCTTCTGCCTTGGAGGACGTCAGGTGGGTGATGTCTCCCTCCGTGACTGCAGAGTGAATAGGCCCATGGCCTTGATCCCTCCTGGGGTTGCCCAGAGCTCAGGGTCCGGGGCAAGGACCGGCTCTCTGTGGGACCGTTCTAGAGCACGCCAGCTGTCCCTTTTTAGTTCATTGAGGCAGAGCTGGCCAAGTCCTGCTTCTTCTTGTGTGAAGAGAGTGTGTCTGCATCAAAAGCCTCCAGAAAGGAGTCTCCTTCAGGGCCTGAGAGATGTTGTCTGGGCCGGTGGCAGGCTGCGTTAGCAGGTCTGCACACACCGAGAGCTCCAGACGGGAGCCGCTGCTGAGCAACTCCTTCGGAGTCTCACACTGGTGTTTCCACTGCTGACCTTGGCTCAGGCTCTTCCTGGAGGATTGTGGGAAGGCTCTCCTGGCAAGTTTCCTCCCTCCCTGCCTCACCCTCTTGTC
Source organism: Cricetomys ansorgei (assembly GCA_026225945.1). Classification (NCBI taxonomy): domain Eukaryota; kingdom Metazoa; phylum Chordata; class Mammalia; order Rodentia; family Nesomyidae; genus Cricetomys; species Cricetomys ansorgei. The sequence continues at coordinate 6,266,486 of JAMJFZ010001249.1, forward strand.
TTCTCCCCACTCCTTAAGCAGGAGAGGGAGAGGCGATAGGACGTGGCGAGGCTCCGGGAAGACACACTTGCAGTCCTGCAGGAGAAAGAAGGCCGGACAGCCAGAGATTTTCAGATGTGATCTCTTGCCCTTTAGATAATGTTGTGTTCAAAACTGTTTAGTTTTTCTTGTTTTACATTTGTTTACTTATCTATTTAGTGTGTGTATATGCACACATGGTGCATGGGTGTGTGTGCGCGAACATTCGCACGTGTAACGGTATGTGTGTGGAGGCCAGAGGAGTTGGTTCTCTCCTTCCACCAAGTGGGTCCTGGGGATCAAATTCGGTCATGAGGTCTGGCGGCAAGCTCCTTTATTCGCTGAGCCGTCTTGCCAACCTCACGAATTCAAATCTACCAAAATATTTGCTGGACGTGGAACCTGAGGCAGGATTGCCATGAGTTTGAAGCCAACCTGGGCAACATTTAAGCTTGGGGTTAGCCTGAGCTACAGTGTGAGACCCTGTCTCCACACTACTGAACAAACACTGTGATGCACACATAGGGCTCAGTCTTATTGGGAATTGTCTCCTTTTAATTTTTAAATTTTATTTTATTTACTTTTAACTTTTTTTGCGATGTTAGGAATTGAACTTGGGGCCTCACACAGGCTGGGCAAGTACTGCACTGAGCCAGATCCCCAGCCTCATCTTTGTATTTAAAGAATTAAAACTTTTAGATTTGTTGTATTATTTGGCCTCATGTAGCCCAGGCTGGCCTGGAGTGCTTTCTGTAGTTGAAGAAGGACCTTCTGCCTCTACACCCTGAATCTGGTGTGTATCATCTGGCGGGTTTACACAGGGCTAGAGATGGAACCCAGGACTTGGTGCACACTAGGGCAGAGCCCTACCAACTGAGTGAGCCCCAGTCTCAGCCCCACTGTGAGGTTTGAATCTGCAGTTCTGTGATGACTAATGACATGCAGCGTCTAGTCGTCTACCTGCCTATTCCCGGGTGAGGCAGCAGCTCTCCTAATCTGCCCATTTTTAATTGGCTCGGTTTTCTTCTTAGAATGTTGGTGGATTGTTTAGGTCTTAGATGCCAGCTCTTGACCACATGCATGTTTTGTAAGTTTATTTTCCCAGGCTGTGGCTTGTTTGTCATCCTGGTTGGCTTTGTGTGTGTGGTTGGCTTTGTGTGTGTGTGTGTGTGTGTGTGTGTGTGTGTGTGTGTGAAACTTGACACAAGCTAAAGTTATCTGGGAAGAGGAAACTCAACTGAGAAAATGCCTCCAGTCAGATGACCTGTAGGCAAGTCTGAAGGGTGTCTTCTTGATTGATAACTGATGTGGGAGGGCCCAGCTCTCTGTGGGTGGTGTCACCCTGGTCAGGTGGGCCTCAACTGTATAAGAAAGCAGGCTGAGCAAGCCAGAGGGTGTTCAGTAAGCAGCACCGCTCCATAACCTCTGCTTCAGTTCCTGCCTGACTTCCTTCAGTGACGGGGTCTGACCTGAGAGTTGTACACTGAAATAATTCCTTTCCTCCCCAAGTTGCTTTTGGTCCTGGCCTTTATCACAGCAACAGAAATACCAGCTCGGATATTTGTTCATTTTTGTAACAGGGCTTAAACCCTGGACCCACTGGGAGCTGAGCATGCCTCCAATGTTGCTGCAGGGCTGTGGCCCCCACTCTGTCCAGCGTACCTGTTCTCTATGCCTTACGGTGCGTGTGATGGTGCTGGGTGCCCTGCAGCGTGGGACAGGCTGTGCTCAGTGTCTTACAGTTCAGGGGACATAACAGTGCTCCACACCCCGGAGTGTCCAGGACAGGATGGGTCTTCCTGCCCAGGATTGGGGTAGGGGCGTGTCCTAGGCTATGTGTGTCCTGTGAACAGGCCTCTGCCGGGTTTGCTCATCAGAGAGTCACTATAACTCTAAACAGACACTAGTCAAATGGTGGGAACACAGTGGATGTCAGTGGGAGGAGGGAAGGGGAGAAAGAGAGGAGAGGCAAAGAGCCTGGACTGTCCAGAAAGAACTCTAAGAACCCACTGTCGAGTCCAGATCTCTCCCCACATCCAGTATTTCCAGAAGCTGCCAAGAAGAACCCTTCCTTCCAGAAGGTTCCCAGGTCCCATTGTCCCCGTTCCCTGACTAGATCCCCTGGGTTTCCTTGCTCTGCTTGCATCTGGGCTGACAGTGACCCAGCTAAGAGGCTTCCTGCGTCTCTCTGTCCAGCGCCCCACACGGGTTTTAGATGGTGTTCCAGTCAGAGACTAGGTACAGAGGCAGCTGGACTCCTGTTTCTCCAGTCACCCAGCAGATGGTGGATTTCCACAGTGGAGCAGGACTGAGTCCCGGAAAATGTGTTTAGAAACAAGTCTCCTACCCTGACCGGGATTCTCATCCGTTCCCATCACAACACCAAGCAACCGGCAGATTCGGGTGCTGTGAAGGCCAGCTGAACCTCTATTACCCCCTCCGCTGGCAGAAAGCATAGGTCAGCTGTTCTCCTGGGCCACAGAGGATGGGAGGGGGCACTGTGAGCTCCTAGTAGAGGCCACTTCCAGATGTCATGGGGCGGGCGGGGCGGGGGGGGCGGAGACGACTCAGGACACAGATGTAATCATAAATCTGAGCCTTTGGCAAATCTGTGGTCCTGCACGGTCCCCAGTAGCCTGGTTAGACACACCGGAATCTACAGAGGGAACAACTCTTCCTTAGTATGAATACTCCTGGGAATCTGAGGGGGGGGGGGGAGGAAGGAGAGAGAGAGAGAGAGAGCCAGGAAGGGGAATAGGCTGTGAGAAGGGGCAGCAGGCAAAGGTCCTTGCTGCTCATTCTGACGACCCGAGTTCAATCTCCAGGACCTACGTGGTGGAAGGAGAGAACTGAGTCCTTCAGGTTTTCCTCTGACCTGTAGACATGTACCAGGCCTTACACACACACACACATACCGCAAATGTAATAAAAAGTTAAATATTGAAAGACGAATGACTTTTTTAAAAGGCCTTATTGGGATACCGTACTGTTTATCGAACTGAAATTGCAAAGTATAAGATAACAGAAAAGGAAAATAGAAATCGCCCGGAATCCACTCACCCCACGACCTTCGCAGACATGCACCCGTCTTCAGCCCCTGCAGCACACACTGTTCTACAGTGTTTACTCCCGCAGCCGAGCCCCAGCCTCTGCCCTCTGATTTCTTGGTACGGTGAGCGTTTTGTCACTCTGTCCGATGTCACTCTCCGTGGCTGCCTACATAAGCCAGCCCCCATTTAAACAATCCCTCATTGTTGGCTCCGAAGACCCATTCCAAGTCTCCACTACTGTAAATAACTCTCAATGGGTATCCTTGTACACCAATCTGTGCGTCCACCTCTGACTTTTTCCTTAGGGTAAATTCCTTGAAGCAAAATCACTGGTGAGGAAAGTCAGACACATTAAGACTTTTGATAAGTACCATTGTGTTTGTTTCCAACGTTTATGGCGAGCGCCGTGAGCAACAGCGGCGTGCCCTCCCGCCAGCCCCTGCCATCCTTGCCAGTCCTGCTGCCTGTCAGTGGAAACACAGACAACACAACGTAGGATAAACACGATCTTACTACCCGCTGAGCTGTTTCTCCAGCCCTATGTACAGTCCCGTAACTTGATTTTTTATTTTTTTTCCCCAAATGGCAGGTTTCTTGCAGCCTGGGCGAGCACTAGCCTTACAATTGCTATGCAGCTAAGACTGATCTTGAACTCCTGACCCTCCTGCCTCTACCTCCTGAGCGCTATGAATTCAGCTGTACACCACCACGCTTGGCTCCCTGATTCTTTTTATTTAACTGGAATATCGTCATTTTAGATTTTATTTGGATTTATGTATTTTATGCACACGAGTGTTCTGCGCGCATGTATGTGTACCTTGTGTGTACCCGGTGCCCTCGGAGGTCAGAAGAGGGCGCTGGATGGCTGTGAGCTGACGTGTGGGTACTGGGAATTGAACCCAGGTCCTTTACAAGAACTAGTGCTCTTAATCTCGGATCTTTTTTTTTTTTTCGAGACAGGGTTTCACTCTGTAGCCCAGGCTGGCCTTGAGCTCTTGGTAATGCTCCTGCCTTCAATGCTGGGAACACCTGTGTGCAGTGCAGTTCATACTCACCTGCACCGTCTCCTGTGAGCCGCTATTTGTTCCCGTGGTGCCCTGAGATCGCATCGTCGATGTGTGCTGTGGTATTATTTCTCACTCGCTGCTTGTGGTAAACATAGACATGCTCACTTCACCGTGTCTGCTTCGCTCCCTCCCTTGTAAAATGCCCTGCCTTATACAGAGTTTTAAAGTCATTCCTCAGAAATTAAAAACACCGAGCTAGTAAATGCACATTTAAAAGGATTTTAGTGAATATTCCAGAACTCGGGATGGCCGCGTGCATCCCCCTGCCTGCCAGTGCTGACAGCCATTGCTCCCGTTCAATATCGCAACTCCAAAAGGCATGAAGAGAGATGTCATTACCGTCCGCACTTCGATCGCCTGGTTACTAATGAACTGGTGAGTTTCTTCATGCGTGGGCCCGGGCTCATGTCCTGAAATTCCATTTGCAGTTTAGCTGCTGTTCGTCTTTGGCAATGTTTATTGTTCTGAAGGATTTTTGTTTGTTTGAAAAGTCTGGTTCTTTTTTTTTTTTTTTAAAGTTTTTTTGAGACAAGATTTCTCTGTGTAGCCCTGGCTGTCTTGGAACTCACTCTGTAGACCTCAGACTCAGAGCTCTGCCTGCCTCTGTCTCCTGAGTGCTGGGATTAAAGGCCTGCGCCACCGTACCCTGCTATTTGGAGAGTCTTAGTCTGTTGAGTAGCTCTGATATTTTTTTCAGGGGAGGGGCATGGGGAGGCCTATAGAATACAGTCAAATGCTATATCACTGATAAATGTTTTTCTTAATTAACTGAACATGACAGTGCATGCCTTTAATCCCAGCACTTGGGAGGCAGAGGCAGGCAGATCTCTAAGTTCAAGGCCAGCCAGGGCTGCATAGTGAGACTGTCTCAAACAACAACAACAACAACATTTTTTATTGCATTTATTTAGTTTGAGGGGAGCAGGGAGGTGCACCTGTCTCTGTGAACATGGCGGTCAGAGGACACCTTGAAGGGGTCTCTTCTCTCCTTCCTCCATGTGGGGATCGCAGCACACTTGCTGCTGTGGGTCAGGCAGCAGTGCTTGCTTTTAACCACTGAGCCATCTCACTGGCCCTGGAAATATTTTTCCTAAGATGTTGGTGGCTTTTGACGTCTAGGACACTTTAAGGTAGGCAGCACGTTTTAAAGACAGACAGTCAGGTGTGGAGGTGTGCCCATAACTCAGCATTTGGGAGGTGGAGGCCGGAGGGTCTGTAGGCCAACTGTGTAGTGATTTTGAGGTCACTCTGGGCTGCAGGAGACGCTGTCTCTAAACGTAAAGCGAAACCTGGACTGATGGCTACAACCAAGGGTTGAGTTTGTCCAGCAAGCTTGAGGTCCTGGGTTCAATCCTGGCTGTGGAAGGGAAATAAAAATCCAGAGGCGTCCTGGCAGGACCAGGCCTCCTCACAGGCCGTAACGTGATCTTAAACACCAGGCGTCTTGCTCTTTCTCCTTTCTGAGAAGTGGGAATCTTGAATCCTGTGACTTACACTTCCCTCTGCCTTGGCAACTGTCTTTTTCTCTCCTCCTAGGGGTTTGGTGTTCCAGGATGTTCTATGCTGATGACGCGGCTTTGTGAGCTTTCTCGCGTTTGGCTTCATACTCCAGGATGGGCTCTGGAGATAGTTTCGGAGCCAGAACCCCAGGGGAACAATAACGGGTGGTTCTTCAGAGTGAACCAGAGGAGGCCTGTTCTGTCATTAGAACTCCAAGTTGCTATCCACTGAACCACAGGGTCACCTGAGAGGAGACCTATTTATAAGTGACCCCGAGGCTTATGAACCTGCTTGGGAGACAGGGGCACACTGTCTGCTTTTCAATTGTACTCAAATCTGTGAGTACTTGCATGGCACCCACAGCCTGGATATTGAGAGGTCCGACTCACAGCCGCATCTCCATTACAGCCTTACTTCCTCCTTTAGCGTTTTCCTCCTTAGCACTGAAGCCTGATGCAGCCTCTACCCCGCCCTTTGACCTTTGACCTTAGCTTGGCCTTGAAGACCAGTCCCCTCCCCTCTCCCCCAGTCAAGCTATCCTTCTATGAATAGAGCTAGGGAGCCTCAAGGAAAGAGAAAGATTTGATTTGACCACAGAAACACAGACGTTCCTGAAAGTCAAGAGACAGGACAAATTAATGGAAAACCTAAAGAAGAAACAAGGGTGTTTCCAACTGTCAGTCACTCACCGGGTCTCCCACACAGCCAGTGGACAGAGGATTCTAGCCAGCGGAGGGTGCAGGGCAGGGTAGAGGAGACCCAGCCTCTCCTTGGGTGACGGCGTGGGAGAGTGGGCAGATGGCTGAAGGGTGAATAGGAAGCCACAGCCAGGGCATCTGTGTGCATCTTCTCTTGGATCTTGGCTCCATGAGGAGGAAAAGGAGGGGGAGGAAAAAGAGGGGGAGGGGGAGGAGGGAAAGGGGGAGGAGGAGGAGGGGGAGGAGAGGGAGAGGGAGGAGGGGAAGGGGGAGGAGAAGGAGGGGGAAGAGAGGGAGAGGGAGGAGGGGAAGGGGGAGGAGGAGGAGGGGGAGAAGAGGGAGGGGAGGAGGAGGAGGAGGAGGAGGGGAATGGGGGAGGAGGGGGAGGAGGAGGAGGACCAGAAATCCCAGCCCAGGATGTGCCTGCAGTCACTTCCTGCTGCCTCTTGCCAAGGATGTCAGGCAGTGAGTCAGAGCCCAGGTATTTTGGCCCAACCGCTATTTTGACAATAAGGGCGATTAAACAGATTGCTTGTTTGTTTTTTCTTCCCCCCTTCACTTCCAGAAGAGCTTTGCTCTAGGTCTTGACAAGAAAAGAGAGCCAAGGAGACAGGAAGTGGTCATGGGGAGCAGATGGGAGCATCCTTGAGTGGGTGAAGAGCTTACCTGCTTGGTGTGATGAGCCGTCACCTCTGCGCCCCTAAGACTAGATCAGAGGGAAAATTCAGAGACGATGACTGGAGTATCAATGTGAAGGTCTGAGTTAGACACAAAGTGGGACTTCCTGCTTAATGACCTTCCTTCTTCCTCTGAGTAGGAAGCTTTTTGCTGGAAGGCAGTCTCCTGCTGTGGAGTAAGACCTTTTACCTTGAGGTCTGGGTAACAGCAATGACGGCAAATCACAGTCAGGAAATAAGGAAACTGAGGCAGGCATCCATGAATAAGGCAGTGACCAGCAAGCCAGCCTAGGAGGTGATGCAGGAAGCAGAGAGATGTGAACTCCAGGGGCAGAGCAGGCTGACAGAGCGTCATGTGGACACTGATTCGGTCTGGCTCACGCAGACCCCAACGCAACCGCAGCACCTGCCTTCCTGACTCCCAGAACGCATCCTGTGCGGAAGGGAGTCACTGGCTGAAGCATCCAAGGGCGACAGGATCATCTTGATCTCCAGCCCCATCCCCAGGCCTGGCTCGAGGGCCTCAGTGCTTCCCTGAGTCGGATGCTCAGACTGACTGTGTGCCCTGCCGCAGGGTCACTTTCACAGCCGTGTCGGAGGGCCAGACTCTGTGGGGAAGTAAAACGATTCCAGTGTGAATCCTGAGTCGGACTTCGGGATCAGAAACCCGTTTCTTCATTATTTCAGAAGCTAGTGAGACGTTCAGCCAGGGCGCCCTGAACCCGAGGCCCTGAGAGGGGAGGTGTTAGTGAAGGAGATGAGGAGACCCAGGCTGGCCAGCTCAGCTGTGAAGACACTGACTGGACATGGCGACCCTATTGGTCACTGCCCCGGGCTTTTGTGGAGCCTTCAAGATGTCAGCCGCAGACACCCCCAGGTCTTCCAGTCTTCAGGCCTTATTCTCCCACACCCCTGAGCTTTGAGGATGCTCTGGGTGTCCTCCAGCAGGGAGGGAGGCTGGGGGACTGCTGGGCAGAGGAGGCTCGGGTGCAACGCAAACACTAGTGTTACCAAGATTGGGGAGCGTGCCCTGTGGGTGTAGACAGGTCACGGGGTCTGCGGCACCGTCCAGCAGCACCAGGGGCTTTCCGTGTCTGGGAGGCACAGCTAGAATCTGTGAGGCTTTTGCGCCATTGATAGTTTGTAAGATTACAAGGATGTGAGTGGAGGTTTGCCGAGTAGTTATTCTAAATTTGTGTTAGCAAGAAACGTATTGCTGACTTCTCAGACTCGGATGTTATTTAGAATGATGCTAAAATAAACAACAGCAGCAAAAAAACAAAAGAAACAGAGAAGGAGGGAGAGGAGGAGAAAGAGGAAGAGTAGGGCTGGGCTTGGCTGCACACACCTTCACTCCCAGCTCAGAGGAAGCAGAGGCAGGTAGACCGCTGTGAGTTCAAGGTCACCCTGATACACACAGTGGGTTCTAGTCCAGCCAGGGCTATTTTTAATTCCTTCCACCCCAGTACCTCAATGCCATGAGACTCTGGATGCCTGTGTTGCCTCTCTGCCCCCCCCCCCCCCCCCAGTTTTCTTCCCTGCAACGTTGGGGTGAGGAGAACGTTGACTTCTGAGGGGGCTCGGTGTGGATCTGACACACCAGGCTGGGAACAACTTGCATAATCTTTCGCAGAGAATGGGCACATGAGTCCGGTGGGGACTGCTGTGGGGCGTGGTCCCCAGGTCTCAGAGGGAGGATGTGCTGCTCTGAAGGAGACACACAGAGAACTCAGCTCCTCTGGGGGTGATATGGGGCGGGAGTCACTGCCCCTCTCTTCTGCCCAGATGACCATCGACCCCAATATCCACCCAGCGCAAGCCTGGGCTGCCTCTCACATCTAGAGCTCTCTGTGTGCACAGATACTGGGAATGGGGTTTTGCTCCAGAGAGTTAATCTATGCTGTTTATCTTTTAAACACCATTAACCACAAATTAGTTGATTCTTTCATGGCAATAAATTAATAGATTCCATTAGTAAACAGTCAATTACAAGATGATTACTTTTCTGTCCAAGCCTCGAGCTTTTTATGACTGATGCTGTCAGCTTCTCGCTGGACTCTCCTTGCTGGGCTTCTGGCTTGCCGGCCCTCATCCCCCTGGGCACCAGCGAGGCCAGCAATCTCAGGAACTGGGCTGGGAGCTGGGAGCAGAGAAGAAACAAAACCAACAGATTTTATTTCCCACACAGACCAGTCCAGTAGAGCAGCCGCCACCCTTCACTCCTGTACGGATCATAAACACACTCACTATGAGTTCTTCAGTGACTTTACTCCTTCTCAGACCTCATCCTGGCCAAGACTCAATAACCTTTTCTATATCCATCCATCCACCCGTCTGTCTGTCCGTCCGTCTGTCCATCCATCACCCACCTGTCTGTCTAGCACTTACTGAGTGAGCATTTATTAAGTACCAGGTACTCTGTTGCATGTTGGGGTACAATATCCCACACTGAGGGCTGCTTTGGATACCTGGTGGGGTTCAGTTGCTGGTACTTGGAATGAGTGTTGGTTTTTTTTAGCAGGCACAGCCTCTCGCTCCCTTTGCTTACAGCATCTTCAAGCAAGAGTACATGCAGGGGCCAACTTCCACCACAGGGCGAGGACTTTCTAACCCACAGCTGTCTCTGCCCTTTCAGCGGAGCCGTGCATCTGTGTCAGGGCAGTGGCTCCCTTCCTCCAAGCTCTGAGACTGACTCCCACCCATGGCCACCTCCCATCCTTCCACAAAGCCCCAGATTTTGGCTAATCAAAGACCCTCGTTGAATACAGTGCATGTTGAGATGGGACAGAGATGAGACTTTGGCATATGACTGTCACATCCTGAACACCCCCACCTGCAACTCTCCTGTGACCGTGGGTCTATTCCTACGTCTGAGGTCTTCATCTGCCCTGTAGTACCTCCGTGTGTGGCGGCTGTAGGTGTGAGTGAGGTGCCATACCTATGGTAATCAGGACCCTGGACTCCAGAAGAAGCTCACAGAGGTGTGGATCCGTTGTGAGAGCAGGGCAAGGAGGAACGCTGTTGGTTTAGCCAGGCACTAGGACAGGACCTACCTCTGGATTGGGTCCTGGCACCTGCTGCACAGCTGTCTGTGTGGCTCAGCCATTCCCGGAAGCAGCTGCTAGGGCAGAAGGGCATGCAGTCCCGGGAAGAGACTGGAAACTCGGAGGGCGGCGGTGGTGGTGAGCAGGAGAGGGGAAGAGCCTTCAGATCCTAGATGTAGGTCTGATGTCTGGAAAGATGGAGAAGGAAGGGAGAGGAGGGAAAGGGAAGAGGAGAGAGTAGAAAAAGCTTGGGACCACAGGCAGCCCTGGGGAAGACTCGGGTTGCAGAATCGGAGCTCTGGGGTAGAGGAGCTTCATCGGAGAGCCCCAAGGGGGTAGAAACAACAGGCCGGTTCCAGAACATGCCCTGCTGTACTCATGGGAACAGCATAGCCTCATGTGCTAACCCTGCTGCATCTCTCACGGGGTGGCCCCTGGGGGCTGTGTGTTACCTGCTTTCCTGGCCCAGAAGCTCTCACAAGAACACACCCAAGACCACACATCAAATCAAATCCCCTTCTCCATGAATGCCTGCTGTTGGGAGCAGAGATGTCTGATCACCCTCAGTGACTCTGAGCAGTGTGCATGGGGGCCGAATGTGTCTCCAAGCCCAGTGCTGGGCACGTGGCTCTGCAGAGGAGCCAACACCCTCTGTGTTTGCTGTCTTGGCACTTAACTGGCGGCAACAGGAAGGGCTTTCAGATTTCAAAGCTATTTCACTGCCAGCTGAAACACCCGGTGCATCTGGGAGCCGGTTCACCTGGAGGGAGCAAGTACAGAATCCGTTCAACAGTAAAGAATCAATCCGAAAAGAAGAACACATTTCCCTGTCACATTCCGTACAGGCAGAAGAGGTATCTGTGTCTGCGCTGGTGTTCTGGCCTGTTGTCTGTAGTGGGTTCCTCGGGGCTCACCCAGAGGGCCTACGCATCACAGGCAGCACTGAGACTGTGGATGTCCCTATGTGTCATTTCCTTCCTGGGTCTTCCTCCCTCTATCCCTCACAATCTCTTCCTTTTTCCGTTTTCCCTCCCTCCCTCCCTCCCTTTCTTCCTCTTTCCTTCCAGAACTGGAGATGAACCCAGTACTCCACATGTGCTCGGCAAGTGCCTATTGCTGCGTGGATAGATTCCCAGCTCTCTTTTTACCTTTCGATTTTGCTGCTGTCGCCTGCTTATCTGAGACAGAGTCTCACCATGTAGCCCTGGCTACCCTGGAACTCACTGTGTACATCAGGCTAGCCTCTGCCTCCCGAGTCCTGGGTGTGGTGCATCACCACACATGGCTTACTTGGTGTTTTGAGACAGGGCTTCACTAAGTTTCCCAGGCTGGCCTTGAACTCACTCTGTAGCCTAGGCAGCCTTCAGACCTATGATCCTCTGCCTCAGCCTTTTAAGCAGCTAGGATGGCAGGCCTGAACCCACAACACCAGGTGTTAGGGATTTCTGCCGCCTATAACTCTCATCTCATGGGGGAAAAAAAGGGTGCTGTGGGTCTCAGAGAGCTGAAAAAAAAAACATAGTAAAAGATGGGTCCAGTTTGTCTGTAAGTGTCCTTTATTTTTCCAGGAGGAAAAGAAAGCATACATTTGCTAGGGTGTTTACTGAAAAAAGAAACGAAATCCCAAGTAAAAGCAACAGACAGTCAATGAGTACAAAGACTCACCCCGCCACCACCCGCCTGAGCCTCGACTGGGGCTCTTTGCATTTTATCAGCCTTCCTCTCTTGAGAAAGTGGAGTTGGGAGAGAATTGTCCACCATGCTGCAGGGACATTCTCCAAATAGCTCATCAGACCGCCACCGCCACCGGTAGAAGTTTTCCTCCTCAGCTCATGGCCGGGGATCAGATGTTTGAATGTGACTTTTCTACAGACAGGAGGACTAGGACGGAGAGGTTTGTTTGGGGGAGGAGGAGTGGGCTGGGAAGTCGCTTCACTGACAGGGGAGAGTGACCTCCCCTTCAGCACTGAAGGATCCCCTTGCATCTTCGCGGGTCTGGGACTGGGGCTGACTCCACCAGTGGGAGTGGAAGTTATGATGTCCTTGGCAACCGGCCACTTTCCCTGGCAATACCCGCCTCGGGTGGAGGACCCTGCGGGAGTTGTGAAAACACTTGTTAGCCCGGGAGGGGGACACCAGGAGCCACCTATCCCCCTGCTCAGCCCTGCAGAAAGGAGGCTGACAGGGCTCCATTGGCTTGGCATCTCACCGAGACAGCTGCACAGAGTGGGGACAGCAGCTCCCAACTGAGGGGACTGCAATGGAGAGCTCCGAGGGAGACCTGGCCAGTGGCTTCTTGCAGGGGACTCTCAAAGCCAGCTCTGGAGAATGGCCTGCCTCCCCAGACTCCACTCCCCAGCCTGGATAGACCTCTGAGATGTACTAGCGTGGGCGGCAGCCTTACGCTGACCAATGACCACCAGGACAGATTTTTTTTTCAAGACAGGGTTTCTTGTTGTAACTCTGGCTGTCCTGGAACTCACCCTGTAGACCAGGCTGGCCTCGAACTCACAGAAATCTGCCTGCCTCTGCCTCTGCCTCCTGAATACTGGGATTAAAGGCGTGAGCCACCATCATCTGGCTAGGACAGATTTTTTTTTTAATTAAAAACTATTTATTAGTGGCTAGGATATAAAAAAACCATATTTTCACTGTATTTTTCTGATAGAAACACCTGTCATACAGTGGGGCTTTTCCTAGGGAGCAAGTGCACAGCAGTGTACACACCTGTTCATATATTTTTAAAAGTTTTTTTATTACTTTATGTGTCCGGGTGTCTTGCCTGCATGTATGTCCATGTGTGCCTGCTGCTCTCTGAGGCCAGGAGGGCATTGGTTTCCCTGGAACTGGAGTTGCAGATGCTAGGACACTGTTAGGTGGGTGCTGGGAACTGAACCTGGGTCCTTTGTGAGAGCACCAAGTGCTCTTAACTGCTGAGGCGTCTCCCCAGTCCCCTATTTATATTTCTTTTGAACAATTTTTATTTATTCTTTGACAATTTCATATGTATAAACAGTAAACCTTGATTCCTCAAATCCCCGATGCTCCCTGACTCCCTAACATTTCTCCTTTTCATATCTTCCTCCTGACCAAGCCCAGCTAGCACCGCCCAGGTATGCACGGGTCTTTGGCCATCCACTGAAACATGGGCAATTGAACTGACTCTCACAGCCCTGTCCACCCACTGCCAGCAGCTTCTCAGCTAGGGGTGGAGCCTCATGAGCTTCTCCCTCCCTCACAGTGGGATAGCAGTAGGCTACAATCTGTTACCCTCAGTTTAGGGAAGGAGAGAGGAAGGACAGAAAGAAATCACCGCTTTTGCAAGCGGACTTCATACAGAATGAGAGAAAGGTAGAAATCTTCACAGCCCCTTTTAGGCTGTCCTAAGCTTGAAGAGGACCAGCTGACAGTGAGTCAGACCAGCGTCTCAGCTCATGGTCTGTAAACTCGATCTCTCCAACCTTTGTTCTTTTAAGAATCAACACACTAAGACAACAACTCTATCAATGGACCAACGACCAATGTCCACCCCAACTCTCGGGGTTTCAAACCTTGTATACCCCAAGCCAAAAGTTCCCATAAACCCATGTGCCACACAATCCTCAAAACAAGCTACACGTGCCAGAATGCCTGCACCTAACCAAATCATAGCCACCTGCATCAAGCATTCCAAACCCAACTCATAAACAAGTCTACGCAGCTGGGGTGGGAACGCAAACCTAATCCAAACGCCATTTTGCATTTTTTAAAGAAACCAAAACAACAAGAACATCCTCCAAGTGTCCCTCTATATCCTGGGATGTTGACTGGTTTGATCTTGCGCAGGCAACCACCCCTGCTCTGAGTTCATGAGTGCAATGGCTCTGGCTGGTGTTTCCCAGCATCCCTCCCATCTTCTGGCTCGTCCAGCCTTCCCTGCTCCTTTTCTGAGGTATTCCCTGAGTCCTGGGGGACGTGCTGCCCCACTAGGGCTGAGCGCTCTTCACAGCATTTGGCCAGGTGGAAGTCTCCACGCTGAGTACTGCTCACTGTAAAACAAAGCTTCTCTCACAAGGTTGTGAGCAGACTTACCCATGGATATACAGAGAAGACAATTTGAAGGCGTGTCTATTTAGCAAACTAACTGTGGTAGGTTTCCCTCTCTATGATATCTCCAGACGTGGGCTTTTGACCAGGGTTACAGTCCCAGGTATGAATTCCTGCCTGTGGAGTGGGCGTCAAATCCAGCCATAAAGTAGTTGGTTACCCCGTAACAACCATGCCACTACTGCACCATCTCGCCTGACAGGTTAATATTGTAGTACGCAGGGTTCACAGTGGATAAGTCTATTGATGAATTTTCTCTACCCAATGCCTGCACAGGGCTTTCTACGCTCAGAAAGCTAGCTATAGGCTTGCTTTCTTTATGTGCTATAACCGGAGTATGTTGTGCCTTCAGCAGTAGGGTCATACCATGTAAGCATGATGAGCAACCTGTTTATTGCATGGTGTATAGTGTGTGTGTGTGTGCGTGTGTGTGTGTGCAGGCATACTTGCATTGCTTGCACACACAGAGGCCAGAGGAGGATGGCAGGTACCCTGCTGTGTCACAATCCACCTTTTTCCCTTGAGACGGGCTCTCTCAGTGAACCTGGAGCCAGACGGGCAGCTAGCAAGCCCCAATGGTTCTCTTGTCTCTGTTCCCCACAGGGCTGTGTGCACAAGCGTGTGCACTGCTGTGCCTAGCTTTTTATACCGGTGCTGGGATTTGAACTAGGGTCCTGGCGCTTGCGTAGCCATCACCTTCACTCACTCAGCTCTCTCCAGCCCCTGTATTCCCTATACTACTTGGATAAGCCCTCGGAAACTAACGTCCTCACTTTGCAGAGCAGTAAACCAGTGCCACAATGGACAGATCTGCCAACCAACACTCATTGGTCCCCGTTGTGAATTTTCATGGCCAGAATCACCCCATTCGGCTTCCTCGTCCCTGAAGGAGCCAGCCCTGGAGCTGCTTGGAAGAGACATGGCGGGCTGTGGCCTCATCGCATTCCCTTTACTCGGGGCCTGGAGTCTGGCTTCACTTATTGAGCTCTGCTTCTCTGGCAGACAGAAGGTCCCAGACTCCTCTAGGAAGCCTCACTTGTCCGTTCGTGCAAGACTCATCCATCAGGGCGGTCACGCTCGGCGTACACCTCGCCCTCCGGTGTCGTTCTGAGCTGTCGGCATTTGGTTAACCTGTATAACCTCAGGGGAGACACCAATGGCAGAGTGAAGCCCTGCCCCCAGCTCGGGCTCCATAGCTTTGCCTTCCTGGTTTTCTGCTCATTCATCCCCTGCCCCTGGTTTCTGCGACCTGCGTGTGTTTTATAGCACATGTGTGTACACCACCTGGGCCGCTTACCAGACGGACAGATCGCTTAACCACTGTGCAGTCGTCTTCCTTGGCACACAGGTGATGCCAGCTCCTCGTTTAGTCTCAAGGGTGGCAGGTGCCGCAGGGCAAGCAGCCTCCTGCCTCCACCCCAGGCTGGCTCCTCAACCATCTCTCCAGCTAGCTGTCTCACTCCTGGTGGAAGGGCTTGTCTTCCTTCACAAACCCTGCTTTCTCTGATAAATTTGGAATTCAATTTTTTGTTCCTTTACATTTTCTCTCAGCAGATTAGCTGTTGCCTGAGGGAGGCTGGGACCCTGTCTCCTCTCTCTGGGGTCCAGAGTCAATGGCATTGTGTGCGCGTGTGCGTGTGTGTGTGCGCATGCGTGTGTGTGTATGTGTGTGTGTGTGTGTGTGTGTGTGTGTGTGGTGGACAGGACAGGACTGAAGCCTTCGTCGACAGCCAGCATCACCCAGACACAAGATCAGACAGTCCTGTGTTGTGGATTCAGACAGTGCTGAATCAACAAAAACACCTGAGCTGACAGCTCAGGGTTCCACTGTTGATGGAGTCTGGCGCTGGCCATGACGGTGGTTCCTTCTGCTGAGGTCTGGCAGGGTTTACAGATATGAATATGTCCCCTTGTCTCTCTTGGTGAGCCACCACAGCAACATACTGCTACAAATGGTGGTGCCCCACGTTGGGTGCTGTGGGAGCTCAGCAAACAGGACAAGGAGGCATATTCATATCTGCAAACCCTGCCAGACCTCAGCAGAGGGAACCACCATCATGACAAGAGATATCCTGGACAGTGGAACCCCAAGCATCTGAACTCAGGTGTTTTTATTGATTCAGAACTCCTCAGGTGCAGATCATAAGCAATCAAACATCCCCCACAGAAATCTAACACCTGCAGATGATACAAAATGCCAAGGCCTATACATCCCTTTTTCCAACAGTGCACAAAAACAATTATTTTAAACACAACTAAAAACAAGCTTCCACAACAGTCCTGCGCACCCAGAGTGTCTCTGTCATGTGACTCCAGGTGGTTTTACTAGGCCTGAGCAATGGTGGTAGGCTGAGGGGGTAAGGAGGTCAGCAACTTAAAAAGTTTCTGCTCTCTTCTTTGCCAACTGTTTTCTTTCATATTCTAATCAGTCGGCCTTTGCCAAGCTTCTCCCAGGCCCCAAAATCTGCCCCACTCCCCTGCCTCACCAAGATAGCAGGACAAGAGTGAACTGTGGTCCTTACATTATGAGCTGCTGATGGTCCAACCTCAGACCCCACTCCTGGGAAACACTTGAGCTTCTGTTCACTTAAGTTCTCAGAGTCTTGGTTACTGTGGGAGTGATGTGTTTTCCTGCCTTCACCCCTTCGCTTCCCTGGCCCCAAAAGTCCACCTTATTTTTTTTAAAAAAATATTTATTTAGCTGGGCAGTGGTGGTACATGCCATTAATCCCAGCACTCAGGAGGCAGAGGCAAGCGGATCTCTGTGAGTTTGAGGCCAGCCTGGTCTACAGAGTGAGTTCCAGGACAGCCAGAGTTACAGCAGAGAAACCCTGTCTCAAACCTCCCCAATATTTACTTATGATTTGTATGAATGGTGCCTGTGTGAGTTTATGTGCAACCAAGGACATAGAATGTCGGATTTCCTCAGATTTCCTGGAGCTAGAGCTATGGGTGGTTGTGAAGTGGGTGCTGGGAACTGAACCCCGGTTCTCTGCATAAGCAGTAAGCACTCTTAATTGGGGAACCATCTCTTCGCCCAATCCCACCCCCACCCCACACTCCTATATATTTTTAGACATGAACCAACACTTAACCTGGAGCTCACTGATTGGGCTAGGCTGGTCATGCAGCAACTCCCATGGATCCTCCTGTCTCCACCCCCTAGCACATTACCATACTGGATCCTGGGGATCTTGATTCAGGTCCTGATGCCACTGAGCCAGCTGCGCAGCAGCCCTTGATGGCGTGCTTCCCTGTCGATGGGCATTTGTGCTACCTGCAGAGCGATCCCCCTGAGTCTGCGTGCCTACTGCATTTCTCGGGAGTAGTGTGACTTGGCACAGCCTCTTGCCTGCCCCTGCCTGTTCTTCCCAACCCTGAAATATCTCTTGGAAGGCAGGCAGAAGGAAGCAGGAGTCACCTTGAAACAGAGTGAGGAGGAAGAGATGGTGGAAGTTAGATAATTAAAAAAAAAAAAAAAAAAAAAAAAGGTTTTCTGCAAAGGTGGCTCATTTTGAAGAGAAAAGCTCCAAGCAGGTCTAGCAGAGGCTGCAGCTCACAGAAGAATGGCCGTTGTCAAGAGCAGGGCCAAGAGCCCTCCCAGTGCTGGCTGGGACTTAACAAAAACGCAGGGCTTTGTTTTGTCTTCCCCAGAATGCACTTTTTCTGGAATCAGAGGCCGGGGAGAGGGGAAACAGACCTCAGAGCATGAAATTACATTACTGGAAATGGTTGGGGCTTTGGTTGGGGCCTGGAGAGGGGCCATGTAGCAAGAAGCCCGGCCTGCCACAGTGGGGACAAGACACGCCGCACTGTAGGACCCAGCACTGAGATGTGCAGCAAGGGGGAAGCCGGCTCTGGCCTTGACAGCTGCATCAAACTGACATGCTTTCTAAAAACACTGTGTCTAGACCCCAGTCCACAGCTGTGGCAGAACCGACAGAGCCAGGTCAGGCGCCACAGAGCTGTGACCCTACTGTCTGACACTGCCTGGTTTTGTATGAGACCGTTTGGGTCCCGTAGCCTTTGTCTCAGAACCTTTGTGGCTCACGATGACTCTTGTGATGGATGCCTCCAGCTTCTGTTGACACTGGCTTGGGTCTCATCTCTTCTATGCTCTCCTCACTCCCAGCAACCCAAGCGAGTTCTTACTGCTCCCTCCCAGGAAGCAGGCCTCCACCACAGCTTCTCACACGCTGTCCTTTCTGTCTTTGGAGGTCAGCACCATGTGTCCTGTTCGCTTCAGAGTGGTTGCCTCCGTGTTCCTCCTGTCGAGATGCTCTGGTGTGTGTGCGCGCGCACATGTGTACATGTGTTTAGGAATGCCTAGGGAGTCCCCAGGAGGTGGGGCCTGCGTGGAGGAAATCAGTTCGAGGTGACAGTATCAGATGGCTCTGAAACCTTGACCCAAACCCACCTTTCCTCCTTTGTAAGGTGGTTTTCTCAGTATTTGTCACAGTGATGGAAAATGACCAGGTATGGGGGAAGAGCCTATTTCAACACTATGTGGAGATCGCGGGCAAGGCCACCAGGAGAAGGCAGGAGGATCCGGAGTTCAAAGACAGCTTGGCTACAGGAAGCCCTATCTCAGACAACAACAAAACTAGCAGGAATGAAAACGGAGTTGGTGAATTAGGTGTTGGTGCCAAAAACAACAACAAACAAGCAAACAAAAGAAAGCAAGACAAAACAGAGGTCTTTAGCTCAGAGACAAGCTCTGGGCTCCAGATTCGCCTTGCTGGTCTGGAACTGCCCCATGTTGCCATTGATCCAAATAAATACCCAAAGGAAAATACAGTTTTCACCATCTCGGTGCCAAGATCCAGACTGTCACACTGGACTAGAATCTAGCGAACACTTGCCACCGGAGTAATGGCAGAGGACAGAGACATGTGCATCTGCAGACATCTCAGTGTGAGTTTCAACTACAAGAATCGGGGAACCTGCCGCGAATATTCATAATCCTACAAAGAAGACATTGTAATAAAGAAACTGAGGCTCAGGAAACTAAAAACCTGCACTGGGACCCGGTATGTTGTGGCTTATGCTTGTAATCCCCACACTCCGGAGGCTGAAGCAGGAGGATTGCCTCAAGTTCAAAGCCAGCCTGATCTGTATTATAAGACTAAAACAAACAAATAACAAAGCAGAAATCACAAGATTAAAAACAAAACAAAAACAAAAAGCTCAGACCTGCCTCGTGAGGAGCCCCCGGCCAGATCTAGCCCCAGAGCTGTGTCCCTAACACCCCTGTAACACCTTGCACGCATCACTAGTCTCTTGGCAACTGAACAGGGAGCATCAGCCTGGTCCCTTGAGGATGCTAATACTTGGAGGGTTAAAGGTCAGGGAGGGAGGAAGTACAAAGAGGACAATGGAGGGAACAGCAAAGACTTCCTGGAGGATGTGGGGTCGCCTTGCTAGTGACCTTCTGTGTGGAATCTGGGCCCAAGCACAGTACACGGTGGCACGGTCTGGAAGAGACATAGCCGACACTCCAAGGAGCCAAGTCGGTCCTCGTGGCTGCAGCACAGGCAGAGGGCAGGCATGGCCGACGATGCTGGAGCTGTACAGAGCGCAGAGTGCCATTAAGGAGACTGACCACAGCAGCCAGACACCTAACGCTTGCAGCTGAGTGTCAGCTTGCTAGTAAGTCCTGCCTGTGGCGACGATGCCACCAGCTTGCATGGTGGGGGCCTGCGTGCTGAGCATCTGCTTGGGACCAGGCACCGGTCCAGGTCACGAGGGTGCACAGGATTCAGTCCCTGGTGTAAATCCCAAATCGGTTGAGAAAAAAAACTGTTGCCACAAAGTTTAATTGAATTTTAAGTAAGCTTTTAATACTGGCCAATAATGGCGAAAGCTGGCCAGGACCACGTGGAGCCCCCCCACACCCCCCCACCCCTTGGGGTCCCTCAGTGATGGCTAAGACCATGTGGTGGTTCCCCTGGGACTCTTCCATGAGGTCCTGAGCTGCAGATCCCATGAGGCTGTGTTTCCATCAGGCCCAATCAGGGTGAGCACACGGCCTAATACATTTCCAACCTGGGCGTCTCCCGCCTACATATTTCCTATCTAGGTGTTCCCGCCTCCTACCTGGATATCTCCTGCTCACATCCAATCAGAGGCAAGCATATGTTCTGTGTCATTTATTAAGTTTGGACCTGGACTTACCCCAGGAGCTCAGTTCCCACCAGGGACCCAGACATCCAACAGGGCTATAGGAAAAAATGTCAATCCTAACTACCACAGAGATGGGGGGGTGAGGCAGAGGCTCACTGTGTCTCATCCCCCAAGGGAGAGTCCATCGATGGTGAGAGGATATACAGGGTTGGTGGTCTCTGGTTGGGGCCTTCTGGGGGTGCTGTGGGGTGGCTGTAAAGCCGATATAAACAGTGGGCGGTAGATGCTGCTTGGCTCTCATTCAGCACATAAATGGTTGTCAAATCTTCACTTCTGAAAGGACCCTGTGGTTTGTATAAATTTTGAAATGGAATCAAGGCGGCATGTGCAGACAGCCAGGTCCCTCTGCTCCAAGGACCAGGCTGGGACTCAGAGACAAACCTGTCAAATGAGGGCCAAGTTCCACAGATAGCAATGATGTGGGATCAGCGAGGGTGGGGAAGGAGGTCCAGTGTGCCTCGAATGCACTGCACAGCACCCTCAGGAAGAATATGAACGTAGGTTAGACACTGATCAGTCCAGGCTAGCCCATGGCTCCATGGCATTCCTGCCATCTCTTCCGTTTTCTCAGGAATGGTTACAGTTCTCCAGGGTGAGTGAGCAGGAAGTGGGGAGGGCTGTATAACCCACCTCCAGCGACCCACTTCCTCCAGTGAGTCCAGCCTGGAGCTCAGGTTTCAAACACACGGGCCACTGGAGGCAACTTCTCACTCTGATCAGAAGATCTGATAATCCCTGTGCACCAATAAGGCTTCCCAGGCTTGTCATACCGAAGGGAGTGGTTGTGAGAGAAGTGAGGGGGACTGGGTGTGGGGTACACGGGGTGTCAAGAGTGTGGGGTACATGCAGTCTCAGGAGTGTGGGGTACACAGGGTATCAGGAGTGTGGGGTATATGGGGTGTCAGGAGTGTGGGATACACAGGGTCTCAGGAGTGTGGGGTACATTAGCTCTCATGACTGTGGCATACACAATCTCAGGAGTGTGGGGTACATGGGGTGTCAGGAGTGTGGGGTACACGCAGTCTCAGGAGTATGAGGTACATACAGTCTCAGGAGTGTGGGGTACATGCAGTCTCAGGAGTATGAGGTACATACAGTCTCAGGAGTGTGGGGTACATGCAGTCTCAGTAGTATAGGGTACATGGGGTCTAGTGTGGGGTACATGCAGTCTCAGTAGTATAGGGTACATGGGGTCTCAGGAGTGTGGGGTACATGGGGGTCTCAGGAGTGTGGGGTACAGAGTCTCAAGAGTGTGGGTTACATGGGGGTCTCAGGAGTGTAGGGTACATGGGGTCTCAGGAGTATAGGGTACATGAGGTCTCAGGAGTGGGGTACATGTGGTCTCAGGAGTGTGGGGTACATGCAGTCTCAGGAGTGTGAGGTACATACAGTCTCAGGAGTGTAGGGTACATGGGGTCTCAGGAGTGTGGGGTACATGCGGTCTCAGGAGTGTGGGGTACATGTGGTCTCAGGAGTATAGCGTACACAGTGGTCTCTTAAGGCGGTCTCTTAGAACTTTCTTTGCAGTTTTTTCCATTAATCAAAACGTCTAAATATTCTATTTAAGTGAAGTAGGCTTTACGGATGAATACGAAGGCTGTTCAAGATGCACAGTCAGCCAGGCGAAGTGGCTCGTACCTGGAGTCCCATTCATCAAAGGCTATGGCAAAAGGACTGCGTAATCCCTAACACCTGGACAGCACGGGAAGATTCTGTCTCAAAATATTATTTGCGTGAAAACACTGACCGAGTCTTTTAAAAACAGTGCTGTATGTGTGTTTATTGAAGTGGGGGGAGTCTGAAAAGATGTCTGCAGGGGTGCCTGGTGTGAGAACAACTGGGAGGCTGGAGGGTGGGCTCTGCAGTGAAGAACACTGGAGGCTCTTGCAGAGGACCTGGGTTCAAGTCCTAGCACCCCCATGGCTACTGACAACCACCTTACCGCTAGTTCCAAGGGTCTGACTCCCACAAGCATTAGACACGCACGGGGTGCGTATGCTTACATGTAGGCAAGACTCATACACAAAAATAAAAGCAAATCTTTAAAAGTGTGTCAAGGCACTGGTAGGAGGGGATTTTGGACACTTCCATGAAAGTTTCGACTTTTTTATCACGTGTGACAGTTTTATGGGAACTGTCCCCATGGGCCCGTCTGTTCGAACGCTTGGTCTCCAGCTGACTTTGGGGATGTGTGATCTCCCTGGAGGAGGAAGCAGACCACTCAGAGGCGGGCCTTAAAGGTGGCATCCCATCTCTGCTTCCCGATACACAAAGATGTAAATAAGTCACAGGAAAAAACACCTCGGACAACAGCTTCTGCCACCACCGAGCATCTCAGTCGCCACCGCTTTCTTGCTGTGACAAACTGTGGCCTCTGAAGTCATGAGCTCAGATGAAGCCTTCCCCAGTTAAGTTGTTTCTGTCAGGTATTTCAATACAGCAACAAGAGGGGTAGCCAATACGTTGTTTATAAGAAAGAGTTTTGGCCATGTGTGGTGGTGCACACCTTTAATCCCAGCACTTGGGAGGCAGAGGCAGGTTGATCGCTGGTCTACCCAGAACAGCCAGAGCTACATAGTGAGACCCTGTCTTGCTGTCTCCAAAAAAACCCTAGTAGTAGTAGTAGTAACAACAACAACAATAATATTAGTAATAATATCTTAAAAGTAGTCTCACAATGTAAATTTTTGTAAAGCACACGCACACACACACACTCACGCGCGCACACACACACACACACACACACACTGTGAGCAATCCCTTGTGGTTGGAAGATTTAAACCATCTGTATCATTCATTTGCTGACATCCTTCCTGGTCCTGTCTGGGCCTTTCTTGATTCAGTGATTGGCATCAGCAGAAGAAAAGAAAAAATAAAAGAACTCCTCCAGATGTTTCAGGGTACACTGAGGTGCCATTCTTTCCAGGAAGTCTGTTTTGGACGAGCACAGGGCACTTGGTCATTGGCCACAGGCCACAGTGGCTTGCCTTACAGTGGTCACCTACTGGCCATCTGCTTGGTGACCTCAAGACAGGTCATGTGATTATCTTTTTACATAGGGACCCAGAGTGGAAGACTTGCTGCCAGACTATATGGAAGGTCCTAAGGTCTGGTCCAGACCAGAGGTCACTGTCAAGGGAACCACTGGCCTGGCACGGGGTCCCCCTAAGACTGTGACACAGGTTACAATAAATGTTTTCTTGTTCCGAAAGATGGTTTCAATGAGCTTGACTCTCCACTGCTGTCGTTTACATTTCTGGTGGAATGTTTTGGTCCCTTAACCAGGTACACGTGGGATTTTGGCAACAGCCACAAGTCTGAGGCTTTGAGAAACTCAGCCTGTGTCTGGAAGAGGCCGCTCCACGGGGTAGGGCCTTATTTGTTTTCTTGAGACCTTTTCAAAATGAAAAGCTCCCGGTGTGGGAGCGCATCTCACTGTTAGGGGACAAAGAGGAGCTGCAGGATCTTGTGAATGGGAAGGTGGGGTAGTGTGGACCGCCTGCTGTGGTCAGAGGCCCTCCCCTAAGCCAGGTGCCCCATGAGGGGACAGCATGTATCTCAAAGATGACTGATCTAAGCACTGAGGCTCAAACAAGGCTGGATGAATGCTTTGGGAAACCACACTGCACGCTGTGCCGCGCCTAAATTAGCCGCTCACCTTCGGCAGCAAGGGCACCGACTGCGCTTTGATTCATCTCTGCCCTCCACAAACACCACCAGGCCTGTCACATGCTCGCGACAAATAGTGATTGGGTCCATGCCTCTCCTTCAAATCCCCGTTTCCGCGCAGGCCAGGTGCACAGTTGCTCTAAGAGGGTCTTTTCTGAGGCCTTGTCATTGGAAGAGAAAATGCTCCCCTACCCCCCCCCGCCCCCCCTCCGCCCTGCCCTTCCACTTCCTCCCCGGAGACTGCGCATGCTCAGGGCTAACTAAAGGCATCCCTGGACCGCAGGCTCACTTCAGTTTCCAGGGGAGCCCTGTGGCCTGTATTCGGTGCCCTCTTCTTACCCCCAGCAGAGACAACATGTCACATGACTCGGGTGCACGGGAATCAGAATCTTGTTTCTTTGGTCACCCTTGCCGCCGAATCTAAATTCACGTTGAACACATTTTGGGATGGGAGTGCCTTTTTCTTCTTCTTCTTCCATGCTCAGTGTTGATCTTCATCTGGGGCAAAGGTTTCTTCCAGAGAGTGATCGGAGGATGGCAACTTCCTTTCTTAATTGATTCCAACTGGGGCTCCGTCTGGAGAAAGCACCAGGCCTGATGGCTTCATCGCCGAGCAGCCCCCTTCCTGCCGCATTGGTAAACACCAGGACCGCTTCTGCTTCGAATTAAAGGTGGGGGGGGAGGCGCAGGAGCAACCCAGCTGGGCTTTCCTGTAAGCCCTGTCAGCCCTCCAAAGCTTGTTAACATGCTAATATAAAAGGAAGAACTTCAAGGATTTACAACTGGTCTTAAACTTCAAAGAAGACTGTTTCATCTACGCAGCGCACACGCTAAACCAATATGTCCCTCTGTCCCTCACCTCCTCAAACAGGGCCCGACACAAAGCAAAACAAAAAGCCCCCAAACTCATAAAACGTTTCTCCAGCAAACCGGGGATGATGGCTCTGCGGCTCTGAAACGCCCGCCGTGGCTGCAGATGCATGATGTCACGGTTCCAACGCAGGGCTTTGTGTGCATGCGAAACACAGGAAAGAAGTCACAGGTCTGATGAGAGGCAGAGCGGTGGGGACCGCCCTGGGAAGCCAACCTCCTCCATCCCCAGAGGAAAGCTGGCCAGGTGGGTTAAAAGGACCTCCTCTCCATCTCAGCCCCCAACAGCTCCAGGGACAGGGACTAGCCATGAGTTCAGGAGCGAGTCTCGCAGGGGCACGTTCCTGGGCAAAGCGTGACTCATTTCCCAACCGTCTCTTGGAGATACAGAAAACAAATAGAGAAACGGGACTTTCGTAAATGTCTCTTGCAGGATCTCTGTCTCTAGGGAGGATCCGCCGGTCCCCGAGGCACTGGGGGTGGAGATGAAGGCTTGTTCTCATTAACTTCCCCTGAGCAGTTAGAATCGGAACCCACATAATTAAACTACAGGTTCCACTCCTGATGAGGCGAAAGGCTGCGGCCTGGGACTCCTTCCTTACTCTAGGGCTCATTAATGGCAGTCCTGGGTCGAGAGTTCGCTACAAACACCGAGGTAGGTTGAGACAGGTAGGCCGAAGGTCAGCGCCTTCGTTCCTGTTTTCACAACAGCAAGGATGACAGGATGGATCACTTAAGCACTGGAGGCAGGGCTGGCAGGAGACACCTTTGCTGGGGTGTCAATCTTCAGCCCCAGCCCTGGCCTCTACCCCATAGATGCATAGCATCCGCCCTCTCCCCAAGTCACTGCGACAGAATCTGTTTCCGGAAGCTCCCCCACACCCCACTCCAGAGGACAGCTGTTTCAAAGAGTACAGGATGTAGATGTGAATGTCTGGTAAAGAATAACCTTATTTTTGAAGATCAATTTTATTTTTAATTATGAGAGATAGAGAGAAATAGATGATAGATAGATAGATAGATAAGATAGATAGATAGATAGATAGATAGATAGATAGATAGCGCAGGTACCCAAGCAGGCCAGAAGAGGGCGGAGGTCCTCCTGTAGCTGGAGTGACAGGTGCAGCCATCCTCTGTGGGAGCTGGGAGCTGATTTCAGGTCCTCTGGAAGAGCAGCAAATCGCTCTTACCACAGAAACATCTCTCCAGCCCAGAGTGTGTTTTTGTTTGTGTGTTTGTTTGTTTATGGTTACCTTTTCCAGTCCTTGGAACACACTGCTAGTAGGGCAAAGCTCACACTCAGCTCTGCGGAGTCTCGGGTAACCTGAGACGGAGGCAGCATCCCCGACTTGGGAACCGGTGACCTGGGGGAAGAAAGTACTTCGCTTGCCTGGTTACTGGCCACGTTCCCTCTAAAAGCCGTTTAACTTTGGCTTCCCTTGCCCACAGGCCAGTCCCAACACCTGAATGCTTTTGTGGTAGGGTGGATGGATGCCTGAGTCCAGCCTCCCAGGAACTGCCTTGTGTATTAACCAATCAGAATCCACTTTCAGGCTGCACTTGCGGGCTTTCAACCAATCAGAACATTATATTCTCCAGGCACAGGGATTGGTTCAGGGCAGCCACGTGACTGGAGCAAAGCCAATGGGAGGCCTAGTGGAGTTTGCTACACCTCAGAAAGGGTCTAGGTTCTGCAACTTGTCCTGAGATTGGAACTTAGGTGTGAGCCACGCCCTAGCGGGGGATGGAAGGGAGCTGTGGTACCCAAAGCCACTCCTGCTTTGCGCTGGCCTTCTCTCCCTCTGCCTAGTTTGATGACAGGTGGGATTTTTCCAGGCTGCACAAAAGTGTGGTCCATTGCTTCAGGTCACCACCCAACAGTCCCTGCCTGCTCAGGCCATAGAGGTACGACTCCATCCTAGCCAGGGCCGACCCAGCCCTAAGGAAGCCCACCTGCATAGTCCATAGCTGGTGTGTTAATATGAGCCTTCTACCTGGACCCGCCTCTCCCGGAGGCACCTGTTGTGAACTCTTAGCAAGAGACCAAAGGAGACCAGTGTGCAGGAGCGCTGAATGGATGGCTTTTAAAAATTGTTGTGGTGGTGGTGCTGGTGCTGGTGCTCGTGGTGCTGGTGTTGTTTGGTGTCTTGAGATAGGCTCTCATTATGTAGCCCTGGCTGATCTAGAACACACTATGTACACCAGGCTAGTCTCACACTCAGAGATCCACCTGCCCTGCCTTTTGAGTGCTGGTATTTTTAATATTGTGTATGTGAGTGTGATACAAATTTGTATTTCAGTGTGGGTATGTATATGCAGATGAGAGCAGGTGTCTGGGGGAGCCCCGAAGGGGTGTTAGATCCCCAGGGGCTGTTATAGACAGTTGTGAGCTTCACGATGTGGATCCTGGGAATCAGGTCCTCTGCAAGACCCCTATTTGCTCTTGACCTGCTGAGCCAACCCTCCCACCCGGAATGGGTGGTTTTAGAATCACACTGGCGTCTGGAGATCTGGCAGGTGGCAGCTCAGTGGCTGTCCGTCACTCACACCTGCACAGCTTCCGTTGCAGGCATGAGGAGGGTCTGCAGACAGCAGCAGATTTGAAGCCATGAGGGGCAGGAGTGACGTTTGAACTTTGGCTTCTGTTTGTGCGCGGGAGGGGAGGGGTGTACCCCAGAGCAGGAGCATTATCCCAGGACCTGCCTGGTAGGCTGGTGCGTGCATTGGCTGAACCGAATCACAGCACGTTGTCAGAGTTCTCCACCCACACGGGCCACGGATCTGTGCTGACACATGCTTGCTGTGTCTCTCTGTGACCCTATGTCTCTGCAACATTTTTCCCAGAGAAGGGGGGTGGGAAGAAAAGGAGGATGGGAAGGAGAGGGGAGGGGAAGGAGGAGGAGGAGGAGAAGGGACAATCAAGATATCCAGCCTTCTAGACTTTCTCTACCAAGTCCTGGAGGGGCCCGCCATTCAGCCCACCTCCACCCCCCTTCCCTCTGGCCTGTATCCCTGGGTGGGCAAGTTTTATTTGAAGTAGGGGGGAAAAAAAAGACGAAGTAGCTTGTCCCGCGAAGCAGAACTGTTTTCACACCGTTCAGTCTGTGGCAGGCTGTGAGAGCTGTGGGGAGGGCCGCTGCTGTTAGACTTTTGTTATTCGGCGCTAATGAGAAGGTGGCACTGGGTACTGATGCCTGCAGAGCTAGAGCACCTTGCAGCCCAGGGCCTGGAGGGCATCTCAGGCAAAAGGGTTGGTTTTGTGCGTAAATAATTTAAATTTCCTGGTTAGAGGGCTCGGGTGATAGCTCAGTCAGTAAAATGCTTACCACGCCCCTTGAAGCCCTGAATTAAATCCCATCACCCACATAAAAGGGCTGCCTGTGCTCCTGGTGCCCTAGTACTGGGGGGGGGGAGGCCAGGGAGCCCAAACTTCAAGCTCCAGGTTCAGTGTGAGACCCTGTCTAGAGGGTATAAAGGCCAAGGGGGATTGAAGAAGATGCATCACTGAAGACTTGCAAGCGCTCATGGGTGTGTGCACACACACACAGGGAGCATTGGTTGATACACACACATGCATGTGTGTTAACACATGCACATACATATACACACACAAACACACACAGATGCACACACATACACACACACATACATGCACATGCGAGAACACATGCACACACACATACACACACAAACATACATACAGACACACAGACAAACACACACATATACATTCACACACAAACACACACACAGACACACCCACAGACACACACACATATACACACACAAAACACACACACACACACACACACACATACACACAAACACACAGCTAACCAGGTAATGTGGGTTGTTAGGATCTGGGTCTGGGGCATTTCTGTGAGCTCACTTAAATGCATCTGTTTGCTTTTCCTGCAGCAGAGGGACTGCAGCTCTGAACCCCACCCCTGTAGCCTGAGTAGATGAGGCAGGGGATTGTCTGCTTGCTCCAGGAGAGGCAGGTGCTGGATGGGAGCCTTCTGAGAGGATAAGAGGATGCAAAGGGCAGCTCTTCAGACGCAGCTCCACTGGCTGAGAAGCCCAGGCTGCCTCCTGGTGACAGCCCTGCGGACGCGTTATACTGAAACCTCACAAGGACCCGTGGTGTGGACACCCTGTAATTGCTCCCATTACTCTAGAAGACAGCCAGCCTCAGAGAGGTTAAGTAACATGGTTAAAGTCACACAGCATGGTTTTTTCTTGTTGTACTTCTTGTTTATTTGTTTGTTGCCATGTTGTTGAACCACTGCCTCTGGGGACATCTCTGTTGTTAGTATTGAAAGGTAGAGGGCACCACCCAACAGGAGGCCACACAGAGAAGGGGTAGGGGCTGATGCAGACAACCGAGGGACTCCAGGAAGCAGAAGCCATCACAACAGGCAGCTGCTGGCCTCAGCTGCCAGGGCAGAAGGCTGAGGACCATCGCAGAGGGTAGGAGAGGCGGTGGCTGGGTGCTGGTGTCCAGGCCTCTGCCCTGGCTTTGTCACACAGGGGTGAGACATTTGGGCTGTGCTGTCATGCTGGTCAGGGTGTTCTTCTCTGCTGGGTACCTGATTGCCGGGGTTGGGTCATCATTCAGCCTCCAGTTCATTTCAGCCTCCGGAAGTTGTCTGGGTCAGACACCCAGCTCTGGGTCCCCTGAGAAAGGAAGTGCTCACTGTACAAGCCCAGAGAGGCAGGGCTTTCTCTCTGTACCTCAGTTGTATCCTTGGGGCAAGGGGAGGTGCTTCTGCTGGTGGGATGGAACTATCAAGGTTAAACACTTACTGTGTGCGTGTGTGTGGGGGGGCTCGTATCACTTAGCACCAGGGAGAAGTCTGCTTCATTTGCATATAAAGGTCTAAGTGGGGGGGGGTGAGCAAAGTCACCTACTTAGTAGGGTCGCAGCAGGTAAGACACAACCACACTAGCAAGCCATCCATTTTCTAGCAAGCCATATATATAATTTTTTTTTTTCTGACTCTGGCCACCTGCCAAGTCAAGGTCACAGACATCCAGATGAGAAACCAGGTGACCATACCGCCTACGCTTTTCCAGGGTGATTGATGTTGGTCTCGGAGGCTGCCAGTGCCTGCTGGGAAAGTGGGTCCATCCCTATGGATGGAGACCTGACTGTCTGCTGCAAGACAAGCAGAGGCACTGCTGGATCTGGAAGGTTCTTCTGCATCTAGTTTTGTTTCCTGTTGCTGTGATGAAACATCTCAACACAAGCAGCTTAGGGTCCCAGGTCACAGCCCATCACTGTGGAGACGTCACGGAGGCAGGGCTCTGGGAGAACTGACCACACCACATCCGCGGAGAGAAGAGAGCAGCCTTCACCACCGTGCATTTTAGATAGAAAGGGCTGGTGTTTTCTTACGCCCTGTGGCCCTCTTGGCTAGTGAAGCAGCAGAGAAATATCTTCATAAGCTAGTGCTCCCACTGCTCCAGCTTCTCCCTCGATAGCAGGTGGCCCTTCTCTTCTTGGCGACACTGTGGCTGCCACGCCTCCACCCGCTGTTTCCGCATTCTAGGCAACAGAGTAAGGGGAAAGACAACTCTTCTCTCCACTCCTTGTTTTGAGATAAGGGTTTCACTATGTAGCCCAGGCTAGCCTTGATGTAAAAGCCCTGCCTCCGCCTTCATTTTTTTTTTATCTGGGGAGGGGAGGAGGCGGTTTTTCTGTGCCCTACCTTGTAGCAGAATGAAACCACGTGACAACCAAACACATTTATGGCCCAAATAATCAGAGATTCACTTGCACAAAGGGAGTGGGTGACAGCTCAGTCGCAGACAGGGCAGCAGGCTGGCCCAGAGCTGTGTGTGGATCCTTTCTTCTCCAGCAGGCAAGATCTGTTGACCTATTCTGTCATGCAGTGATTGACAGTTGTTTTCTGTTTCAGATTGTGTGTCTGTTTAAACACCTTTGGAGGTGGGGGTGGGATGGGCGGTTGCTCAGTCAGGCATGAGTTCAATTCTCAGAACCTACATTAAAAACGAACAACCACAATAAAAACAGAGCAGAGAATGTGATTCTGCTCATAACCCCAGTGCCGAGAAGAAGTAAGATAAAATGCCCCACCCCACCCAGGTAGCCAACCCTAGAGGAAGACCCGGAAGTTGTTGTTTAGCCTCCATAAATTAACGTGCCCATTTTATTTTGTTTTGCATTTTATTTTTTTATCTTATTTTACTTTTGAGACAGGGTCTCACTTTGTAAGCTTTGGCTGGTCTGGAATGAGCTATGCAAACCAGGTTGGCCTTGAACTCACAAAGATCCGCCTGCTTCTGCCTCCCGAGTGCCGGGATCAAAGGCACACCAGTCTGTCCATTATTTTTTTTTAATTAAGCCTCACTGTAGGTGTTCAGGACATTGTCGGAATGTGGACAAGTTCTTGAGCCCTCACGGGCCACCTATCGGTGTATTGGTACTCAGGTTTTCTGGGCTCCCGCCAGAACCAGCCGCTAAGCTCTGCTCAGGGCAGTGTAGGCATCTCTAGCCTGAATTCCTCCTGACAGCCAGTTCCAAAGCCTACAGATCACATGTCAGGTTTCTCGAAGTGGCAGCTCCACTTCCTTGTTAGAGGGCTTCAGTCTGTCATAGCGGAGAGGCGGAGAGGATTGGCAGAGCGGCTTGGCTCACCTTGATCTACAGCACTCCTTCCTGCCATAGGTCAGGGATTCTGAGATTGAGCCGGAAGGCCTCCGTCAGAGGTGCTAACTGTGGAGCGTGTGGGTGTCCGGGGTCTTGGTCAGAAACAGCCACTGTGGAGCAGGACCCTCAGCCGTGGCCCTCACATTCCAAACTCAGTTAAGCCCTGGCCTGGGGACCACCTGTCACAGCCTGGGCCCTGGTCTGCAAGGTGGGCTACTGTAGGCTGGGTCCCAGACAGGAGTGGAGGAGGAGGTGGAGGGCAGAGCAGAGACAGAGACTAGGGCAGTGGGGAAGAGGGCACGGGGATATGATGAAGGCCAGTTGCAGGACGCTTTTGAGGAGCTCAGCCCAGGCTCAGTTCCAGAGGAGCAGAGGAGTTCCTGCCCTTGGAACCTGAGTGTCCTGAGCATTGCTTCTACTCAGAAGCCCTGTGCCAGCACACCCGGGTACCCAACCCCATCTTCTCTCTTGTGAGTGGGTGGGTGGATGAGTGGGTGGAGGGACAGGTGGGTGTGTGGGTAGGTAGATGGGTTATGAGTGGGTGGGTTGATGATGGATGGGTGGGTTAGGGTTAGGGAAGGTAGAAGAAGGTGGGTGGGTGGAAGGGAGGGTCTGTAGGTGCATAGATAGACGGATGGATGGGTAAATAGGTGACTGAGAGTCGATGGAGTGGTGAGTCGCTGGATAAATTATATCTGGGTGGATGATGGGTGGGCAGATGACAGAGTAGGTAGATGAAGAGATGGACACATGGGTGGGTGGGCAGATGATCAGTGAGTGGATAATGGTGGACCGGTGGGTGGGTAGATGATGGGTGGGTGGCTGGCAGATGAGCAAGGCCTTAGTCTAGGTCTTGGGTGATGGATATCAGCAGGATACGGGCCAGTCTCCTCGATAGCCCTGTGCAGATGTTCAGATGCACTGGCTCAGCTGCTCTGTCCTCAATCTTGCATCCCTCTGGGAATGGTCCTTGATGTTTGGAGCTGACTGAAGCCTGGGCTCCAGGCCTACCCACATCATGTTTCTGACCAGTCCCAGGCCAAGTGGACATTGCTGGGACAGTGTGACATCTGGATACGCCTAGGCCATTGGCTCAGCTATAAAGCAATTGGATGATAGGAGGTAGGGAATGTCTGTAGGCTGGAGTCAGGTCCCCGAGGCTAGGAGAATGCCTGTGGGCTCTCGCCTCTGGAAGGTGGGGCCTATGTGTACTCTAACATGTCCATGGGAAGGGAAAGACTGATTCTCCTGCAGATCTTGCCACCCTTTGCTTCCAGACTTCAATGCTCCCTAACTGCCTTCTGACTGCCCTGAACATCTACCATTGGGTACCAGAACCTCAGGGCCATGGGAGGCAGCAGGACCTGGAGGGAGCAGTGGAAAGGCTTTGCTCCCAGCCTGGGACAGGAAGCCTTTTACCTTTGGGAGCGGGAGGGGTCTCTCCAGTCCCTGGCTAGCTGTCCTCATGCCCTATGGGTTCCTAGAAGATAGGTCTTGAATAGCTCATTTGTTTATATCTGCTCTGGGGAACCAAGAAAGGGCATCCTGGCTTTCCCTGCCTGGCCTGTGTCTGTCTGACTTGCTGCCAAGCAGGTTAATGGCCTGTGGTAGAGACTTTCTAGAAACTAAGAACAGGGAAGGGTAGTCTCTGTAACCACAGCTGTGGGTACTGTTCAGGGCTGCTCCAGCTGTGGGTACTGTTCAGGCACTGCTCCAGCTGTGGGTACTGTTCAGGGGCTGCTCCAGCTGTGGGTACTGTTCAGGCGCTGCTCCAGCTGTGGATACTGTTCAGGCGCTGCTCCAGCTGTGGGTACTGTTCAGGGGCTGCTCCAGCTGTGGGTACTGTTCAGGGGCTGCTCCAGCTGTGGGTACTATTTAGGGGCTGCTCCTGGAAACTTGTGGCTGGTGGGAAGGCTGGTCCGAGGCTGGTAGATGAGTTTGTTGGTCATATGCACCTCTCCATGTCCTTGGTCTTGCTTCAGCCAGGCCCAGTCCATTCCTTTGTTATAGCAAATGGCTCGGCATGTAAAGGAGCTTGCTGCCAAGCCCAACATCCTGAGTTCAATCCCCAGGATCCACATGATGGAAGGAGAGAACCACCTCTGACCTCTGTCCTCTGACCTCTGTACAGGCACCATGGCATGCACGTGTGTGTACACACACATGCACAATCAATTGATTGTAATCGATTCAATGAAATCGGAAGGAAGAAAGGAAGGCGATTGATCTGGAAAAATCCCCCTTTCAGAGTAGACACAATAACTACCGTTGTCTCTATCCATCATTCTGTGTTCTGTTTCTTCCCCTGAAAACCGCCCTGTGATTATCTCATTGTATCAGCAAGCGTGCTGGGGTTCAGCATGGCTAGAGGACTCTCAGTCATGCGCAGGAGTGACTGGACTGGCACTCAGAGCCTGACTTTAGCTGGAGTCTGTCCCTTCTGTGTGCCAAAGAGCCTCTCAGTCTCTCCAGCCTCAGCTTCAGAAGCCCCTGGCAGCCCCTGTCCTGCTGGGGATCAAGCCTCTTCTGGGCCCTCCATCTTTGCTCACTTGCTTGTGTGGAAGGTCTCCTGCTAAGCTTCCCTGCGCTTCTCTGCTCTCTTTCTTTTACTTCCTGGGTTGCAGCTGCTTGGTGTGTTCATGGCAACAGAACCACAAGAGAATACATTGACAGCTAGGTAAGGAAGCTGCTGACACCTGCCTTGGGGGAGAGGAAGGGGTGGAGATATATAGGATATATGTGTGTGTGTGTGTGTGTGTGTATGTGTATATATATATATATATCCTTAAATAGTTTACACTTGCTAGGCTACATTCACAGCTATCCTGGGGTGCACGCCTGCTCCACTGTCTAGGAGGTGGAAGGCTGACTGAGGGTGGGGCTCCAGGATCTGGCTTCTGTGAGGCCTTTGCTGATGCAGCTGCCTTTGAGTCACCCAAGCTCCTATCAGTGACCCTTTACTAGTGTTTCTGAGTGACCCCTCCCCATGCTCCTGAGTGACTCCTCCCCCATGCTCCTGAGTGACCCCTCCCCCATGCTCCTGAGTGACCCCTCCCCATGCTCCTGAGTGACCCCTCCCCCATGCTCCTGAGTGACCCCTCCCCATGCTCCTGAGTGACCCCTCCCCCATGCTCCTGAGTGACCCCTCCCCCATGCTCCTGAGTGACCCCTCCCATGCTCCTGAGTGACCCCTCCCATGCTGCTGAGTGACTCCTCCCATGCTCCTGAGTGACCCCTCCAATGCTCCTGAGTGACCCCTCCCCCATGCTCCTGAGTGACCCCTCCCATGCTCCTGAGTGACCCCTCCCATGCTCCTGAGTGACCCCTCCCATGCTCCTGAGTGACCCCTCCCCCATGCTCCTGAGTGACCCCTCCCCCATGCTCCTGAGTGACCCCTCCCATGCTCCTGAGTGACTCCTCCCCCATGCTCCTGAGTGACCCCTCCCCCATGCTCCTGAGTGACTCCTCCCCCATGCTCCTGAGTGACCCCTCCCCCATGCTCCTGAGTGACTCCTCCCCCATGCTCCTGTGCTCCTGTAACAGAGTCTAATGAACTAACTCACTGGCTCACCATACTGGGCCAGGGTGGAATTGTTTCTCTGATTGTCCTCAGCGCCTTCTCTGGAGAGAGTAGACATGTTTTTACACCTCCCCAGGAAAGGTCGCACACAGCACCTTGACATCAAAGCCAGCTTTGAACTTCCAGTGGGTCCAGCCTGAAAATGTGGCTCAGTAGGTAGTTAGTGCTTGCCTGGCATGTCCGAGGTCCTGGCTTCCATCTCCAGGATGGCAGGCCAGGTTGTGGTGCCGCCCGCAATCCCAGCACTTGGGAGGCAGAAACAGGAGGATCAGAAATCAAGACCAGACTTGACTATATAGTTTGAGGCCAGCCTGGATTATCCAAGACCCTATCTGTCTGTCGTCTGTCTGTCTGTCTGTCTATCTATCTATCTATATTTTTCTCTCCTCCTTTTTCTTCTTCTTCTCTTCCTCTTCCTCCTCCTCCTCCTCCTTCTTCTTCTTCATTTCAGCTGGGCCTGGTGGACTGTGTCTGTTATCCCAGCCCTCAAGACAGTTTAGGGACAGCCTGGGCTACATAGTGAGACACTTTCTCAAAAATGAAGCAAGCTAGATGTGGCGGCGCACCCCTGTAATCCCAGCACTCAGAGGCAGAAGCAGGTAGATCTATGTGATTTTTGGCCAGTCTGGTCTACATAGTGAGACCTTGTCTCAAACAAACAAACAAAAACCAGCAGCAACAAAAAACAAAAAGATCCCCTTCCCCAGAGCCGCGCTCAGCCTGGAGTAGAGACTGTTGGTACCCAACCTCCACTGTCTACGAGGTAGAAGGCTGGTGAGGATGGGGCTCCAGGCTCTGAAGCTGGATCCGGACACCCATCCATAGTGCAAGGGAAGCTCTGCCTCCAGCGGGAGCCGAGCAGAACCTCAGGCTTTCTCTGCTCTGTGGACGGACCCCTGGGCCACTTTTCTTGAGTTCACTTGGCTGTTTGGGTTTTTCAGATCTTAAAGCTCAGGTTTGAGGTGATCAATAATTGGTGAGACAGATGGTGAGGTGCTGAGATTGTTAGACTGCTTGGCTTCTACAGTGTTCAGAGAGGACGGGGAGATGTGGGGGTGGGGTACACCCACATCTACAGCCCCAGGTGACTCCTCTGGGGCGGCTCAGTCCAGACAGGTGGACGGAGAGGAGCTGCTGTAGACAGGTGCTTGGAGGGGCTCTGATCTCAGCCTTAGTGTTGGAGGGACGGGGGTGGGGGGGGACAACAGGAGCAGATCCAGTGTTCAGCTCGGCTTCCTTCCCTATAAAGTGGGCGTGGCAAGGCAGCACTCACAGACAGAGCCCAGAAGGACCTGTTGACAGTGGCGTCCTGTAAGTGCTCCAGCCAAGCCCAGTGCAGACCATGCCCCAGCTCTTCAGCATCAAGGACAGTGACCAAGGGGAACATGAACAAGGTCAGGAACAATGTGTAGAGGTGCCTGGTGCCTGTCAGGTGCCGAGATACTGTGGCAGACAGAGGGAAGGAGCCGCCTGGACTTGTGGGTGGCCATGAAGCCTTCAGGGTCTTCAGACCCCATAT
Source organism: Cricetomys ansorgei (assembly GCA_026225945.1). Taxonomy (NCBI): domain Eukaryota; kingdom Metazoa; phylum Chordata; class Mammalia; order Rodentia; family Nesomyidae; genus Cricetomys; species Cricetomys ansorgei. Next base: position 6,303,120 of record JAMJFZ010001249.1, read on the forward strand.
TGCATGGCCTTGGGTCTCCAGGGTGAAGCAGATCTGAGGTCCCATCCCGCCACTCCTGGCCTTCCCCCAGGCCTATCCCTGTGACACCACATCTCCCCTGGGCCTTTCTTCTCATCAAAGCCAGGGAGGCCCGGACAGACATGAACAGTGCCCCTGGGTGGTCCTCACGGTGCGGGCGGCCATTCTGCTGCCCCCTTGACATCTGCCTTCTGTGGAGCACATGTTGTCGCCAGTTGACACTTACACAAGCCAGAAGCCGCCAGGCCCACACTCATCGCCATAATAAACACATGCGGTAGTTTGGGAAAGCTGAGCTACCCCATCCATCAATCCACCATGACACCCATAGAGCCCCGAAACGTGCATGGGGGAGGGGTATGCGTCAAAGGGGCAGAGTCTCAAGGCCAGGTGTGTGAGATAAGGTAGACGTGGGATGGGGGGGCCTGCATGTGTGTGTGTGTGTGTGTGTATGTGTATGTGTGCAGGTGTTTGTGCTACAGCTGTGTGCATGCATGCAGGAGTATCTATGGATGCTTCGTGTGTGAGCTTCTGTGTGTGCATGTGTATATGTGCATATGTTTGTGTGTAAGTTTTTGTGCATATATAGGTACATGGATGTGCATATGCTTCCATACATGTGCACGGGAAAACACATTTGGTTATGAGTTAGAAACCGAAAGACCCTCAGGGGCCAGTGAGGTTGTGCAAGTGTGAACAATGTGATAGGAACCAGGGAAAGGTAGTTCATGCCTGTAATCCCAGCAGAGGAAGCAGAGCTGGGAAGATGGCTGCAAGTCTGAGGCCTGTCTGTTAAACACAGATGTTTGGGCACCCACAATAGGGCTGTGGAGGGTAGGGACAAACAGGGAGAATGCATCCCACCTGAAGAGGCAGATGTGACTGGGTCCCCTCTGGTTGCTGTGTGTCAGGGTGCAGGTGCAGTGTGACCAGACGGTCCCCCCTGTTAAGAGAACCCAGAAACCTGGAGTTTTGGCTTGATGTTTGAGTATCCGCCACTGGCTCACCAGCAGAGATTGAAAGATGGCTTCTGGATCCGACCGGCACCACAGACTTCATCCTGTGGATAACTGGCATGTGGTGTGTCATCAGTGGACAAGTGCTCCTTCTCCAAGGGCAGGACTGTTTGCTTTCCCATGTGAGGCTCCCCGAAGACAAGGCCAGGGACGAAGCGTTGGTGGACCACCCAGCAACATTCCAGACCCTCGGCTTGTCAGAACTGAGTGGCACAGCCAGGCTCTGCAGCCGTAGGTAGAGAGCAGCAGGCAGGGGCTCTGCCGGGACCTCCCGATGCCAGGACAAGGAGAAAGGACCACCTGGCTTGGAGTATCAGTACTGTTGTTTCAGGAAGCTCAACATTAGAACCATCCTGAGAACATTCCAGAAAGCCAGCTCCCATGCTGAAAGGCCTAACTCAGAGGCAGTGGTCTCTAGAGGCAATTGTGCAACTAACCCAAGATCTTACCCACAGGATGAGCCTGGACCCTGAGCCTGGGCTGTGGGCTTCTCTCTGCCTGTGTCCCAGGGAGTGTTGCCAACCCCAGAAGCCACCAGCGCTCACTTAACGTACCAGACGGTACCTTGTTTGTTTGTCTTGTTGATTTTTTTTAGATTTATCATTTTATGTATATAGATGTTTTGCCTGTAGGTGTGACTATGCATCACCTGTGTGCCAGTCACCCATGGAGGCCAGAGGGGGTTGTCAGGTCCCCTGGAAGTGGAATTACGGACAGTTGTGAGCCACCCTGTGGGTGCTAGGAACTGGACCTGGGTCCTCTGGAAGAGCAGCCAGTGCTCTTAACTTCTGAACCTTCCCTCCAGCTCCTGTTTCTTTTCTTTTTTTTTTAAAGCTTGTGTACATACTTGCATTATATGTTGAGCACAGTCTTCCTCGTAACCCTCCTCTCCATTTTCTTGTCCGTCTCTCTCCCTTGGTCCCCCAGATAGCCTTGGAGACTTTTGCATCTATCCATCTACATACATACATACTATATATATATATATATATATATATATATATATATATATATATATATATCTCCAGCAATCAAATTAATACGATTAAAATGTAGGGACCACATATGAGAGAAAACATGATGTCTGTCTTTCTAAGGTTAGCTTAATTCACTTAACATGGTTATCTCTATTGAGCCCACAGTTCTGCAAATGGCATAGCTTCGTTCTTTGTGCCTGAAAGGAGCCCTACTGTGCATGCACTCCCCACTCTGCTAACCCCCTATTGTTGGACACCTGGGCGGGTTCCCCAGTTCAGCTGCTGTGGTAGTTCTGCCGCAAACACAAATGTGCAAGTGTGTCTGTCTGTATTCCAGTAATACAGGTGAGTACCCGGAAATGAAGCTGAGCAAGACCCCAGGTCTCTTTGTCTCTGTCTGCTGTCTGTCTCTGTCTGTCTGTCTGTCTGTCTCTCTCTCACACACACACACACACACACACACACACACTCTCTCTCTCTCTCTCCCTGGGATTCTACTCCGTCTCTCACTGGCACAGACTGAGATGTTGCCTTCTCTGCCCCGAATCTCTTTTACTGGGAGTGTTCACAGGTGACTGGGCAGCTTGCAAAGCCTGGGAGCCCTCCCCTGCCGTCTGCGGAGAGACCTGACACAGGCTGGGGTCCCCCAGTGCCGAGAGGACGCCCCCCATCCGCTGCCTCCTGTACCACACCTGCTGCAGCTCTCGGCTGCCTGTCTTGCTGTTGGGGGCCCAGCACACTTGGCGCTGACTGCATTTGAGCAGTGAGGGTTTTGACACAGGTGGATGGTGGCACGGATGGACGGCAGAGCGGATGGACAGCGGTGGGACGGTTGGACGGCGGCGCGGGTGGACGGTGGCGTGGGTGAATGGCGGTGGCACGGGTGGACGTTGGCGTGAGTGGACGACGGCGTAGTTGGACGATGGCACGGGTGGACGGCGGCACCGGTGGATGACAGCGGCGCGGGTGGACAGCGGCGGCGCGGGTGGACGGCGGCGCGGATGGACGGCGGTGGCGTAGGTGGACGGCGGCGGCGCGAGTGGATGACAGCGGCATAGGTGGACGGCGTTGGCATCGGTGGACCGGCGGCGCGGGTGGACGGCGGTGGCATGGGCGCACGCTCCCACCACATGAGCTCCGCGGTGTGCGGCAGTCTCTCGAGGACCCGGCCCGGGCCCTGAGCCTAGGCAGGAGCTGTTTCGCCCCTGTAACAGTCCTACGGGCTCGTTCTCCCGGTTAACTCTTGGGCGTCTTGGGCAAGAGCACAGGGATCCTGCGCTGGGCGTGGAGCCTGGGTCTCTGGATGCCCTCGTAAGGACGCAGTGAACTACAGGACTTGGGGTGGGCACAGGCACCGGACAGCCATTTTATTGAACATGTTTGCTGTAGCTCTGGATTAGTGAACATGGTTATAATTCATGTGACTTTTCCTAGTTGTTTGTATTCTTGCTTTTGTTTTGTTTTTGAGACAGTGTTTCTTTGTGTAGCCCTGGCTGTCTTGGAACTCACTTTGTAGGCCAGGCTGGCCTCGAACTCAGAGGTCTGTCTCCTCTGCCTCCCGGTTGCCAGGATTGAAGGCATGCATCATCATGCCCAGCGTCCTGTTTATATCTTATGAGTATGATTGATTTTTTCCTACTGATTATCTGCCACTCTTTACATATTGAGGCGCTGGACCATGTATGTCTGTTGGCTTTTACACAGGCTCCCTGATTTTTCAAATTTTATTATTTCTCAGTTTATTTGTGACTTTTTACTTGCTCTTTAGAAGTTAATTTTAGGTGGTTAGAATTGTCTTTATGTTTTTGATCTTCAGTGTTGTGCTTCAAGAAGCTCTTTTTGTGCCCATGATTATAGAATATTCATCCATGCTTCTTTTCTCTTCCTTTTAGTGTCATTGATTAATTTGTTCGTTTATCTGCTGTCTTGGCACTTGACTTGGCTCACCAGGAAGAGATTTACCTCTACATTCAAAAAAAAAGAAAAAAATCCTCGTGTTTTGGCTGAAACAGGCAGCCACACACTTGTACAGGGGCCATGTGAGCAGATGAGCTCATAAACCAGTGTGTCTCTAATGATCCAAGATGAGTGTGAGTGAACAAGCGTGTGTGTGTGAGTGTGCATGTGAGTGAGCATGTGTGTGAGTGTGTGTGTGTGCATATGAGTGTGCATGTGTTTGTGTGCATGTGAGTGTGCATGCATGCAAGTGTGTATGTGAGTACATGTGAGTATGTGTGAGTGTGCATGTGTGTGAGTGTGTGTGTGAGTGTGCATGTGAGTGATCAAACGTGAGCATGTGCGAGAGTGTGCGTGTGCGTATGAGTGTGCATGTGAGTGTGCATGCATGTGTGTGTATGTGAGTGCATGTGAGTATGTGTGAGTGTACATGTGAGTGTGTGTGTGCATGTGCATATGAGTATTCATGTGAGTGTGTGTGTGAGTGTGCGGGTATGTGTCTGAGTGTGAGTGTTCATGTGAGTGTGTATGTGTGTGAGTGTGCATGTGTGTGAGAGTGTGCCTGAGAGTGTTCATATGAGTGTGTATGTGTGTGAGTGTGCATGTGTGTGAGAGTGTGCCTGTGAGTGTATGTGTGACTGCGCGTGTGTGCGTGCATCTTAGCCATCTCTTCAGTGGACAGGCCATGGCCAGGTCAGACTGAGTTTTGGGAAGATGAGGCTTTTTCAGGCCTTTATTTGGAGAGGACGCAGCCACACCCAGTACCTGCATTGCCCTCTTCAGGACCGCCCTCATACCGATGCTCCGCCCCTCGACTTCCTGGCCTCCAGTTGCATTTTACTCATTGCTAAGTGTCATAGCGAGCTTCAGCTGTGAATGGGACGCAAACCTAGACACCTGGGAAGTGGGACCCTCGGATGGAGAATGGTCTCCATTAAATCGACCTGTAGGCGCGTCTGTGGGACTTTTTTTTTTTTTTTCTGATTAATGCACAAGGGCCGTCTCACTGTGTCATCCCCAGGCAGGTGGGCAGACAAGAGGGACCCAGCTGCTCGGCAGTGCTCCTCCGTGTTCCTTCTCAACCTCCTGCCTTGAGTTCCTGCCAGGCCAGGCAGATGGCAACACAAACCAGGCCACTGTTGACACCCTTGGTGGTCTCACAAAATGGGCTTCAAAGCTGAGGGACTGTTGCCTCTACCCAGCATCCCTTGGTAGAGATGGAGCCCAAGGAAAGAATTTTGGGCAGGTCCACAGCCTGGGGGTGAGGGTGTTTACCACAGGGCTGTCTTCAGAAAGTTATCTGTGTGTTCACGAGTGTGTATATGTGTGTGTGTGTGCACGCATGCTCACGTGTGTGAACATGCATGTATGTGTGTGTTTATCTGTTTCTTATGTAACTTGGGAGAGCTGCGGGCAGTCTGGCTTGTGCAGATATAATTCACATCCTTCCTTTAAGGGACTTTCACGTAAATCCTACATTTTCAGTGTTAAAAACAACCTTCTCTGCTGGGGTGATGACTTAGTCAGTAAAATGCTTGCCCTACAGATACCTCATTTGATATTTATGCTCCATTTAAATGGAAACAAAAATTGAGCATAGAGGCACTCACTTGTAATCTAGAGCTGGGGAGGCAGATATTGGAGTGTCCCTAGCACCCCCTAGCCAGCCAGTGTAGCCTAACGATGAGCTTCAGACCAATGAGAGACCCTGCCTCAGAAAGAAGGCGGATGGCATCTCCAAGGAATGACACCTGAGGCTGTCCTCTGGCTCCTGCACGCACACGCACACGCACACGTGCATATGTATACACACACGTGCACACATGCCAGTACAACACACCTACCACAAACGCATGTAGAAATGTCTTTAAAAATCAAACGTATCCACGTCCTGTCCCTGTTTTGGACAGGGTGACTGTGTTGCGGAGTGTTGTCTAGTTCAGGACGGTCAGGAGCATGGGCTGGACCTGTCAGGGGCCAGCCACAGTCCATGTAACTGAAAGTCCCGAATGTGTCTCCGGTGGGTGCCACATGTGCCCTGGAGCACACACAGGGCTATGTGTGGAGGGTGGCAACAGGACCCAGTTGAAAACTGCTGGGTGGATTGGCCTGGGTATTTAAGAGCACCTAGCTCCAGATAGCAACCTCACCCCTGACAGCCCAGAGCCCTCAGGCTGTGGACTTCCTGTCTCCCGGGCTGCCAGGAGGGGGTGTGTGGGTGTGCAGCATGTCATCTCTTCTGAGCCTCTGGCCTGCGGTGGTGTTGGTTGAGTGAGGATGGTTAGGTAGAGCCACATCCTGGGGCCCTGCTGATCCAGGTCTGGCTGACATTTTCAGACAGATCCTAGGTGCCCAGAACCCTAGCCAGAGGGAATCCGGTGCTGCCACAGCAGGGTTCCGCCATGGCAGCTGACAACTGTGACCTGAGCCTCCCCTCGCCCCAGGACAGTGGCTACCGATTGGCACACTGCTGCATGCTGCTGGCTTCGTGGGTGTCTCATGTAGCCTTAGACTGCTTTCCGGTGTCACCCCAGGGCCCAGAGTGGTGTCACAGCCCTATAGCGGTGGGACTGTAAGGCCATGCCAGCCCCCCTGATACTTGGGGATGTCGGGGGTCCTGTAAGCAGCCCTGGGGGGATTCCAGAGACACGTGGGCAGCGATGGAAGCAGTGACTGTTTATTAGGAAAAGACAGACTTCAAGGGAGCAAGCTAGAAGCTTAGAGAGCAAGGCTTTGTAGAAGGAGGCTCATTTGCATAGAGGCTCATTTGCATAGAGGCTCATTTGCATAGAGGCTCATTTGCATGATAAGGCTTCTGTTCTGCTCTGCCGCCTGCAATTGTACACACACACCTTCACCTGTCACCTGTATCCACCCAGGGGTGTGTGTTAGTGTCATAAGGAGCCACAGGCCTCTGTCCTGCAGAAGCCACAGGTCACCTCCAGACCCTGCCCTGCTGGAGTCATCTCCAGCCTCTGTGGCTCTGCCCTGCTTCTAGTTCTAGCTGGCTGAGGTAGGGGCTTTCCAGTCATCCTCTTTGCCAACTACTTTGTTTCCCATGAGCTAATTTTTCGGCCTTATTTACGGTCATCTGGACTCACACCCACCCAGCTCTCCTGCCTCGTCTCTGCCCCGAACATCTACCTCATCTTCTCTCAGCTTTTAGCTGAATTGACCCCTGCCCCATAGGAACCTCAGTGACGTCATATCCGCCTCCAGGGGACAGGTCTGTCTGGCCTCAGAGGCTGCCTGTTTGGAACACAGACCCTCACAAGCAGCAGAGAGAACTCAGGGAGGGGTGACAGAGGCCCAGCACACGCTATGTAGTAGAAGTCACGCCTCCCCAGAGAAAGGTGGAGGGGTCCCCAATTCTGAGCTTCTGCTGCTTCAGAACCCCTACTTTGTGGCGTTGGTTATTATGGCGACAGAAACCCAGGTCTCCTCGGCCTCTCCACTCTGACCATGGGGACACCCTGGTGAGACCCACACTGCGGGATCTCTGGCCTCCACCCGGAGGGGGAGGGGAGTCATCTGCTCACATCCACAGGAGGTGTTGGTGAGTGAGCAAGGGTCAGAGCTCTGAGCACGTGTGTTACCTGGCAAGGCCTTGGCTGCTGCAGGCAGGGAGGCTTCGCAGAAGGCCTGGGTTAGAATCCGCGTGCTTCAGGCCTTATGCCCAATAGTCCCTCTGTCCTGACGCAACCGGAAGAGGGTGGAGACTATGGTGTGTTACTCATAGGTACAGTGGCAGGTACCCTTGAGGTGACATACATGCCTTGAGGCATTAGGGAAAATTACATGGCCCGGGGAGGGGCAGTCTGCAGGCACAGAGGGACATCAAGGGAACACTTTTGGTGGTGAGGAAGGCCAGTCAGTTACGCCTGCCGCACAGCTGCAGTAGTGTGAGCACAGATTTTTAATTTCTGCGGAAAAGAAAGGCATTCCGAGACCAGTCCCAGGAAAGCTATTTGTTTGTTTGAGAGAGGGTCTTGTGTAGTCCAGGCTGGCCTCAGACTTGCTGAATAGCCCAGGATGTCCTTGGGCTTCTGATCCTCTGTCCTCTGCCTCACAAGTGTCGGGGTTTTGGACTGACACAGGGCTTTGTGCCTGCGAGGCAAGCACTAGCCCAGAGGGGCTACAGTCCTAACATCTTTAAATCTGTGAACATGGGAAGGACAGAGGCAGGGCAGGAGAGTGATGCAGATGGGGTGTGGCCTCTGCTCCCTGCTGGTCACCTGTCCATGTGAGCCACGGTCTCCCACGCAGCCTCCGGTGCGGACTCTCTGGACTTCAGGTCCTGTGTCCCAAGTGTTTGAGTTAGGGTTCTGCTCCCTGGCTTGATGCATGTGGGTCACACCTGGAGTCTCTGCTGGCCTCAGTTTCCCCATATCTATGCAATGGGGATGCTGGGCATACCTGCCTCAGAGAATTGTAGAGACGGCACCACGTCGGGCACACACTCAGTGTCTGGAGAGCCAGGCTGCGTCTCATCGTTTCTGGGCAGACCAGCTCTTCCGGGCTGACTTCCCACCCTTTGAGGAGTTCCCAAGGTTGAGCCAGGCAGCCTCCCACCCCACACCCCACGAAGGGGCAGAGGGCAGGGGCAAGGTGGGAGAGGGCGCCAGGACGGCCCCTTGGCATCTGGCGCAAGACAACTTCCTCGTTCAAAGACCAAAGGCCTGGAACAAAGAAGGCTGAAGTGTTCTCGGACTTCAAATGCTTCTGACGAACACTGTTTTGATGGCTACGATGTAAACAAATTCTGAACATATGGATTAGATTTCTCCTGATGGGCTTAAACATTAAGGAGAGAAAAAGCAAGTCTCGGGCGATGTTCGTGCTGCTTTTCTCTATCTCCTGGATCTTTGGGAAATAATTGGAGACATGTCCTCACACCCAACCCAGCGCTAGGCTCTATCCCCCCCTTAATTGCTGTTGTGACTCACTGTTGAGTTGGTGATTATTTTTATCCAGTTAATGAGAGTAATCTATAAATTACCACTGACCCAGATTCATTATTTAATAAGATTTAAATTACACACCCAAGTTTTCAGGAGCAGAGGGCTGGAGCCTCTCCCAGTAGCAAGCGACGACGTCTGGGAGTTCTCAAGGGCCTGATGCTCTGATCTGGAGCTGCCTCGGCTGCTGCCCCTCCCCCCTCAGCCCCAGCACATGGCCTAGATAGCTTGACTTGGGGCACCTGGTCGGTCTCCAGGGCCAATCACTCGCACATGCTCCCAGGGGCCGGCTTCGGACTCGGCCACGAGCACACTGGGAAGGTTGGAAAGCAGAGGTCCTGTTCCTGACTTTTTGGAGGACTCTTTGGCCTCTCTGAGCCTCAGTTTCCCCTGTATGACATGATGGAGCATTGGTCTTTATGGGGCTTCTTACTGTGCATGCTCCATGCCAGGGTCTCCCTAAGTGTGTGCACAAGACACCATCAGTCAGGGCTCCTTTCTCTAACAGTCACGGTGTTGCAGACTCGCCAAGCACACATGGTCACTGCCTGCTCCAGTGCTCTAGATTGTGCAGGTTCCAGGCAGTGTCTGTCCATCTGTCTGTCCGTGCACCCCCATCCCCACTTTCTTAGAACCTATAAGGGCTCCATGTTGTCTTTATATTGATATGCACACTCCAAAGCTTGGGCCGGGCGATTGTACAAAACGGGATCTGGAACTTTTTAAAAAATATATTTTTTATGAACATATATTAATTATATCTAATAATGGCTCTAATTACGACATTTTCATACATGCACATGTGTTTGATCATATTCACCCCATTACCCTCTCTTGTCTCCCATCCCTTTCCTCTTCCTCACCAGCCCCACCCCAACCCCCGTCTACTTTTGCTATTCTTGTGTGTATGTGACCCAATGGCTTTCATCAGGGTTTTCAGGAGCATGGTGGGAGTTTGTTTACACGAGCATGTGGCTACACCACTGAAGAAAATGTCTCTCCCTCCTCCATCAGCTAGTGCACAGGTCCTGGCGGGGGGTGGGGCATGAGCTGGGGTGCTTTAACCTCTACTGTCCCCCTTGGAAATCCCCAAAGACCCTTAGCTGAACCCGCCCCTCTTCTGGCATCTCTTCTGAGACTAAACTGGCTGTGCCTTGGCAGGGACTTTTCGTGCCCTCCTTCCTTCCTCTGCTCTCTGGGTCTCAGCATCGACAAGTCCTTGGAGAGGCCCTTCTGTTCTTGGCCTCCATGTCCAGCACCCTCGGGCCTCATCCCCACGTGGAGAAAATGCTGAGTGGCTTTCTTTCGATGTCGCCGTGTCCTGTCCAGAGGCCTCGGACTGGCGGGATTTGCAAGCCCCAACATAGGAAGCACTCCGTCATTTCCCTGGCTGGTCTCCTGTTCATGCAGCCCAACGTGTCCCCTAATCAAGTGGCCCCTGGGAAAGTGGGGGGTCCTGAGACTCAGCTCTGAGCCTGGTGCCTGCCCAGTGTGCACAGCCCTGGGGTTCATCTCCAGGAACTGAAAACCAAACGGAGGAGGGAAGGAGGGAGACAAGAGGGGAAAAAAGAAGGCTGGAAAAAGGAGGGGGGTCAGTCTCAGGAACCCTGAGAGGATGGGAGCTGTTTGCTCTCCCCTACCTCATGTCTGCTCTGCGCCCCCGCTACAGCAGCTCCACCTGGTCACGGTTTCCAGGCTAAGGTGCCCAGGAGCTTCCTCTGCCCCTGAAAATGACACCATGCCACTGTCCCCTCACAGCAGGCCTAAGACCATCCAGAAGAGAGCTGGGATGTCTGTGTCTTGCTGGGAGTGGGGCTCCTCCTGTTACCCCAGATGTGGCTCCAGCAAGCTGCAAGGAACCTCACGGCCCTTTGTTGCAGCCTGAGGTCACACACGGCTACAAAGTTGGTTTAGCTTCATAAAACTGTTTTGAAACACACCAGACGTGAACTTTCCACCCCAGTGACAGAATTAAGGCCATGATGCACTGTCCACCTTTCATCCTGCAACTGAGGTCTCCCCTCCACCAGCACCCCCACCCCCCAGTTTCTGTCTCCGTGATGACTACCGCTCCAGTGACCTCAGCCAGTGGATCACACAGTACCGTGTGGCTTACGACAGTTCTACGGACGACTGCTGTCTTCATGATAGCGAAAAGACAGGGTTGCACTTTGACTCCTGGGACAGCGCTGTGCCCTGGGAGCCTGTCATGGTGGCAGCGGGTGACTCCAGCATCCTCCAAGGCTCAGGCAGCTGCTGTGTCCATTTCAGGGGAGGGATCTGACCTATGGCGGTGACGCCATGGCTGTCCCTGGTTGAGGGTCTGAGGGAGAGCGGGACATGAAGTGGGTGTGTCCTCCCGCGTCGTAGAGGACTTGGCAAGGTTGGAGTTCCACCCGTGTTCGTGAGCGACGCGTACTCGGCATCTCCCAAGATAAATGAGTCCTCACCTCCGAGGTCTTTCAGGAGGCGGGAAAGCTTTTGAACTTCCGGAAAAGCTGCAGGCTGGCAGGGGAACTAACTGCCTGTCCCCGTGGGTTTTGTAATTAGTCACATTTTGGTTTGTTCTGGAACAGCTCTAGCTCACTGTGTACAGAGTGGCATGTTCTTTTTCTGGGTAGAGGAGCTGTCCTGGGTGCAGAGGATGTTTGCACTGTCCACTGCCTCTCTCCTCTGCTTGTTCCTCGCCTATGACAAACACAATTTCCAGAAATGTCAAAATTCCCTGGTAGGCAAAATCCATGAGCAGCGGAGAAACTGGTATTAGAAGGTTCAGAGGGAATCACACTTACCACCCTCAACAAGCACAGAGGCCAAGTGTGGAGGGGGAGAGGGGGAGGGGGAGGGGGAGGGGGGGAGGGGGAGGGGAGGGGAGGGGGAGGGGAGGGGGAGGGGAGGATGAGAATATCCGATTAAACAAGGAAACAGGCAATAGCAACGCAGCTCCTGTTATGAGATTCTGTTCCGTGCGGTTGGTGTCTGTCTGGATTCTTCGTGTTAGTATCCATTACATTTAATTATATTTAGCATTGTGTTACATTTAATATTAGGTTACTAATTTTATTTAACTAGGGAAAAAAAAGGCTTTGGGGGGGGAGATCCAAGCTTTTTAGTTTTTTTTTCATGGAATGATCAGCTTCCTGTCTCGGGGATGCTATCATATGTCAGTTCTAAGAGCCTGGGCTGGAAAGTATCTCCTTAAAAAGAACTGCTTCCGAGCTGTGGGGCTGAGGAGCACGGGAAGAAATCATGGCAGCTGTCTGTCGACAGGGTTCAACAAAGTGTTTGCTCTCATCAGTGTCCTCCTGTGGAGTGTGGAGAATGGGCGAAAAGTCCAGCCTACACGTGGGACCCGGACAGAGCCTGCTTGCCGCCTGTTCCTCCTCCCTTTCCTCCTCCCCTCCCTCCCCTCCTCCTCCTCTCCTCCTCCTCCTCCGCCTCCTTTTTTGAGACAGACTCTCATGTAGCCTAGACTAGCACTGAACTTAGAATTCTCCTGTCTCCAGCTCCCAAGCGACAGACTGTTGGGATTACAGCAGTGTAGACCACCACACCCAGTTTTTGTAGGAAACTGTGCTGACAGGTGTTCTGACAACTTGACACTAGCAGAGTCATCTGGGAAGACGTGTACTTCTCGGTTTAGAAACTGCCTCCCTCAGACTGGCCTGTGGTGCATTTTCTTAGTTAATGATCAATGGGGAAGGGCTCAGCCCACTGAGGGCCATGCTGCCCTTGAGCAGGAGGTTCTGGGTGCTATAAGAAAGCAGGCTGAGCAAGCCATGAGGAGCAAGCCAGTGAGCAGCACCCTTCCACGGCCTCTGCATCAGCTCCTGCCTCCATGTTTCTGCCCCGCTCCTGCCTTGGCCTCCCTCTGCGATGGTCTGTGATTAGGAAGTGTAAGTCAAACAAACCCTCTCCACTCCAAGTCACTTTTGAGTCATGGTTTGTATCACAGCAACAGAAAGCAACCTGGGACAGGAACACTTTATAAAGACTTAATTTTTTTAACTTATTATTATTGCGTGTGTGGTAGGGTCAGTGTGATCTAGGTGATCTCAGCCCAGAAGCCGAGCCCAGAGGACAGCCTGTGCTGTTGCCCCTCCCCTCCTACCTTTGAGTGGGTCCTGGGGGTCGAACTCATGTTGCCGGACAGGTGCTTAACCCGCTCAGCTGTCTCAGTGACCCTCGGAAACGATTTCTATTCAGTGCTTTCTGGAAGAATCCAGAAATGAACATTTAATGCAACCGAGTCAATGAGATTTGTGCTTCAGAATCTCACTGGGCCGAGATCAGAAACACATCCTACTGACAAGTCTTGCCCAGTACTTTGCTGTGTGAACGTGTGTGCCCATGTATATCTGGGCTCGAGTGCATATGAAAAGCAGGCAGGAATATCTTACTTTTATTTCCCACTTGGTTCCAGAGCTTGGTTCCATTTGGGATCCTACACGTTTTCACTTGACAGCTTAGGAGTCGGTCCATCCACTGGGAAAAGAGAGAAGCCGGTAAGAATGCTTAACCAGTAAGGCTGCTTGCCACCAAGCCTGATGCCCTAAGTTCCATCCCCAGTACCCACAAGGGGGAAGGCGAGAACAGATTCCTGAAAGTCGTCCTCTGGCCGCTCAAAACTGTCCCGACAGGCTCCGAGCCATGAGGTGCTGGCAGCCCGGGAGTGAGGTCTCTATGGCTAGCCAGACTGCCAGGATGTCTTCCCTGTTCTGTGTCCTCAGATCTGTTGTCTGAGAACCAGCTCATCCATGTCCTGCTCCCCAGCTTGGGTGGCAAACATTTGAAGGGAAAAAAAAAAGGGTTTAGCAGCAGAAAAGCAGGAGCCTGGCCCCTACCCAAGCTGCCCTAGATCTGAGACTTGGCGATGGATCTGTGTGCAGAGTACGCTGTCTTCTTTAGGTCCGGACTCTCCCCAGGGGTGCGGTGGACAAGTTTGATTTACTGGTGTGTTTGAAAGGCTCTTCAGACAATACACGGCTTCTGGTGACTTGTCTGAAGACACCCACAAGCCACAACCCCGGCTGAGTCACCCTCCCGAGTGACAGGAATCTTCAAAGTACTGGGCTCGGCAGATGCGACCGTGGGCTGGGGACAGCGTGGAAAAGCTGACGGGATGAGTGTGGCAACGGCTCCAGGGACAGTTTCTTCCGGAGAGCCTCTTTGTGTTTTGTGTCCCTGTGTGTTGTCGTCCCTGGGACTCAGAGGCTGCCAGGGGTGGGAACACTGGGAGTCTGGTGCCATGGCCTGGGATGGTGGCCAGCCTGGGATGGTTTGAAGACCATGGTGTGTGCAGAGGAGAGGCTGGAGGCTCAGAGATCCAGCATAATGCGTCGAGGGTGGCCTTCTCATCTGTCTGCTTCTTCTTCAGGGCCCACTCAAGAGTGGACAGACTGGGGGCTGGAGAGATGGCTCACGGAGTGGTTAAGAGCACTTGTTCTGAAACAGAACCATTCCGTCCCGTTCCACACGGTGGTTCACAACTATCTGTAACTCCTTTCCAGGGATCCAGTGACCTCTTCTGGTCTCTGAGGGCACCAGGCATGCTCATGGTGCACAGGCAAATCACCCACACGCAGAGAACAAAAATAAGTAGATCTACCTGGTGGGCGGTGGCGCACACCTTTGATCCCAGCACTCGGGAGGCAGAGGCAGGTGCATCTCTGTGGTTGAGGCCAGCCTGGTCTACAGCGTGAGTTCCAGGACAGCCAGAGCTACAACAGAGAAACTCTGTCTTGAGAAACCAAAACCAACCAAACAAAAAGTAAATCTTAAAAAAAAAAAAAAAAAAAGAGAAGAAAAATGGACAGACAGGGTAGGGTGGTATAGGTCTGCAATTCCAGCACTCAGGGAGGACGGTCACAAGTTCTCAGGTAGCCTGGCAACATAGCAAGACCCTCTCAGAAAGTGGGGAGGTTAGAGGAAAGCAAAGTGGTCCCTGGAGATTTCTGCCTCAGCGGATGCCCCAGAGACTCTGTGCTGTGGGCGCGTCACTGAGTGCTAAACCTCAAATGTATGTGGGCTTGGCTAATAGGGACTGGTCATGTCAGTAACGGACCAAGTGTTTAGCCATGAGAACCGGGGGCGGGAAGCTTGCCCAGTGGAGAGAGTGCTTACCACACAGCTGTGAGGGCCTGAGCCTGGGTCCCCAGAACATGCGTAAAGAGCCAGCACTTGTAATCCCAGTGCAGGGGAGACAGAGACAGGAGGATTGCTGGGACTCACTAGCAGGGCCAGTCTAGTAGAACCTGTGAGCTCCGGGTTCAGTGAGACCCCCTCGCCTCAAAAACTAAGGTGCAGAGTGATTGAGGAAGACACCTGAGGTGACCTCTGACCTCCATGCACAGCTTTGCATGCGCATATGCATACACGCTCCCGCACACACACGTGTGCACACACACACGGGGGAAGAAATACACACACTCTCTTTTCAAATCATAGATGCCACAGGCCATGGTAAAATGGGGCTTAGGAGCCCCGTACCTTCTGCCCAGTTTCTCTGGAGACCTAACACTGCCACAAAAATGAAATTCATTAATGAAAAAGCCTCGTCCATCCTAAGCCCACAGCCCTGACCCTGGATCAAACTCCAGGCTTCACCTCATCCTCAAGAAAGCTGCCATGACACCTGACACTCCTGCCGCCTCACCCTGCTGGCTCTTCTGTGGGCAAGGCCCACCTCACACCACAGGGCCTGCCTACACGCTATGCCAAGTGTCTCTTCCCATGGCTTCCAGGTTGTGCCAAACCACTCCTCCCGAACCAGTTCTCGTGAAAGGAGAATTCTACTGGAGGGGAGTGTGCGTATGTGTGCATGTGTGTGTGTGCGCCCGTGTGTGTGTGTGCATGTGAGCTGTGTGCGTGTGTGTATGTGTGTGAGTGCATGTGTGTGCGTGTGTGTGCGTGCGTGCATGTGCGTGCATGTGCGTGTGTGTATATGCACGCGTGTGTGTGTGAGGTGTGTGTGTACATGTGTGTGTATGTGTGTGTGCATGTGTGTGTCTGATGTGTAGGATGTGCGGTGTGTGTGAGGTGTGTGTGTGTGAGGTGTGTGTGTGTGAGGTGTGTGAGGTGTGTGTGGTGTATGTGTTCATGTGTGTGTGTGTGCACACGTGTGTATGAAGTCTGTGTGTGTGAGGTGTGTGAGGTGCGTGTGTGTGTGTTCATGTGTGTGTGTGTGAGGTGTGTGAGGTGTGTGTGTGTGTGAGGTTTGTGTGTGTGTTCATGTGTGTGTGTGAGGTGTGTGAGGTGTGTGTGTGTGTGTGAGGTTTGTGTGTGTGTGTGTGTTCATGTGTGTGTGTGAGGTGTGTATGAGGTCTGTGTGTGTGTGAGGTGTGTGTGTGTGTGTGTGTGTGTGCATGTGCCTTCCCAGGCAGAGGCCAGAGGAGGATGTCATATGTCCGGTTCTCTCATTCTCCACTCTGTTCCCTTTGGACAGGGTCTCTCACAGTATTTTGGGGATAAGCTGGTCAGTGAGCACCCAGAATCCATCTGTCTTCACCTTCCCGATGCTGCAGAGATGAACACATTAGGCCACACCCACCTTTTTTCACATGAGGGCTAGGGATTTGAACTTAGGTCCTTAAGTTTGTACAGCAAGTGCTCTTATCCATTGAGCCATCTCATCAGGCCTCTCCTAGAAGCTTTTATTTTTTTAAACCAAGGGTTGTTTACTTACTTATTGTCTTGTTTTGCATATGAGCACTTGTAGAGGTTTGCATACAGCTCTCAGGAGTCAGTTCTTTTCTGCCATCGTGTAGGATCTGGGGATCAAACTCAGGTCTGTCAGGCCTGCCTGCAAGCCCCTCTAGCTGTCTGGCGCCGAGTCTCTCTGGCCCCGAGATGCTTTTCTTTTCCTTCCTGGACAATAGCTTTGGAAACCTGCTACTGTCTCGTTCCCACGCCACTCTACTGTTGCTGTGCATTGTCTTGCCTTTCCCCCTCCTTTTAAATGTGAACCTCATGAGGGTAAGAGGTTCTGGCCAGTTCCTTGATGCACCCGGGGCCTGGAACTGTGCCTGGCCCACAGTAGATACTTGGTGAACGGCAGCCAGCTGAGAAAATAAAAGCCATTTAGCTTTTTCAGCTGAAGTGCTCCGGGGCACACAACTAGGAGCTGGGAACTTTGGAGGAGGCTGGAGAACCAGCTGCCACAGCCTGGATCTGAATCCCTCCCTAGGGACCCACTGCTGAGCAGAGGCAAGGGTAGCCCACCTGGGAGGGGGTGGGACCTGTGGGGAGGGAGGTAGATCACTGGGAGAATGCCCTCCATAGAGATATGGGGACCCCAGCCTCCTCCCCGCCTCTCTCTGCCTTCTCTCTTCTCTCCTCTCTCCTCTCTCTCCTCTTTCTTCTCTCTCTCCCTCTCCTCTCCGCATCTTTTTTCTTCCCTCTATTTTTCCCTCTCTTTCTTTCTCTCTTCTCTCTGCCAGGCGCTAGGACTGTGATATACCACACCCCACAGACCGAATCAGCAGGCCTAGTGACCATGGAGAGAAAACCTCTGAACTGTGAGCCAAAATAAGCCTCTCCTGGCAGGCATGTTGTCACAGAGATGGATGGCTGAGTGAGCAGCCAAGCATTAGTGTTTCCAGGACACAGGCCAGGGTCAGGGCTCAGAGGGCTGACTTGAAAGCTGGCTTGCTGTTTGACCAAGCTTGGTCTCTTTCTAACCAATAAGGCAGGCTCATGGTGGGGCTGACTCTTAGGAGGGTTAAACAAGCCAACATCCTGAGCACCTGAGCAGGTACCTGGCCAAGGGCAATGCCAAGCTCCCACATAGTGAATGCCTGTCAGGCCTCTGTGGCCACTGGCAACACCCAAAAATAAACACGAGAGAGGAAAACCTACCCTCTGGGGGCCCTGCCATTGCCAAGGACAGGCCTGTTGACCTGGTAAATACATAGAAGGAAACAGCGGGCAGCCAGGTGAGAATCCTCAGGGCAAAAGCCCAGGGGCCACCTTGAAGGCCAGTCTATGGGTGTCTGCCTATTGGGGGGACAGAACTGGCCTTCTCCTTGCTTGGACCAGGCCCATCGAGCTGCTCGTGACAGCACACTGGACCGTGTTTCCAGCCACGCCGCTTCTCTGTTGGGTCTGAGACGATTGGTCTCACTCATCTCTCAAGCCTTCTTCCCTGAACGGCAGGGTCTTTCATTTGCTTTTTGAGACAGGATCTCATATAGCCCAGGCTAGCTTCGGATTCTCTGTGTAGCTGAGGCTGGCCCAGATCCTCCTGCCTTTGGCCACCGCATGTGCGGGGTGGGTGGGTGGGGGGTAGGGTTGGGGGGGTGGGGAGAGCTCTACTGCTCAAAGCTCACCCTGAATCTAAGTCAAACCAAGAGAGCTGTCCTGGTGGCAGAGTATGCAGGACGATGAGATCAAAATTTAATTACTGATTTAAGCGGGTAGCAGAGAAGATTGATTGGTCTGACAGAAGGCTGGCTAGTTGCTCCGCTGCCAGACGAGCCCGCCCTGAGAAAACAGATGGAAGCAATAGGCGTGTCTAATGAGAGCCGAGGGGAACGGGGAAGCCGACTTGTTGCTATTTAAATGATGTTTTGAAAGAATTATTAGTTTTTTATTGTGGCCTCTCAGAATTCTAAACACAGAATGGAGCAGAAGTCTTCCGCCAGCCCTGTGTGTGTGTGGACGTGGCTGGATCCAAAGTACGTCTCTCAGAGTGGGTTCAGGAGTGCCCCAGTGTCTCCTCAATACATGGATGGTCCCAGTTCACCTCAGCTCCCGGAGACCCCTGGGCCAGATGTGCCTGTGTGACGTGCCGAGGTCCTCTGCGTGAGACTGCTCAGGACTCCCTCTGTGTTATTTCAGTATCGTGCTGGGACACATCAGAGTAGGGGTGTGTGTGTGTGTGTGTGTGTGTGTGTATGTGTGTGTGTGTATGTGTGCATGTGCCTGTGTACGTGTGTATGTGTGTGTGTGTATATGTGTGTATGTGTGTATATGTGTGTATGTGTGTGTGTATGTGTGTGTGTATGTGTGTGTATGTGTGTGCACCTGTGTACATGTGTGTATGTGTGTGTATGTGTGTGTGCCTGTGTATGTGTGTGTATGTGTGTGTATGTGTGTGTGCATGTATAGTGTATACACGCGCGCTCAGAGGCTAGATGTCAACCTGAGGTTTCATTCCTCAGTAATTCTCCACTGTGTTTTCTGAGGCAGGGTCTCTCCCTGGGAAGTGGATGATTATGCGGAGCCGGCTGGCCAGGGAGCCCCGGGGCTCATCCTGTCTCTACCTTCCCAGGGCAGGACTCATAAGTTTGTGCCACCATGCTTTGTTTATGTTGTTGTTGAGACAAGGTCTCACCTCCTGGGCTTGGATGGCCTGGAACTCACTATGTAGACTCAGAGATCAGCCTCCCTCTGCCTCAGGAGGGCTGAGATTAAAGGTGTATGCCAGCCCACCCCCTCCCAACCCGGTCGGGTTCAGCATGCTTACAGGGTGAGCACTTCGCGTATGGATCCCCAGCCTCTAGTTGTCTGTGTGTGACCAAAGACAGATGTGGTTAAACAGTGCCAGCGCGCACCGTCAGCTGACTGAGGTCTATCCTGCCTGGGAAAGTGAGGGCTGGGTCAGCTTCTCGTGGAGCAACCAAGTATGCGTAACCATGTCACGTGTGCGGCAGTCGGTCGGAAGCGGCGTGCTACCGTGCTACCCTGGGCTCGGGCTGCTGGAAGAAGCCGCCTCCAGCACGTGGGGCCGAGGACCTAGCAGTTCTGCAGTGAGACCTGAAGGAGAAGGCTTGGCTTGTCAGAATGGGGGTCCAGGGTGGGGCTGTCTCCAGAAGGGCTAGTGTAGCTCAGCCTGAAACCGGGCTTGGTTTCCGGGGGAAGCCCTTCATCACAGGGACCTGACTCTGGACCTCCCCCGCTGCTGCGCAGGCTTCATTTGCCGGGTTGGGGGAGGGGCGGGGGGCAGTCACCAGACTCTTGGTCTTCCGTGTGTTAACTAGTCTCGTGTCAGAAAGTGAGTTTAGATTTTTAAAGGACGGCACAGGTAGCTGGGGATAGCTCAGTCAGCAAGGTCCTTGCCCTGCAAACACGAGGACTTGATGTCGATACTCAGGACCCACACACAAAAAACAAATTAATAGCTAGTGTGGTGGCAGGTGCATTTAATCCCAGCACTCAGGAAGCAGAGGCAGGCGTATCTCTGTGAGTTCAAGGCCAACCGGGTCTACGTGGAAAGTTCCAGGACAGCCAGGAGCATAAGAGAGACTTTGTCTAAAAAAAAAAAAAAATCAAATAAATAAATAATAGAATAGAATCTTTTTTATTTTTCAAACTTGGCATACACACTAGTAGTGTGCATTTGTAATCCCAGCACTGGGGAGCAGAGACGGGTGGATCTCTGGGGTTCTCTGGCCAGCCAGCCTACTTGATGAGCTGGAAGACAGTGAGAGACCCTGTCTCAAAAACAAAGTGGATGGTACCTGGAGCACAAAACCCAAGGCTGCCCCCGGGGCCTCCACATGTACGTGTGCACACGGACACATGTGTACCACATACACGGGGAACATCCAGCAGAGGACACTCTCTCTGCACCCAGACCCAGACAGACCGTCACCACTGTCACAGGCATCATGGAATAGAGCTGACAGCCACACCCAGACTCTGTCCTGAGCCAACTGACCATCACCAGCCTCCGTCCAGCAAACACCCTCCCTTCCACAGCTCACAGACTGAGGACCACAGTGGGGAATTCACCAACGGTGAGCCAGGCGAGCCCACTGAGAGGCAGGTCTGCTGGGGATATGAAGCCATGCCAGCCCCCGGTGGGTTCCGGAGGTGCGGCTGCTGTGGCCTCTGTCTTAGCTACTTTCCTTTGCTGTGATGAGACACCCTAGCAAGAGCAGCATCAGTGAGACTGGGCTTTTCCTGGCTTATAGTTTCAGAGGGATACAGACCCGCAGGGCAGGGGGCTGGGCATGGCCAAGGACTGGGAAGGCAGGAGCAGGATTCTGGCTGTTCAATCACATCCACATTCAAGAAAGAGAACCGTGAATACTGCCCAGGTCTCCTCCGCTACAGCCTAGGAGCCTGGCTAGGGAATGGTGCCACCCACAGTGGATGGGTCTTCCTCCCACAACTCAACCAACATCATTCCCATAGCTATCTTAGAGGCCCAGCTCCCAGAGGATTCTGTCAAGTTGGAAGTCAACATTGCCACAGTATCCACACTGAACTCTTGACATGGGGCTGGAGAGAATGGCTCTTGCAGGGACCTGAGTTTAGTTCCCAGCAGCCACAGCTGGGTAGCTTCCAACTGCCTGTAACTCCAGCTCCAGGGAATCTGATGCCCTCTTCTGGCCTCTGTGAGCATAATCATATGCACACATATTTTTTGTTTGTTTGTTTGTTTATTTGCTTTGATCTTTTTAAAAGGTATCAGCATTTGGGAGGCAGAACTAGGAGGATCTTTGTGAGTTCAAGCCAACCTGGTCTACACAGAAAGCTCCAGGCTGGCCAGGGCTACATAGTGAGACCTTGTCTCACAACAAAACAGCTCTTGAAGAGGCCCTAACCCAGTGAAGAGGTGGGGTACCAGAGCTTGGTGTTGTCTTCTGCCCCCACAGGTCCCTGTGCTGTCTGATGAGAGCTTCCTCCCCATCCGACCTAGACACTTTCCAGAAAGTGTCCTTTTATCTCTCCTCAGACAGCGTGACGTAGCAGCGAGCCATGTCTGGAAACAAACCGCATTCGCAAGGGCAGACTTCGGTAAAGTCACGTAAACCAGGGGACATCTGCTCAGCAGGAGTCACAGGGGCCAGAGCATTCTGGGCAGTGATTCAGAGACTGCTGGGAGATCAGGTGCACAAGAAGCCTGCAGGACACAGTGTGCAGCATGCAGTCCTCTGCACTCCAAAAACAAAGAACTTGAGCATGCAGGTGCCGAGATGTGCAGGGGTGGGGGTGGGGGTGTCCTTTAGCCAAGCCTCCTGGAGCTCAGCGAGCTGTGGGAGCTACTTCTCTGTGGGAATGAGAAGCTGGGACTGGGGGTGTGGTGTGGGGGTGGGGCTTCCTTTTCCTTATAGAATTTAAGAAAGAAGCTTGATGGTGCTGTCCTTCAGTGCAGGGGTAGGGGGTGAGAGGTAGGGGTGGGGAGGGAGGAGGAGATGGAGGGAGGTAGTGCAGACTCAGCCAGCTGTGATGGCAGAAGCCTGAGGCTGCTTGCTCACATCTGTGCAGATGAGGAAACAGGCAGGAATGCTGAGGTTCTATGTGTGTACGTTTTTAAAATTTCCCCCTCTCCCTCTCTCCCTCCCTCCCCACTTCTCTCTCTGATCTCACCAAGTAGCAGTGGCTGGTCTGGAATTCACAGAGATCCTCCTGCCTCTGCCTCCTTTCTTACTTGTTGCTTTTGGTTTTGTTTTAAAGATAAAAGGGACAGAGAGAGATGCCCCAAGACTTGGAGAAATTATTTCTGAGGTTGTGTGTTCAGCATAAGCACTGGGTTTTCAGTGTCCCACTTTTCTGGGGAGACTAACTGCATTCCATTATTAATGCGGGCGATTTCCCGAAGCCCCCTCAACAGGCAGCCTTTGGCCTACCCACAACACAGTGCCCAGAGGCAGACAGCACAGCCAAGCTCCTCCCCCCGGGGCCCTTTGTTGCCCCAGGACTGGGGAAGGGTCAGCTCTCACTGTGGCCATGGGCCCCATCTGTGTGAGGTCCAGGCGCCCCCCAGCAGCTGCGGTCCTCACAGTGGCCCACATTTCATCCAGGGCTGTCACTGCACATGGCATCGCAGTGGGGACATAGATTCAGTCTCACCTGTAGCCTGCCCCAGCTGGCCGTGGCTGTTTTTCCCAGGCCATCTTCTTTCCCTTCTGCACACTGCCCTCCGAGGAGGCACAAGACCCAGCTAAACATGGACACTTGAGTCCGGGGCTTCTCTTGTGGGTTTCTTGGTCACCAATATTGTGCCAAGTGGATCTGCCGCCATTATGAACAGTCCTGTGTGATGCATGGGTGAGAAATAAAGGTTTCTGTGCCTGAGCTGTCATCCAAGCATCATGCTCTGCCTGTCACGGCAGGTTAGCCTGCCCTGACAGGACAGCACAGAGGAGGAAGCTTCTGAGCTGGCAAGTCAGAGGAAGTAGGCTTCTCTGCAGACTGATGATTGTCCTGGCGAGTTTTATGTCAACTTGACACAAGCTAGGGTCATTTGGGAAGAGGGACTCTCAAGTGAGAAAATGCTTCTTCCAGAAGGTTGGCCTGGAGGCATTTCCTTATCTAATAATTGTGTGGGAGGGTCCAGCCCACTGTGGGCGGCACCATCCCTGGGCTGGTGGTCCTGGGTTCTATAAGGAAGCGGGCTGAGCAAGCCATGCGGAGCAAGTCAGTAAGCAGCACCCCTCCATGGCCTCTGCACCAGCTCCCGCCTCTGTGAGTTCCTGCCTGACTTCTTTATAGGATGAACTGCGAAGTGGAAGTATAAGCAAAATGTCCCCCTCCCCACCCACCTGTTGCTTTTGACCAGGCTGTTCTGTTACAGCCATAGAAACCCTAGCTAAGACACTGTGGAGTGTTCCCTGAGGGCTGCTGTGAAGAGAAGCCCTTTGAGCAGGAGCAGGGTGCAGACAGGGAGGAAGGGGCCCAGCAGAGCTGAAGTCCAGTCAGTCACCCTCAGCCTAACCCCGGGGCTCTCTGGGCTGTGAGTGATTCCATGATGCTCCCCTGTGAGACCAGGGGCCAGGTTCTCATAAATATATCAGTTTAGCCAGAAGTCAGGGAGGCTGTGTCTCCCCTGAGAGCAGCTCCAGGCAGAGCAATGCCCCAGCCAAGGAAGCCATCACCCTCAGTCCCTCTGCACAAGAGACCAGAAGTGGTTAGGTCACAGGGCCAACCACAGAGCACTGGGGTCCTGGTGCAGTGGGGGAGGGGTGGCTGTCAGCAGAGGATATGCCAGGCCAGCTTTTGGAGGAGTCTCTACAGCACCATTGCCTCACATTGCCCAGCAGCCCCCAGGGGTTCCGCTTCTATCCTGGCTCCATTCAACAGATATAACTCACGAGGGCCCTTTCCAGAGGTTGGGGTGGCCCAGCAGGTACTTGAACTGGGCAGCAGATGAGCGACTCGGCAGTTCTGTGGAGAGAAGCATGGGTACTGAGACACTAAGAAGATGAACATGCTCAGTCCTGCGTCCTCCACCCCAGAGAGCACCCAGGGACCCTGGGGAGGGTGCAAGGGATGGGCATGTGAGGCCCACCACGTTGGACACGTTCTGTGGATTCTGGGCCTTGGTCTCCTAAGAGTTGCTCCACTCAGGAGTTGCAGACTGGTGAGGTCACCAGGCCAGCCACCTGCTCCTCTCACCTCCGGGCCTCCCGCTCCCGTCCTCCGCAGCCACTCCCCTGCAGGCTATGAAGCCAGCACTCTGACTCAGTGCTGCCCAGCCTCCTGCAGTGCTGACTGAGCATCCTCCTGCGCCCTGGCATTGCTCACTGGGGTGCCTGTCTCTCCTGGGAGGGGCAGACTATGGGGGACATGACTATGGAACCACCTCCACCCTCCCACCCCACCCCCCAAACAGCAGGATGCTGAGGCAGCTTCTGAAGGTCCCAATCCCAGACCCGGCCCTCTCCTGTGTGGCCTGGGGCAGGTTGATTAACCTCTCTGAACCTGTGGATAATGCTGAACTTTTTCTCAGGGGGCTCTCATAAAAGTTCATTGAGACAGTGCCTGGAATGTCCTAAGAGTTATATAATCAAGATTTTCAAAGTTATTACTGACTTTACATTTAATTCAACATTGCTCACAGGAGGCATTGCTCTGAGGGACCCCCCTCCCCCAGTCTGTTAGGGGTGTGGGTCTTTGGGAAAGCCCGACTCCAGCATTCTCAAGATGTGACTCTATTGCCTTCTAGGTCCTACAGAGACACAACAGTACGTACCCAGCATGCAACGGGGTACCTAGCATGCAACAGGTAGGTTTTTCCTGTGTCTCCAAGTCTTTCTTTTACATTTAAAAAATTATTTTATGTGTATGAGTGTCTTGCCTGCACGTATATCTGGGCACCATGTGTGTGCCTGGGTCAGAAGAGGGTGTCAGATCCCCCAGAACTGAAGTTACAAACAGCCGTGAGCCAGTGTGTGGGTGCGGGGAGTCGAGCCGGTGTTCTTACCCATGGAGTCATCGCCCCGGGGCCCATGAACTGGTAACAGCGTTTTGAGACAGTCTCACTCCTGGCCCAAGCTGGCCTGGGACTCATGGCAGCCACACTGTTCCGGCCTCGCGAGCAGGAGCTGTCATCTTGAGTTTTTAACATATGAGTTCTCATCTTTCTCGGATGCACTAATCTTCGGCCATTTTTTTTTTAACTAGTTTTGCGAACTTTCTGCGTCACGCATTAGATATCCTCTCTGCCCACACTCTCTTTCCTCTCCTTCGGGACTAGGCTAGCACAGGTGGTACACACCTCACGCCGACCTCCGCGTTCCAGAGGCCCCAGCTCCGTGTTCTGGAAACTCTCCACCTCTGTTCTTGGGGGAGACTATTTCTGTAGCAAGACACTTCCTGCCTCTTCAAGGCGGTGCTAAGCGCTACCCTCCGACCCTTCAAACTCCAGGCCGTGTTCGGCTTGTAGAACTCCCACTTGCTTCTCTTCTATGGCGTGTCTGCTCTTGATCATTCATCACAACCATGCTTTCGTTTACAACCGTAAAGCGCATGGCTGGCTTCCCTAGAGCCTTGTCTTGTGGATTCACTCTGGGTCATTTTTGTGCCTCCGACCCCCGCACCCCATTTGAGACAGAGCCTCACATAGTTAAGGTGACCTTGAACTCCCGATCTTCCTGCCTCCTTCTCCGAGTGCTGGGATGACAGGTGTGTGACAGCACAGCAGGTTTATGTGGGGCTGGGGACAGGAGTCAGGGTCTTGCAATCGTTTTTTATGTACGGGTCGTATTTTTCTCTTCCTCTGAAGCCCCAGTCACTTTTTGCTGTGCTCAGTGGATGCTGGGTTCTGTTTCGGTCCCCTGAAGAGTGCAGCCTTCGTTTCAACGATCTGTTAGGTGTTCTTAAGCTCTCTCGTTTTTTATTTATT
The DNA here is from genome assembly GCA_026225945.1 of Cricetomys ansorgei. Classification (NCBI taxonomy): domain Eukaryota; kingdom Metazoa; phylum Chordata; class Mammalia; order Rodentia; family Nesomyidae; genus Cricetomys; species Cricetomys ansorgei. The sequence continues at coordinate 6,329,119 of JAMJFZ010001249.1, forward strand.
TATTTATTTTTTTTCGTTTGGAGAATACTTTGTTAGTTTCTGTAATCAAACCCACATGGATAAGACCTTACACATTTAACACAGTATGTTACTGTAAGAACAAAGGTTAGGTTTTAAATTTTAGTTACTGTGCCTAAGAGATCTTTAAAAGAAAAACAGATAACCTCCTGGAATGCCAGGGGGAGCTGTTCAGGAGAGATTAGTCCTGAGTCTCTCTAACCTAAAGGATTGTGGGAATGACTAGATCTCAAGGTGACCCTACTGCACCAGATGTGCTCCATGCGCCAGATGTGCCTGGTGACTTATAGGCGGGAGATGGCCCAGACAGGAAGTACATCAGGATAGATGCTTGCCACTGATTGGACTGATTGGATTGCTTAGCCTTATGGGTTCTGCCTTTTTAAGCACCTGTGCCACGTGATTGGGGCCTTTCTGTGGGAACTCTGGAGGTGGCAGGTTCACTCCATGGGTACCTCAGAATCGTCCTGGTCAGAGTCCATCTTCCTGGCCAGTATTTAATTAAAGCTTGCTTATTTCAAATTTGGCATAAATTGTGGTGGTCTTATTCTCAACCAGACTTGGGATTTACAGTTACCCTTGAACAGTACAAAAAATTAACATTTCTCATCCAAGATGGCTGTTAATTTCTGTACTATGCCAACACAACACAGTAAATTGGGATACCTTCCCTCCCCCCCCAAAGTTGACACAGAGTAATGTTTTAAAAGATTCAACACATATCCTGGGCATGGTGGTGCATACCTTTAAACCCAGCACTTGGGAGGCAGAGGCTGGAGGATCTCTGAGAGTTTGTAGCCAGTTTGGTCTACACAGCAAGTTCTAGGACAACCAGACTATCAAAGGTCTCATAAACATTCTCTCTTTCCCTCCCCCCTCCCTCAATACACACACGCACACGCACACATGCACACGCACACGCACACATGCACACGCACACACATGTGCACACACACACTTGTATTTGTGTTAAAGTCCTGTCACAGTGTTCTGCAAAATACTTTTTCTCCAGGCTTCTTGGGATCTGTGCTGGGCCTGGTTTCTGGGGTCAGCTAGAAACAGGACAGAGTTTATTAACACAAGCCAGAGTTCCTACCCCTTTCAGCCGCTCTCCCTCGGAAGTTCCTCAGGCAACAGTGATTGTCCCAAACTTTACCCCCTGGCCCTTCATCACAGGGAAACTAAATTTTCCCCCCCTCGGCCCCAGTACGCAGGCAGTGACGGTACAAAATGGGAAGGTCACTCTACGCTCTGAGCACCTGTCTCTGTCACCATCCTCTCCTTCCCGCGCCTCTGCTCACCATCCAGTGCTCAGTGCCAGGCAGGTTTCCTACAGCACCTGCAGCTGTCACCAGAAGCCAGGCGCCCACACAGGCTCGTCTCCACCCCCCACCCCCCAGCGCTCAGAGAGGGGAACCAAGCTCCCAGCACTTCTCACCTGCAAAATGTTTCACTGCGTGTCCCTGTGTCCCCCGTGACAGCATGTCTCTCAGGCGTGAGTCCTTCCTGCCAGGCTCCGTGTTGGGTCTGGTGACTGAGCATCGAGGGGCTTGGATGCATCCCCTAAGTCGGATGAGCAAGGCAAGCCCGGAGCCTCGTAGGGTAACTGCAGACGGGGTCAAGTGCACAGAGAACAAAATGGGTCTGTGGGTGAGATAGTACGGGCGACTGGCGCTGCCTCGGTGTCGCTGGCCAGGCAGGTCGTCTTCCAGAGGCGTCAAGGATGTAGTGAGGAGGTGAGCCTGGGGATTTTAGAAAACCGTTCTCAGGTAGGACAGCAAGAACAATGACCCAAGGGTCAGGCTTGGCTTGCCTCTCAGAGCAAGGAGGCCGGTGTGGTCTGAGCCCAGGGAGAGGCAGGACCCAGAGCAGATAGCACAGGCTGTTCATCTCCTTCCCTTGGAGCTTCTCATTGCTCACCCTGGAACTGGCAGCCTCCTCCTCTGTGACCCCAGCATGACTTTTGAAGCCTGAATGAACATTTAGGGAATTTTGCAAAAGCATAAAGTATGTGTATGCGTGTATGCATATTTGAGTGTGCATGTGCGTGCGTGTGTCTGTGTGCATGCATACGTGTGAATGTGTGTATGTTCATGCATATATGTGTATAAGGTGTGTACCTGTGCGTACGTGATGTGTGTGTGCATGTGTGTATGTTTGTGCATATATGTGTATACCTGTGCATACGTGATGTGTGTGTGCATGTGTGTATGTTTGTATATGTGCGCGCACATGCGTCTCTGTATGTATATGTGTATATGTTTATGCAGCTGATGCTCAGAACAGTCATCTTAAAGCTCCTAGGAGAGCCAGCTGGGACGGGCCCTTGGCAGCAGATCTTGCTTCCCTTAGTTGCTAAGGCTCATGGCTCCTCCCTCCTGCCTCCTGGGTTACCACCCCAAACCTGCTGTGATGTTCCCTCAGTCTTGTCACCTGTCAAAGGCCATTTTATCTCCCAAGTCATCACCTGGGCAAAGAACATCAAAGAGCCGGAGAGGATGAGACAGGCCAAGACAAGATGACCGCAGAGAGGGCCGAGGCAGCTCAGCTGAAAGGCACAGAATCATCACCCCGTTACACGGGAGGCGGAGGCAGGAGAGTCTCAAGATCAGGGTCTATCTGTGATATGGAGGGATTTCAAGGCTGACCTGAGAAACACACTGAGACCCTGACTCAAAGTAAAAAATGAAAAAGAAAGGTGTGTGGCCCTGTGGTGCCCTTGCCTAGTGCGCTCAAGCCCTGGGCTCCATCTCCGGAGAGCCTGTCTTCTGTTGCTGTTGTTTCCAGTTCTAGCTGTGTGGCCCTAGGTAAGTCACTCAGCTTCTCTGAGGTCACGGTCAAGGTTCGATTGGATTGCAGATATAGAGGGCCTTGAGGAGCATCGGCACACTCCCATGGTGCTGTGTGACCTGATCGTTGAGTTCATTGCACCTGCTCTGTGGGACAAGGCGGGAAGGGCCGAAGGATTCTGGGTATCAGATTCTCAGGCTCCTAGACGTTCACGTGCTTGCCATGGTTTGAACCTGAATGCCACCCTCTCCACACCAGATCATGTTTCGAATGCTTGTTCCCCAGCTGGTGGTGGCGTCTCGATGGTTGTGGTGCCTTTAGGAGGTGGGCCCTGGCCAAAAGAAGTAGCTATGAGGATGGGCCTTTGAACATTATACCAGCTTCCTGGGTCTGGCCTCCCCTCTGCCTCCTGCCCCACCATGAAGTGAGCAGGCTCCTCCCACTCTGCGTGAGCTACCCCACCATACCTTCCGCACCATGACAGACTGAGACTCTCTGAAACATGAGCCAAAATAAAGTTTTCTTCCTTTGAATTGCTCCTGCCAGGTACTCTGGTCCCAAGATGAACATGTGACTTGACCTAGCATTTAAAGGGTGCTGATATTATGGTCTTTCATAGCTGCCCCCCGCAGGCTTCCCTGCACCCCTCACATGGATCTACTCGGAGCCCCACGGAACAGCTTCGCTGCTCCATCATCCTGCCTGGGTGCTCTGAGAGCCTCACCCTCCTGCCTCCCATCCCCTTCAGCATCTTTCCCAAACTCTCTAGCTCATTCGGCAGCAGAGAAAATTCCCTCCCTGGAACCGTTGGCATCGTGTTGAAGTTCAAAACTCTCTCCCCTCATTTATAATCATTTAGCAAATTTCATTTAAAAAGAAAATCCATTTAGCGAAATATTTCTGTTTAAATACTAGCACATTATATCTGCGAAAATGTACCCATCTTGAATATATTTAAGCAAAAATCAATAAAGGTTAATAGCATATTGTAGAATATCACAGCGACAGAAAGCCAAATAATTCCTTTTGTAATTGAATAGTATCTTCAGAGCGTGGGGGGATGTCGGCGGTGACATTTCCACTGTATCTTCTCTAATGGTGTGTGAAATTCAACCAGTGGGCTGTGATGGCCGCGTACGATCAGAATGTAACTAATTAGGTGGATGGTGCGCCCCCCACTCTGTAATAGGGAGGGGACGGCAAGGCAATTTGGAAAGTGTTGGGGGAGACGTGTGGAGACAGCAACATTCTTAACAACGGTGTAATGTATAAAAAGACATTTAATTGGAAGCTATTAGGAGACAAGCCAGCTGCTTTGAAGGACAAGATTAAAAATATTTCATTAACGTCCACAGGACGCTGGGAATTTGTCATTGTCCTGAGTCATTATGACCCAGTGCCTTCTCCACAGAGGAAATATTAGGGAGACACACTCAGTGCCTCCTTCCACAGAGGGAGACACACTCGGTGCTTTGTTCGGCCACTGTACAGATTCTCCTTGGTGACGGTGGGTGGACACCTGTCTGCCCTCCAGCACCTTGAGCATCCCTGGGGAAGCCACATCTCTCCTGTTCTCCCTTGTTTGTGGGTCTCAACACTTGTTCTGGGTGGGCTCTGATTGGCTGTCACCTGTCAGCACATTTAGCTTGAACACACAGGCTGGCCTGGTGGTGCATCACTACACCCACATTAGAGAGGCCTGAAGACCATGGCTCAGCTCCTTGTTTCCCCAGTGGAGAGGCAGAGAGGCAGAACTTGCAGCAAGAAGCACCAGGACCAGAAGAAACAGCTAACTCAAAGGTGAGACAGGAAAAGAACAGTTAAAGCCAGAAGCATCTTTTGGGGCCACAAAACAAGGGAGTCCTAGGCAAGTAGCCAATCCCATGATGGGACTGAAGTGAAGGGGCTCCCCCTGGTCACAGCTGGGGCAGTCTGAGCAGGAAAGTAAAGAGGTATCAGAGTACAGCCAAGACCTCGAAAGGAAGATCACCATCCACACTGAAATAAATGCTTCAAAAAGTACTTAGTACAGAATGGCTAAGCTTCACTGTCCAGTGGACCTGACTTGTAGGCACGTCTCTGAGAGCCCGGGAGGACATTTCTAGAGAGCTTTAAGGAAGGAAGAGCCACCCTGGGTGTGGGTGGTGCCATCCATCACCGAGGGAGACAGACAGAAAAAGTTCTGAGGAAAAGGCCTTTGCTTCTTCCAGAGTGAGTGCGTTCGTCTGTCTCTGCCTTCCTCCTTTTGTGTAAGCCAACCTAATAACCCCTTTTTACACACACACACACACACACACACACACACACACACACACACACACACTCTAGAGAGCCTTGCAGCATACAGGACGATAGATCTTTCACTCAGAGAAACATTACATACTTGATGTAGAACATCAGCCGCAAGGAGGGAAGCTGGGCTGGCCTATCCCTCAGCCTGGGCTGAGCACGGTGATGACCTTCAAAGAGCACAGTGTACAAAGGGGAATTTAGCCACACGGAGCCCAGGCTATGCACCTCAGCAGGTAAGATCAGTATCAGTAGTAAGAGGCCCAAGCAGCTCTCCTCCAAACTGTGCAGGCCATCAGAGACAAGGTGAATCTCATAAATTGTTGCCAACAAATGTAACTGAGTGTCATAGAGTATCCTGGGTGAGATCCCGGGCGGGAAAAGGTCACAGAGTAAAAGCTAAAGAAATCAATATTTATTCATACGGGATGTTAGTTATTGTGATGGTTACCTTTCGTTGCCAACTTGACACAGTCTAGAATCACCTGGGAAGAGATGCTCAATAATAGTTGTCTACATTGGTTTGTTCTGTGGGTAAGTCTGTGGGGGATGGTCTTAATTACATTCATTAATGTGGGAAGACCCAGCCCACTGTGGGCATCAGCATCCCCTAGAAAGGAGGTCCTGGACTGTATAAGAAGAGAAACAGAGCAAAGCACTAGCAATCCAGCCAATGAGGAAGCATGCGTTTCTCTCTGCTCTTGACTGTGGCTGCGGTATGACGTTTGAAGTTCCTGCCTGGACTTACGGTCCCACAGTGGTGGGCATAACCTGGAACTGTAAGTGGGAATACATTTCTTTCTCCCCTAAGGTTTTTTTTTTTTTTTGTCAAAATATCTTAACCACAGCAACAGAAATAAAAGCTGAACATTATTATTATTAATTTTATTGTTATTATTCATAATGCATCATTTTCACCAACTCTGACAGGTGTGTTATGCCCACCTAAGATGTCCATGACAGGTAAACTGGCACAGGGTATATGGGAGTGCCAATTAGTGTTTCTGTTATATTCTCAACTCTAAACAAATAGCAATTTAGAGCCAAGCACAGAGGTGCATATCTATAGTTCCAGCACTCTGGAGAAAGGCAGGACAATCAGGAGTTCAGGGCCACGCTTGGCTACACACCAGGCTGGCCTAAGCTACGTGAGATCCCACGTCTCAAGAAAACAAGCAGTCAAAACAGCACCGACAGTAACCTCTGCTAGCTGGAGATGTAGCTCGATGGGCAGAGCGCTTGCCTAGCGTGCGTGGAGCCCTGAGTTCCATCCTCAGTACAATACAAACCAGACATGCTGGGCCAGCCCTGGAGCTCTCTGGAGGCACGGAAAGAAGGATCAGAAGTCCAAGGTCATCCTGAGCTATATAAACAAATTCAAAACCAGCCCAGGCTACATGAGACCCTGTTACAAAAACCTTACAAATATTCCTTGGACTTCTGGAACTTACTGCTAGATTACTCCTGAAGAATTAAAGAATTGAACCAAGATGCCATTTTTTTCTGCCTGTCATTTGGTTACTTGGAAGTGAAGTCCACTCCAGAATGAAGAAAGAAAAAACACAGGTGTAGTAGTTAGACTGCAGCTGACCTCGAACCCTCAGACCTCAGTGGAAGGAACCACCATCCTGGACAGCACCAGACTTGATTGATAATGGAACCCAGAGCATCTGAACTCAGGTGTTTTTATTGATTCAGAACTCCTCAGGTGCAGATCATGAGCAATTAAACATCTCCCACAGAAATCCAACACATGCAGACAATACAGAAAGCCAAGACCTAGGCAGCTCCTCACCCAATGGTGCATAAAACATTTTATACATGACTAAACTTCCGCATTTCTCCTTTTCTGTATAAGCCAATCCAAAAAATTGCTTTATTTCTACAGCACAATTTGGCACTACATCAGCAAAACTATTTACAAGAGTAATAATCATGACTGTTGCTAATGCACAGGACCAAACGATACCAAACATCTATCAAGCTTTTCACAGTGTCTTTGGACAGCAGAGAAACATCAATGTCCAATCATCTGGAATTCACTCACGAACTTTGGGCTCCTCCAAAGGGCTCGGATCACTTCTCTGCTCTGCCCTCTGCAGCACACACAGCTTGTCCTCCGGCCTCTGGCTGCCTCACTCCACTGCTGCTGCTGTTCTTGGTGGTCGTCCCATGGTACTGGCATCTCAAAAACTGCTGGGGTCCCTTGCTGCAACTGGGCTGCACTTTCACCAATAGCCTCTCCTGGGCTCTCTTCATGGTGCCAAACCTCAACTACTTTACATGACTCCTTCAATCTGGGCCTTCAACTACTATGGAGTCTGCACCTTCACCAAAGGCCTCTCCTGGCCTTTCACAGTGCCAAGACTCAGCTGCTCTCCATAACCCTTCATGCTTTCAAAGTCAGTAACACCTAGGTGACTCTTACAGTACCAAGTTCAGCTACCAGCATGGGATACAACCTCAGCTAGTTCTGGAAGACAGCTTCTGTGTGCTGACCCTGAGGAAACACTTTCCAGATTTTAAGATAGATTCTGGTTTTCAGGAAAAGCAACTAGTCCTTGTTGCAGGAAGGGTCCCCTAGTGGGTAGAATTTTCATCACCACCACCGGTGCCTGGACCGCTTGAAGAAAGATTTGCAGAAAAAACAAAAACAAAAAACAAAACAAAAACAAAAAACAAACACATATGACACAGCTATCAGAAGACTCAGTCTTTATGCTACCACCAGCGGTGGGAGGGAACATTGGCTCCATGATCAGGAAAGGCAGAAAGAACCTTGCTTTTCCCTGCTCCCACCTGAACTCTGTTTTCACCATGAAAATTCATCCAAAACATTTGTTTGAAACATGGCTCCCACCTATGAGCTTCTTCTTCATTTACAACTCTCTCTTATAGAGCTTTCCTTTTATTAATACCTTACTCTCTGTCCTCTGGGAACTGCTCTGAGCATAGCTTACTGGACTCTGTGAGGTCTGGAGTTTCTTTCTTGTTCTTCCTTGTCTCCACGTTAGATTAGTTCGTGTGATGCCATGCCCCACATTGGTATACCATTTGTTGCTGTTAGGCCTACAGGGCAGCTCACCAAGGGTTGACAAGGAGACATTTTTCTTAAGTGGAAGCCCTGCCAGGAGTCAGCAGAGGGAACTATTTTCCTGGCAGACACCATGCTGGACAGTGGATCCCCAAGCATCTGACCTCAGATGTTTTCATTGACTCAGAACTCCTCAGGTGCAGATCATAAGCAATCAAACATCCCCTACAGAAATCCAACACCTGCAGACAATACAGAACACTGAGACCTAGGCTAGCCCCTCACCCAACAATAAATTCTGTATTTAGTTTATATAGAACTTAACTTCCACAGCAACAGGGAAATCAAAGTCCTGGTGCTGTAGCCGTGAGCTGCTGGATCCAGCCTTGCCTCTCCCCATTCTGTCTGAGTGACTTTTCCATGAGTTGCAGGCTTAGGGTTTACTGTGCATCGGCGAGAATCAGTCCTCACCTCGCTGACCTACTCAATAACCTCCAGATCCTAAACTCTCATACGCTGATGTAAGTGAATCAGAGGCAATGCTTAAGCAGTCTGTGCCTTGGATGGAAGTCCTGCTGTTTCGGTGGGTCTGGGCTGCAGGAACCTCTGAGCTGTGGGCTTTTTAGTTCTCTTCCAATGAGGCAAGCTACCCCAGGAGAATAGTGTCAAGACCAGCCTGTCAAGTGGGGTTGAGTTCTTGGCTCCTCGGTTCTCCTTGGTTTGTGGCTATTGTTTTATTTGGGGGTGGCAAGGTGGGGCACAGTCTCAGTTTGGATTTTCCTGTCTGCCTCAGACTTCACTGGAGAAGCATGGGCATCGAGTCCCACACGTCACTGTGGTGCTGCCATTGGCCCTTTGAATCTTTTGACCTGGCAAATCTTCAGACTTGGAATGCCATTCGTGTAAATACACAATGGCATTTCTAGGTGGCCTGGCCTTCTCGGGGAGGACACAGTCCGTTATTGTTTTTATTTTCCTGGTGCCTGAGTCCTGGGTTCCACATAAGACAGTATTGGGACTGTTGTCCTGAAATGCAGACAGGTGTTAGGCCGGCCTGAGATGCAGCCTACTCTGCCAGGCTTCTATGTCCACCTGCTCACTGCTCCAGCCCCTAGAGGACCGCAGCAAACTCCTTCTTGAGTGCTCAAGATAAACTCCCCATCCTTGCTGCTTCCTTGAAGCCTGGCTCTCCACACCAGGCTCTCCACACACACACACACACACACACACACACACACACACACACACACATACACACACCACACACACATACATACACACACACATGTACACACACCACACACACATGTACACACACCACACACACACATACACACACACACACACACACACACACACACACACACACACACACACGTGTACACACACAGGAAGGAGCCAGAGCTTGGAAGCTGCTTGTCTCCTAAGCCTGGAGGAATGGAAGGTTCGCTGTGGCTTTTGGAAAAGTGGAACAACAGACTGGAGCCACACACCTGCCCTCTCCCAGTTCTTGCTTGTCCTTTAATTCAACACGAGGTTCCCAAGGCTATCCCTGGACAGACACCCGGCCTCCTGATGTCAGAAGTCCTGCACTTGGCAGCTGTCCCCATGTCATTTGTTCTCAAGGTCGTATCTGATCCCGCTTTGAAGAAATCCACCAATTCATCCACCCACTCATCATAGGCGCATGCGTGCATCTGTATCCATCACCTATCCACCCACTCACCCACCCATCCACTTACCACCCATCCATTCATTCAGCAGGTCTCCACAGTGTGCCTGGCATGTGCAGGGCACTGTGCTAGCCCTAAGAAGCCCTAAGGACCTGACTGTGACAGGCGAGGTCTCCTGGAAGCCAGCTGCCTCCTCTTATGAATCTATTCTGCAAAATACTCCCCCAAAATGCAAACAGGAGGGTCTTTTTCAACAAAAATATTTGTCAGGGTTCCCCTGCCACCAGTTCTGTTGTTGGACAGACTGGAAAAGACCCAGGACAGAGTCCTTGTGTCCAGGGCAAGAGCACATGAACTTGGCAGGCGGCTGTAGGCAGTGGGCATCACACATGCTAGGATAAAGCCTAAACGCAGCAGAGAGAGCAACAGCTTCTGCAGAACACAGCCTCGGAAATCTCTCAACTCCATGTGCAGCCCAAGGTTTCAGCCTCAGCCTCAGCCTGTAATTCATGTATGAAAAGGTGTAACGTGTTTTCGTTTATGTTTTGTTGTCTTTGTGTTGCTGTGACAGAGTTCCCAAGCCTGGATAATCTGTGGGAAACAGAGATGTTTCCTTTGTCATTCTGGAGAGAGTTGGTGATATCTGCTGACAGCCTTCCTGCTATGACATCCTAGTCCATGGTGGAAGGCAGAAGGACAGGCTACGGGTAAAAGAAGGATGGGGAGCCTAATACCCCCCTTTACTAATGGCCTTTCTGTGGAGGTGATGCCTTGGTATGCTCCTGAGGGCAAAGCCTCTGTGGTAACTGCCTGTGACCCCAGTTGCAGGGCAGTATGTAGCGTCGGGAGTTTGGGAAGGACACTAACAGTCACCTCCCGCAAATACAAACACTTACACCATGTGCGTACACACCACATGCTGTGGAGAAAAAACAGGTGACAGTTGGCCTCTTCTGATGGCCATGGTGCTGGAGTGTGTGGCAGTTCCAACAGGCCCTTCCCAAGGTGGTGTTCTGTGCAGCAGCAGCAGCAGCAGCAGAACAAATAGATGCTACAGCCCAGCTTCTGTGTGGCCAGCACCTGTAATTCAAGCATTCTGGAGGAGGGTCAGGAGTTCAAGACCAGTCTAGGTTACAAAGCAAAACTTTGTCTTAAAAAATAACAACAATTTAAAAAAACAAAACAAAAAACAGGAATAATAACTTCTGGCATTTTTGCACATCACTATAAAATAGCAGTATTCATGAACGTGGGAGATGTCTCCCCAAATTGGGGAAGCTGTAGGGGAACCCTGATTTATATCAGACCATCTTCCCTCTCTGGCTAGCTCCCCAACCCACCTTAACCTCACCCCAGGCTTGTAACATTGTTAAAGATACTTCAGAAGTGTCTCTTTCAACAGTGAGTGGACTGGACTACTCACTATATAACTGAGGGTGACCTTGAACTTCTGATCATCCCTTCTCCACCTCCTGGGTGCTAGGATTCGGGGTATGCAGACCAGGCCCAGTCTGTGCAGTGCTGGGAATCGAACCTGGGGCTTCATGCATGGTAGGTAAGTGTTCTACCAACTGAACCACATCCTCAGCCGGTCCCTCCGCTGTGTATTTAAATGGAAGCCTGTGGTTGGCTTTGGCCCATAGGGCACTGACCGTTTCTAATCTAACCTACTCAGCTGGAATTTGGAATGATGTTGTGTTCGGAATATCATTTTCTAAGCGTTATGTAAAATGATGCACACAAAGGTTTTGGCAGGGTCTGAGAGTTAGCCAGCACCCGGAAAATGACCTCGATTATTATTTATAATGAATAACATCATGGTGGCAACAGGGAAAATAGACGAGATTTTTCCAGCATTCTGCCTATCAGAATGCACGGAGGATTGGCAGGGAACGATGCATCTGTCAGGTGTTCTGATTAGCCGTCTTGTAGTTGCCACGCAGCGGGGACGACCGGCTCGGGGAGGGGGCTTAAAGGAGAGTGTCTCTCCTGAAAATGACAAGCTGGAGCACGTCTGATGAGACACAAACGTCTCGGAGAGGCAGGATCACCCCGGCTTTGAGTGGCACGGAGCCGTCCTGCTCTTGTCTCTGAGCCCGGCATTGACGTATTTTATCACTAATTGCGTCTCCAAACCTCATCAATGATCTTTTGCACTTTCTGCAAAGAAATGTTGAAAGCTTTTAACGAAGAAATTAATTATGTGTAGTCTTGGATGCAAATTAGACTAATTAATGGTAGCATTGATACCCTCTCCTAGCACAAAATACGAGAAGCGGCGGTATCCATATTTATAAGGCGCGGTGGATTTTGACAGGCGACTGCAGACTGATGAAAAAGTGGTCAAGGTGTCTGTGAGGAAGCCTTCTCCATGACAGGTGCACGCGGCTGCGTCTCCCGAGAAGTTTACTTGAGTTGACAGCGATACTGACTTTTGGAGCACTGAGATGTGAAAACTTTCGGGAAAAAGTGGATCTTTTTTTTTTTTTAATTCCAAGATGGAAACTCACGTAAAGCGTTACGATGACTTGACACCGAACACGTCCTGGGAAGACAGACCTGGGTCTCGCAGCGCTTTGAGTGAGAAGACGTTCCCGGCCCTTGGCAAACTCACGGATTGGTATGGACGTCTTGGTCTCCGTTGTGAGCAGTGTTTGGAGGCGGGGCTTTGGATGGCTTTTCCTCACCGACGGAGTCATCTGATGATAGGGCCCTGGTCTGAAGGCACCCTGGGATGTGGGGAGCTCTTAGGGGAGGAGCTTAGCTGAAGGCAAATGGGGCCGGGCATCCTGGTTAGCCCCTTCTCTGCGGGCTTGTGGCCCTGTGTGCCAGGAAGGATTTCTCGCTCCAAAGCTTCCCGTGTTGATCGTCAGGACTGCGAGGGCTGAGGATCCATGGCTACAGTCACCTACGTTGTAAGAAAGAGTGCTGAGGCCGTTTCCGCAAACTGCTGTCCTGCTTGTTCCGTTATTTCCCATGAGCTGGGACCGGAACCCTGCAACTGTCCTGCAGCAGTGGTTCTCAGCCTCCCTAATGCTGAGAGCTTCATGCTGTGGTGAACCCCCCCAACCATAAAGTTATTTTTGTTGCTACTTCATAACTGTTATTTTGTTACTGTTACGAATCATAATATAAATACCTAATATGCAGATGGTCTTAGGTGATCCCCGTGAAAAGGTCATTCAGCCTCCAAAGGGGTTGTGACCCACAAGTTGAGAACTGCTGCTCTAAAGAGACTCAGGTGTCCCGGGCTTAGGCTGTCAGATGATGGAAACACGGACTTCAGGGAATTAGAGTTGGGAATTCCAAGCTGGACGGGGATGGTTGAAGCCTGGTGCTGGCTAGAGAGGGAGTCTGTCTGCTGGAAAGAGATGCCACACAGTTCTGACACACAGTCCACTTTGCCAGAGAGCCTGGACAAGGGTGGGTCAGTGACGGGCAGGACACACCCTGACCAGCGTAGCTTAGCGGTGCAGACCTTTTGCTTCCTATTTAAACCTCAGCCTCTTATCAGGACCTTAAAGATCTACTTGGCGGTGTCCCCGGTGTCTTCACTCCTCTTCCCAAAGGGGCCATGTCGAATGAATCTCTTCTCTGCACTTCTCACTGTGGCTTGTTTCTTTAAGCGGCTTATAGGGGGTGAGTGGTCAAGCCTGGCTTATTAGGGTCTGACCCTAACAACTCTGGAAAACCCAGGCCATTCTGAGCTGCAGGGGAGCCTGGGAAAGAACATACTAGAAGGCATAGTCCCAGCTGCATCACCTACGGAAGGGGAGGGACTTGGCCTTTGACAAATCATGAGCTGAGCCATTCAGGTCTTCATGGAACTTCTGGCCAGCTGCAACCATCATTACACCCCCAATCTGTTTTCTCTAAACTCTAAAAAGTTCAGCCGGCTCCCCTCAGATTAGCCTTCCCACCAGTGCACACAGACTTCTCAAGTCCCTTCTACCAGCTAGAGGACAGACATCCCAGCAGAGGCCCCCAGCCATCCGGGCAGACAGACCTGTGACCCGAGTGGCTTCGTACAGCGCTAACACAATCCACAAACAGCGGCCAGTCTTTGCCGTTGAGCGCTCTCCTCCAGAAATAAATGTAACTCTTTGGCTCCTTCAGAGGCATTGCTGGACGCGCCCTGGCTGCCTGAGGATTCTGGTCTATGTCCATTTAGAGACAGGTCAAGGTTGTTTTAAGTGTGGCAGGGAGAAAGAGGCATTAAGATTAGCACACGTAAGAAGCAAGTGGGCGGGATGACGGCAGATCCCACCCAGCCAAGGCACAGGGTCCAAAACACTCCCTGTGCAAATGCCCCATGCCCAGCTTGGGGGTGGGGGGCATTGAATGTCAGCTTTTATTCTACTCTAACCCACTTCAATTCTTAGGCATTTCCCTCTTTTTGTGAGCTGTGTCTGTGTCAGCATTCTTCGTGTCTCTTCTTCCAGGGACAAGAGAACCTGGGAATCCTAGGGATCTCTCTCTGAAATCCAGGGAGTTGAAGGCCAGGCTGGGCAACTTAGCAAGGCTCTGTCTCAAAATCAAATGTCGAACAAAAAAGGCTGGGGGTGGGGCGGGGAGAGCTCAGCTGACGGAGTTTTTACCCCTCCCACTCTGTAATGCCCTGACTTCCAACCTAAGCACACGCACAAGTTTAAAAACTGGCCCCAACAGCTGCCAGCTCTGCCCTGGCCCCCATTGAAGCCAGCCTTTCAGAAAGTCCCCCAGGGAGCCACACCCCCTCACCCCCTCCTTCCGTTGCGTTCAGAGCAAAGAGCAAGGCCCTGTGTGGGAAAATGCCAAGTCGCTTTGTGGTGGTCGGGCGATGGGTTTATGTTGGAAACAGTCTGCTCTGGATAAAAGTAAACAAAACAAACCTTTTCCCTTAGAATTAACCTCAGCATTTACTTTTCGCACCACTGGTGCCGCGGGCAGCCCCACCCTCGTTCTCTGCCTCCCGGGCCAGGCTCTGGTAATGGCCATGCCCGACTCTTGTCTGCAGGATTGCTGGCCACCCCCAGCCTTCCCCGTGGGATGTTTTTGACAAAACCCACCTCCTGTTTAGAAGTTTCATGAAATTTTGCAGATTTGGGCATTCCCATTTCCAAAGTCAGTTCCTGGTGAGCGCCCTCTCGGCTGCAGCTCAGATGCAGCATGACAGCAGCTTGAGCAGTGGGTGGTGCTAGAGCCACCACCACACAGGACGCAAAGCCGGTGCACAGCAGAGACGACCATAGCCTGTACTGGCTGATGGGCTATTGAATCCCACCAACACTGGAAAGCACCAGGTGACTCCCTATTCCTACAGAGTGCCTTTGTCTTTAGGAACTCGCCCCCTGCCTCCCTGTCCACCTTCAAAGCAGGTTCCTCCAACTTGTTCTGCAAAGGACCAGAAGGTGAAGATTTTAGCATTCTGGCTTGTGGGCAGGCTGGAGGTGGGGGGTGCGGAGGGACCTTCTTTGCCAGAACTCAGAAGTCCCGTGTCCCAGAAGCCTCCACCATGTAGGAAACTGGGATGCCCTCCTACTTCAACCTCATCTGTCTCCATAGCAGCTACCACACCCTGGTGTTGTCACAGCAGCCCCATGAAAGGAGTGGGTGTGGCTGGGTACCAATGAAACTTTATTTATAATGCAAATGTCCAGCCAGATCTGGCTTCTAGCCCTGCATCCATTATCTCTGTAAAAGCCATTGCTGATGATCTGGGTTCTGGAGCAGAGTTTTGTCTGCTGAGCCACTGGTACCTTCTCCAGGGGGTTTAGTGCATGCACACACACACACACACACACACACAGAGAGAGAGAGAGAGAGAGAGAGAGAGAGAGAGAGAGAGAGATACTGTACCACTGGTTCAGAGCTCTCCTACCCACTCCCACCGCTGTGGTTGGCTGGCTCTGGGGTGACTTTTCCCTGAGGGTTCCCTAGAAATCAGTTGGATTGACATCCTGGCCTGTGACCTGCCTCCTTTTCCTCTCTCTTCCCTCAATGCCCCAGGTCCCCTCCTCAGGCTCTGCTACCCCAGGATCTCAGTTCCACTCCTCTCCACCCACCCATATCCCTGTTTGCTGTGCAGAGTGCTCTTGGCTCTGACCTATTGTCTGTCCACGGTAATGCATGGAGCTCTAGGCCAGAGCAGTCTGTATCGATCTGCTGGCCTGCCTTCCTGCTGAGCTGGATCTAAATACTGGGTGCTGAGTGTGTGGGTGCAGCCTGGGGGCTGTTCTGTCCTCTATCACTGAGATGTGGACAAACCACCAGCTCTCTCCGGCCACAGCTTGCATATGTCTGCCCCATGTGCCACCCACCCAAACCGCTCCTACAGGGTCTTTACCACCCGCATTTTCACGCTTCCGCTTCATCCCTGGAAGCTTCCAGGTGTCCCAGGCACATTGTCTCAAGGAGCAGAGGTCTTGAGATGGAGCAGTCATCCTGGATGATCTGGGCACATTCAGTGACACCCCAAGTTCCCTTATAAAAGGGAACTTCAGAGTCAGTTTTAGGAATTGGCAGCAGGAGGCAAGGGAGGGAGAGAGAGGAGTGGGAAGGAAGGGAATAAGAGGAGGGGAGAGGAGAGAATGGAAGGGAGATACTCCACGGTTGGTATGGCTGGCTTTGAACGTGGAGGAATAGACCACAAGCCAAAGACTTCACATGGCACCCAAAAGCCAGGAGAGAGCAGGGTCTCCAGGGTCTCTAGAGTGTCCAGACGAGCCACAGCCTGGTCTATTGCTCTTACTTTATCCAGAGGCTGATATTCTACTTCCGATCTCCACAAGTGGGAGGTAATAAATTCTTGGGCTTGAAAAAAATCCCTGTACTTCAAGCCACGAAGTGTGGTCGCCTGTCACAGCAACAGCAGGAATCTCACACGTGAAGTAGGATCCGACTTCCTGGAGACCATCACTGAAGAAACTGCAGTAAGTGGCCATCGGGTGAAGGAATGATCTCTTTGATCCAAGTTCCAAAGACTCACTTGGGGAGGGTGCTCCGGGAACTCGGATCTTTCTCCACAGCTCACGGCGCTGGGAGCAGACCCCTGAGCCATTCAGAAGGAAACACAGGAAGAGCCCGGGTAGGGCTTCCACAGCCACCTCCACCTGGCTGCCCACCCCCACCTCTCAGAAGAGGTGTGAGTGTGACGGCTGGTATTGATCACCAACTCGACAGAATCTGGAGTCATCCGGGAGAGGGGCCTCCTGACGTGCCTGTGCAGATGCCTGGGCTGTGATAGTTAAGGAGGGAAGACATGATGCTCTCTGTCGCTGAGCAGTTCTCGGGCTAGGATCCTGGACTGTATAGACGGACAAAGGGGACGGAGCCGTGGTGCACACTCACGGCTGTCCAGGAACTGCTTCCAGTTCCTGATGCTGGAGCGCACCACAGCTTTGCGCTGGGAGTTCCTGCGCTGGGAGTTCCCGCACTGTGAGTTCCCGCTGCTCAAATGCACCGCAGACTTTGCCCTGAGAGCCAGAATAGCCCTTTCTCCCTCAAGCAGCCTTTGTCTGACTGTGGTATCATAAGAACAGAGAAAGAAACGAAGGTGTACTGTTCACTAGTTCACTAATCAACACAAATGAAAAGCTTTCCCCTCGCAGGTTGGTTTTCCTTCCTGAAGAAAAGCGAGCGAGCACAGGAAACATTCACAGAGAGAGCTGGCGAGGAGTGGGCTGAGGGGCACCATGGGTGAGGTGTCTCTTCCCCCCACTCCCCCCCAGCCTCAGCAGTATGCTGGCTGTGTCCACACAAAGCTTCCTGCACAAACACGGTGGCCAGATTTGGTCTGCAGGCGGCCTTTGCTGATCCCTGCTTGAGACAGAGCGTCTTTCGGCATTGCATGTAGCCTGTGCACAGGGGGACCCTTGGTTATCTGACAGTCACTCTTACGGAGCAAAACTATGTTTCTTCCCTCCTCTGTATCAACTGAGATGACTTGTGCGCCATTCCAGAAGGTTCTACGCATAAAGAAGCCTCAGCAGCCCTCTCCCATCCGCCTCCTGCTTATCACAGACAGTCACATGGATTCTCTTCTGTCCCCTCATGGTGAGGTTTCTACACAGTCCCCTGGTCAGACAGAGACCTGGAACTGGCATAGAGCCTCTGGGTGTTGTAGTTACTTTTCTCATCCTGTAACCAAATAAATACTAGACACAACTTAAGGAAGGAGGTTTGTCTGGCTCACAGTTTGAAGGCAGCAGGTCCCCGAGGTAGCTGGTCGCATCCTATTTGCAGTGGAAACAGAGAGAAATGAATGCTGGTGACCCAGTCTGGGACGGGAACTCATAGGACTGTGCTACAAATATTCAAGGTAGATCTTCACTTCAGTTCATTCTCTGAAAGCGTGGTCACAGACACACCCGCAGGTGTGTCTCCCAGGTAATTCTAAATCCAGTCAAGTCGAGTGAAGATTAACATGGGGTCAACACCCCCCCCCCAATCCCCCTCTCCTGGAGAGGCAGTGAGGTGGAGCAGAAAGAGCTTCGGAATCCAATGTTGGATCAACAATTTCAGAGAGCCGACCCCGCCCTCCAGGGCTCCAGGCCTGGGCTCTCCTCTCACTAGCCATGAAATCTTCATTGAGTTGACTGAACTCTTCATTTCACAGTTTCTGCCTCTGTGACGCAGGGGGTTGGGCACCCAGAGCTGGTTTGTAGGGAAGAGTAAGGTACGTGCCCAGTGTGCTTGGTGGTATGGTGGGTTGGGGATGCACCACTGTGCTAGAACAGGGCTGAGATAGGCTTAGAGGACGTGTGATTGACTAGCGTGCAAAGAGCTAGGTTCTGTCTTCGTTGGTAGAGAGTCAGGACAAGACACAAGACCCAGACTGGCAGCTTGCTGCGTGGTCTTAGGTAAATGACTGAACATCTCTGAAGGTCAGAGTTTTCATCTAGAAATGGGGTGATAATTTTAGCTATTAGGGTGTTGTGATGATTCAGTATAAAGTTGCCAAATAAGACACAGGACACCAATCAAATTTGAATTCAGGAAAACAACAAACAC
The DNA here is from genome assembly GCA_026225945.1 of Cricetomys ansorgei. Classification (NCBI taxonomy): domain Eukaryota; kingdom Metazoa; phylum Chordata; class Mammalia; order Rodentia; family Nesomyidae; genus Cricetomys; species Cricetomys ansorgei. The sequence continues at coordinate 6,347,914 of JAMJFZ010001249.1, forward strand.
CTTTTTTGTATTCATAAGTCTCAAGCATGGAATGTTTACTTGCTAAGCCTGCCAGGCCCCTTGCAATAGAGAAGACAGCACTTCTGACCCAGTCATTCTGGCCCTGGCCTGGGCTACGTTCTTCAATCTCTTGCTCCCACTCTGCCTGGTAACCTCTCCATCATCGTGGGACTCTTCTTGGCTCTGCCTTCCGAGGTACCATCCTCTGCCCTGGGACTCTTGCACAAGCCTCCTTCCTGTCTCCCTAAATCTGCTGCCTTCTTCCCTCCTCTCTCCAGTCTCACCGAGATGGAAATGTCCACCATGACAGGCGTTAGTCCACGTGACTCTTACTTGCGGCTGGTCCCAACTAAGCTACAGCAGTATGTCTAAAACAGACATCAGCTTACGTGGACTCAGTTCCCCCAAAAGAATGAAAAACAACTCTTTATTAAGCTTGTATATTGGTAACCTGATGGAGTGGAAGTATGGGGGCGGGGGTTGGGTTACAGAAAACCAACTATTCAAATTATTTTCACGTGGCTCTTATTCTTTAAGTATGCCTAATAGAAACGCTTGAATTCTGTACATGGCTCGTTTGTGGCTGTGTGGCATCGTATGTCTGAATTGGGTCATCTTTCCCTCAGGAGGGGGGCGAGCGTGGAACTGTGTTCTGCTGCAGGAGTCCAGCAAATCTGCCCTACAGACCGGCCCAGAGCCCTGTGCCTGAGGCTGCATTTTCCAGCCCTCCAATGAGCTCGAAGATCTTCTATAACCTAATTGTTACAGGAGTGGGGCAGTGGGGGAGGGGCTTCATTTCCATGTCCTCTAATCTTCCAGCCCCATCACAGAAGTGGGGCATCTCTGGTGAGTGTCAAGCTGAGACCCCCTGGGGCGTGGTCACAGGGTTTGACAACAGTGGCTGGATTGTAGCTGTTTTTGAGTGTGTTTGTGTGTGTGTGTGTGTGTGTGTGTGTGTGTGTACTGGTGGTGTTGAGTTGAGTTTCTTATTTGTTTGTTTTTTAAAACAGGGTCTCTCTTTGTGACCCAAACTGGTCTGGAAACGCTTTCTCCTTTCTCCTACCTACCCTCCGAAGTCCTGGTTTACCAATGTGCCGCCATGCCTGGCTAACAGGCATGCTTTGGGTGGCCACATTCAATTACTCTCCTCACCTGCTGTGGAATGAAATGTTGCGGATTAGAAGGATCTGAGTCCCTGTTTGACAGGTTACTGGGTGTCAGGGCTCCAAGAACCCCCACATTTAGTGAAAGCTGTGGTGGTGAGAGCGATGTGTGTGTGTGTTTATGTGTGTGTGTCTCTCTCTGTGTGTTTATGTGTGTGTGTGTTTATGTGTGTGTGTCTCTCTCTGTGTGTTTATGTGTGTGTGTCTCTCTCTGTGTGTTTATGTGTATGTTTGTGTGTGTTTATGTGTGTGTCTCTCTCTGTATGTTTATGTGTGTGTTTGTCTGTGTGTGTTTATGTGTGTGTGTGTGTGTCTGTGTCTGGATATTTCTGTGGGCATGAGTCTCTCTCTGTGGGATGGGGTGCAGAAGTCCGAATGCCTTAAAGCTATCTGATTCCATTGTCTTGAGTTCTGGCCGCAGCTTTTTGCTTCACGGATCCTGAGAGAGCCTGTCTCACATGGTGACTTCCAGGATACTCTCATGAAGTGATGGGGAACGGAGACTCAGGTCACAGGAGGAAAACTCCCGGAACATTCCAGAACTCTTAGAGAAGGAGGGGGAAGCAGCTGATGTTAAAGCCATCCACAGTACTGCCGACAGGAAGGGAAGTCTCTGAGAAAATCCACAGGTCTTCAACCAAACCATCAGCTCCGATCACCTGGATAGAGGATCTCGCTGACAGACACCTGCTTGGCTTCCTGACGTTGGTTTAGGTTGTAATGGAGGAAAAGTCTCTCCGATCATCACTCTTTATCCGGTTAGGAGGTCTCCATCCTTCTGTCAGAATCATCTGTTGGCTTACCAGTGATCATCTCATTCAGGGCCAGAGTGTTTTACCACAAAGGGAATACAGGTGGAGTAGAAACATTACTTCACATCACGGCTGATGTTTCCCAACCACAGAAAACTTAGCTGCCTTTGGAAGAAATTCTTTTTCAGTCCTGGTGCTCTGCTTGCGATGAGATGAAGCCATTTTCCTTAAGTCCCAGCCCCTCGGCAAATGCTTATTTTAACTGACACTCTTGTCTTGTTTGTCACGTCCTTTCATTTCGGTTTTATGGCAAATTAAATTATGCTTGCGGTTAAACAAAATTACATTAAGAGCCATGTGTGCAGGGGAGGGGGCAGCGCAGAGGGTATCGGGTTTGTACCTTAAAAAGCCCCCGGATTCTCCGTTTAAAGTGGTTTTTTCATAAACTCTGGAGTCACCAAGTAAAATAATGTCTTTCATGGAATCAAACAGCTCGGAGAAAAACAGATGCGCACACGCGCACGCTCACAGACGCAAGCACACACACACACACACACACACCACACCCAGAAAGAAAGCAGAGAGAGCAAAAATCTTTTCTGTCAGGACTTAGACGCGAAGGGATTTGTGTAAATTGCCGTCTTTTGCAGAAGGAAGCAAGCCTGGCACTTTCCTGCTCTATGAAGTTGTTATGACATAAGAAAACAGAATCTCTTTAAACCTGGAATTTAATTAATTCTTTAAAAAAAATAATTTAGCAGCAGTATGTTAGAAGGGAAGGAGGAGGGGGATTTCCGATTAGATCCAAATAGCGTCTCTTAATCACCCTGATGAAGGCATAATTTGCAAAACACTGTAAGACAGTAACATCTTCCTCATTTGTGGGGGGGGATTTTTTTTTTTAAAGCGCATTGATGAAAAAATAAGTAGAACATTTTAATTAAAACTCATAAAGTTGTGGCCATCTGCTGGAGATTGTTCGGCGGGGCGGTGATTAGCGGATGCCTGCACCGGGATAATGAAGCCAGCGGCGGTTATTGGCATCCTCGCTGGGTCCTGTGTGAGAACGCGGCGGGCTGGCCCTGCAGAGGGCCGATGTCTATTACATTCCAATAAGTGTCGCCCGGGAGGGAGGAGGGCGGGGCGGGGAGCGGAGTTAAACACAGGAAACAAGCGCCGAGTGTGTGCAATAAAAGTGATCACAGCCCAGGGCTGCTGATGTCAGATCCCGGGGTCGGGGGTCAGGGGGGCGAGCGCTCTGAAAGCGGGCGGCGGGCGCGGGGGGAGGACGGCGCGCGCACAAAGGGCCCCCGAGCGCCTCGTTAGGGGCGCGTTTGATGGGCTCGGTGCCCCACGGGGGCCCCGGGCCGTGTCGATGGGATAATTACGATGATCTAACGGCCGGGCTCTTTTGCATGCAGCCTGCTGAATGGGACGCCTGGAGGCTGCATTGAGGCCGGCCGGTGTAAACTGTGGGGTGCCTCGCCGACTCGGAGCCGCGGAGGCTGGCGGCGGGTCAGCTCCGACCCCTGCGCTTTCAGCCTTTGAATGGGCCGCTGCCTTTGAGCCGCGAGTGACAGATTGGAGGTCAGCGGCTGGCAGATGGACCCGCCCCCGGTGCACGAGCGACAGCCGGGAGGAGGGGGCAGAACACCGTCCCCAAAGCAGCCTCTTTTAAAAACAGCATTTATTTATGTATTTATCTATTTATCCGTTTAGTTATCGTGTGCACAGGCTCCTACGCGGCGGCAGCGCGTGGGTGGAGGTCGGAGGACAGCTCGTGGGAATCGCTTCTCTCCTTCCGGCCTGTGGACCTCGGGAACCGAACTCTCACAATCCGGCTTGGCAGCAAAGGTTTTACTTGTTGTGCTCTCCCTGCCCCCACCAAAAAATTAAAAAAAAAAAAATCCTAACCTATTCATGAGCAGTGTCCCACTCCGGTCCTGGCACAGGAGAGGGTCCCTGTGAGGTGATTTGGCCCCTGCCAAGGGCACCAGGTCCTAGCCCAGATCTCTTGGAGGGGAATTGCTGGGGGGGGGGGGTGGCGGGGAGGGAGAGAGAAGAAGAATGGATACTTGATGTGTCCAAAGGGCAAGAAATGAGTTAAATTGAACCTCATCAATCTGCAGCGATCCAGTCCCTTTGGGCCCATTGTATACAGTTCAAGCTAACCGTGGGCGTCTGGCCAAGCTTGCGTAAAGAGCTCATTGTAAATTATCCTGTAAAAATCAGAACTGTGAGCTAGCAAGGTGGCTCAGTGGATAAAGGTGTTTGCTGCCACGACTAAAGATCTGGGTCCGCCAAGACTCACCGGGTGGAAGGAAGAGAACCAGTTCCGACAAATTGACTCAGGTACCCAAGATAAATAGATGAGTCTGTTTGAGAGCTCTTTTAGCACACAGGTGTCAGACACCAAGGGGAAAGAGTTCAAGTCCTTCATCATGCTAGACCTACGTACATGGGTCCCCTCTGTAGGATCACCCATGATACCCCAGTCCTTCTGTCAGCAGGAGCCCAGAGTGCTGTGTGCCTTTCATATTGCTGTGCCCCTCTGCTGACACCATTTTGCATCAGTGAATCTGGGATTTCCCCTAAGAATGCTGCCTGGCATTAAGACCAAGGCTGAGCCTTTCTTATGCAGCCAACCCCCCTACCGGATGGATAGATTATTTCCAGCTTTCCTCTTGATGGTAATATCGCTATGAATGTATCTCATGTGCTGATGTCGTACATCATTCCAATGATCTCTTTGCAATGAAATAATATTTCAAGGGTAAGATTCGAGTTTTCATATATTTTGCATATGCACACAGAATCAATGCAGCGCACACACTTAACCCGTCAGTTTGAAACTGGAATGGGCAGGAATGGTGCGCGCACGCGCACGTGCGTGTGTGGTCCTTCCAGGGAAAAGTGGGGACTCTAATATTTTATTTGCTCTCTTCTGCATGCAGTGAAGTCCTGTTTTTATAGCCCCCAGTTTGAGAATAACCTTGTCTGTGTTGATTCCCCAGAGGCACAACCTCTTCACAGCTGAGCTGAGGATCAGGTGACCCTGAGGTCCCTGAACCACATTTGGGAACAATACTCTGCACAGCACATGGCATCCTGTAACTGACAAAATGAAGTTGTCAAGCTTAATAAGATGCAGCTCTGCTCTGGAGACTCCGCTCCCCCAGGAAAGCTCTGCGTTCTGTGCGGCGGCTGGTGGGATAAGATGGTCTTCATGAAGAAACCGAAAGCTGGGGTGCTTCAACATTTAGGGGTTATGTCCAATTTTAATACAGCAGGGTATGCACATAGAAAAGTCTTTTTTTCCCCAAACACAAATACTGAACTCTCTCCACGCCCAGTCACTCGAATCCTGCTCTCACCCCTGAGTCCGTAACTCTCCTTCCACCATCTCAGCGTGCACAAGACAGGTATCCGTTCCCATCTTCCCGTTTGCACCGTGAATTTCCACAGTGTGTCCTTGGCTTAGTCCTTTCCCCTTTCCCCTCAAAGCAGTTGAGTCAGTGCTGCTTACTAAGAGCAGGCCACGGTCTAACTAATTTCTGGCTAGTAAACCTTTCTGTTCCACTCAGTCTCACTCTTACAAAGGACACTCTTGGAGCCACCGAGGTGGCTCAGCATGACCAGGTGCTTGCAGCCAAGTCAGATGACCTGGTTGGATCCACAGGACCCGCTAGGCGGGAAGAGAAAACCGACTCCCACTTCTGACCTGTGGTATCCCCGTAAAAAACCGCACACGGAGGATGATAAGTAAAACATAATGTTAAAAACTGGCTTTCTTCTGGAAGATGGGATCTGTTATCTGTTAGCCAATTCCTTACAGTGGCAGCGCGCTGGGCTCCGGGGTGGGGGTGGGGGTGGAGTCTCCACAAGCTGTAGCCTGCTTTCCTTTGCACTCACCACACTGCCCCTGCCCCACGCCCTGGCAGGTTTCAGACTTCCTCGAGTTTATTGTCAGTTAGATGGTATTGAGAATGTTTACAGGTGCATCCCAGTGCCAAACAGCTCGGGTGAGTACGGAATGGAATCTATTCCTACTGCCAGAGAGAGCCAGAATTTAGAAATCGCTAGGACTGTGGGGCCCCTGGATTACTCTGCCCTAAGTGGGAACCCCGAGATATGTTTGCTCTGTAGGAATGAGGGAAGCTCTCCTTGGGGTGGCAGCTACCTTCTAGTGGCGTCACCCAGCAGCCACTTGACTTGCCCCCACCAAGGAACCAGAGCCTGTTGGGACTGTGCACCTGCTCAGCCATATTTAACTAGGAAACTCAGGCGAATCTGCGTTTCCAGACTGCGTCCAAAGCCCTTTAGGCACCTCCCTGTATGAGCGATGAAACCATGGATTGCCTGGGAAACACAAAATCTCAAACCCCTTCAATAAGCAAAGAGACATAAGCAAGGACCCTTGCAGATTCAGGGGACAGGGCCCCTTGATTCCCTATCTTCCAGCAGGGCAGCTTGTTGTAAACTCCAGGCAAAGATCAGGCATAGAATCTCTTTGCTGTGACTTTGGATAGGACTCAGGGCTTCGGAGCATTTTGGCTTTTGCTTTCTTTAAACCAGGCATCCTTTGGGGGTGGGAAGGACAAGGGAAGGGAGGGGAGGAGGGGGAGCTCTGAACTTTAGTCCAAGTTGCTCCAGCTACACATTTCTGGCACCTGTCTCCTCCTGTGAGCTTCCCAGCTAGCTCTGGGTCCTCCTCCAGAGCAGAGCTTCTCTCCACCCTGTAAGATAAAGTTCCTAGCTGTGGGGTTAGGTATTGACACAAAACTGAAACATGAATCTGTGTTTCAGATTTTGTATACGTTTACGTTTAAAAAGGTATTTTAAGGTTTCCAACATCTGCAATAATCTGGATCTAGTTTTACTTTGTGGTTTCAACAAAATACAGTTTGTGTTGGTTTAAGGAAAAGTGAGCTTGCTATTCTCACATGGTCCATAAGTCTTTTAAAGGAACTAAAATAAACTAGGGAGGTGGGTGGGTGGATGCTGGTGACACCTGCACTTGAGAGGCTGGGGCAGGGGTGTAAGGAATTTCAAGTTAGCCTCAGCCACAGAGTGGGTCTAGACCAGCCTGGGCTACGATATAAAATCCTGTCTCAACAACAACAAAACAAGAAAAAGGAAATGATTTGCCAACAGCCAACATGGGTGGCGTTCTGGTGTTCACGGCTGGAAATCCCCATTGTTTGTTTGCTTGCTTGTTTATTGGCAGAGAGCTTAGGTGTTGACAGCCAGCGGCACCAAAGGGCCTGAACAGCTCAGAGAACTGTGGTCATCCAAGGGTTAATAGTAAACAGCTCCCCTGGACGCTGCTCCCGAGGCAGCCTTAGGTGGAGTTTGGAATCCGGTCCCTACAGACGCCTTGTTTTTTGGTTGATTGTCTTTAATTACTTTTGAGGGCTGAGGGAGGTTGCTCTTGCCTGCAGGCGCTCCTGACTGACGAGGAATGTTTTTTAATGTCACTTACAAGTGACATTGATTAAGCATCAAACAGAACAAAAATGACAAGAGTAGCTGGCAAGTGAACCCTTCCACCAAGTAGTAAGATGCTGAGATCCCTGGGGAAAAGTCCTGTGGGGGGAGGGGTGTGCTTGTTTTGATGTGCCATCACTCCCTGAGGCATTTAGGCCCAGCCTGTTAGGGTGTTTGCCAAAGCCAAATTTTCTCAGGTTGAAGAAGGGAGGGCCTGGCAAAGAGGTTCCCAGCTTCTCCCCAGAAACCAAGTTGAAGGTCATTTTAGGCTGGGCGTAGTGGCACACACCTGTGATTCCAGTATGGGGCCAGCCTGGGCTAAGTGGCAAGATCCTAAGTCAAGAAGGAAAGGGACTAGGAGAGGTGGGGGAATTGGAAGGGTGGGAGGCTGATTCAGGCATAACGGCTCAGATCTATAATTCTAGCACTTGAGAAGCTAAGACAGGAGGATTGCCATGAGTTCAAGGCTAGTCAAATGAGGGATTGAAAACCATTCTCATTTACCTCCACCCACTAAAGCCACTTTAGTATCTAAGAGGACAAGAGCTACCGATATTCAGTTTTTTAGAATTTCTTTTGGAAAATAGTTAATTCCGATGAGCTACCCATCCACTTTAGAAAAACAAACAATCAAACAGGACATTCAGTGTGAGTATCAAGCATTTTTCCTGAGCATAACCCTAACCCATTTTACACTTGGGACACTTACACATTAAAAAACTAAAATAAAGCATTGCTTATTTGAAATTCAGATTTAAGTAGGTTTTGGTGACACTGCTGAAACTGAAGCACAGTCTTCTGCATTTGGATCTCAAGGAGAAGGCCACTGTGTACAAAGAGACCAGGGGAAAAGCACAGACCGTCTCGTGTTCAGAAGGTCAACGAGTTGGACGGTCATTATCCCCACAAGCACACGTTCTTGTCAGTGACTACAGAAACTCATGACCCCAGGAAGCCATATCTCGGAGGATAACAAGGCTAAGGACCTGGGCCACACCTGCTGAACTTGGAGACTCTTGCTCTCAACTGCAGTCTTATGGCGGACTGCTGGTGCACCCCCAAAGAGGTCCATTCACCTCTCAGTGTAATGTTGCAGTGTCTGTGTCTGTCTCCTGTTATGAAGAGGGGGACCCATGGAAAGCCAGGTTTCAGAGACAGGGGAGCAGAAGCCTCCACTGAAGCTGGCAGCTGCGAGGAAGCCACAGTAAGGTCTTCAAAGCCAGAACAACTTGTTACCTACTGTAGTGGACCGAGCACGCACGCGCACGCACACACACACACACACACACACACACACACAAGTGTGTGTGCAACAAGCACCCTGCTGTGAGCTGCATCCCAACACTTGCCTTTCTGTCTTTATTTATGTGTGTATGTATGTCACGTGTCTGTGTGTCATGCGTGTGTGCACATTGTCGTTATTTTTGTGTATATGTGTGTGTCTGTGTGTGTCATGTGTGTGCACATGTGAGCTCAGATGCCTACAGAGGCCAGAAGAGTGTGTTGGATGCCCTGGATGTGGAATTACAGGTGGCTGTGAGAGGTGCTATGCGGGTTCTGGGAACCAAACTCAGGTCCTCTTTGAATGAAAAAAAATATATATATGACTGCTTCCAGGAATGGTGGAGGCAAAAGTTTATTGTAGACATGAGAGAGACATAGTTAGAGGCAGAGACATGTGGGGGAGTCCACGGTGGACATCAGACTGGACTGAGGGGCCATGGGGGGGGAGGGACGGACCTGGAGACCAAGAGGCCAGGAGTTCAAAAGAGAAGTGGTAACCAAAATGGCTGGATTATATCAGGAACAGCATTCCAGCCCCCTGGGCTGGACAGTTCAGGGTGGGGGGTGGGGCACACAACCAGGAGGACCATGTAGCAGGTAGGGACTGAGGGATGCTGGAAGAACCTGGTGGCCAGGTTCGCTTCGATATGTTAGATAGGTATCTCAGCCAGCAGTTTGTCCTGAGCTTGAGACCTAACACTATTAACAGTCTTAACCGCTGAGCAGATCCTTTGTCTTTTTTAAAAAAATTATTTTAAGAGAAGGTCACACGTAGCCTAGGCTCAAATTCCCATGTAGCCAAGAATGGCCTTGAACACTTTGGTCCTCCTGCCTCCACCTCCTAAGTGCTCAGATTAAGGGTATGTGCCACCATGCCCGGCTTCCTTTCGTGGCTTAGATGTCTCTGTTTTAGTCTTCTCTTTTTAAGCTTTGTTCTTAGTATTTAAATTATTTGTAGGTTTATGTGTCTGCATGTGCTCCTGAATAGTACCACCAGAGGCTTCTGGCTCCCCTGGAGCGAGAGTTAGTGAGCCCCTGAACTTGGGTACTAGGAACAGAACCTGGGGACTCTGGAAGCCAACTCCCCAGCTCCTACCTCCTCCTTTTTTGAGACAGGGTCTCACTAAGTAGCCCTGGTTGTCCTGGAACCCCTATGTAGACCACACTGGCTTCGAACTCCGAGTGATCTGCCTGCCCTCTGCCTCTCCATTGCTGGAATTAAAGGCATACATCACCACACCCAGCTCTGGAAGCTAAGCCTGGATCTCCACCCCTTTGTAACATCTGCCACCTTCTCATATGGCTCTGGTCTCCTTCATATTGGTCCTGTCACTCTGGCCACCTGGCTGCCTCTAGACCCCTCAGACCTTCTAACAGGGAGGGGACCCATTGAGGCAGGAGGGGTAAGGGGTCTTCAGAGCAGTAAACCCAGGAGGCAGGACTTCGGGGATCTTGGGGTTCCACCTCAGAAGCTTTGATTCTCCAGTGAGCCTCTGGTCACAGTAGTGTGTCCGAGTACCTGTTTGAAGACTTTACTTAAGAGCATGGTTGATGATCTGAACTCAGAGCCAGCAGCCCTGTAAGTCCTGTCTGCACAAAGCCTGTGGCACAACATCCCCCCTCCCCCCCAGCTGAAGTTAGATGTGATACTCAGTTCCCCCACTGGCCCCAGCACAACCATCTCCCAGCGAAGGGCACTAGCCAGCTGCAGCTTCTGTTCTATCCTCAGGGTCTCCTTAAACAGATCAGTGATACCACTCAGTAATGACCCAAACGGGAAAATCAGGCACTACCAGACCACAGAGAGGAGCTTCTCTCTGTAACACTGGGGATGGGACCCGGGGTGGCTACCGCTTATCCCAGCCCTCTTCTTATTTTGAGACATGATCTCGGTAAGTGGCCTAGGCTGGCTTTAAACTCCTTCTAAATCCCAGGCACACCTCAAATGTGTGCTTCCACTGCCTCAGCCTCCCAGGCAGCTGGAGTGACGTGTCATCAGCCCAGTGGAACGTCTCTTCTTTGCAGAGTGAGGTGTGGAGCACCATCACCTTGTGGGTCCCTGCCCCGTGGGGACACATCGGTCACTGAAATTTCCCTGTCTCTTCCAAGTCTGAGAGGTGTCCTGGAGGCTGCAAAGAGGCCCTAACAAGGAGCCAAGCTTGTAATGCTGAAGCCCTCTCCACGGCGGTTGGCCTGCGAGCTTCCGATCGTTCTCTTTGGCCATTTGAAAGCGTTACTGCTGCAACTGCAGTAGCAGCGAGGCCTGGCCACGGGCTGATGATGGCACACCCTTGCCATGGAAGGCCACCCCGCGTGCTGTCGATGTTCCTGTGGGAAAGTGTTCATCCCACTGGTCAGGAATAAGACCATTATCATGATTTTTGAGCCAAATTTGAAACAAGCTTCAATACTGGCCAGAAACGGTGGAGTCTGGCCAGGTCCATTCTGAGGTTCCCACAGAACGGCCACGAGTCTCAGTCGGCAGAGGCTTATAAAGGCAGAACCCACAAGGCTACGTGCTCGCTACCGAGTCCAATCAGAAGGAAGTATATACATCCTGGCGTACTTCCTGCCCAGGTATCTCCCACGTGCGTGTGATCGAACACACCCAGAGCCATTGGATTAACCAAGCTTGCTTAGGGGATTTTGTTTCTGTTCTGGTTTCGCAAAAGGAGACAGAGATTTCTGAACAGCTGTGCCTCTCCCTCACTAGGAGAGCTTGACTTTTCACTGCTATGGCCAAGATGGTGAACCACTAACACCCCGGAGACTTAGCAGGCATCAAGGTTACCCTCTGAGTCCAAACAAGTAAGGGGTGAGATGTTCCCTAGGAGCCCCTGACAGCCTGAGTTATTCCCACTACCAGCCTTCGTTGTGGCACCGTGAGGCTGAGCCAAAAGATTCTGTATCATTTGAAGCCTGGTTTTTCAGTTTTCTAAAAACCCCTCCACCCTTGGATCCTCTACCGATAGGCGTTATATTAGTCATTCTTTCTCATCTCTGTGATCGACACCTGCACAGGTCGAGGGTGCAGCAGGAGCTCCAGGCTTCTGGTCACATCGCACCCGCGTGGAGTCGAGAAGCACAGAGAGATGGTGCTCAGCTGGCTCCCTCCTTTATATGTGGCTGGGGACCTCAGGCCATGGAGGGGTGCCACCCACTTGCAGGGTGGGTCTTTAACCTTAGTTAACCCAGCCCCAAAGTCCGTCACAGACATGTCCTGGGGAGTGTCTCTTGGGTGACTCTACATCCAGTCTGGATGACAATGGGGACAAGCCATCACAGACATTAAAGAGAAAAATGGTGGCCTATCTGTCCTAAGCCTTCCCTTCTACAACGAAGGAAAGTGGGCAGGACGGATGTTCCTGAAGCATCTTCCTCTCCTAGTGTGTAGCTTATTCCTTGGCTTGTTTGAAAGAGTTCTCAAGAAAAGCCCAGACATGTTGGAGAAGCCGGTTCCCCCAAACCCGTGCCAAAACAGACTCAGGATCAAAGTGAACGAAGAGACTGACATTTGCCCATAATCAGAGTCAGTTTCCAATTGAGGATTATTCAAACCGCTCTTCTTCCCATCCTGGGGCCCAACAGCTGGCCAGTGCCCCTGGAAGGAGACACACAGTGGGCGGCACTTGCTCTTCCAGCCAACGAGTGTTTCCTGAACGTGTTTTGGCTGGCAGAGTGCGCCTAACTCCAGGTGCCAGAGTGACAGTCAGATGCCTGCTGCCTGCGTTTCCAAAGCGTGCCCAGGACAGAGTGTCCAGCCTAGATGTCTAGAATTCTTTCAGGAGTGTTTTCTGGACCCTCCGCCTCATTTTCAGAACTTCATGGGTTGGCAAGGGACTCATGCCCCAGTCACCACGGGTTGGGGCTGCCGGTGTTTCCTTCTCTTTTGCTCAGGCTTCTTCCAAAATGAAAGCTTAAAGCCACCTTCAGCTGTCATCAAACCTATCTGAGGTGGTGTTACTCCAACAAACTTTCACACACACACACACCCCCTTTCTCTGTCCTGGAACTGACTATGTAGACCAGGCTGGCCTTGAACTCACACAGATCTGCCTGCCTCTGCCTCCTCAGTGATGGGGTTAAAGGCATGGACCATCACCCTCCACTGACAAATATTCTCATTAAAAAAACAAATCAAAACAAACCAGCAACCCAGGGCCAGGGCTGTAACTCCCTTGGTAGCCTGCTTGCCATGCAAGCATGGGGGCCCGAGTTAGGTCCCCAGCACCTGTGCAGAAAAGCTGGGTGAGCCTGGCGTTTGCCTGTTAGCTCCAAGCTGAGGAAGGGAGGTGAGGAGGGTCCCTGGGCTCCCTAATCAGCTGGCCTGGCCTACTTGACTGGCTCCAGGCCAATAAGAGGCTCTATTTTGAAAAAAAGGTTGCTAAACCCACATCTTGAGTCCCAGCACCCAGAAGGCAGAGGCAGGCCGATCTCTATGAGCTTGGGGTCAGCCTGGTCTACACAGTGAGTGCCAGGGAAGCCAGGACTACACAGTGAAATGCTTCTCAAAACAAACAAAGATCAGAACATAAGGGAGATGATGGCTGAAGAACAACGGATAAGGTTGACCTCTGACCTTTACACACACGCACACCCCTCCCTCCCCGCAACAAGCAACCCTCCAACTCGATTGTGAACCCAGAAATCTCTTCTTGCTGTTTTCTTTAAACACTCAATGCTTTTGTTGCTGCTGTTGAGGAGGAAGAGACAGGGTCTCACCATGTAGCCCAGGCTAGCCTGGAACCGTAAAGATGCTTCTGTATCGGTGACGGGTGCAAGTCCTGCCGTGCCAGCACCGCCACGGTGGCACTGTGTACTCGTGTCTCCCTCTCTTTCAATCTATCCTAAGAATTAAACGTTCATGTTAACAAATAAAAGACAAAATTGCTGTTTGTGTTTATTCTCCTCAAGACCTGGTCTCATGTCCACCAGACTGGCCTCAGGCTCACTCCGTGGTTGATAATGACCTTCTGCTCTTCCCAGGCGGTTTGTGTAGTGCTGGCCATTGAACCCAGGACCTCGTGCATCCTACACAAGCACTCTGCCAGCTGAGCTATGTGCTCAAAGCTCAGTTTGATGCTGTCACCCAGGAGGATGGAGGTGACATTTTGGGCAGGAATTACACCAGGAGCTGAGCTTTCAGATCTGAAACTTGCTCTGGTGTTCAGAGCCAGGGACTGGTCAGGCTGTCAGTTTGCCCTGCTTTGAACTGATGGCTGCTGACTGTGGCTCAGAGCAGGCATGGTCAGCTCACCACGTGGAGGGAGGTGGGCATCTTACAGAGTCCCATGGGGTTCCACAGGGTCCCCTGGGTCCACTAAACTGAATTCCAGGCATTGATAGGGCTGCCATCCTTTGGGACCCAACATCTCTGTCTGCTCTGACTCTAAGCCTGTACCTTCCTTCGCCCAATGACCATGCTGGAGGTCATGGTCATATGCTCTCAACACCAGGGCCCTGACACCTTTTGGAATATTATGAACCTGCCCACAACATTGGCCTACAGGGTCCTTCCTCTACATGACTCCAAACAGAAAGTCAAGGTGGTGCTGGGAAAGTATGTCCCCACCTCAGCCTCAGTGTCCCCTCTGCGAAACAAGGGGCTCTCAGCCTGGTCCATCGGTTCTGCTCCCGTAAGCTGGCGTCTCTTTGAAGCAGATTATCATCCATGTTGATGGACAGCCTCTGCTCTGAGGTCAGGGACAGTGCCAGGCCAGGGTTTCACCCACAGGGCTCTGCAAACAGGGCTTGGATCCCCCACCACACAAGTGGACACTGACTACAGATAGCTGGCTGCGGTTTGGCCTTTCCTTCATCGCTTCTCTTCCTGTATATGAACCTTTCCAACAGGAACCTAGTCAAGTCCCTGTAGTGAAATTCTTGAATTAAGTTGAAGTCTTCCCATTTCTAGAAATCTTCAGGGCAGAGTGACTTTGGCTTTGGAATCCCAGAGTCCTCGGCCCAAACCTAGCTCCATCCACGAATAGTCAGAGAAACTGAGTTACTTTCTGGGCTTCCCTGAGCCTGGCTTCTAAATGATGAAGGCGATGACCACTGTACCTGCAGAATTAAGTCTTTTGTGAAGAACTTTTAAGATAATGTAACGAAAGTGCCTTGGCGAAAGTCCCTCACTGCTCCCGTGTGCTCTCGGCTCACGTCCTTTTTAAAGAATCCAACTGCAGTACCTTAACCTCAGCTGTCATCCGCCCTAACTGTAGCTCCCTTTCCCCACAAGGGTGCCAGAGCCTGGGTTGCACGCATGCTCGGCAGAACGGGCTCGGAATTGTGGTCTAATAACAAGACAGATCAAAGCACAGCCCTTGCGGGAAGGGTCAGAACGATGATCCTTGCTGGGGCACCGCTGAGGCTGCCCAGGAGCCTCACACACCTGAACAGCCACACCCGCGAGGCGGCCGCTCCTTCCGTTCTAATCGCTGAAGGAGGCACTTACCTAAAGGCAGAAGAAAGTGTAAAGATGGGGAAATACTACAGGACAGCTGGCCAGGGGAAGGCTGTTAATTAATACTAACAATATTAATGACATTAATAATCGCGGATATCCACCGCTGCTCTCTCCTGCGTCTTGCAGTGAGAGCTCCCGCCTTGCTGCCTTTTCCACTCCTTAGGACCAACGCAAGGACTTGGCCGCTACCCAAACTGCATAGCTGAGAGAACGAGGCATCGTGGGGAACGCAGGAGTGGATTCACACCTGCCATCTTGACTCCAGAGTCTGATCTCTTCAACTCAGGACCAACTGGGGCCTTAAACCTGAAAAGCTCTGAGCCCTGCTTCCTGGAGTTACAAGAAGTGTGAAATGAAGAGAAACGGCTCCACCCACCTCACTAACGGCTCCACCCACCTCACTAATGGCTCCACCCACCTCACTAATGGCTCCACCCACCTCACTAATGGCTCCACCCACCTCACTAACTGGCTCCACCCACCTCACTAACGGCTCCACCCACCTCACTAACGGCTCCACCCACCTCACTAACCCGCTGCCATCTCCATCTTCTGCCTTGCCCTTACTCCACCCCCACACTTAGGGCATGCTCCCGCCCTCCCTCTCACTAGACTGCAGCTTCCTACCGGAAAGCCTTTGATGTTCCTCTTATGCAAGAACAGGGTGGGCGCTGCACAAATGCTTGTTGAAGAATGAACCAACGACCCCCATTTAACCCTGACTCTGGAGGTTTTCAGCAGCAGCCCTGACTGGACCACTGGGGTGGGACTAAGGAGTCCTATAACCTGGCATTGAGGTTGGGACAAAAGCCCCTGGACGGTCCCCTGGACAGGAGGAATGAGAAGGAGCAGCCTGGGTGTGCAGCCTGCCCCGAGAATCCTTCACCTCCCTGGGGTACCCACCTAGCACTTGCCTTGGGTGAGCTGATAGGGCCCTGAGAATCCTCCTCCTCTCTGGGGTACCCACCTAGCACTTGCTTTGGGTGAGCTGACAGTGGAACGGATCTGGGAGTTAGCTTTCCTTCCGTGGCAGAGTTGGGAGCTTGTCGATGTATATGTTAAAACAACACGCAGTCTTTTCAGATGACACCTCCAAACAGGCAAATGCTCAGGTTAGCATCCAGCTCAGGCTGTCAAAAGGCCATGCTCAGCGGTGCTCAGAGGCCCTGGCAGCGAGGCTCCGAGTCGCTGGAGAGCCCGCCCTCGGGTGTTCTGGAAAGAGGCCTGTTCCAGAACTCCTTCCTGCGTCTCCATGCAGCGGACACTGAGGACTGGAAAAGAGGGTTGCCCACAAGTCCCGGGTAGGCCACAGCTGCAGTCAATTTCCTTCTGATTAGCTTGGCCTTTCCTCTCTGAGGAAGTTGTTAGCGGGAGGGGACGCGGTCACAATATTGTTTGCGACTGTTTATCTTCAGCCCGAGCGGGGGCCGATTACAAATATTTATGCGCATTTTTTAAAGTCTCAGCTAAGGTTTGGAATATATCTAAAAAAAGGAAAAAAAAAAAAAACCAAAGTGAAATTTTATTTCTGGTGGATCCAGAACGGCACAGGAATGGATTTCAAAGTCATTACCGGTCTTCCCCTCCTGGCTGGGACTCATCAGTCTGGCTAGGAGGCGATGGACCGTCATAAGGGCGGAGGTGGTTTGTTTGGGCTACAAGGGAGAGCGTGGGCTCCTGTGCGTGTGGCTCGTGTGTCTGGCTGCAATCTACGCTTCAGGACATGGTCTGTTGCAGAAGAGAGATCTCTGGCTGAGAAAACCTGGCGTTTCTCTTATAACGCTGCCTTCCTGCCCTGGGTTCCATCCCCAGCACCCCACCCCTTTTCCTTCCTGGACACCTTCCATCCACCGTGGTGAGTGGTGAGGATGTGTTATCCTTTCTAAACAACCGACTTGGTCAACACACTTCAAGGTCCAGCTTCGGAGTAGAGGGAGGGCTACCGTCCTCGATAGACAAGAGAACTCAAGGTTCCCTGCGACCTCCAGAAAGCCCGGAGCCCCAGGCCCCTTGCTACTGCCCAGGGAGGGAGATACATTCCAGGCTTCTAGCTTCCAGAATTGCATGGAAACAACTTGGAGCTGATTTTATTTTATTTTATTTTGAGATAGAGTCTCACTGGTTGACCCGGATCCTGCTGTATAGATTAGGCTGGCCTCACATCCACAGAGATCCACCTGCCTCTGCCTCTAGAGACCTGGGATTACAGTCGTGTGTGCGGCCGTACCTGGCTGGTGCCCTGTTAAGAACTCCGAAGTCTCTATCCGTTTGTTAAATCAGTCCTGGAAAGTGACTGTGCACTCAGGCGCAGTGTGCAAACTCAGCCGCTTCCTTTGAGGGTCCTGCACCCCCGTTAGGCCCTGTCTGCTTGGTAGAGGGTTCTTTGATTTTTAATGTTGAACAAACAGATCTTATACTAAACAGGAAATTGGTCCATGCAAAAAAAAAAAAAAAAAGAGGTACTTCAAGCATGGCTCAAACTTTTTTTAGTGTCCTGTGATGCTTCAATATTCCCCGTCCCTTCGCTTCTGGAAGAGGAGGCTATGGCCGGCTGGACGGTCTTCCCGGTTACACCTCAGGTGCGAGCACAGATAGCCAGTCGCAAGTAATGTGCATGTCTATCAGCTGACATCTTTCAAAGATCGATTGCGCTCTGACATCTCACCCCGTGAGCTTGTTTACAGCCACACGCGAGGTCGAGATGCAGCAAGAAGCTAGCCCTGTGCACAGGACGGAAATTCATATTCGCCTGGAGGAGGAGGAGGAGGAAGAGGAGGAGGAGGAGGAAGACAGACACTTGTGGAAGCTCTGAGGAGAACCCACAGCTGCCATTGGCTTCCTGAAAATTTCACAGCGGCCAGGTGCCCTACAGGCCGAGCTTCCTAACCAGTGGTGGCCCTGGGCCTCCTCTCCCACCCCGCTTCTGTCGGGTTGCCGGTGTCCCAGGACTGAAGGCAGCCGAGAAGCCTCCCCCACAGAACACTTGTCAAAGAGACAGTGCTCATCAACAACAGTCTGATGGCTTAAATACAGCCTGCGCGGACGTGTGACACTCCCGGCATAAATTAAGCCGCACCAGAGCGCCGTGCTGACAGCACGTGATGACAGGTGTGAACAAGCTGGCGCAGGGACCACTGCCCTGTGTAGCAATTGTCAGTCAAGGCCACTCCCTGCTCCTCCCCTTGCAAGGGGCATCTAATCCAGCCAGGAAGACGTCATTCTCCACTTGGGTGGAAATCTGCTCCTCTGATGACATTGCAGGCCTGGGTCATAGTCTTTCCGCCCTTGTCACACGCTACAGCGCCTCCCGGTGTGAATCCCACCCCACACACAGCACATCTGCTCAGGTGGTTAGCCCTCCTGGGGTGTCTGCCCCCCCCCCCCCCACTGTCTCACTGTGCTCAGAGAGACCAAGGCAGCTGCGGGGCAGAGACTCTAAGAAGCATATTAAATGGGTGAGACAGGGCTGGAGAGACGGCGCGGTGGTGTCGGACTTGCCCTGCACGTGGGGGTCAGAGTTTAGAATCCAAACCCACACAAACGTTGGGTGAGCATGACAGCCAGCCTGTAAAGCTAGCCTCGGGAGGCAGAGGCAGGATTGCCATATCCATGAGGTCTGGTTTGACTGAGACTCTCCATCAGTGAACAAGGTCTAAGAGAGACTGAGGATGATTCTTGACATCAGCCCCGGGCCTCCAGATGCTAGCTTACACTCACGCCAGTGCACACCCCTACAAACACATGCAAAACAATTCCATGCGTAGACATGCCTAAGAAATGGAAAAGGGCCAAACAAATAAAAGAAAATAATATAACACTGAAAGAAAAAACAAAACCTTAAGGCAGTCCTGGGCAGGGTAAGGACGTGGCCGTACACCCTCCCTTTTGAGGTAAAGCTTGTTGGAGCTTCTACAGCTGTACAGAGAGAGGCTCCCTGCTTTATCAATCCTGATGATATCTCTGGGGGCCTAGCACCCCCATACCTCTCTGCCCCAGCTATTGCTGACCCCAGCCTTCTGGTCTGATTCAAACCTACCACTTTTAAGACCTTGGGAAGACATTCTGCTTAGAGCTAGCCTGGCGCAGGACTGGCTGTGTGACGCCGTGTGGCTCCTTATTTGTGACATAGTCTCCATAATGTTGTCCTGCTCATGATCCCCACATGGGGGCTGGTGTGAACCCCCGGGGAGCAGGTAGGATGGCTGCTTGGCACTCAGTGGAAGCTCCAAGTGGAAAACATGGACTGCTAGTGAAATCAAGCATGCCATGCGCCCACAGCATTTCCTTTCCCAGCCCTGGCCGCCGATCTTCCACCCTAAGCCATCACAGTGTCCTGACTGGAGAAGGGTTGGCAGATGTCACAGTGTGTTACGGTCACCATGGGCCAGGTTTCCCCTTGGGCCATGCAGAACCCAGCAGCACCACCCCTACACACATGAGTTCTGCCTGGGGCCCCCTCCAACCACAATGGCTGTGAGTGGGTGTCTGTGTGGCTGGAGTATGCAGGAGGTAGGAAGAGAGGGGCTGGTAGGGGCCATTCGTCTGTAGCTACCACTGTCCTGCCCTCCATGGGTTTGGCGAGGCCTCAGGCCTAAGTGGCAGGGGCTGGGGTGATGGGCGCAAGGCTCAAACAGCTCTGAGTAGCTGCTCCATCTCCTGCTGCACAGCCTTCATAGAGCCCTGGAGATTTCTGAGGACGGGTACTCTAACACCTGAGATCTGTACCAAGGGTGGAGGTCATGACTGTGTCAGGAGAGATCTCACACTTCAGAGGGAAAGAGAGAGCAGCTGAGCAGAGAGAGCCCCTCCACAGGGCAGACTCCTAAGGCTGAGTCTGTTTGGTCAACTCCGAGGACAGTGGCTAAAGCCATGCCCCAGCCAAGCTAGGTGACCTTGCTCAACAGCTTCCTCCCCGGAGCAGAACTGGGCACTCCTAAGCTCCGCCCCCCTCCTTGGATCTGCTTTTCAGAGGCTGGAGAGATTGCTCAGTTGTTGAGAGTACTGGCTGATCTCTCAGAAGACCTGAGTTTGCTTCCCATCACCCATATCGGGTGGCTCACAACTATCTGTAACTCCAGTTCCAAGGGGTCCAATTCCCTCTTCAGGCCTCGGTGGGCACCTGCATGCTCTGTGGTACACACAGACCTCCGTGGGGACCCGCATGCTCCGGGGTACACACAGACCTCCGTGGGCACCCGCGTGCTCCGGCGTACACACAGACCTCCGTGGGGACCCGAGCGCTCCGTGGTACACACAGACCTCCGTGGGCACCCGCGCGCTCCGTGGTACACACAGACCTCCGTGGGCACCCGCATGCTCCGTGGTACACACAGACCTCCGTGGGCACCCGCGTGCTCTGCGGTACACACAGACCTCCGTGGGCACCCGCGTGCTCCGTGGTACACACAGACCTCCGTGGGCACCCGCATGCTCCGTGGTACACACAGACCTCCGTGGGCACCCGCGTGCTCTGCGGTACACACAGACCTCCGTGGGCACCCGCATGCTCCGTGGTACACACAGACCTCCGTGGGCACCCGCGTGCTCCGTGGTACACACAGACCTCCGTGGGCACCCGCATGCTCCGTGGTACACACAGACCTCCGTGGGCACCCGCGTGCTCCGGGGTACACACAGACCTCCGTGGGCACCCGCGTGCTCCGTGGTACACACAGACCTCCGTGGGCACCCGCGTGCTCCGTGGTACACACAGACCTCCGTGGGCACCTGCATGCTCCGTGGTACACACAGACAAGCAGGCACACATTTACATATATTAAAGGAGGGAAGCCTATCTTAACAGTGGGGTCCACAGTGCGGGAAGGGCCACTGTCAATGATCTTCCTCTCTCAGACATGTCCAGCCCAAGGCCCAGGGCCACGTGCATCCCAGGGTACCAGCAAATTAGACCCAAGGCATTCGTAGATGACAGTTTCATACCACAGTAACGAGAGGCTGGACAACCCTGTAAAAGGCTAGAGGAGACCACGGACTTCTGAGTGGAGTCTTGCTTGGTGCTGTGTAAGAGAAGGAAAATTTGAGTAACAGACTTGAGTTTTCGTCTTCCAGTCACTGTGTCATCAATAGTAAAGGAAACAGAACTGGGGTCTCTGGGACCCGTATGGTAGAGGGCGAAACTGACTCCTCCCTCCCACAGTCAATCAGTCAACCAAGCAATAAATAGTAAGACCATTACGGGACTGGCAAGATGGCTCAGGAAAGGGCTTGTCATACAAACAGTTCCAACCCCCGGAGCCCATGGAAAAGCCAGATGTGCTGGTATTCATCTGCAGTCCCAGCACTCTTACGGTAAGGTGGGAAGCAGAGATGCAAGAAATGGCCTCAGTGCTCTCGGGACAGCTAGCCTGAGGTACAGAGCACAGGAAGAACAGGGAGACCATGTCTGACAGGGCAGGAAGAAAGAACTGACCTTGGCGAGTTGTCCTCTGAGCTCCACTTTCAAAGTGTGTGCTTCACATAAACTCAAACACATGCGCTAGACACACACACACAACATACATATCATACTCCACACACATACAACACACATATCACACACACCACACACATATAGCACACATACATAACATACACAACACACAACACATACACACAACACACACACATACACATACAACACACACACAACACACACATGCACAGCACACATAACATACACAATACATACACATATCACTCACCATGTACCCATATTCACATCACACACACATCACACACACACACACATACACACATGCACACACATCGCATACACACACATGCGCGCGCACACACGCACAGGCACAAACAAGAGAATAAAATAAAAATATGTAAAGTCAAATTTGCCATCTTAGATACTTAAAGCTAAGATTTTATTTTTGTCTATGTGTAAGCATATGTGCATACAGAGAGCACGGGATCCCTTGGAACCAGAATTTCAGGTGATTGTGAGCCTCCCAGCAAGGGTGCTGGGACCCAAACTCCAGTCTTCTGCAAGAACAGTAAGTGCTCTTAATGAGCAGTCTCTCCAGCTCCGTTTCTGCTGTTTGTAAGCTGTGATTCTGTGGTGTTGAGCCTGTGCTTGCTGCTGGGTTACGAAGCCAGGTGTCACTGGCTGTAACAGTGTGATTGTTTCAGCCCCTCTGTGCTGGTCCTGAGTGTTACCTTTTGACAAGCTCATGGAGATAAAACCGTCCATGGTGTTGGATGTTTTGCTCTAAGTAAGCCTTTGCAATCTGCACGTGTGTTTACTGTCATCACATCTCAGCATGGGCAGCCAGTTTTCCATAGAAAGATTTGATCTGTTGAGTCTCATAAAATTCCCAGTCAAAAATCCCAGATTCCCGCCCTCGAGTTGTCCCAGGTATTGCTAACCAGCTTCTGGCTCACGGATCCGCCGTTTCTTAAATACAAACCAATCACCTTGAAAGTTTTAGCAATTCAGCTACTGACTTGGTGATGCAAGCTGTGTGCTCTGTGCTCCCAGCTCGCCCGGTGGCTAGTAGCTACTGTCAGGATGACAGGTCATGAGCTTTAGAAGCTGCTTTGCAGGGGAGAGTATTCTCCTTCGCCTGTGACTAGCAGGGGACAGGGGCTGAGAGCCGCACGTCTGACCCCTGACGGGGACCACACATTCAGGGTGTCTCCATCCCAGGACCCCCTGGACCATGCTACCACACCCTAGACAGAGGAGCTCTCAGGATGGAGTTCTACCTGGGAAGGGCATACCCCGGGAGGCTCTGCCTGAAGTAGCTGACCCCAGTTAATCATGAGGTTGGCCCAGGAAGGAGAAAGCTTCAGACTGGAAGCGAAGGCTCACCTGGATCACTTTATCATGGCCTATCACTGGGACCACTTCCTTCAGGAAATTGCGGAGGGAAGTTATTACCCAGCAGCAGGGGTGGGGGTGGGGCAGACGCTGCTCCCACCCCCAGCAGGAGTAGGGGCGGGGTTCCCATGTTTTAGAGTTTCTTTTTCCACGCTTATTTGCTGACCCTAATTGTTTCCATGCCCAGTCAGATGCGGCCCTGAATTTCCTCGCCCAGCCCTGGCACCAGGACTGGGCAGGCTGCCCTAATTGCCTGCGTTCCTGCCTCTTCCCTCCAGTCTCCAGGGCAGGACCATTCCCACATATGCTTCCAGAACCATCTTAATAGAGGGGCGGCAGCTCCCAGCTGACGACATATGTCAGCCGCTTGCTGAGGTCGGCCAAGCGTGCAATATCACTTTACATAAAGGGGAAGGTCAGGCCCGAACAAGCGGCTTTTACAAACGCTGGCTTAGGAATGGCTGCTAAATGGGGTACTGAGCAGGGGTGGATAGGGAGCCGATCCTCAGCCAGCCCTAGCCTCTGTCTTCCTCTTGCATTGATTAGCAAGTTTGCAATCTCCCAGGACAACTTGGCCTGGAGAAAAACTGTCTTTGGTGTCCCTGGGGTTCCTGGACCAGGTGGGAACTTAGGCTTTCCGGAGAGGAACAGGGAGCTGGATTGCCTGTTCAGGTCTCCCGATGTCTGGGATCTGGGCCAGGCTGTGGCCAGGGAAGAGCCATGCCTCTCTGCTCACTCACAAAAACACTTATGCTCCATTAACCCCATGTAAGCCCGAGGGGGCAGATGGCCACAAGGCAGAGAGGGGAAGGGAAGCCTCTCTGGGACTCGGGGGCTTGGGGCTCTGGGAAGCTTGGGAGAGGATGCAGGCAGGCTGAGGGTCATTCACCTCCTGGAGCACACCCTCGCCTTTAATATCCTGCAGGCACCTGCCTAACACCATCCCAGAAACAGTCCAGGGGCCACCCAGGCCCACGATCAACAAGGAGGGCTTGGAGAATATTCTGTATTCTCCAAATACAAGTTAAAAAAAACAAAAAAACACTGCGTTCTGGGTCGTCTTTCTGTAGCAGCAGGGAGGAGAGCGTTTGCGGTTGTCACAGCGGGTCACAGCGGGTCCCGGTGTCCTGCAAGGACAGCAAGGACCTCCCTCCACCCCACTTTGCTCCTTCCTTTTTTTTTTAATGATAGAAGCCACTTTGTCAAAAAAAAAAAAAAAGCCACAGATACAGAAAATGAATGGAGGGAGACATCAAAGTCCCCACGTGTGACCTCTTCCTCTTTTGGTGCCTCCCGGAGTCATGTTCTATAATTTGCTCACTAGACTGCAGCCCCGGAGTCACTCATGATGCGAATGGACAGTGTAAAGTCTAATTGATTAATTAATCTTAGAACCAAAGCAGTCCAGGGGTTTGCTGGCACCGTGGTTCTGTGGCCTCCTGGAGCCTCAGTCTCCTTATCTGTACAATGGGCTCTTCTGAGGGTCAACTAGCATGCATATTTAAGAATCTTCTCCTTGGAGCCAGAGGTGTGGCTCAGCAGGTAGAGTCTGTGCCCAGCACGCACAAAGGCCCAGCACCGCATAAACCAGGGGAATGCTGGCAGGAAGATCTGGAGTTCAAGGTCAACCTCGGTTATATGTGAGTTCAAGGCCATCCTGGGCCTGGAGACCCTGTCCCTCAATCTTCCCTTACAGCACCCACACTGCCTGTAATCTCAGCTTTGCTGAAAGTGAGACAGGAGGGTCTCTGGAGCTTTCTGGCCAGCCAGTCTAGGTAAATGGATTCTCTCCAGGTTTGGAGATGGGGACCCCAGCAGGGTGCTGCTTGGAGCATTATCAGTGGAGGAAGCTAGATCCACCCTGTTCTCAGGCCCAGGGCTCCCCAGAAGGAAGGACCTGGTGGCGTCCCCCCCCCTCAACTTGCACCTGGTACCATCACCACAGTAGTGGGGCAGCCAGGGGTAGCCAGGCACAGGGGCAGGGCAGATGGGCGCCAGGAATGAGCTTGTTCTGCTCCGTGACAGGGCCTGATGGAGCAGTGTGAGCCGCTCAAGGCAGAGGTTCCGCAAGGGTCTCTTCCCACCCACCTTCCCGCTCGTACTTCCGAAGCCTTATTCTGTGTTTTATTTTAATTTTTTATTTTTCCCCTGGAAGCCTGCTTGTTGGTGCCTCTCCTTCAGTCCTGGGTATAAACGCTCACCACTTGCCCTTGAGCTCACATCCCCCACCCGACTCCCAGGTTGGCATGTACACGATCTTGCAACTTACGCCTGGACTCAGTGGCTATGTCTTCTCCCCTGGAGACAGCTGCAGGGACCATGGAAGCAACAGTATCTGTGCCGGGGCTAAGCCAGCACCCGGCTAAGACTGGATCACGTTACACAGTCACACACACACAGACACACACACACACACACACACACACACACTCAAAACACTTACGGAAGCTCTGTAGTCTGTTGACGAGGAAACTAAGAATCCAGAAGAGTTAACAATTTGCCAAAGACCTACAAGGACCAGCCACCAGGGTTGGTCCGTGCTTTCCTAAATGAATTCTACATAAATAAATGCTAACGCTAAAACCACACGCCCCGCGGCACGACTTTAAAAATAAAACAACTGCTGTTTTTATTTTCTGATTACTGAGTAAATTCTTTCATTATCGGAAATTAGAGACGGATCGTGGAGGGAGGAAATAAAAGTCACCCGCATTTCCAGGCAGTCGGTCTGTCTTGGTCTCTGCGTTTTCCAGGGAATTACATTAAATACATGATTTTTAATGGCTTGCAGGTGGCCCAGGTTTCCCTGTCTGGACATTCAGTTGTATCCATTTCCTGATAATATAATATCTGGTGAATACCCTTACACACATATCTCTGTCCATCCCATAATTACTTCTTCAGGAGGATGATGAAATTCATAGACCGCCCAGGGTCTAGCACGGCAGTAACCTCCAGCAGCTCGTCCCGGGGCGCTGAGGTCTCTGTTGGCATCCTTCCTTTCTCGGGAGTTTTGATTTTCATTTTTGCTTTTATTTTTTATTTTTTTGGGTGGGGGAGGGGAGGCTCACATACGCCACAGAATGTGTGTGGAGGTCGATGACAACTTGTGGGAGTCACCTGTCTCCTGGGGTCTGAACTCAGATCCTCAGGCCTGGCAGCAAGCCCCTGTACCAGCTGAGCTCTCTCACTGCTCCCTTGGCAGACATTTTCTAAATTCTCTCTCCAGCCAACTTGACATAGTCTTTCTCTACCTTTTCCCCTCCCCTCCGTGAACTCTTGTTTATTCAGAAAAGCGGTGTTGGGGCTGGCCACGCAGTTCAGTGGACAAGTCCTTGCCTAGCACTCTCAAGGCTTAGAGTTCGAATCCGGCTCCACAATAAAATAAAGCAGTTCTGATCTAAAGGAGTTACACACTCCTTTCTGCTGTAAGGACTGGACACACGGACTCCGGGACGGCACAGTGCTGTGTGGGCTTCTAGCCACGCACCCAGGTGTGTTGCTCTTGTTTCTGGGCCTCCCTCCTCAGAGAGCCCCAGGAGGTCAGGCAGAGGGCAGATGAGGCCATCCTGATGTCTCCAGGAGAAATGTGCCATATGGGAAGTCTGTGAGAGCAAGTTCTGATGGTTCTGATGGCTCCTGCCCAGACCTTGGGTATATTACAGCCGGCATGCAGAACTGAGAGAAACCTGGCATCCCTCCGCAGATAACTATGCACCACTTGAGACAGACAGCCTGCTGCAGGCGGGCTCAGCACCAACCCTCTGGGGATAGAAGAGGGGCAGGGATAAGCCAAGGCACCTGCCCTCAGAAGACTGAGATCCCAATGCTTTGGTCCCAAGGGGATTATGGAGTGGATGGTCACCAGCCACCACCGTCCTGCTGGGATATGAATGGGATCCTCTGTCCCCAAGGCTTTCTACCTTCTGGGCTTACAGTTCTCCACTCAAACCGACTGATTCCCTGTGCCCTGGCTTCAGTGCTATGCATTCTGGAGGCATACCACGCAGCAGGGGCTTCTTATTCCAGAACCCTTAACCCTCCACTGCGCCTCCTGCCCAGAGACTGGTCCTTGCCTGGGACGCAGGCTAATCGAAACAGACGACTTCCTATCCCCTTCATCAGTGTTGACCTGATTTAAAAGGTGGAGAGGACAGCCCTGGTTTGAACAGAAACAAGCCCATCACTACTGAAGAAATTAAGCCATGGGAACATGGTCCCTGGAAGCCTGGGATTGTCCCCATCCCAGCCTCTGTGGGCCACACAGACAGCACCCCCCCAGAGCCAGCCTGGGCCTCCCCTACTCCCGTCCGCTGAGGATAAAATGGGAATAATACGACTAATAACGGCAAATACATGAGACATTGGCTTTCCTTTCAGAAGGCCCCCAAGGGCTCGGCGGGCCGAGAAGGCCAGCTCTTTGAAGGCTGGAGAGGAGGCTTTGAGTGTGCCAAGGGCTCTCAGTGCCTGTGTGCTGGGCAAGGCTGACGGCTTGCTGCATTTGGGGGATGGTGCTTACAGGAAAGCACCCAGAAATAGGAGCTTCCAACGTAAGCTCCAAAGTCAACTCCTCCAGTTTTAAGGGTTGCAGAAATGCCAACTTCCCGGAGCAACTCAGGCTTCCGGAAATCCCCCCCCCCCAGGTGCTCACAAGTGTGGTCACACTGACAAAGGCTGGCAGTTTTTTCCCAGCCTAGGCTTCCTCTTTACCAGGCTCTGGGCTAAGAGAACTGTAGACCCAACCCCCATAAGACTTTCAATGCTAGGGAAACCGAGTCACCCAGACCTCCATCCACAGGCTGAGGGAGAGGATTTGACAGGTGACTAGAACCAAGGAGTGGGCAGGTGTATGGAGGCGGCTTTTCCTGATGTGCTAGCTATCGGATTTCAAACTATCTTACCAAACGAAGGGGAGTCTGTTTCTGGAAAGGTGATTCCCATCCGCAGGGTGACAGGCCCTGCTCGCCACTGCCAGGCATCAGACTTGGACCAGGGACCCCTGAAAGTGAGGGAGGGGCCTTGGAATCTGCAGTCCCAATGGGTAGGTGACCAGTGACCTGGGCCCTTCCTGCATGATGGAAACCCAGTAGTGACTGGCCGCCCAGCAAGCCCTCAGATGTTCCTGTATCTACCCCACACCTCCAGAGCTGAGATTAGAGGCATCTGCCTTGATGCCCTGGTTTCCACGTGGGTCTGGGGATCCAAACTCAGGTCTTCATGCTTGTGGGCAAGGGCTTCCGCTGCAGGCTCCCCAGCCTCGGTTTTTCTTATTTGCGCGTTTGCCGAATGACCTGCAGGGACACATTAAACCTCAATTTTGCTGTTGTTCTCTGACGTGACGTGTTGTTCACCTTCCGACGTGAAACCCGTGTCTTCTCCCACTCTCGGGGCGGGGGAAGGGGATGGGGAGGCGGCAGCAAAGCCATTCCATCCCAAGAAGTGAGTGGACTTTGGAACAGCTCCCCACCCGCCATGCACAACCTTTCAGGGCCTCTCCCTGGGCAGGGGAACACTGCCCTCTTCTGGCCCAAGTGGACAGGCGCGGCCGAGGCCCCCAGCATTTTAGACAATGCCATGCCCCCGGTGGAGAGGAAGACTGCCTCTTCCCTCAGATGGATGCACACGGTCCCTGCGGTCCACAAACGCACACGGCAGTCGCACAACGAGGGTGCCGTAGGGTTCAGGCTGCCTCCAGCAGAGAGGCCTTAAATGCAGTTTGGAGTTCAGAGAAGACTAATCTGGACCAGGCTCCAGAGGTGGCCCGCAGAGTCTGAGAGGAAAGTGGAGGCAGGAGGATCCCCACTCAGGCAGGACCCTGCTGGGCTGCAGGGTGAGGCAGGGCGCTTTCTCTGTGCTCCCTGTCCAAGGAGGTCTCCCCTGTGCCCAGGAACTCTGCAGAAAAACAGGCACCTGTCAGATTTTATGGAGTGCACCCAGTTGTCTGGTCCATTGGGAAACTGTGTGAGACACGGGCATGCTGGCCCGCCCTGCTTCCCCTTCTCCCCTTGTGACCAGCTCAGATGGCTTGTTGTCTGAAGGGCTAGGTAAGGAGTGGACGGACAGATAGTGGCTTAGCACTTCCCTGTGACTTGTGGCCCTGGTTTTCTTCTCAAGGGTTGAGGTAAAGCCAGAAAGCGCTTGCAAGAGAAATCCTAGGTCCCAGCTTCCAGGTCCCAGATGGTGACTGGCGTGGGTTGGAGCACTGGAGGTCCCACAGCAAGAACCTGGGAGCTGGCTGGGGGAGCAACATGGTGGGGAAGGGGGTGGGGGTGGGGGGCAGACATGCGGATCTGGAGGGAGACCCGGATGCCTCTCCTTTCCCAGTTCCGATGTGGCTGCGCAGCCGCTGTCCGCAGCCCTGAGGCACAAACTTTCAGTCCACTCCCTCTACCTGTGCCTGTGCCAGTGGTCTGTGAGCTCCGTGCACCGGGAACATGGCTCTTAGTAGGTCATCCCAGTGTCCAGCCAGGCCCAGCTCATCTTCGTGGATGATCCTGGGAACATGGCCAGCAACCAAGAAGGGCATGGCCTGCCCCGTCCAGGGCCCTCCCTCTAGCTGGGCCCGATGGCCAGCTTCAAGAGCAAGAGAAATAACAGGCTTGTAGGTCTAGCCTGGGGACATTGTATCCAATGACAGCCCCTGTCATTTCTCTCCTTGGGGAGCTGGGATGGCTGCTGGGTCCCAGGGTAAGGGGCCCAGGGACTTTAGGGTATCGCCTACCTGGGGCCCCTTGTTTGGCATCAAAACATTCCACACATGATCATCCCAGGGAAACTAAGGATTGCCACCAAATAACTGTGGCACAATCAAGCTTTGGCAGTGGATGTCAAAACTCTGCCCCTACTATGTGCCTGGAACAGTGTGGGTGGAGCTTCAGGGCGCACAGGTTTCATAGGAGTAATCAAATCCCTGTTCCCCTGGGCTTTCCAGTCCTCAGGGGACACAGGAAGTCAAATCTTTGTGCAAGTCGTCAATTAGAAGTACTGGGGCTGAGCCCTGGGTCCAGGAGCCTCTGGAAACTGAGATGTGGCCCCAGAGCCAGGGGTGGGGGAAGGATGAGCAGTCTCTGGGGGTGTGTACAAAGGTCCACAGACTGATTCTGGGGAAATATTTACTTTTCCAAGAGATGCAATTGGTAGCATCTGTCTTTCCTTCTGGTGAGATTACGTTGGGAGGTGGTGCCTTCCCCTTCAGGGAACTCCAGGCACCAGTCCTACCGAACTGCTAAAATGGTCCCTGGAGCCATCTCCTTCCAGGCCCCTGACCTATGGGAAATAGACTTTTCATTTGGCAGTGAAAAGGCTGAGGTCAGCTGGCCTGGGGATGCGTCAGGGCCCTGGCCCTCTCTGCAGGGTCAAGTGCGATCGATTGAGAGCTCCATCCCACAAATGAAAAGCCAAGCCCCATCACTCCACACTCCCCAGGAGTTAGAACAGTCCTGGGAGGGAGATTGAGAGCTCCATCCCACAAATGAAAAACCAAGCCCCATCACTCCGTACTCCCCAGGAGTTAGAGCAGTCCTGGGAGGGAGTGCCTCTTGCCTCCACCCCACCCCTGCACCCTGACGCCCCTCCCTCAGTTCCCCAGAGAGACCCAAGCAGGGTTATATCCAGGTGGCTAACAAGGCCCAGGCTCTCTCTGGCTCTGCATCTCCTGCCTCATCTGCCAGAGCCCAGTGTCCAGCCGCGTGTTGTCAGTTGCTGTGTCCCAGAGATCCATCAGAGTACAACTCATAGAGGGTAGAGAGTGAGCATGAAACCTTGCCAGGCTGAGCGTCCCTCAGCAGCAGGGCCCCGTCTGCCCTAATTATCCTGGGATAGTCCCTCCTGAGCAGAGAAACTTCTATAATTTGGGTAATAAAATACCTCTTTGAATTTCCTCCCGAGCCCACAGTGATTATGACAAACACACAGTCTGGGTGGAGATCTTTCACCGCAGCGGCTCCAGGCTTGAGGGTAATAAACGGTAATTACGTTCCTCAGCAGCTCTCCTCAGCTCCCAATGTGGAAACTGAGGAAAAAGGAGGTCAAGGACCTGGCCTGAGGTTACAGCTTCTCACACTGCGTCCCTCGCTCCAGCCCTGCTGGGAAGCTGTGGGAGATCAGCCCGCCACCTTGCAAAGCATCCTTGGGTGGGGGCGGGCAGGTCAGGCTCCAGCTGGACATGGAGTCTTATGGACACAACGCAGAGCCTGGGGTGGTGGTAGGTGCCTGTTATCCCAATGCTCGAGGCTGAGGCAGGAGGAGAGTGAGTTTGAGGTCTGCTGAGCCACATAGCTGGACACTGTCTCAAACACACTGGCCCGAGGCTCTGCAAGGGAGGAACTGTTATTCTCTTCTGCGGGTTGAGTCTGAGCTGGGGGTCAGCTTCACCCCCTCCCCCACACTCCTCAGCACCCCAGCTGGTGCTCCAGGTCTCAGTCCTATGTCCCCTTTGCGGGTGCTGAGATGCATAGGGAACCCTTGCCAGGGATGGGGGTGGAGGGAAGGGCACACTCACCTTGCTGTGACTCCCCACTGGGTGCTGCTTTGTATGTGTTCAGAGATAGATCAGCTCCCAGCTCCTCAGCCCTGCTGTGCGGCTGATGACAGAGAGCTACCCATCCTGATGCTTACTGTGCTGGACTGTGCTGTCTGCCTCGGGTGCCTTAGTCCTCACACACCTATGGCCCAGTTCCACGGAAGGGGAATCAACCTCGGGGAGGTGAGTGACTTGTCCTGTAGTCCACAGAAATGAGAAGGAGGCTGAGCTGGGGCCAGCATCTGGGCACACTGGATTTCTGGCAATGATGTCATTTTTGTGATTCGTTATCAACTGACCAAGGGGCCCGGAACACCCTGGAACTTTGATAGAGTTCAGGAAGCTTACTTCTGGGCCCACCCACTGTGTCCCATCAACCTGCAGACAAAGCACGAGACACGGGAGTGTGAATCCCACATAGGCATCTGGTCCTTAGGTCAGGGAGAGGCTGGTAGACCACCAGGTGCTGCAGATATTTTGGTTGGCGAGTTCTGGCCCAGCCTGCTGATAGTCCTTGCTTACTGAGAG
Source organism: Cricetomys ansorgei (assembly GCA_026225945.1). Lineage (NCBI taxonomy): Eukaryota > Metazoa > Chordata > Mammalia > Rodentia > Nesomyidae > Cricetomys > Cricetomys ansorgei. The sequence continues at coordinate 6,379,943 of JAMJFZ010001249.1, forward strand.
CTAATTACTTTTGACCTTGTAGACCTCAGAAGTGAAAAGCCTCAGGGGTCATTCAGAAGCTGCTCCTGGTTCCAGAGTCCCTAACCAGGAGGAGCAGAGGTGGGCCCCAAACTCCATGGTCCTCCCAACTTGCAGGTAAGTGCATCCACCCTGTGGCTGCCTCCACTGCAGCTGCATCCTCGGCTGATGTCAGGACCCAGATTTTAGAGGGCTACCAACATGGACAGAAGGGGCCAGTGACTCTCCAGGAATCCTCCCGGTCTTCAGCACCAGACTGGGACTCTGAGGTACCTCGCCTCGCAGACTGGACAGCATCTAGGTTCTTAAGATTGCCCAGCATGCAAACAGCCAGACTACCAAGACCATATCATATGAATCAATCTAATAACTCTCCTGTGGTAACATGCATTCATTCCGTCTTCTGAGGAATCTTGACTAAACACACGTCTGGAGAGGGAGGCATCAGCGTATCCTGGGGCAGGGGCTGGCGCACAGTTGAGGACTTACAAGTCAGCCAAGAACATAGCAGGACAGTTAGTCTGATAACAGAAGATGCAGTAGCTAATGAGCAGGTAGTGTATACAGTGGGGATACGCTGGACCAGAGGGTGATTCAGGTGTCAGCTGTGGTTGTCAACCTGACAGGATCTGGGATCAACTAGGAGATAAGCCACTGAGCATGCCATGGGAAAAGCGGAAGAGTGAGCACTAGGCACCACCTGCCCTGGCTGGGATAGACCCTCCCCCCCCCTGCCCCGCAACATCCACCTGCTCAGATGGCCTACCCAGGACCCTATAAAAGCCTTACACAGGAGATGGGGAGCATGCTCAGGGGTAGGACCACCAACAGCTCTCTGCTAACCTCAGGGTTACATGTCGACCCTCCCCTCTATGCTCACATTGCCAATTTTTTTTTTTTTGTTTGTTTGTTTTGTTTTTGAGACAGGGTTTCTCTGCTGTAACTCCGGCTGTCCTGGAACTCACTCTGTAGACCAGGCTGGCCCCGAACTCACAGAGATCGCATCTGCCTCTGCCTCCCGAGTGCTGGGATTAAAGGCGTGCACCACCACTGTCCAGCTTGTTTATTTTTAATATTTGCAACGTCTTTCTTATAGAATGGTTTGTTGGCACCAAGTGTGAAACAAAATCTTTAAAAGAAGATTTATTTATTTTTATTGATTTCTGTGTATGCGTATGTGTGTGTGCGCGACTTGTGCGCAGGCGCCCGCAGTGGCCAGGAGGTCAGGTCACCTGGAGCTGGAGAAACAGCCATTTGTGAGTCTTGTCTTCTGCAAGAGCAGCCAACACTCTCAACCACTGAGCCTCTTTCCACCCCAAACCGAGTCTCTTTAGTGTGACACCCATTTCACCTCCAAACAACCTTGGAAAGGGAGGCAACACTGAAAGGGCCTCTTCTGGGGAAGGTTCTAGGCCAGACCCAAGGACAATGTGTTAAAAACACCCTTGCCCTGCCCCTCCCGGGGCTCCTATCTTACAGGGAAAGGGAGTTGGTGAGACACAAGAAGGTACTGTAAGTCTCTCTGTCTCTCTCTATCTCTCTGTCTCTGTCTCTCTCTCTCCCTCTGTCTTGGGGCTGTAGGGTTAGGAGGTTCTGCTCAGGGACTTATAGAGGAGCTTCTCGGCTGCGGCTCTGCAGGTGAGATTAAAAGCTGTCAAGCCGTGGAGGGAGACATCAGTGTTTAGGCTGGCATACGGCTGTGCAGAGGACCTGGGTCAGGAGAGAACTGGGTTCGACAGAGAGCCTACAGGTAGGGTGCCTTGGCTGGGGAGTGGTTGCCGAGGGCTTCACGGCTACAGAGAAACTTTGCTCCTGAACCCTAAGACCACAGTGCTACACTTCGGGTATGAAATCAGGCTTGTGGATTGAGGACTCGGTCCCCAACTGCTGGCACTCTTGAGGTGATTGGATAAAGGGGGTACTGCCTTTATCAGCAATTAATCTACGGATGGACTGGTGAGGTGGGGCCTGGCTGTGGGAAGTAGGTCCCTAGGGCCATGTGCCTTGTCCCGAGGCCCTCCTTCTGTGCCCAGCCCTCGTGAAACAAAGGACTCCCTCCAGCTGCTTTCTGCTATGATGCTGTTTCTCCACGCACAAGCCCAGGAAACAACGTGGCCAAGCAACCAAGGGCCACGTCCTTCAAAACCCTGAGCCACACACATCCTTTCCTCTTTAAAATCGCTCCTCACTCGGGTCTTTGGTGTTCATGCGGGGCAGGTGGCCAGAGCCCCCACCTTGCTTCCTAAAGCTTGGGAAGGAACATGGAGACTGAATCCACACCCGAGGGTGTTTTCCTTAGGGTCGGGTAGCAAGGGCGTCAGGCTATGGAGCATCAAGTGAGCACTGGACATTCGGACACACAGACAGACATACAGACATGCAAATGGTCGGTGCAGCCAGCCCAAAGATGACAAACTGTAATTAGCTCCCTCACAGCTTTCACTGACTGTTTACAATGTGCAGTGCTGAGCAAAAGTGACATTGCAGAGAAAGCTGCTGAGACCTGCCCTCGTGACGCTAACGCTCCTGGCGGGTGAGGGAGGAGAGGATCCAGGAACGCGTGACAGCAGGGAGACTCAGAAGGAAGGAGCACAAGGAAGTTGCAGTATCCATGGGAGCTGGATGCAAATGAGCTAGAAGCAGAACTTTTCAGGAAGAAGGAAGCCTGTGCAAAGGCCCTGAGGCTCAGTTTCTTGACAGGTGTGGAGGGAAGGCTGGTGAAAGCCGGAGTCTCCAGGGAAGCAGGGGCAGCACCTACAGCCAAGAGGCAAAGGAAGTGTTAATCCCACAGATTGGAGGAGGAAGACCACTGACCCACAACATTGTGAATTTGGGTTGGGGGTCTTCCTCTCGCTGGGGCCACCAAATGTTAATCCATATATATGAGGAAAAAGACCACTGACTCAGATCATCATGGCCAAATGAACTAAAACAAGCTTTTTTATTCATGTGCACAGGCTGTCTCCCTCCAAAGGCAGGGTTCAAGAGAGCAGCATCGGACACCGGTGAGATAAGTGTTTTTATAGGTCAGGAGTAGGGGGTTTCCAAAGGGGGGGGGGTTGGCAGGCATATGGGAGGGGTTACAGAAGCAAAACATAAGCATAGCAAGTTGTTCATAAGAAACTTTTGAAACAAAGACATGGTTACCATTTCCTGGAACAGGTAGTACAGAACCGGCTGTAGTTAAGGTTACTGGTGGGCATAGCACAATCTTTGAGAAACAGATTTAATCATAAACAGGAATGAATCTAATTTTGTCTTTATTATAAGATGGCTTTCAAGCCTAAAATGGGGACAGGCTGGTTCATCAGAAGAAAGTCTGAGCCGTGGAGATTCGAGATTCATATGACCACTCATTTAACAACACCATCCTCTCTGTTTCCAAGAAGCTGGACCAACACTGTGGCTCAGTGGCCACAGGCTGGCCTTGTGTGTGTGTAGGGCAGCTCTGCCAGGACTAGCCCGTCTGTGTTTGGGTCTTTCAGGCCAATAGAAGTCCAGCAGACACATAAACCAGGGCCCCCCAAGTGGTCCCCAAACCAGAGCCCAAGTCAGTAGAACCTCAAACCATATGATGTCACCAGAAAAAGGCTATGAGCCTGGCACTTTCGCCACCTCCCTTTCTCCGGTAAAATTCAGGAAGGTTTAGGGAAGGGTGCTAACCACTGGCCAAGAAACCCCAGGATGGATGGACCGAGCCCTGGAAACGCTGAGTTGGTTTCACTCTGGGGATGAGTTGGGAGGTAGTGAGGCACCTTCTGGGATCTTATTCTATGGGCCCATGCTTTCATTGTCTGACTTGATTGACAGCATGCAAATGGATAGCCATAGAAATGCAAATGAGCTTTGTCCTGGGACACCGACCATTCTATAACCGGTCTGCGACCATTGACCAGCTTTGCATCTATTTGTAAATTCATGCCAGCATTTTTGATGCTTTTGTGTGTGCATACGTGTATGAATGTGCCTGTGTGTACTTGTGTGTGGTATGTGTGCACACGTGCCTGCATGTGTATGCTCATGCCTGTGCATGCATGCCTGTGTGTGTGTGCGCATGATGCATGTGTGTGTATGTGTGTTCCTGTGCATGTGGGTGTGCATACAGAAATGCATGTTAGCTGAAATTTCCCTTGGAGCCCTAGGGACACCTCATGTTGATAAAATCTTTATGTTCAATTTATAACCGAGATATGCTTTGAGCTTTAAAGTTGCTCTCTTTTCCCATGCACGGATTTACTTGGAACCTTGTGAAACGGCTGGGTTTCCACTCCCCATATTAGAGATGAAAAGCTGAGGCCCAGGAGGCTCTTGAGTCTACCCGAGCCCACACGTGGACCTTGCTAGAGCCAAAGCTTTGTGCCCAAGCACTAGAAAGCCAGTCAAAACTACCCGCAGAGTGGCATCACAGATCCCATGGCTTCCCAGTGTGTGCTGGGTGTTGGCAGTTGCGGAGCAGGGTAGGCCTCCCCTCCACCGTACTGCTGAGCCTCGGGCTGGTGTTCCGGACACTGGCTGTGACGCTGCAGTGCACGGTAGTTTTGTAGCTGGCTGGTGTGGCCACAGCTCCCAAGAGCAGGCCTCCTCCCCCACTCTCCCTCCTCTCTGAGCTCTCAGCCCACAGAGCTGTGAAATTAGACTCTGGGCTCCAGCTCCGGGCGAGAGTCCTCGCCCCCCCAGCCATCCAGATGCAGGCTCTGTGTGTTTGGTTGATTTGTTTTCATGGAATCAAGGTAAAGCACAGTCATGATTGAAAGAACGTCTCTAAGGAATAGTCAGCCACACTAGATAGAGTCTGACAACCTCCCAGTAGGTTTTAAAACACCCAGGAAGTAGCTTAAGCTGGAACGGAATCAAAAATGATTCTTCAGAATTACCAAACCACAAATATTATCTGGAGGAGACCAAGAGCCTGTGTCTCACATGACTCCTGTGCCTGGAGAAATTTTGAGCGACAGCCAGGGGATGGACCCCTCCTGTCACCGCTGCCCAATGGCAGCGAGGGCAGCGAGGCTCACGGCTGCACTCTGCACCAAGCCGCTCCGCTCCGTACCACAGTGCAGCCTCCGAGCTGAGAGCCAGCACAGCCCCACTTTACAGACAGAATGAGGTGAAGAGGCAGCCACTGCCCAGGGCAACAAAGCCACTGCAGCCAGAGGTGCAAATGAACCATGTATACACATACACAGCCTGTTCTAGGACAGAAGGATTCTCATCTGGGGGAGGGGACAGACTCATGAAACAAGGATCTTTTTCCGCCGAGTTGCTTGCTGCCATCCGCTGGTTTTCCTGTGGCTCCCAGGAGTCAGTCCACCCCCACCCCCAAGCCCTTGCTGGTCCTGGCTGTCCCGTGGGACTGTGGTGTGAATGAGGGTATGCTTCCCAGCCAAGACTCCAAAGGAGTTACCCCTTCTGCCTCTTCTTCTTGGGTCACTTGCCATGGCGAAGCCAGTGTCCATGCCAGCTAGGTGCAGCGGCCATGTGGGGTCTTGCTGTCTTGGAAATGGTTCTTGATGACTGCAGCCAGCAGGAGCCTGACTGGACCCAGGATTGTTGCACCCAGGGTGCAAGTTCACAGACCCCAGAAGCCCTGCGGCACAGTGGACAGGTGTTGCTCTGGGACATACCTAACCTGTGCTCAGGGGTTAGTCTGTCCAGGAAGCGTGAGGTGCTCGGGGACTAGAGAGCAGGTGGGGCGGAGACCATGGGCAGAATGCTCCTGGGTGAACCCCATGGAAGAGACTGCGAAAGTGGGGTGTCCTCACATGCTGCTGAACAAGTCTCAGAGGAAATGGAGGGAACCTCACTGGACACACAGTGCCTCAGGGGACCCTGTCTGGAACTGATGATACCAGGGTGTCATCCCAGCCACTGGGGAGGCTGAGGCCAGAGGATGCAAAGCCTAAGACCCCTCTAGGCTACAGAGTGATCAGCCTGCCCAAGTCAATGAGAGTCTGTTACACAGAAAAAAGAAGACTGGAGATACAGCTCAGTGAGAGAGAGCTTACCTAGGGTGCGTGAGGTTCTGGGTTCATTTCCTAGCACCACAAAAATTGAAATGAAATAAGGGGCTAGGGAGATGCCTCCATGGGAAAAGTGCTTGGTATGTACGCATGAGAACCTGAATTCTGACCCTCAGAACCCATGTAGAAAACTGGGTACTCTGGTGTGCGTCTGTAATTCCTCAGCTGTGGGCTGGAGGCACGAAGGTCTCCAGGGTCCACTGACCAGTGGGTCCAGCTGCAGCGGTGAGCCCCAGGATTACTGCCAGACTCCCCAAAGCAGACGAGGGAGACAGCCAACATGGATTTCTGATCTCCAAATATCAACGCACAGGCTAGTGCACCTGTACACACACATGGACACACGTATAACCACACACAGGGCAAACATAAACAGTGCAAGCAATACAATGAAAGGATCTTACTGTGCAGTGGTGCTTTCTCTCATTTTAATACCACAGGCAACAAGAAACTCAGCCAGAGGACTACGTGACCCACGAGGGAGGCTTCGGAGCACAGGGTCTGCAGCCTCTGGGTGTGTTTGTGTCGCTTTTAGTGAAAGGTCAGAGGTGGACAGAACACCTACAAAACACAAGCCTGTGACTACGGATCAGGCGGGGACTGGTGAGATTGATCCACAGGTAAAAGTGTCCCTGGATCCCGGTGGGAGAAGAAAGTAGACTCCTGGAAGTTGTCCTGTGACTGCACACGTGTGCTGCTGTAGCTCACGTGAACCCCCACTCATACACACATGCACATGCACATACATGTACACACACATGCACATGCACATACATGTACACACACTGGTATGGATAATAATAAAATGAATTTTAAAGCAGGCTGGCCGCACAGGGTTTGCAAATCTCAGCCTCTGTGGACATTGTGGTTTGGATGTAAGATGTCCTCATGGGCTCGGACGCTTGGTCCCAGCTGGTGACGCTGATTCGGCAGGCTGGAGAACCTTGGAGGGGGGTGGCAATTAACTACACGAGGCTCATCACTGGGGGACCGGCCCTGCACTTTACAGCTTTATGCCTTGGCTCTGCTCCCTGACTGCAGATGTCATGTGACAGTCACCTACCCCCGCCCAAGATGGACTGTGAGCCAACAGAAACCCTCTCTCCCTTAATTTTAACTTTATTTTTAATTTAGAAACAGGTTTCAATGTGTAGTCCTGGCTAGCCTGGAGTTCTCTATGGAGATTTATTGAGCTCACAATAGGAACTGGAGACAGCCCGGGGACCCTCATGCTGCTGATGGTGTCAGGACATCACTGGATTGAGCCGCTTTGGAAAATACTTTGGCTCATTTTCTCAAATACCTACACCCTTGCACAGGTCTCTGTGCACAGGAAGATTTGTATGTGAGAAAGCAGAGCAACTCTGATTCCATTAGTCAAGAAGGAGAAGCCAGGCCCACCCCTCAGGCCCCACATAAGGGCTGGAGCCAAAGGATTTCTTCTTGGGGGAGTTGGAGAGACTGCAGAGTGCTCATCAGCACACATTAAAGACTCAAGAGGCTCACGGGGGATGGACAGCAGGCTGCAGGGAACATGTGTTCGTAAGGGAATATTACTTGGCAGTAAACAGGAAAAACTTCTGGTATGCAAACAATGTAGGTGAGCATCATGGTGCTAAGTAAAAGATGCCAAATATGAATATAAAAGCAGAGTTTCAAACACAGACCGGAGCACTCCAGGGCCCCCAAAGGTGAGAGAGCAGATCTCTTGATGGTCTAGTGGTGGGTGGGCAAAGGCTTGCTCAGAAGCAACTACCCAGGCCTGGAGACTTTCCGTGTCTGGTGACGGTTACACAGGTGTGTACGCATGGAAAAATTGCTCAAGCGGAACCCTGGGGACTGGCTCACTTTCCCGATTAAAAGGTTATCTTTCTGTATTAGCACATTTGGGTCTGACTCATCCTGCTGGGGACCTGGAGAAACCTGGCATGTGGACCTGGCTTGTTTTTAATCTCTGTGTGGTTTTACCAGTCAGATCCAGCCTCCCAGTGGTTGTGAGCAGCCGTCACCCAGTACGGCAAGGTCCCGCAAGCCTTTTGTTTGTATATCTGTCAGGTAAATTCCTAGAAGTGGCTTTTCTGGGGCGCAGGGATAGGTCTGCCGATGTTTCTCGCTTATTACCCAACTGCCCTCTAAGTCATCGCTGCAACACCCTGCAGCGCGTGCGGGGAGTGGTGTTCTCTCTCTCCCCCCGCACAGCTCCGAGTGCCACCCGTGGCTGCCATGTTCTCCCATCTGATAGGAAAAACGCGTTCTATTTTTCTAGATATTTTTTTTTTTAAAAAACATTTATTTTAATGAGAAGCTGCTTTGATTTTTGTAAAAGAAAAAAAATTCTCATAGTGGATTTCTACATCTGATTTTGTTTAAAGAAAGGTCATTGTTAAATACAATCAATTCGAATTGAAGATTAGAGCAGAGGCAGGCTCATGCCTCCTGAAGTTTAACAGTGCAAAACAAGACGAGTCTTTGATGAAGCTGAGGTTGGAGCAGGATTCACCTGGGAACTCTGGGTACCCGGCCTCGGGAGGGGCATTGGGTCGTCTGTGCTTCTGTTTGCTCATCTGAAGATAGAAACGACAATACCATTCCCATTGTCGGCATGATCGTGATACCCATGTGGCCCCCTGAAGGGTCTCAGCGTGGCTGTGGCCACTCGGAGACACCCGTGGGCACCCTGACCGCCGTGGGCTCTCACGCTTGCCTCTGTAAAACCAGGCTATGGAAAGAGGCCGGGTCCAGCCCTACCTCCTTCCCAGGTTCCTGCCCTGTGGCCTCTCTCTGCCCCTGGTGCCCGGGTGAGACTCGGACTTCTCCGCCCTGGGCACCATGTCCCAGCCTTCTGAAGTCATCCAGCCACCAGCGACCCACCAGGCTGGCTGCCACCCTGGGGCAAACGCCTTTTCCCGTTCCTTCTGCCCTGAGAGACTGAGTTCCAGGCATGTGCTGCCGCCTTTTCTTTAGCATAGTAGGTCAGCAGCCTTCCAAAGTGGGCCATGCTATGACCCTCCTGGAAGAAGGACGCTCTGAGTGATTCCTGCCAAGACCTTGCCAACCTTGGGTCACGCTAATTCACTTCCTGGGACTTTGGGAACATCGCATCCCTCTGGGTCCAGGTTCGATGCCAGTGCTGGAGGGGTCATTCTGGAGACCTCCTCCCTCACACTGGGCGGGGCTGGGACTAAAGACTGAGCCTTGGAGAGCCAGGTCCCCCCCTAGTGAGTTGCAACATCAGCTATTAATATTTCTCAACTCTCCCACTGCCAGCTCCACCCACCTCCCTGGGTCAGGCAGCCGGTGCTCCAGCCTCCCACCGTCTCTTCCCCTCACCCGGGCGGGATTGTCCGGTCAGAATCTGACTATCCCGGGAAATGTGGCTCTTGTCAAACCCCTCTCTATTCGGACAGGCTTGCAGGAGCCCAGAACCAAGCCCCACGTTTCCATTAAATAATCCATTATAAGCTCAATCAGAGCAAGTTTTGAGGAGCAGGAGGAGGGGCAGATGTACGTTTTATTCGGTGTTCCGTTTTTGTTGTTGTTTGTTGTGTTCTCCTCTGGCTTGCTGGGCAAAACAACGGTCAGATAAGATGCGGGGCACCAGAAGGCATGCTGGGAAATAGAAAGGCCTTTCCCAAGGGCTGCTTCAGAATCTGGCTCCTCCCCCAACCTGGGGCTCCTGGGTCAGGGCTCCTTCTGCTGCTTTTGACCGCTAGGCGCATAAACACATGGATGAGCTTTGCTCTGCATGGCGGACTAGAGGGACAACTAAGTGGACAGTGGCCACAGCCAGGATTGGCCAAGACACCTATGGCCGGTGTCTGCTGAACAGCTGGTACACCTGGCGGCTGCCCTGGGAAGGAGTTCTACTTCTGCTGCTCCCAGTTTACAGGAGAGGAAAGCGAGGTCCCTGAGGATCCGGCAGAGGAAGGTCAAGGTCACACAGCACAGGGTAGACCTCCAGCCTCCCTATCCCAGGTCTCTCCTACCTCAAACTGCCCAGATTGGGGCCAGCTCATTCGCCTCGTGGTGGGGTCACACGTCTGTATCCCTAGCTTTTGCCCACCAGATGCCAGCAGTTCCCACCCTGTTGTGATAGCCTATCACATTTCCAGGCTCTGCCAAGTGTCCCTGGGGGCAGCATGGTCTGGGTGGCCAACATCTGCTCTCTGTGCGGTGGGGATGTGGTCACAGACCCTGTAAAGGTTGTAGGCATTTTTTGGGGAGCCAAGTGCTGGGGTCACCACCAAATTGCTGGCCCTTGCAGTCTGTCCGCTCCGCTGAGACTTCCAGGCTTGGAATCTGTCTCTCTGCCCTAGTTTACCAATTGTGTGTGCGCAAGAGAGGCTCTGTGTGGTCAGGAACCGAATGCCCAGCTTCTCACCAAGTGGAGCAGAGGTTCCCACAAATCAGCACCACAGCCAAGGCTGTCTAGAGGGTGTTTCCTCTGTCTTGCAAAATACTTCCAAAGGATTGTGTCAGTGACCTGATGCCAAAGGTGAGACCCTTTCCTACTGTGCGTGTGTGTGCATGCATGCACGTGTGCGTATGTGTACCTCCTCACATGTGCCTCTGTGTGTGTGTGCGCGTGTGTATTCATGTGTGTGTATGCATGCTTGTGTGCGTATGTGTACCTCTACACATGTGCCTCTGTGTGTGTGCATGTGTGCGCGTGTGTGTACGTGCATACCATGGTGTGTGTTGAGGTCAGAGGACAGCTTTTGGAAGCCAGCTCTCTCCACACGTGAATACTGAGGACCAAACTCAGGCCATCAGGCTTGGTGGCGATCACATTTACCCATCAAGCCATCTATCTCCCTGGTCCTGGTGCAGCTGGCCCCCACTTAAAAAAAACAAACAAATTGATACAAATTATATTTGTATATAATATAATATATATAATATAATCTAACAACAAAGACGAATCAGAAAACATCTCCAATTCATACCACAATGGACTCATATCCTAAGGCACAAAGAGTTTCTAACAAATGCTTAGTGAACCAATCACAAGAAAGTAGCAAAGCCCTCAGACAGGAGACGCCTTAGCTTCTAGAACTGCTCGAGTAGATGGATGTGTGTTACTTTTTCTATCGCTGTGACGAAGAACCCGGGCTATTGCAACTTCTCAGAAGATAAGCAAAAACTACAGTAAGCCACGGGCCACTGTCACCAGCGGCCACTGCTTGCAGCAGAAGCTTAACAGGAGGAGTGCAGAGGGCTCCTCACCCCCAAGTGTCTCCTCCCCAATGTGACATGTGTCATTTCCCAGGTGGCCCAGTGCCGGATGCTTCACGCCAACCCCATCAGTCTCCATTAGACAGACGTGGCCAGTCTCCGAGTCTCATGGGCAAAGCGGGACACTGAGACTTGGCTGGGTGGTGTGTGTGTGTGTGTGTGTGTGTGTGTGTGTGTGTGTGTGTGTAACTTGCCCTAAGCCCCTCACTGGCCAGAAACAGAGTCAGGATTTGAACCCAGGAGAGCCAACCAACCTATAAAACCTGGGTGATGAGAAAGTTGTTTGGATGAGTATGGCTTTCAGAGCTGTGCCTTTCTGGCCTTCCTTCATTTCCCCCTAGGAAGGCTGATAACAGTCCCCTCCACCTGCTGTGGAGACTGAGCTCAGGGTCCTCCCTCTCAGCCTGCAGGGTATCTCTGAGAAAGTAGCAGCTCAGCGGTGACTCAGCCCCGGCTGTGACCTCATAAGAGAAGCTTTCACTCCAGGGCTCTTCACCGGTTTCTTCTTCAGGGAGCTGCTGTGTGCCAGGCGCTGGGTCCCACAGCGGGATGCCGGCTGGTGGAGTCTCCCGCCCATAAAGTCCACCTCCGAGCGTCGGCTTGCCAACGGCAGTGAGCAGCACCCAAGGGTGGTGGTTCCAGGAAACAGAGAGAGAGAGGCTCTAGATTCACCCAGGATGTGGTTCACTTTCAAAGTGAGTGCACACTCTCTGGGAATCTGCTGGGCATCAGGCTCTGGCTGTGCGGTTACACCGTAGCCACGACTTGGCAGGATAGGGAAAAATGTCATTTTTTGGAGTCAGAAAAACACTATGAAGCCAACAGTTTGCACAGTCTGTGAGGGTCGCTGGGTGTCCACCGTCAGCCCATGTTTGTCCTTTTAAGAAAAACAAAGACCAACTCAGAGCCCTCAGTGCGCCACCTGGTGGCAGGACTTGTAGCTGGGCGAGTCTGCCACCCCAGAGCAGACCCTTGAGGATGGCTCCTTCAGCTTGTCTGGCGGACAGGTCTGAGTGCCTTCAGAGGTGACACTTGGAACCCTAGGTGGCTGGCAACCTTGGCCCACAAGTGGCTTCTATGGAGCCCCAGAGCTCTCGTCCCAGTTTAGCAGGGCTCTGGCTGCCCTGGGAGAGGTCTCAGAAAGAATAGCCTGTCCTTGGCTTCCTGGTGTGGGACAGGTTCTAGCTAGTCCTGATGTTTCTTTCTGACCCTAGCCATGGAAAGTGTGCCTTCTGGGCTCCCTTCAGACTCAGCATCAGTGAGGAGGCTCTGGACCAATGATTAGGGACAACCCCATCACCACAGGGGAGATATTCATTGTGGGAGAGCTACTGCATTGTTAAAACCAGGGACCTGCGACCAGAGAGAAACAGGATGGTGTTGCCCTCCTAACCCCCGAGCAAGAAGCTGCACCACTCTGAGCCTCTTTATTTGCTATGAAAAGAACAAAAACCTCCTCCTACTGCAGACACAAGAAGCCAGGGGCAGAGCGGCAATGGTCCTTGGGGTCCGCCAGGGGTTGGGAGCAGCGCCCTTCCCTCACACTCTGGGTATGGAAGCCAATGAGCAGAGTAGCTGATGGTGAGTCCAGCGTGCCACGTGCTGTGTGGAGCCCCTGCCTTCATCATCTCCATCCTCACTGCCTCCCAACTCACGCTCCATCTCTCTCCCACTAGCCGACGGGGAAACTGAGGCCCAGAGAGGTAAAGTGACTTCCTCGAGGTCACGTGGCTTATGAAGTTCAAATGTGAGACCAGAACACAGGTCTGTCTAGTTTAAATGGTCTGTGGGAATTTAAACAGATACCTGGGTGTTACTGCAGCTGGGAGTGACAGTCTGCAGAGCTCGGACACTGCTCTAGCCTGTCTTTGCTACCTCTGGAGATGCCTCTGCTCTAGCAGCCTAGAGCCTGCTGTGGCCCTCAGTGTCTCCCCCTCTGGAAGCCTGGGTGGCATGGCTTCTTCGTAGCCTAGCACTCTGGAGTGTGGGCTTTGGTTCTAGCTGCAAGGGAGTCTGAGAGTAAACACCTTGCCGGAAGAGGGACTTCTGCTTGCAAGGATGCTTTAGACAAGAGTTGTGTTTGGAAGGGCATGGCAGAGGACCAGCTTCCCTGAGGATACTAACCTGACTCAGCCAGTGTCAGACACTGGATAGCCATGGACCAGCACTGCTTGGCTTGGGATGGGATGATGTGGTGACACCGTACAGGTGAGTAGACAGTACCTATAGCACACCTAAGCTCCCAGACATCATGGCAAAACCAACCCACTTCACACATGCCCAGGACCCAGGAGCCTCTGGCAGGGTCACACCGTCATCCCAGAGCCTCTGCCATCTGCTCAGTAGCATTTTGAGGCATGGTCTCCCCATGTGTCCAGGCTGACCTGGAATTTGAAAGACCCCTGCCTCTGCCTCCTGGTTGTAAGGACTGCAGGTGGGGGCCACTGTTCCAAGTCTAGAGAACCTGTCTTGTAAGCAAGTGTCACAGAGTAACTCTATCTATGGGCCACGTGGTGGGCATCAGGCATCTGTGAGTGGGCCATAGTTGTCCAGCACCAGCCCAGAGAAAGACCCAACTCTCAAATATTCACATGGATTCCACAAAACCTGTGTGGCTTCCAGAGTGCACAGGGACTTCCACAGGACTCGGGTGCCCTTTTCACCATGTGGGGAGATGGTGCATGCTAAAGGTCATCTGTCTCCCCCTCTTTCACAGGCTTTCTTCCTTTAACTGAAGCCACTGTGGAGGTAGGAGGGTCTTAGTCACCCCTCTTTGCAAAGACAGTTAGATGTCAGGTTTAGGCTTGGAATGGGCCCAGGTGCCCAGTGCAAGCCTTGGAGCACTTTCTCTGTGTGTGTTTTTGTTCTAAAATGTCCTTTCTAGATGTCTTCCCCTAATTGTTCCCCGTATGAAATTTTAATTGCTGTGCATTGCGTATGTGCCTGAGCTTTGCACATAGAAGTCAAACCTGCCCTCCCTCCCCAACCAATTCTCTTTCTGAGGAGGTACAGGGAAGACCATCACATCAGCCTTCTGAGTCAGAGTTCCTGAAGAACCTCCTGGAAGCACTGATTCTTGGTCCAGACCCACTGGTTTGGAACTACCAAGGGCACAGCCTGGGCATCTGAAGGTAACCAGAGATGTTTCAGAGGCAACATGGTGTCTCCGTCCCTCCCCAGGGATATGGCTGAGATGTGACCCTCATCGGCAATCAGGCCACCAGGAGCCCATGGGTCGGGGCACTGGCTCTGGTTGCTTCCTGGCAGTAGTGGGCAGTCTCTGAACTTTGTCTCTGGCCTGCAGAAGCAGTGTTTGCTGGGGAGGTTGGGAGCATACTGGTGACTGCAGAGTGGTTCACTCAGGCACTAGATAAATGAGGAGAGACATTCTACATCTGTGTTTCTCAGAGAAACAGGCCCACAGGCCACTGGGTCACCTTGATCTGTTTCTGAGCACCAGGTTTGGGTGGACCCTCAAGGGTCTGCGTTCCCAGCAAGCTCACGGGGCTGAATTGTATCTCCAAGCTCCATGCTTTGGAAAGCAAGGCCCCCAGCTGGGTCAGTTCCTCAGAGGGCACTGGAGGCATCGTGACAGGTTTTAGCCCATGCCGGTCATCACACCGGGGTCATTCTGTATATTCTAAGGTGCTGGGTGGCATCCCTGACCTCTACTTGACAGCTGCCAGGAGAATCCCTATTTTCAGATATGGTGAGCAAACCTGTTAATACACATCCCCCAAATCCCTCACCAGACGAAATCAGCCGGGAGAAGAGAAGAAAAGGAGATAGTCAGCAACCCAGCCCCATCTGTGCTTCTGTCTGCCAGAAGCTGCTGGCCTCTTCGGGGGCAGGTGCATTTGTACAGAAACGAAGGCCAGGCATAGAGGGGCAGACCCAGAATTCAGGGAGTCACCGGCCTCCAAGCTCCACGCTCTGGGCCAGGAACCAGAAGTGTGAACACATGCAGTTAAGATGACTCACACAGAATAAACAGGACGTTCACAAGAGAAGGCAGAGCCAGCTCAGCACCGCCTCCGAGGTCCAACAGAGCTGCTGGCTTGCGGTTCATGTGAAGACATGTCGCCTCAGGTGCCTTTGCCACTGTGTGTGTTGAGACATTTGAAAGGAAGTGACTCATGACAGTAAGAGTAAACAAACACGCCTGTGAACCAGAGCTGGTTCACAGCCTCAGGAGGTCCCCTACACACACACACACACACACACTCACATGCACACACTCACAAATCATGCATTCACACAGTCAAACTTATATACTCTTACACACTCATATGCACACTCACACAGTCACGTGCACACACTCTCACACACTCACATGCACGCATACACAAGTCACACAATCACATGCATACATATACACAGTCACATAAACACACACACACATACACACACATCACAGAATCACATGCACACACACACCTCCAGTGCACAGGAGCACATCTGAGCTAATTCCCTGAAGCCAGCAGCTTGTGGCTGCACCAAGGTGCTGTGCTGTGTATCGAGGGTCAGCCTCCGTTACTTGGGATTCGAACCTGTGACCGCTCATTCTGGAGCCCAGGTGATTTCCATTCTGCAATTCTCAGAGCTGTTTTCCTCATTCCAAACCACAGCCGCCTTTTGATGGCAACCTGGCTACCATTGCACATCCATTCTCCTGCCCCTGCTTCCTAGATATCACACCGGTGATTCCCCCACGCTGCATCCCACACACACCAATGCACAGAGAGTGCACTGTCTGCAGATGAGGCCACAGAGAGGCTAAGCCACATGCTTGGGGTCACACAGCTCACTCAGGAGGAAGTAGGGTTTGAACCCTAGTCTATCTGATTCCTGAATCAATATCCACGATGACATCACCTTTTGACTCTCGTGTGACCCTAGACCTTCACTTTCCAAGTGGCCTGCACCCCAGATCAGCAGTGTTCTAGGGCGTTTGTTAAAATGCAGAGGCTAGATGCCTGGGGGCTTCTGATCACACACTGCCTTCTGCACAGGACGTGTACATTATCTGAGGTTTACTGACCCAGAGCCCAGAGTGACATCCTGACTCCCCTGTCTCCACATACTAAGGGGCTCTTTAAATGCGTTGCTGGGCTGGAGAGATGGCTCATTGGCTCAGAAGACTTGCTGCTTTTGCAGATGAACTAGATTCAATTCCAAGTATCAGGTACCTCACAACCCCCAGTTAACTCTAGCTTCAGGGCATCTGGCGCCCTCTTCTGGCTTCTGAGGGCACTGCATGTTTGTGGTGCATATACAAACAAATACACACACACACACACACACACACACACACACACACGTGCTTTTGTTTTACTTTTAAAACTAAATATGGTTGCCCCAAAAGTCACAAGATTCAAGTTTGTGGTTTAAGATGACATCCCATGGTGCAGAAGGACTTGTGACAAAATCACCTTTCATCCCTCTCTCATCCCCGCGGCGTTACCAGGACTGGCTCTCCACACTGTCCCTGTGCCTCTGGTGTAACTCTGAACTCCACGGCCCTCCTGTCATCATCGTCGGAGGCCTTTGAACATGAAGACATGTCCTGTGTCTGTTTCTTGTCCTCACCCTGGCCACTCACAGGATAAGAAGGAAACTACGTGGCCACTGTCCTCACTGTCCTTGTCCCTGCCCTGGTGACATGGCCACAGTGGCTCGCACAGGCCCTAAACAGACAAGAGCTCTGACTGAGGCCGAACACTCCAGACTCGTGCTTCTCAGAGACATCACAGGGTGCAAGTCACAGCAAGACAGGTGAAGAAGGAGAAGCAGAGAGGGGCTGGGAGGGAATGGCAGACATGGCTGGTGAGTGTGTGGAGAGACCCAGTGACTGAGGGCTTCCTAGATCCTCTCCAGCTCCAGAAGACAGAATCGAGAGACTTTGGGGCCTTGGCCTCTGTTCAAAATGCCTTACACTTACCTTGGAAATGGTGGACATTCGTTTCTAGAAGTTAGCTTGCTTGCTTCCTTCCTGCCTGCCTCCTTCCCTCTCTCTGCCTCCCCCTCTCTTCCCTCTATTCCTTCCTAATGCTGGAAACCAAACCCAGAGTCTAATTGCATGCCTGGCAACTGCTCTACCACTGAGCTACATCCCAGCCTCCTTTCTAGAACTTTCTAAATACCTGTACAGAACACACGAGATATACCAGCGCCACTCACCAAATTCGTCCTCCGAGATGTCACCACAGACTGAAAACACTTCATCTCCCTTCATCTCCCTTCGACCCGACATGCTACCCCTCATGACTGCCAGGGAAAGGGATTCTCAGCTCCCAGCTCTGGTTTATGAACTGTTTGATATTAAATGTTCCCCTTTGCGGATACCTGTCAAAACAGCTTCATGTCAACTTCCCTGGGAGAAAGATCGTTGTGAAGCCACAGAACTCAAATTATACAAATACCTGTCAGAAACCATTAGAATCAACGGCAGAGGCTGCTGGGGGAGGAAGCGCAGCCATCTCTCGGCATGGAGGGGAAACAGCTCCCCAGGATGTGGTCTTTGTGTAAGTGAGTGATGGATTCCTCTGGCAGGCTAGCAGTTCACTGGCTAGTGCCCCGCTGAGGAAAGATGTTAAGTCAGGTGCCCAACAGCAGAGGATCTGAAAATCTGGTCCTGAGCACAGGAGCCAACCGCCCCCCCCATCCCCGCCCCCGTATCTCTCACGCCTCTGTGACCTTGGGTGAGCTCCTTAGCCTCTGACTATGACATCTTCATTCCTGAAATGTCTCCTGGCTTCCTGAAAGGGCTTTAATCTGGAAGCCCGGACACAGGTTGGTGGAGAATGATAGGACTGGAGCTCTTGGGTTGATGGATGATCCGACATCTCTAACAATGGCTCCTCTTCCTATTTAACTGTACCCCGATCCTTGGGATGAAGAGGGGAGATCTGCCCACAGAGTTTCAGCTACGTTTGGGATTCTGTTTGGTGAAATCTGAGAAAACTCCAGCTTCTAGGCAGTGGGAGGTGAACTTTGGAATCTGGCGTGAAGAGCGCCACAGTTCACCTCTGCTGCTCCAGGCAGCAGAGAGAGGCCCAGGTGCCTGCGAGGTGGTGCCTAGGTCCCTGGGGAAGACAGCAGCTCTCAGTCCTGCTGATCTGTGACCCTCTCTCCTTTGGAGGCACAGGCAGGGCTCCCTTGGGATTTACCCTTAGGAGGACCAGGAGGGGGCTGCTCCTTGCTTCTGGTGAGTGTCTAGCAACAACAGCTGTGAGGACAGCACACAACTCTCGTGACTGACATGCCCCTGGAGCCAGAACATCTCCCACCCTGTGCTGGGGAGCTCGGCTCCAGAGGCCCCTCTGCAAGAGTGTCCCCAGGTTATTTGGGGTTCAGGGTCTGGCCTGTTTTCTGAGAGTTAAGGTCCTCAAGATCCCTCTGATTTCTCGTTAATGAAGCAGGACTGGGCCATCCTCCAAGAGGGCTCAGGGCGACCTTGGAAACAATGGATCCTGGGATGGAGAGATGGCTGGCTGGCTTGGAGCATTTTCTGCTCTTGGAGGGAACCTGGGTTCAGTTCCCAGCACCCACACGGCAGCTCACAACTGTCTGTAACACCAGTTCCAGGGGATCCTGGGACGCCTTCTTCTAACTTCCTCTTGTACCAGGCAAGCGTACAGTGCACACACACGCAGGCACAGCGTCCGTACACATCAAACACCTCTTAGGAAAGATGGAGCTGGTCTGGTCCTCACTCTCGAGCCCCTGTTGCTCTGGCTGTCTCAGGTTCACTCCAGGCTCTGACCGAACCTTCCCACGCCAGTCCAGACCTGACCCCATTCCCTCTCAGACAGGCCCCCCCCCCCGTCTGCCTCCAGCCCCCTCAGTCACCCACCCACGCTCACCACTGAGCGCCCAGAGTCTTCATTTGCTTATACGCCGAGTGCCCTGGCGTTCAAGAAGGTTGAAGAGCAGAAGGGGCATTCTTCTCCTGCCTCATTTTGAAGATGGTTCTTTTCTGCGACAAACTCTCCTCCCCCTTCCTTTTAGCTACTCCGAGACTCCGAAGCCTTCTCTCTCTTCGGAAAAGTCGGAGCCAGGGAGGCTGGCCAGTCTTTCCCGTTCCTCTCTGGTCATCCCTCCCAGACAGGAACACTTCAGGAGGAGACAAAGAACAGCACTTATGTCTGCTCTCCACTCATTTACAGATGAGGACAACTGAGGTTTAGAGAGGGAGACCCTTCCCAGAGTCACGCAGCTCACGAAAGGCAGGGCCGCTGTTCAAGCCTAGGTTCTCGTAAGTGCCTGCTTTCAGCACCACAGTGGCCCGTCGTCCTCCGGAGCTCCTGAACGCAACATGGACACTTTCTTACTGTACTTTCTTTTCTTTTTCTCGTTATCTTTCTATATAACACAAGTGGATGCACGTATATATGTATGTGTGTATGCATTTGTGTGTACGTATGTGCACGCCTGCATGTGTGTGCATGGGCGTACATGTGCGCATATGTGTAAGTGTGTGTGAATGTACATACATGTATGTGTGTCTGTCTTTGTATGTGTGTGTTTGTGTCTGTGCATGTGTCATATGTGTATGTGTGTGTGTGCTGATGTGTGCATGTGTATTTGTGTGTATGTGTCTGTGTGTGTGCGTGTGTATGTGTGTACGCATGATGTGTATTTAGACTTCTCCCCCAGGACTGGGCATGGAGCCCTTCGGCATTGTACATACTCAACAGACATTCCACTACTGAGCTAAATCTTCAGGCCCCTTCACAGCAAAAATAATTTTTTTCTGCAAAGGAGCACCCTGTCTTTAACCCTACACTTCCTGACACATTTTCCTTTTCTCTTGACTTTTTTTAATCACTTACAAAAACATATATATATATATATATATATTGCCCAAGTCACCCTGATTTTAGTATTTCTTTTCCAGTGTTTGACATCTGAGAAAACTTAATCCAGGTCAGTGAGTACCTGCTGCTAGGAAGAATCTTCTGTAATGCCGTTTTGAGTTTTTGTGTCAAAGGTCACTGAACACATTGAGGTGTGGGTTGGCAGTCAAGGCTTCAGAAGGCGAATATGTGTCAAAGGTAATTTTCTGAACATCTGCCTTGACAGGCCAGCTGGCTCCCAGCACATTTCAGATGTTTCTCTTTGGGGCAGAGGGAAGGTCTCTGCAGGTGTTTCCCAAGTCCTCGCCTCTCCCGTCCCCAGCGGGTCAGTGCTGTGGCAGAGAGGCCTAGTGAGCATCTCAGAGCCGAGTTTCCTTCACTGCCTCACTCATGAAGTTCAGTCATGTGGCAGGTGTTGCCCCTCTGCCTGCTTGAATGTCTCAGGTCCCAGCCCTTCTCCAGTCTAGAAACTGGGCTCCGTTCACAGAGAGCCCCTCAGGGTGGAACGTTCAGCTCACTTTTCTCTTTGAAGGAATCACTTTCATGTTATTGAATTATCGAAAGTTCTAGAGACATGTCCCGCCCCTCACCCCCACCCCCTCATCTCTACCCCCACCCCCAATCCCAGTACATCACAGCCAAGTGGACACCCTCATAGTGGTGCCCTGTGATCTGGAACGTTCTCCAGCTGGAGATGCTGTTCTGGAAGGCTGAGGAGCCTTTAGCAGGTAGAAAATGCCTGAGGGAAGCAGATGACGGGAAGAGGCTTTGAGGGTCATAGCTGACCCTGCTGCTATCTCTGTTCCCTGGTGCTCCGTGACCTGAGCACGCTCTCAGGGTCACGACTGGACCTTTCTTGTCCCCTTACCCCTACCCCATGCCTTCCTTTCTGGGATGGGCTGAAACTTGAGCCAGGATAAATCTTCTTTCCGTCAAGCTGTCCACCAGGTCGCCTCCTCACAGCGACATGGAAGTCACTGGTGCAGCTGCTCCGTGAGTGTGCTGGCATGTGTGCATACATGTTCTTTTCCCTTTCTGCTTTGTGCACGCAGTACGTGCCGTACCCGCAGTCCACAGGGCACCAGCTTGTGTTTGTAGGGCATCACTAGCTCCAAGCAGGGACCTTCTGCAGGGCTTGGTAGAGGATAGCCCCAGCCCCAACACCTCTAGGGCTTACTGAGCCTCACACAGGGTAAGCCCCTCCCAGGAACAGCTTCACTTCCTACTGGTCTAACTCAGGGAAACAGACAATGTTTTATCTCTCCTTTGAGGGACCACTGGGGGGATTTCGGCCTGTCTGAGTGACAGAGATGGAATTCAAACCCAGTTTGCCTGATGTCAGGGCTGGAAATCTGAACTTTCTTTGTGTAGAGTTTGAAATCAGTTTCACATGATGCCGTGTTATGTTAAGTTACTTGTATTTACTGAGGACCTGCTATGTACCAGGCCCAGTAGCAAGGCCTGGAGAGACAGCAGAGATCGAGAAAGACAGATCCACCCTCACGGAGCTCAGTGGTCACGGGGAACAGACGGCATGCCAGTGTCACTGGGGGAAGAACGTTCCCCACCCTCAAGTCCTCCCAGAGCCTTGCAGTATGACACTGTGGAAAAGAGGCAGGTATTAGTAACAGAGAGCTCCAGATCCAATGACAGGTGTCCTTATGGGAAGAGAAGGCAACACCAGGAGACACAGGGTGGGGTGGGGCTGGGGGAGGGACTAGAGAAGGGACGGGACAGTACAGCCAGAAGCTAAGGGCTGCTGGGGGCTACCAAGCTGGGAAGAGGCAGTCCCTGCCCTGAGCATTAGCAGAAGCACCACCCCAGGGACATGCCTGACTTCAGACTCTGGGCCTCCAGAGCCTCTGAGGGTTCGTCTCTGTCATTGTGAGCCTCTGAGGCCGCGTCATTTACTACAGGGCCGTGACAAATTAACATAAACACCGAAGACACGCTTCCAAGTGTGAACCGCTTCGAGGGACAAGAAATGGGACCCCCCCCCTTGGACAGGATCGGGGAAGATGGCAGAAGGGTGGCATTTAAACTGGAGACTGGCAGAGAGAAGCATAACAAAGAGCAGGCCAAGTGGCTCCTCAGGAGAAAGAAGAGAATGTTCCAGAAACCTGACTCTGCCAATTCTCACGGTCTGACATTTGCAGAGCGCCCCATTAAACAAACTGAGTGGAAATGGATGAGATCAAGCCTGTCCATAAACTGATTTCATAAGCAACCCTTCTGTGTTGCATAATTTAAAAACATACAATAAATGCTATTGAACTCGGCGTATCTCAAATATCATTTAAATACAAGGTCAATACAAAAGCCGATGAGCTACTCTGTGTGGTGTGCGTGCGTGCATGTGTGTGTGTGTGTGTGCGTGCGTGCGTGTGTGCGTGTATGTGTGTGTGTGCGCGTGTACATGCGTGCGTGCATGTGTGCGTGAGTGCGTGCGTGTGTGTGCGTGCGTGTGTGCGTGTGCATGAGTGCGTGTGTGTGCGCGTGCGTGCGTGTGTGTGCGTGCGTGTGTGTGTGTGTGCACGCGTGTGCGTGCATGTGTGTGTGTGCGCGTGTGCGTGCGTGAGTGCATGTGTGTGTGCGTGAGTGCGTGTGTGTGCGCGTGCGTGCGTGTGTGTGCGTGCATGTGTGTGTGTGTGTGCGCGTGTGCGTGCGTGAGTGCATGTGTGTGCGTGCGTGTGTGTGTGTGTGTGTGTGTGTGCGCGCGCGCTAATTTCTCTTTGAACTCCCAGTCACATCTCTGTGCTCAGTAGCTACATGTCACTGCAGTGTTGGAAAGTGAAATTTAGAAAATTCTAGTCCTTTCCTGGGGCCTCACTCATTCCTTAAAACCAGTCAACATTTGTGCTCCAAGTGTCACACGGAGGTGTGTGCACCTCAGCATCCTCTCCTAGAGTCACGGTCCGGGTCACAGTACACGAAGTCTCCCCAACGAAGTGGATCCCTTTGCAGCAGGGATGAGGAATGGTCCTGAGGCAGGTGTGTGGGGTGTTACTTCCCACCCCAGAGGCTGACCCCAGGATGTAATTCACCAGGAATTATTCGCCCCAGGTGAACCCACCCAGGCACTTAGAGTTCAGATAATCTGCTTCTCTGGAAGAGGGAGCCACTCCCCTATTGACCTCTCTCTAGTAAAAACCTTAAGTGTTAGGGCATAGCCAGATGTTCTCGGGGAGCTGGGGATCTGGCTGGGTGTGGGGAGGGGAGGGTGCTTGCCTCTTAAGCATGAGGATGTGAGTTTGGAGAGAGAGAACCCACATATAAAGCTGGATGTACAGGCTTGTGCTTGTAATCCCAGCTCAGGCTAGCCTGGAGCTCACAGGCCAGCCAGGCTAGCCAAACTGGTGAGTTCCAGGTTCAGGGAGAGACCCTGTTTTAAAAAATAAGATGGAGAGCAACTAAGGAAGATACTCAGGGAGACTGCTGACTTTCACATGCCTGCGTGTGCACGCTCGTGCACACACACACACACACACACACACACACACACACACACGATTCAAAACAAATGCAAGTCAAGTGTGTGCAAACAAGATCTGGCTCCAGCTGGAGACACCTATCCAGCAGCCTTCCAAAGGAAGGGATCCGCTCCCGGGGAGGAGCCACACACTTAGGAAATAAGCCCTGACTCCCTCTCCACCCCAGTAAAGAGCCCTGCGGGGTGGGGTGCAGTGAGCAGGGAGCTTAGAGGATGTATGGGGAGTGGAATCACGGGACCTCCAAGTCCTCTTTCCTGAGTCAGCTTCCCTGCAGCCTCCTCCAGGAAGTCTTCGTCCTGACCACAGGCCTTCCCTGCATGTGGCCGCTTCTCATTTAGCAATTGTCTTGAGAACTGTGCATCCCCAGTTCCCAGGAGAGAGATCTGTAAACTTCTTTTTCTCCTCCTCCTCCTCCTCCTCCTCCTCCTCCTCCTCCTCCTCCTCCTCCTTCTCCCCCTTTTTCTCCCCCTCTTCTTAATGAGAGTGGGTGATAAATATTTGGGGCTTTGCAGGCTCTGCCCTTCTGTCACCGCAGGTCAATTCTGCCCTTCTGGTGCGAGAGCAGCCATAGAGCAGGTTCACTCTGGCTCAGCTTCATACCAGTAAAGCTTATTTCTGCAGCCTGGAATTTGATTTGCATGTGATTTTCTAGCGTCACAAAATGTTGTGCTTTTGATACCCCCGCCCCAGGTATAACAACACACAAACCTTCTCTTTTAATATTGTTATTGCATTTATTTATTGATGCATTATTGATATTTATTTATTATTGATGGTAGGGGGCGTGCACACACCGTGGAGCGCCAGTGGAGGGCAGAGGACAATTTGGGAGAGTTGCTTCTCGCCTTCTACCGTGTGGGTCCCAGGGATCAAACCCGGGTCCTCAGGCTTTGCGGCAAGCGCCTTTGTTCGCTGAGCCTCCCACCAGCCCACACAAACTGCTCTTAACGGTAGACTGCAGGTGGAGGGCTGAACTGGATGAAGGACCCCAGCTTTCAGATCCCTGGTCTCAGCTTCCAGCTCAGTGAACCCCTCCCTTTGCAGCCATAACTTTTATTAGTATTTCTTAATAACATTATCATTTTGTTGTACTGGAGCTGGAGTCCAGAGCTCTCACATGCCAGTCCAGCACCACACCGCGGCTGCACCCCCAAAATCCCTTTTAATTTTTGAGACAAGGTCCGGCTAAATTACCTAGACTTCCCTTCGGCTCTTTCTGTAGTCCAAGCTGGCCTTGAACTTTCTAACCCTGCCTCAACTTCCCCAGCAGCTGGGATTTCCAGCCAGGCTCAGAGAACAGTGGCTGAAAGAATAAACCACAGCAGGGGAGGCGGTAGTTAGAGCCCTTAGCTCAGGAAAATATAAAATTTGCAAATGAGGTTTTATTTGCTCAAGTGTCACCGCTGTTCCCACCTTTCCCAATGTTAGGACATGCAAATTAGCTCCCGTCACAACCTGGGCTAGTGACGGATCTGATGGCCTCTGTCGGGTTCAGCATGGGCTCTCTACACCGCCACGGTGCGGTCTGAGGATGCAGCCTCAGGCAGGGGCCCCTGTCTGCCGTGGTGTGGGTAGGGAGCGTGAGACCTGGGCAGAGAGCAGAAGGCCCTGTGGAGGGGGGAACCGGCATGGAGACTAAACTCCGAAAATGTGTTCCATGTTCTCCATGGCAGGCAGGCTCCTGCGCATCTTTCTGAAATGGTTGGGAAGTTTCAGGGGTCCCCTTGGTGCGCAGAGCAAGGCACACTGGGTCTCTAGCACATGCTCAGTCTTAACCCCGCGCATCTGTGAGTGGTGACACCCAACCACTCCCTGCTGGTCTAACAAACTCTGCTGGTCCTCAGCCCTGTCCCCAATCCATTTTTCTTCTTTCTTTCTTTAATTGAGACTTTACTGGAATGCAGTTCCAACCTAGGATAGGGCCAGACAGCTGCTGGAGAGAACTCAGCTTTCCCTGCAAAGGTCGTTGGGCCTCAATGCTTTGCAGCAACTGCCTCACCGGAATGAGCAGGATTCAGTGCTCACCTGGCAACTCGAACATGACACCCCACTCACAGTCTGGGCTCACCAGGCTTAGCGACTGCCGTTCCTGGGGATCCCTCTAAGCCTGGATCTGTGTTTGGGATTATGACTGTGATTCCCTTCCAGCTCACTTCACCCAGGGCTGCATTCCCAGCATTCTCTCCGTTTGACATGCATTTCCCTGCAAAACCAAACAGGGTCAGCGAAGTGCTTGCCAGCATTCAGGGAGCTGCATTCAACCCCAGCACCGTATAAACAGGGCACGATGGTGCACCCCTGCAATCCCACACTCAGTGGTGCACCCCTGCAATCCCAGCATCCAGTGATGCACCCCTGTAATCTCACACTCAGTGATGCACCCCTGTAATCCCACACTCAGTGGTGCACCCCTGCAATCCCAGCACTCAGGAGGGGAAGGCAGAGGATCAGAAGTTCAAGGTCCTCTTCCCTGCATGCAGAGTTCGAGGACACTCAGGAAGCTGCCCCGACCCGTGCTTAGGGCTGAGCAGTGGGAACCCCTCCAGTCGAGCTCCCTCCCAACTTGCCTGGGTGCAGTGAGCATCAGAAACCCAGGCAGAGACATAATTACCGACTCACACTTCCAAGAGCCAATGTGCCCACGCTGGCAACGGCCTTTTAAGAAGACGGCTGTCATTCACCATCCACAGGCTAATGACTGGGTGGGGAACATGAAAGTGGCAGAGAGCGGTGGGGTGGTCAGCGGCTGCCCGCCCTTCCTTTTAAGTGCTCATTATGAAATATTTATCTGATTGACAGCCCTGGCAGCCCCACCCCAGGCCCCTTTCATGTTGCATGGCTCTGTGCCCCTCCACCCAGCCGGGGCCTCCCAGCCAGGGGCTG
Source organism: Cricetomys ansorgei (assembly GCA_026225945.1). NCBI lineage: Eukaryota > Metazoa > Chordata > Mammalia > Rodentia > Nesomyidae > Cricetomys > Cricetomys ansorgei. The sequence continues at coordinate 6,406,448 of JAMJFZ010001249.1, forward strand.
CTCCTGGCTCCCTGCCCTCCTCAGTACTGAGCAGGAGGGAGGAATGGAGCCGGAGGAGCTGGGGGGGGGGCACTGCCACCCCCATCACCTTGAGGTTTAAGAACTCATCCTCAGTCACTTTGGGTGTCGACAAACTTCCTGGTGCCCACAAGAGGGAAACAGCCACGTGGAAAAGGCAGGTTGTTTTGTGAAATGGCTCCCTAGAACCACACTTTCATGGGGAAGAGTATAAATGAGTCAGAAGCATGCGGATTACATTTTCCTCATGCAGAAACCTCAGGAACACTCTATAAAGGGCAAACAATACAACCGTCTGTGCCAGCCCGAGCAGCAGGGGCACTGGGACTTCTCTGGAGCCGGGCAGCCTCGTCCTGGTGGCTCTGTCACCCTCTTACTCGTTAGACGGGTACCCACTCCACCCCACTGTGTGCTGAGCCCCAGTCAGAGCCGGGATCTAGATACAAGGAGATCCCACCTTCAGCGCTCCTGTGGCCAGGCTGGGACACAGGCGCTGGGGTAGAGAAGACTGTCCCAGGCTCCTCTGGGTCCTGCTGTGGAGAGGACACCGCAGACGGCCCTTAGGATGCTGTGGAATGGCCTCACATGGCAGTCAATTCTTGGGAAGGGTGGCACTTGGCTTGCACAACTCAAGTCTCCTCGGTGTAAAATTAACAGGCAGAAGGGTGTGGGAGGTAGTATTTAGAATAAAGGAGCCTGCTAGGAGTGGCAGCATACACTGTTACCCCAGCGCTCAGTAGGTAGGAGGCAGGAGGATTGCTTGCAAGTTTAAGGCTAGGCTGGTTTACATAGTGAATTCCAGGTCAGCCAAGGCTACATAGCAAGACCCTGTCTCCAAATACCGAATGGCCACCAGGCAGGCAGTTTTGGAAGTTGTCCTGGGAAGGCAGCCGGGAGCTCAATCCAGCCGGGTAAGCAGCTGTTGGTCAGGGAGGGGGCCAGACTTGCAGCTAAGACACAGGGAAGATGGAGAAGGTGGGATCTGGAAAAGTCTGCACAGGGAGACCTGGGGCAGGAACACACATAGAGGAAAAGAGGAAAGCATCTCTATGGGCTGCTAAACACGCTCACCCCTGGAGGCTTTAGGGAAACTGCTCCTGCTCACCACCATTTGGTCTTTGAAATCTGGAAGCTAGTATTCCCTGACCAGGGCATGTTTCTGGCTCCCCAGCCTGCTCTGACTGGACACATTTCAGTGTTTACATTCACTGTCCTAGACTTGAGCCACCTAGCTACCAAACCCCAGGCCTTTCGCTCAGCTTCCTTTTGAAAATCAAACAGAGCCGGAGAGATGGTGGCTCAGAGGCGACGGGCATTTAGTATTCTTGCAGAGGACCTGGATTCAGGCCCAAGCACCCCCAGAGCAGACCACAATCTGTAACTCCAGTTCCAGAGGATCCAATGCCCTCTTCCGGCCTCTGCAGGCACCAGGCACACACACGGTGCGCAGGTGAGACACATAGGTATGCATATACACACACACACACACACACACATGCACACACACACACATGCATGCATACATACGCGCGCACACACGCTCATGCACACGCACGTGCACACATGCACACACATGCATGCACACACACGCATGCATACACACGCACATGCATGCACACACACATGCATGCACACACACACACACGCATGCACACACACGCGCGCATACACACACACACACACACACACACACACGGTGCTCAGGCGAGACACACAGGCACTCACACATCATGGGAGGCCTTCTGCCCATGGCCCTGAGGGGAGGCTGGGGAGAACGTGAACTGGTTCTCTGCTCAGGAAGGGCCTGGCTTGCTCCTGCTTGAACGCTGCCTTTGACAATGAGTGTGGAACCTCTGTAGGTTTCTGTAGGTTTCTCTGTAGGTTTCTGCTTCACAAGACTCTGTTAGCTGATCCCAGGTCCTAATAATTCTAGCACCTGCTGGGTTGAGAGAGGGAGAAGGGTTGTTGTTACTTATGTTCATTGTTTTAAACTCTATTTTAAGGAAACAGCATTTAATTTTTTAAAATTTTGTGTGTGTGTGTGTATGTGTGTGTGTGCATGTGTGTATGTGTGCGTATGAGTGTGTGTATGAGTGTGTGTGTGTATATGTGTGTGTATGAGTGTGTGTGTGTATGTATGAGTGTGTGTGTATGTGTGTGTGTATGAGTGTGTGTGTGTGTGTGTGTGTGTGTGTATACTCACAGCACCCACAAAGGCCATCCAGGGCGTCGGACCTCCAGGAGCTGGAGCTACAGAAAGATGAGTGGGAATGCGGAACAGAACCCAGAAGCTCCGAAAGGGCAGCAAGAGGTCCTGACTACTGAGTCATCTTTCCAGCTCTGTTTTTAACTCTTTGACATCAACATTAAAATACTTTTTCTTGGGGGCTGGAGAGATGGCTCAGTTGTTGGGGGCACTGACTGATCTTCCAGAGGACCCAGGCTCAATTGCCCACATGGAGGCTCACAACTGTCTGCAACCCATGCACAGACAGAGGGAAGCAAAACACATAAACAAATAAAAATGTAAAAAGAAGACTTCTCCTCTGTAATGGCCCTAACAGTAGAAAGTTTCAGCTTCTAAGTCCGAGCCTCCATCAAACACGCTGTTTGCATCGCTTCCTTGAACAGGAGCAGGTACAGAGGACAGGAAGGACGGACGTTTGTATTTAAATAAAACTTTATCCACAGCACGGGCTGCTGGCCCTAGGGCTGGAGTTTGCAGATGCACGTGCGTCACAATTGTGAACGCAGCCACTGAGTCACACGGGCTTTTCCCATCTCCCCTGGCGTGCCTTACACTTGGTGCTGTGGGAAAACCGACAATACTGTTCAAAGTCTGTGGCTTTCCTGTTTCTGAAAGGGGGCATGGCCCTGGAAATAGTTTTCATAGATGTGATTAAAAAAAAAGATGTGATCTAAACAGAGGAAGGAAGAGAGGGAGCAGGAAGAGAAAGAAAGAGGGGGAAGGAAAAAGGGAGGATGGAAGAGAGAGAGAGAGAGAGAAACTCACTCTATAACACTCTACATGTGGCTCTGGTTCCATGTCAGCTTTCAGAGATATCTCCTTCATCTTGCAGACTCTCATGTTTCCAGGGTTGTCGTTTGCATGGGACACGGGACAGACCCCTATGTCATGGGTAGGAGCAGTTAGACATTCAGAGAGACACAGGTGGGAAGTGTAGATCATTTCAGCTACACGATAAGGTCAAGGCTAGCCTGGGCTACCTGACACCTGTCTCCAAAATAAATAATAATTTTTTTTTTTAAAAGAAAGAAGAGAAACAGACAGGAAAGCCAAAGATCTGCAACACTGTTCCTGTGAAGACTCTGACCTCCAGGTGTAACTTCTAACCCTTGTCCTCAGGGTAAGATCGAACCTTCTCCAAATCTTTCTTTTGCCAAGTTGGAGTCAAACTCCAGGGTCTGAGCTGTCCTAGGCAGACGCAGTCAGGAGGCGGTTTCCATGGGTACGGATTCTGACATGATCAGCTGCTAGCACTCGCCGCCCGGAGATGACAAAATTCCGGGAGCTTCAAAGCTGTTAAGGATAGCTTGGGGCAAATTTTAATTAAAATTAGATAGCGTATATGAAAAGCATCTAATTTGTACTCTATAAAAGAGTTTGGGAGGTACAGCTCCAGAGCCTCGGGACTGTGGCTGTAACAATTAACTTGCAACTTTTCACGGCAGAATCACAACATGTTAATTTGCTAATGAGTCAGTCAGAGCAGAAGCGAGCCCTGACAGTAGAGGAAAACATACACATTACATTCCGTTTCTATTTTTAAATAAATTAAATGTTTCCAGTCAAACTCCAGCTTCACACGAAAGTTCTGCTCCTACTGATAGATTTTTTAAAAAACTTGATTTGCCTGCCAAGACGCCTAGGAAGATCTTTTTGGGTTCTCAAGACGGAAGAGAGTCTCTCCTTTCTTTCAGAATGGCTGCGGTTACATACGTGTTTACTGCGACCATTTAGAGGGGTGAAGCCCTCCTCCCCGCCCGTGAAGTGCTGCCCGTGAAGTGCTGGACTCCGTGGCAAGTGTGGGCTCGGGATGGAGAGAGAGGAAGTCAACGGGACCGGCAGGAATTGCCCCCTCACCGTAGTGTAGCATGAACAGAGACCACCGTGGAGGAAGGAAGGCAAGAAACTTCCAGACAGGGCCTCGTGGGTCACGGATGATGGAGGCTTAGGCCAAGGCAGCCATCACTCTCAGAACGCTACAAACAAACACCTCTTAGACCGCACATCTTCCTGGCCTCTCTTAAGAATGGGAAGACTTTAACAGAGTCACAGCGCATGCTCACGGGCATGAGGCACGGATAAAGTCCTGCAGAGTGTGCGTGGTTGACACGGGCATGGTTGCGTTAAGGACCCTGATCCTGTCCCAGGCGAGGCTCAGAGGCATGGCAAAGCCTTCCTTAGATCCAAGTCGTGCTTACCAACCATTTACCAGTGTATGCAGAAACTACCAGCAACAGCTTCCTCCTCCAACATGCTTACAGCCTGAGACTGCGCTCCCACCAAGAGAGCTGCTCCTGCGCTGCGCATAGTAAACGGAGAGTTCCAGGTTCTGTAGTCCCTGCCCTCCGTCAGAGTGAGCGCAGCCCACCAGATCCCAGCTTCCCTCTAGGTGTCATTTCGTTCCCACATGCCACAATCAGGTTCCCAGGACCAGGAAGAACTTGTAGCACAGGGCCTGGAAGAGATGTGTAGAAGCTAAGGGCCTTGGCCCACGCTCTCCCCCCTGCCCCATGATGTGTGATCAAAACCTTGCATGTTTTCTACCCGCGCCAAACGGACAGACGTGACTAATCAGTGCCAGAGAGAGGGAAAAACATGGCTACCGTGGCTCAGGTTGAAGTTTGAACTCAGAACCCTTGCTCTCACCTTCATGGCCCTCAGGGGAGGATCTCTACACTGGCTCTCCTCAGGATGGGGGAGGGGAATAGCGTGTCAACAGTGTGACCGACCCTGATGTAATGAATAGAGGACAGAGGGGAGCGAAACACACGCACGACAGGCTGGCTACCCGGCCCCCAAGCTGCGAAACTAGATATGAAAGAAGATCTATCTTCTCTGCCGGTCCAAGGCAGGGCTGAGGGACTGTCAGGGAGCTGGTGGGGTGGCATCGGGGTGGGCAGTCGGGAGGAGGGGCCCCATCCCATCTTGGAGCCACTTCTTAAAATGTTAACATTTATTCTCCTGGATAGACAAGGGGTGATATTGTTTGCTATCCCAGGGTGTGACACTGGGGCAGCCCACTGCAGGACCTGGCTCTGTGCCAGCAGGATGACCACGCTGGGCACAGACAGGCTGTGTTGGTTCCTTACCTTGGTGCTGTGACCAAGTACCTGACAAAATGATGTAAGGGAGGAAAGGTTTATTTTGGCTTACAGTTTGAGGGGTACAGTCCATTCTGGAGGGAAGGCACTGTGAAGCAGCGTGAAGTGCCAGTCACATGGTCGCGGTCACATGACAGAACCGGCAAAGGAACAGGAAGGCCGATTTGAAGAACCTCTGCGCACTGGGAAGATTGCCTTCTCTTTTACCACCATGTCCAGACTCTAGCCATACTTGTTCCCAGCTGCTCTACTGGTCCAGGTCAGCCTTTCTCTTCCTATCTGGCCAATGAGAATGTCCCATTTCCGTGGGCACAGTGATTGGTTTAGGAATAGAGACCCAAGGCTCAAGTCAACCAATCAGAGTCCCTCCCAGAATTCCAGCGCAGACATCAGTTTATTTGATTGCTGGAGGCTGTGAGGATGCTCTGTGGCAGCGCCACCTGCCTGTCTACCCTTGCCTTGTGTAAACGTGACGCCAGGTAACAAGATGATGCTTGACAGTCGAGAGAGCCAGAGCTGGGAGTCTGAGGTGGGGGCGTCTTGGCAGCACCCCACTTGAGTTGATCCAGAAACATCTCTCACTGTTCACAAAGCCATAGGAAGGGCAGTCCAGTACCATCAACCATTTTACAATGGGAGAGCCAGACGCAGGGCACAGCTCACACAGCCACTGAGCAGTGGAGACCAGAGTCACTCCATGTTGTGGCTTGAATGTGAAATGTCCCCACAGACTCACGGGTTTGAACACTTGGTTCCCAGCTGGGATCCTACTGTAGAAAGGTGTAGGATCTTTAGGAGGCAGAGCCTCCCTGGAGAAAGCAAGTTACTGTGTGGGTAGGCCTTGAGGTTGATAGCCTGACCCGACTCCCTGCCCACTGCCCGTATGTCCCTGCTTCACAGTGCCTTCCCTCCATGATGGACTGTGTCTCCTCAAACTGTGAGCCAAAGCAAATATCCTCCCTTATGCTGCTTTTTGTCAGATATTTGGTACAGCAGCAAGAAAAGCAAAGAATGCAGTTAGTCCTGCTCTGCACCCGACTGTGGCCTTTGCAAGACCCGGCCGCGCACCAACCCAGTGCCACATGCAGTCTTTCAACTTTCTGAACGCCATGGAAATAAATCTTTCCACCAGCAAATGGCTGTCAATCCCAAGAGGTTCTTACTTGCGCTGCTTGGGTTACCTGGCAATCCCATAGACCAATCACTGATGGGGTCTGGGCTACTGTGATCAGCCAGCCAGATCCCCAGGACTGGGCAGCAGCGTCCTCGGCACTGAATTCAGAGACACACTATGTATCCCAAGAAGCCAAGTTCGTCCACCCACCCTCAAGAAGCCAGTCAAAACGGCAAATTTAATACAAAAGGCAGGAAAAAGATTTGTTCAATGAGGCCACACTGGGAAGAGAGACAAAAACCCAGAGACCCCCTCCTCCCTTAGCCCATCCTCATGGTTCTGAAGTGAAATCAAAGTCTAAGCAGAGCCAAGGGTGTGGGCCTCTCCACAACTGACTCTCCATTGACTGGGTTCAGTCTCATCTGTAAGGTGATATGACACGTTGTTAGAACCATGTGAAGCCTGGCGTAGTGGCTCACGGCTATCATCTCAGCACTCAGGAGACAGAGGCAGACAGATCTCTGTGAGTTCGAGAGCTGCCTGGTCGACAGAGTGAGTTCCAGGACAGCCAGAGCTACATAGTGAGTCTTCCGGTCTCAAAACAAACAAATACACAGAACTATGTGAAATCTAATTCCGGAAGACAGGGTCCCCTCCGGCCGGGTCCTCGATTCCTGGGGTCCACTGGGGTCCACTGTTTCGATAGTCTGCATGTCAGACTGTAGTGTCTTTAGAATATTGCCATTTCTGCGAGTCCAGTTACGATCAGAGACAGGGAATCAAAGAGCTTATTGCAATGACAAGAGATTCAGATGTCTATTGACTGTCTCTCTCTGCTTACCTCCCTACCAGCTGCCATCAGCATCTGTCTAGCCACCAATTATCCATCACCTGCCGATCATCTACCTTAAATATCACACGTCACCTATTATCTATTTACCCTCTGACCTGTTGTCTACCTGTGCATACTCTAATCCATCTATCGTCTGTCTGTCTGTCATCCATATGTCTGTCTTTCATCTATCTACTTATCACCTATCTGTTATCTATGTGTATCTACCGGTCGTTTACTTCCTTGTAACCTATCTGTCCATCTATCTGTCATCTACGTAACCTCTAATTATCATCGCTCTACCTGTCACCTATCTAGAAAGCGGGAAGAAACGCTACAGAGTGGGAGAAAATGTTTCCCAGTCATATCTGACAAGAGTGAGCCCACAGGCAGCAGGTGGGAGGGACTCGCGCAGTGACAACCAAGGACAGCGTGTTTTACAGGTGGACTCTGACAGACGTTTCTGCAGACGCGGTTCACAGAGGGCAGAGACAAACACGAGGGACATTTGGTGTTCACAGTCCTTAAGGACACGCCAATCAAACCCACAGTGAGATCCACGGCACTTCCGCAGGGCAGACAAGGCTAAACACAGAAAGAAGAATGTCAGGCGAGCAGGAGGCCGTGGGAGTCCTGCTGCGGGGCTGTTGAGACGAGTGGGCAGCCACCGTGGGAAATAACTAAGATCCTACCAACCTTAAAGCTAGAAGCCACAGAAGAGCCATCCACTTGGGCAGATTCCAGAAACACGGAAAACAGGGACTCAAACAGACTCCTTGTGCCAAGGCTCAAAAGCAGCCTTATCCACAAATGCCAAGAGGAAATCCCGAGTCCATCAGCGCTGAATGAATACCAAGTCTGGTCTGGTTTCACAATGGAATATTATTCAGCCGTAAAGGAAGTCCTGACTCACGAGGAGCAGTGTGGCTGCACCTGGAAGCCCAAGGCCTCTTTGTGCTGAATAAAGTCAGTTACGGGACAGATCTTCAGGTTTTACTCGGCTTCTCAGACGGCAGATGAGCAGTGAGTGGGGTGGGGGTGGGGGCGGTGGGGGCGGGGTCACGGGTGGATGGGGCACTGCCCCATCTGCCCATCTGCACAGTCTCCATGTGGAATGATGAAACAGTCTTGGAAATGACAGGGGTGATGCTTGCACAGCATGGTTAATTCAATTAATGCCGCTGAATTAAATGGAAAGTGTGTGTGTGTGTATGTGTGTGTATGTATGTGTATGTACATGCGTACGTGTATGTGTGTGTATATGTGTATGTATGTATGTGTGTATGTATGTGTGTGTATGTGTGCATGTGTATGTGTGTGTATATATGTGTATGTATGTGTTTGTGTATGTATGTGTGTGTGTGTGTACGTGTGTGTATGTGTATGTATGTGTATGTATGTGTGTATATATGTGTGTGTGTATGTGTGTGTATGTATGTGTATGTGTGTGTGTATATATGTATGTGTGTGTATGTGCGTGTATGTGTGTATATGTGTATGTGTTTATGTGTGTGTGTGTATATGTGTATGTGTGTATATATATGTGTATGTGTGTGTATGTTTGTGTATGTGTTTGTGTATGTGTGTGTGTGTTTACATGATGTCTAAAAGTCACACTTAAAAATACAGTTCTTGTCACAGTTTAGAAAATCCCAAGAAACTGTGTGTGGAGGCTCACAGCTGCCATCTCAGGAGCTGGAGGCCAGAGGGTCAGAGTTTGGAGGCCACTCTGGGCTACACAGGGAAAAGCAAAGCCAGAGAATGTTTCAAGTGGAGCTCTTGGGTTCGATTTGCTGTTTTTCACCAGGGAATGAACTTCATCGGTGTGACGTCTGAATGCCATGAGGAGTCACAGAAGCAATCCAGACCTGCCCTGTGCCGGGGCTTTCGTTCAGTGTGGCACTTTGAGCAGAATTGGTTAGCGGGTTGGGGGATGCAGGCCTGGCTCCCTCCAGTCCCTCTCAGGGATCTGGGCTCCTCACAGCAGTGACCCCACCAGCAGCTTTCCTTTGTTAAAAAAAAAAATCAGCACTATTTATTAAAAGATTAAAAAAAAAAAAAGGGCCTGGTGACACCGCCCTGTCTTTCCAGATACTTGGGAACCTGAGCAAGGGAGGTTGCAAGTTCAAGATCACCCTGAAGTGATTATGAGTTCCCGGAGGTAATGAAGGTGCCTAGGCAGCTGCCCCTTTTCACTCATAGGAGCAAAGATTTATTTGAAAACAGTGTGAGTTTGTCCGTCGGTGTGCATGCATGTCTGCAGACCCAGTGCCACCAGAACTGGAGTCTTGGTTACCGGAAGGCATGTCCTAGCCACCTGTGCACTGCGAGGGGAGCTGACCCGGCAAGCATCCCTCTGTGACCTTGACTTTCAGTGTTGTATTTCCTCTCTTAGGACACCCAGTGACCCTGAGCCACTACTGAGTCGCCCAGTGTCCCTAAGCCACTTCTGAAAAGTCTGTGGCGCCTGTAAAACAGTCATCCCTGAAGAGGGGTGTTCCAAAGACACACCTTGCTAGGTGCCCAGGAGAATGGACTGCAGGGAGCCTTTGAATGGATTTACAGACCAAGATGGCCACCAACGTCAAGGTCGCAGAAGGCACCCCAGGGCTCCTTCATTTCCTTCTCACCCTACCTGCCACGATGAGACAGAGGCGCCTTGAGAGTGCACACAGAGGTCAACTAGAGTTGGGGAATGGGGGGGGGGTGGTGAGGACTTTGTTTTCAAATTAAACCAAGGTGGAATTTTCTGGAGTTGCCCAGTGGGGACAGAAGAAAAGGGTGTTTCTTCCAGCGGCCCCTCAGTGAAAGGGCCCATTTCCCAGCCTGTTTGTCTAACCTTTCCTCACACAGGAACCCACGATGGGATTAGCAGCTCCCTGCAAAGAAGCTCCCCCACTGACCTTCTCAGGGACGGGTTTACTCAGCGTGGCTGCTGGCTGCATTCTCTCTTCTCTCGCAGTAATGGATTATGCATGCCCCGCAAAGATTCCTTACACCTGTGGCCGCATCTGTGTCTGCCCCACGCTCAGCCTCTGCCTCCGACGTCTACGGCCGCTCCCTTTCCCAATATCGTTCCATGCATCCATGAAAACCTGGATACAAAATCCACCTAACTTCCATCTGCGTTTTTATTGCATCTACCGGTTGGGGTGTGGGGAAGTGGCTCAGGGACACTGATGGTTCTCTGTCCCTTCCTCTCCTTGGCTCTGGGCAGACACTGCTTTATCTCTGGATCCTTCACAAGGAGGGCAGGGAGCAGAGGAATCACATATTCAGCCAGTGTTTATTTAACACCCAGCATGTGCAGGCCTCACGGTGGGAGGGGAGCATACGAGAGCTGGGATTGACAGAAAAACCATGGGAATAAATGTCAAAGTACAACCATGGGAGGGTTGTAGCTGGGAGGGGCTGAGGGGGGCCAAGAAACATCTCAGAACTCCCTTACTGAGACCCACCGTGTGTTCCTTACAGAGACAGAGAGACCAGCCTGGAACCTGGGACGGAAGAGGAGTGGTGTAGCAGTATACCCATGGGGTGGCTCAGCACAGAAGACAAGGAGGCGTATTTCATACGCGGGAGTCCTGCCAGACCTCAGCAGAAAGAACCACAGTCACAGCAAGACCTGTACTGGACAGTGGAACTCCGAGAGTCTGAGCTCAGGTGTTTTTGTTTCAGAACTCCTAGGTGCAGATCATAAGCAATCAAACATCCCCCACAGAAATCCAACACCTGCAGACAATACAAAATGCCAAGGCCTAGGCATCCCTTTTTCCAACAGCTGCATCTTTGCTACTATCAAGAACAGATCATTCTTCACGGTTGGGCCGTCCTGGGTCCCTGAAGTTGGCCAGGCACTTTTGGCTCTGCCCTCTAACTGTGACAACCAGAATGTCTGGAGACATCATCAATCCTTAGAAAGAGGGTATAGAAACGACCAGCAGTGTGAATCCTGGCAGAGCCCAGAGAGGCCAGTGTGGGGGCCTCACATCCCAGGACCTGGAATCCCCTACCTAAGATTCCTTCTGCACCCTGTTTTGGGTACCACCAATGTTGTCAGGGATGGAGAGGCCAGTTTCTCTGCCAGCCCACACAGTTGATGGGCCTTCTCCCAACCCAGTGTCCACTGTCCTAGTTTAAGGCCCAGGTGTCTGGTCCAACCTCCAAGAGACAGACCTTCTGGTCCCCAAACCAAGGGTGACACCATAGGGGACTCAAATCAGAACCACAGCCCCCCCCCCCAACTCTTGCACAAAGTAGGCCCAAACTTGCTTAGCTTACAGATGGGAATCTCCACTTTCAGGTGGTGCAGTCACAGACCGGACTGCTGTCCTCCAGCTGTTCCTGAGAGCAGCCCATCCCCGGTCAGGGCTCCACAGCCGAGCTGAGCTCTTTCCAAAGATTCCAGGAAAGGATCTGGACATAGCCTCTTCGAAGTTTCTGGAGAGTCCCAGTCCCTGACATGCCCCTTTTCTGGGTCCACATCTCCCCTTTGAAATGTTGAAGTCAGGCCTACTCCAGTCCAGCAGGACCTCAGCTTACCCTAAACAGATTTAAACAGATGCGTCTCCCCTGCTTCTCAGAAAAGCCACTTTGGAGACCCAGGGCTAGAGCCTCAGGAATGTGAGTGGCCGAGATCAAGGGACACAGTTAACCTGTAGCAAGTGACCGTTGCCAATGGACACAGACCTCTGCTTCTGTGTCCTCTCTCCTCACCCCTTCAGGGGCCCTAACATCTGCTAGTGTTACATCTGGGTAAACTGGGACCTGGGAAATTATGTCAATTACCTAAGGACAAGGAGAATCTGTACCCCCAAGCCTCAGTTTCCCCACTTTGTAGGGCTGTCATGAGAATTAGGTGTGTTAGGATTTGTCACCCCCTTATCTCTGTGTCTGGCCATAGTAGGTTCTTATTAAATAACCAACATGGGGCCTGGGATGATGACTCAGTAAAGTGCTTGCCATATAAACATGAGGGCCTGGGTCTGATTCCCAGGACCAAACATAGTGCCATGTACTTATAGTTCCAGTGCAGAAAGGCGGGGACAGTATATCCAGGATTAGTTGGCCAGCCAAGCTCACTGAATCTGCGAGCTTCAGCTTCAGGGAAACCTATATCAAAACATAGGCTAAGAGCAACCAAAAAGGACAAGATATCTGGTGTCAACCTCTGGCCACCAGATGTGCACATGCGCACGCACACACACACGCGCACACACACGAAGACAGAGGACACAAGCATGTACACATCCCTGAGGGGTAAATCTGAGAAAACTGAAAGCCACCGTGTGTGGCTGAGAATCCTCAGCTCACGGCTCCTACAGACTCAGCCAGTGCGCTGAGCTGGTCCCTCGTGGAGTTCTGACACTTACAAAACGGACTTCACTCGAAAATGCCAAAGACTGACTTTATTGGTAGGGTCCGGGTATCTGGGGGCATTCCCTGTGCAGGGGAATAAGGGCAGGAGTCTATGGGTGTGTCTGTGTGTCTGTCTGTGTCTGTGCTTGTGTTTGTGTGTGCCTGAGTGTGTTTGTGTGCCTGAGTGTGTGTACCTGTGTCTCTGTGTGAATTCTTTCCCCTGGCTCTCTGAAAACATTTACAGCCTCCGGGCCCTTCCCTGCATGCTGGGTTCAGGAGGCAGCCCCCGCCCCATTCCTCCCGTTCTGGGTGGTCCCATCACTCACTTCCCTCTCTCAGGAGTCCAGGAGAGGGACTCTGCCAGGCAGACAGGCCTCAGCTTCCCCACTCTCACCCAAGGTGAACTCTACACTCCGGGGGCCGGGGAGAGGCTGTGCAACAATTCCTCTCGCTCTCTCCGGCTTTCCTGGGCTCACTCGACTTTCAGTTCACATGTGTGTGATTTTATCTCACGGGGACATCGAGACAGCAAAGCACACTCAAGAGTTTGGGGAATTGTAACCAAATGTGCAGCGAGGCCTCGCTGCAGAGACCAAGGCTCCTGCAGAGATACAGGGCTCCAGAAATGTCAGCCGGCGGGTGGGGCTGGGAAACTGAGGCGGATGAGATGCGTCTGCCTGTGCACCACAGAGGTCAGGCTGGAACCAAGCCCCATGGAACCCTGTGAGTGTTCAGAGACCACAAGGGAGAAACCAAGACCTGTCACTCAAAGTGGCAAAGGAAAGACCCCAGTGACGGTCAGCTTCCCGAAGACTTCCTGTTGCTGTGGTGAGATGAAGGTGTGTGTTAGAGAAATTCCTTGTTAACATTTGTATCGATTTATCCCGTGTGCGGATCTACACATGTGAGTGCAGGCCTTGACACGTGTGCATGTGATGGTCAGGGGACAACATACGGGCAGGTGTTGGCTTTATGTAAAAGACATTTGATTCCTCATGATCTGCACGTGCTATCAATGCATGCTGCAACGCTATCAATAGAACACTGAGGAGCTTAGGGATCCATAAAAAACCTTGAGATGAGATTCAGAAGTCACAAAGGCTGCTGGGAAGAATGGCCAGGCAGGCATTTGCAGAGCACATGTACCTCACCCTCCTCCTCAGTTTGCAGGTGTCGAGTGATACCCAGGAAAAGTCTGGCATGATCTGAGTGTCAAAAGTTCCTCATAGGCTCAAATGTTTGAATGCTTGGTCCCCAGATAGTGATACTGTTTGGGGAGGTTGTGGAACATTTAGGAGGTAGAGCCTCACTGGAGGAAGTGGGTGGCTGGAGTGACTTTGGAGCTTTGTGACCCCACTTCCGGTCCATTCTCTGCTTCTTGACTGTGTGACCTGAAGCTTCTCATTCATATCACCATGCCTCTCCAGTCACAGTGGACTGTGTCCCCTCAAACTGTGAGCCACGATAAACCCTTCCTCTCTTCAGCTATGAGGGAAGAGGATAGAATGAAGGCTGGGGGCGGGGCGGGAATGACACAATTAGATCCACCAGCTTAGCCAGACTGCTACTCTCAAGCAGACGCAGTGTCTTCTCTCACACAGACCAGAGACATTCAGGGGCCATCATTGGCTGTGGAAACTGGGGCAAAGCATCACTGACAGGATCTAGTGGGTAGCAGCCAGGCTTGCTGCTCAACACTGGTGGTGTGAATAAGAATGGCCTCATAGGCTCATATATTTGAATGCTTAGTCATCAGGGAGTGGCACTACTTGAGAAGGATTAGAAGGCGTGGCCTTGTTGGAGGAAGTGTGTCACTGGGGGTGGAGCTTGAGGTTTCAAAAGCCCAAGCCAGGCCCAGTGTCTCTCTCTTCCTGCTGCCTGTGGATCCAGATGTAGAACTCTCATCTACTTCTCCAGCACCATGTCTACCTGTGTTCTGCCATGCTCTCTGCCATGCTGACAACAGGCTAAACCTCTGAACTGTAAGCCAGCCCCAGTTAAATGCTTTCCTTTATAAGAGTTGCCATGGTCATGGTGTCTCTGCACAGCAATAGAACAGTGACTAAGACAACACCTTATGATCTAAGTGGCTCTCACCGCACAGGACTTCCCACCCCCACATCAACAGAAGAGAAGCCATGAGCTCAGGGACTAGCTGTGGGGAATGAGGAGAGGGGATGGATCAAAGCTCTCCCTCTGTCTGTACAGCCTCTCCGTTGGTTTCCTTGGTCGGGTTACAAGATGCTGAGAGCCAGGATGTCTAATGTCAAAGCCCAGGACTTCCCGCCTGAGCAGCAGGCTCCAGTTTTGTCTTGTCACAATGCACAGCCTGCTTCACACTGGGAAGCTCACAAAGGAGGTAAACTGTCGTGGAAGTTTATTTTTAGTTGTGTTTAAAATAATTGTTTTGTGCACTGTTGGAAAAGGGCAGCACAGGCCTTGGCGTTTTGTATTGTCTGCAGGTGTTGGATTCCTGTGGGGGATGCCTGATTGCTTATGATCTGCACCTGAGGAATTCTGAATGAATAAAAACACCTGAGCTCAGATGCTCAGGGTTCCACTGTTCAGTCTGGCGCTGACCATGACAGTGGCTCCCTCTGCTGAGGTCTGGCAGGGTTCGCACCTATGATTATGCCTCCTTGTTGTCCTTGCTGAGCTGCAGTGTACAACTTCAGTAAAGAGAACCTGTCAAACTTTGGAAGAGCTCTCTCTGCGCTTATATTTCTAGTTGAAGATCACGTGCAGATGGCAGCTGTCCCCAGCTTATTGAAGGACCCAAAGCTTTCAGTCTCCATGGACACCTGTCTGTCAGCAGTTCCCACTCCCGTCCCCGCTGCGTGTGTGTGTGTGTGTGTGTGTGTGTGTGTGTGTGTGTTTGTGTGTTGCTTATAAAAAGAGGGGGGATATACTCCATGTAGCTGTGCTGGCTATTTTTTGTCAGCTTGACACAAGCTAGTCTCATCCGAGAGTCAGAACCTTCAATTAAGAAAAATGCCTCTATAAGATCAGGTTGTAGGCAAGTCCGTGAGTCATTTTCTTGATTAGTTATTGATGCGAAGGGCCCAGCCTACCATGGGTACTACTACTCCCGGGCTGGTGGTCCTGGGTTGTTTAAGAAACAACTTGAAGCCAGGCCATGGTGGCCCATGCCTTTAATCCCAGCACTTGGGAGGCAGAGGCAGGTGGATTTCCATGAGTTGGAGGCCAGCCTGGTCTACAGAGCAAGTTCCAGGACAGCCAGAGTTACCGCAGAGAAACCCTGGCTCAAAAAAATCAAAACTAATAAAAAAAGAAAGAAAGAAAAACAGAGAAAGGAAGGAAGGAAGGAAGAAAGAAAATAAATAGGAAAAGGAAAATAAAAAGAAAAGAAAGAAAGGAAGAA